>JAUIZM010000030.1:600000-1200000 GCA_030848705.1 Heracleum sosnowskyi
TTGATGGCATAGAGATGTGTTTCGTTGATAGCTTTATTCTTTGTTTCGTTGATGAGCTTCCTTGTTTCGTTGATAGAGTAATCTTCATTCCGTTGACATGTCTTCACTTAGGCAAAATTACAAGGCACTAAATATTTACAATTAACCAACCTATTTTGCCTATCTAACCATTTAGTCAACATGACTTAGAAAACCTATCTAGTACTCAACAAACTGCATATCAAACTATGAAGTAATGTACAGTGCAATTGCTACATCACTCATTTCGTTGATGAGCTTCCTGTCAACGAAACACTGCAAAGCATGCTATTCCGTTGACAGTTACAAAATAACTTAATACAAAATCTACTAAGTGTTTTTATAATTATCATCAAGAACAACATATTCCTAACAATCTCCCCCAATTTATGACTGATAGAATAACAGCCATAAATCAAGAGCCTTGATGATAACAAAAACACTCAGGCATATTACACATGATAAAAGTAAAAGTTGTATTGAGCTTCATAAAGTTTTTAGAAATAATGCAAGACTTACAAAACTAATGCCCAAATGTGCTCCTCCAGACTGAGCAAATAATTCATCTTTGTCTTCTTTGGGGCATAGTCTTCTTCCCTCTCCTAGAGTTGTTCTCCTCAATCTGGACCTGTAGCCTTCTGTAAAAGATCTTCTCTTCTTCATCTTGATCACCAAGCTTGGATTGCATAAACCTTAGAGTTTGATTAGATGCCTTGTCCAGCTGGTCTTCCATCCTGAAGAACCTTCTGCAGTTGTCCTTGTCCTTGAATTCCATCATCCAGAAAGGTTGAAGATGGATCTTCTTTCCTGTTGAGGGCACTCTTAGCATCCTGGGAAGAGCCTCAGGCTTGTTCCAGCTAGCCTTTATTTGACATATTCTGGAGACCACCTCAGACTTGGCTGTTTTGGTGAAGCCAAAGTCTTTCTTCAAGCATCTAAACACTGTGAGTAGTGTTTGGTAGTCTTCTCCTAGAATTCTGTAGAGAGGCCAAATTTGTTCTCTACCACCCTTGTATGTGAAAACCAATCTTTCAGGTAGCTTCTGAGAAGCTGCAATGCCCCTTACTTCCACCAGGTTGTCTAACTCAAGATGCAAGCTGGATTCTTCCCTGATGTCAGCAATGTACATGCAGTCCTCTGGATTTGAAGGGGGTTTTTGAGGTTGTGGCTTTCTCACAAATACTGGCTTTGTCTTGACAGCCCTTTGCTTCAATTTCTTCTTTGGATCCATCTCAAAAAGGAATTTAGGAAAGTTAGCCTCATCAAACTCAATTGGCTCTTCCTTTGGCTCAATTGGCTGATCATGAAAATTAACAAGATGTTTGGGATCACAGGCTAACTTTAAAGATGGATCAGGAATTGTTGGAGGTACAGAAGAGTCTGATGCAATACTCTGAGAGTCATCATTTTCAAAGGTTATGTTTCTTCTAGCCCTTGCCTTTGGTTGCCTTGTACTCTTCTTTTCACTCCTTTCCTTTTGGGCTTTTTCTTCTTGCTGTCTTTCTTCTTCATCTAGAGCTTGAGCTACTGCAAGAGCTTGCATAGCTGCTCTTTCTGATTCCTCAGCCTTGGCTTCAGCAAAGTTTGGATGACCAGCCCAAACACAGATTTGTTGTCCATTCCTGTAGACAATTGCCCTTTGCTTCCTTATCTCATGATTATTACTTTCCTTGCTTTTTGTGATGAGAAGTCCAAGTAGTTTGAGCTCATCTGGATAAGGTGCAGGATAGAAAGTCCTTGCTATGTTTTTGCCTTTTGGTTTAGCAGGAGACTTGGGAGATAAGCTTCTTTGTAATGTAGCTTCTTCCACATCCCTAATGCATGAAGTTTGTCCTTTCTCCTTTCTTGGTCCTTGAATGACTCCATGTAGAAGGGGCTCTATAGCATAAGAGCTCTTGAACTGTGGCTCCACTTGTGCAGTCACCATTGCATTTGTTGATGGCTGATCTGTCTTTGAAGATTCAGTAATTTTCTTGAACCTTGCTTCTATGTTGGACCAATGATCTTTGATCTGTGCTGCAAGTTGTATCCTCATAGAAGCTTCCTGGATCAAGTCAATGCTATCCTTATTCTTCTTTCCAAACTCCCCCATTGCTAGTGGCTCCTGTGGTAATGTGATGGTTGGGACCAGCACCTTTGTGATTTGAATGGTTAGCTCCTGAGATGTCTCCCCCTTTTTGTTATCATCAAGAGAGACAACTGGGAGTCCTTGAGCTGCCACTAGCTGGGCCAAAAGTTGAGTCTGCTTCTCCTGTTCCTTTTGCATTTGAGATAAAGTAGCTTCCACCTTGTCCACTCTAGAAGAGAGAGTCTTCAAGGAGGTAGCCACTTCAGGTTCCTTAGAGAGAAACCTGTTCATTTTGGACATAGTGAGAAGAGGGAGCTTTTCATCCATCATCCTGTAGTTAGCATCCCTGAAATTGCTAATAGAGTCCTTGATTTCTGTAGCCTCAATCCTTGTCTGCATCATTTGTAGCCTTTGAATTTCCAGAGAATCCATGATGGCCTTGTAGAATTTCTTGTCTCTTGCATTTGCAGACTCATGAGCTAAGTAGGCTTCATTGTACTGCCTGGAGATAGCAGCATCTAGAGTGGCTCTACCATGCATACCTTGAGAAAGCCAGCCTGGTGTAGGAGGCACCACAGAAGTCCCAGTCTGTGAAGTGGTGGCCACCTGTAGATTATCACCATAGCTGTCCTCAGCATCAGAAAACTCAAATTCTCCACTTGCTGCAGCTCCTGAAGGTAGATTGGTCAGGGCATCCTTTGCTCTTTGCATTGATGCAGTTGTATGAATTAGATTTAGTGACCTTTCTGCCTCCACATTGCCCTGCTGAGCCATAATTTGATAGGCTGGCACAGGATGAGTAAAGGTCTCAGGATCCAGGGAAATACTATCCAGAGTTTGTTGATAAACCTCTTGGAAAGTAGGTTCCCTTTCTCCCTCACTGACCTCCATTAACTCATTAGCAATGGCTGCTTCCATCCTTAATTCGCCTGTAGTCCCTTCTCTCTCTCCACTCTGTTCTTGCATCATGGGCTCCCCATGGCTCACACCTCTCACACCCTCACCTTCACCTTCTAAGGTGGAACTCTCAATCTCTCCTTTTGCCTGGCTGGAAGAAATAGCCAGCCTCTCACTCACATTCTCTCCTTTTGCCTGGCTGCAAGCCAGCCTCTCAGTTTCACTCCCTCTCAGTCCTAGAAGTGTCTCAACTACCACTAGATCATCTGCACTAGTTGTTGGAACAACTTGATTTTCAATTAAAGGTGCAGAGTGAACTATCAACGGAATGGTAGTTTGAACTGTCAACGGTATGGATACCGTTGATGGAGAAACACTTGTCAACGAAATAGACTGTTTCGTTGATGAAGTCAAGAAAGCACTTTGAGAATGAGAAATTACAGTAGAGTCTGTGGTGATTGATTTTAAAGATTGGTCCACAGATCCCCTTGCAACTTCAGGAAAAATTGGTTGATGGCCCAACAAATCACTTAACAAGTGATGGCCACCAGCTTCAGAGTGGGGCTTCTCCAAGATTAGAGTTGGAGAATCAGGAATAGATGTATGGATCATGTCCACATCTAAAGATTGAGTTGGTGAATTTGATGGAGATAATTCAAGATTGATGTTTAGAGAATGGGACTGTAACCCCAGAGAAATGATAGGGGTTACATCAAACTGAATTTGAGAAACTGGAAGTGTTGCTTCCAGTGTGTGTGCACCCTGTGTACCCTTGGACTTTTGCTTCACTCTCCTTTGGTATTGGGAAAATGTAGACTTTGGGCTTGAAGTGTCCCTTACCCTCTTGGACTGTGCTCTTGGTGGAGAGCTTGTTTCAATAATCACATCCTTTTGGGAGGATGCAATTAGACTTGTGGTTAAATCCATTTTACTCATTGTGCCTTGTTGGGAAGACACAATGGGGCTTGGCTGGTACACACTGACCTGTCCTTCCTTATCCTTGGGGTTTCTTTGATGTTCACCCCTACCCTCACCTCTTACAACTCCAGACTCACTCCCCTTAGGTTGTGTGGTAGTTTTTACAACAGGTGCCTTTTGAGAAGCACCTGAGGTTGGCTTGGAGGATTTCTTTGATTTAGGTTTTGTTGCTAGGGTAGGAGCCTGTTGGGTCACAGCTACAGACTCCATAGCAACATTGGAAGGTAAAACAGTAGAGGAGTTAGCTACACTAACAGGGATAGTAGTAGTTACCTCAATGATTGGCAGATACACCACTGGAACATCACCATTGTGGTTCAGCCTCAGTATGTCTGTCAATACTCTCTTTTCTTGCACAAAGCACTCGAACCTGGCATTAGGGTTAGAGATAACTAATGGTGCTGGACTAACATGGTTAGCCAACATCATCAGAAACCTAGCATAATAGATATTTTTCTTCCTATTTGCTTTGTCACCCAACTTAGCACCAATTTCATACATAAGTTGGGTGCTAAAGTTGTGATATCTATCATTTAGAAGCATGGTTAGGAGAATTAACATAGAGTTAGTTAATGCATCAAAATTACTAATCTTTCCAGAAAAGACCTTAATGAATGCATCAGCTAAATAACTGTATTCCCTAACCAAACCTCTCCTAATTATTCTACCCAGATTATCAGTAGGCAAAGAGTAGTTTATAGAATTTAGCATGGTAGTTATTTCAGTGTTAGTAGGCAAAGCATCACAGTTATTATCAGGAATATGTAAACATGCTTGCAAAACATCAGAATTAACTATGTACTCATTACCTTGAAGGGTGAATTGTAGTGTGCAGTTTGTTCCACTATACTCACATGAGGTCCAAATTTCCTCGATTATCTCATTGTAGAGTGGTGTAGAGTGAAACATTGCATAGCTCAACTTGCAATTCTTCATGAAATCCATCATTTTGAAGAACAGGCTGTTCGGGTTTTCCTTGACAACAAAAGGGATGGAGTTGTTCTTCTCATAGATGAACCCTCCAGCAGACATAAGCTTGACTATAGGTGCCATTGTTGATTAAAGGAAAGCTTCGAACTGAATTGCTTGTTAGAGAGAAGAAGAGAGAAAAAGCCTTTGGAATTTTTGAGAACAGGTAAAAAGAAATAATGAAAATAAAATTTCTTAAATACTCCCCCAAAAATTCTCAGAAAATGAATCCAACAATAAATGTAAATTACTTGATTGGCTTAAAAATATAACCGTTACTCTTAAAGTATTACCATGATTTATACTTACAGGGGTGTATGCATAGATCGTGGTAAAAGACGTGTCAAATTACAACGGTTCAGATTAAAAGCGCTAAATCAACGAATCAGGATTGGGCGGTTAAAGTCCCGTCTTATTTCGTTGATAAAGCTGCGTTTCGTTGATATAAAAGATCTATCAACGAAACACCCAGAAAACTGCTAAGACTGTCAACGAAATGGTTCGTTTCGTTGACATAGTAATTTTGACTTAGACAAAATTTCACTTTTTCTTAAGAAAATTAATTCACAGAAAAACATAGCAAGTTTCTGGCTGCATTTTAACTTGCAAATATCTCAAAAATAATTAAGAGAAATTTAGCATACCTAGCTCACTTACTAATCTTGAGAATGTTGATTCATCAAGTGGCTTGGTAAAGATGTCTGCAAGTTGTTGTTCACTTGGAACAAAATGTAACTCCACAGTACCATTCATAACATGTTCTCTAATGAAATGGTACTTGATGTCAATGTGCTTGGTCCTTGAATGCTGCACTGGATTCTCAGTAATGGCAATGGCACTAGTGTTGTCACAGAAAATAGGAATTTTCTCAACTCTTAATCCATAATCAAGTAGTTGGTTTTTCATCCATAAAATCTGTGCACAACAACTTCCAGCTGCAATATACTCAGCCTCAGCTGTGGAGGTAGAAACTGAGTTTTGTTTCTTGCTGAACCATGACACAAGCTTGTTTCCTAGGAATTGACAGGTTCCAGTTGTACTTTTCCTGTCAATTTTACATCCTGCAAAGTCTGCATCTGAATAACCAATTAGTTCAAAACCAGATTCTCTAGGATACCAAATGCCAAGGTTTGGTGTTCCTTTGAGATACCTGAAAATTCTTTTAATAGCAACTAAATGGGATTCTCTAGGGTCAGCCTGAAATCTAGCACATAGACATGTAGCAAACATAATATCAGGTCTACTAGCTGTTAAATATAAAAGTGAGCCTACCATGCCTCTGTAACTTGAAATGTCCACAGATTTTTCCTTAGTATTCAATTCAAGTTTGGTGGCAGTAGGCATGGGAGTTTTGGCAGGAGAGCATTCCATTAGGTTAAACTTCTTTAATAAATCATGAATGTATTTTGTTTGACTAATGAAAATGCCTTCATTAACTTGCTTTACTTGGAGACCAAGAAAGTAAGTTAATTCTCCCATCATGCTCATTTCATATTTACTTTGCATAAGCTTGGCAAACTTTTGACAAAGTTTCACATCTGTAGACCCAAAGATTATATCATCTACATAAATTTGAACAAGTAAAGTAGAGCCATTTACAACCCTGTGAAAAAGAGTTTTATCTACAGTACCTCTAGTGAAATGATTCTCAAGGAGGAACTGTGAGAGAGTGTCATACCAGGCTCTAGGTGCTTGTTTCAAACCATAGAGTGCTTTGAGAAGGAAGTACACATAGTCTGGAAAATCATCGTCTTCAAAACCAGGAGGTTGACTTACATACACCTCCTCTTCCAATTCCCCATTCAGAAAAGCACTCTTCACATCCATTTGATAGACTTTGAAATTGGCATGGGCTGCATAGGCTAGGAAAATCCTTATTGCTTCTAGTCTTGCAACAGGAGCAAAGGTTTCATCAAAATCAATTCCCTCTTCCTGTGAGTAGCCTTTTGCAACCAGTCTAGCTTTGTTCCTTGTGACTATGCCATTTTCATCCATCTTGTTTCTGAACACCCACTTTGTGCCTATAACACTCCTGTCATTAGGCCTGGGCACCAGCTTCCAAACGTTGTTTCTCTCAAATTGGTTTAGCTCTTCTTGCATGGCTAAAACCCAATCTGGATCTAGAAGTGCATCCTCAACTTTCTTTGGCTCATCTTGAGACAGAAAGCTACTATATAGACATTCTTCTTGAGTTGCTCTTCTAGTTTGGACTTTTGAAGAAACATCACCTATAATAAGTTCAAAGGGATGATCTTTAGTCCATTTCCTTGAGGGAGGTAGATTTGCTCTTGAAGACGTAGCTTCATGATCATGATTGCCTTGATTGGATATTTGTCCTTGAGAAACTCCCCCTGAGTTTGTTGTCCCTAATTGATCACTTCTAGAAGCATTCCTATGACTATCAACGGTATGACCGCTTTGGCTGTCAACGAAACGCTCATTCTGACTGTCAACGAATCCACCATCATGACTGTCAACAAAATGACCAGTTGGTCTGCTAGCAGCTATCCTTTTTAATCTCAATGCAGCAATTTCATCCTCACTGCTGCTTTCATCTGTGCTAGATACAACAACTTTAGGCTGTTTCTCAGTAGCCTTATCATGATTCACTTGATCTCCTTCCTCATTTTCAAAAGAAAGACTTTCATGGAAACCTTCATCACAGAGACCTTGGATTTTGAGATCGTCAAAAACAACATGTACAGATTCCATAACAATGTTGATTCTGAGATTATAGACTCTGTAAGCTTTCCCTGCTGCATATCCCACAAATATTGCTTCATCTGCCTTTGCTTCAAATTTCCCCAAATGCTCAGCTTGATTTCTCAGAACAAAGCACTTGCATCCAAAGACATGAAGAAAATCTAATAGTGGCTTCTTTCTTTTGAGTAACTGATAAGGGGTCATTCCTTTGGCCTGATTAATCAAAGAAATATTTTGAGTAAAGCAAGCTGTGTTAACTGCCTCAGCCCAAAAATATGTAGGTAACTTTGATTCATCTAGCATTGTCCTTGCAGCTTCAATAAGTGTTCTGTTTTTCCTTTCAACTACACCATTTTGCTGTGGTGTTCTTGCTGCTGAAAACTCATGCAAAATACCATTTTCTTCACAGAACACCTTCATGCTTGAATTCTTGAATTCTGTCCCATTGTCACTCCTAATCCTTCTTACTTTGAAATCAGGATGATTGCTTACCATCTTGATGTGATTGATAATGATTTCACTTGCCTCATCTTTAGAGTGCAAAAAGAAAGTCCATGTAAATCTAGAAAAATCATCAACAATCACAAGACAGTATTTCTTCTTTGAGATTGACATAACATTTACAGGGCCAAATAGGTCCATATGAAGCAATTCAAGCTGCTGGACAATTGATGACTCTGTCTTGCTTTTGAATGATGCCTTCTTCTGTTTTCCCTTTTGACAGGCATCACACAAACCATCCTTGGAGAACTCCACCTGTGGAATTCCTCTAGCAAGATCTTTCCTCACCAAATCATTCATAACTTTGAAATTCAGATGGGATAACTTCTTGTGCCATAACCAACTTTCATCCTTGCTTGCCTTGCTGAAGAGACAAGTGATGGTGTCTGAACTTGTGCTACTAAAGTCAGCAATGTACACATTCCCCCTTCTGAATCCAGTCATTACCACATTGTTGTTTCCTCCTTTAGAAACAACACAGGCTTCTCTTGAAAAAGTAACTAAAAATCCTTTGTCACAAAGTTGGCTGATACTAAGCAAGTTGTGCTTAAGACCATCCACCAGTGCAACCTCATCTATGATGACATTCTCTTTTGAAATCAAGCCATATCCCTTTGTGTAGCCTTTGCTGTCATCTCCAAAAGCAATACAAGGGCCAGCTCTTTCCTGAAACTCTGTGAGCAGGGTAGAATCACCAGTCATGTGTCTTGAACAACCACTATCCAAGTACCAAAGATTCCTTTTGTCTCCCTGCACACAATAAAACCAAATCAAGTCGATTTTGGTACCCAAGTTTCCTTGGGTCCTGTCTTGTTAGCCTTTGTATTCCCTTTTGTACCATTTTTCACTTTGGGTTCAGATTGATTCAAATCAATCTTTACCCTTGGTGTTGATTTCTGAGGGTTGCTCATATTTTCATTCATAGCATGCATAGTTGGAGGAACAATCATGTTATTCATGTTCCATGGCATTTGTGGCATGTTAAACATATTCATGTAAGGATTAGGCACAAATGGCATGCTAGCATATGGATTCTGAAATTGTGCATATGGAGCAAACATGTTAGGCATAACAGGCATTTTAGGCATGGAACTGTTCATTGCAGGCTTGGGCATTTTCACATTAACAGATTTCTTAACAGATTTGCAGTTAGTAGATAAATGATTAACACTTCCACAATTGACACATGTCTTTCTAGGTGCATATTTATCAGGTGTGTAATTGTTGTGTTTGTTAATTCCTACCTTGCCATTTCTGTTATTCTTTTTATTTCCCTTAGCCTCAACCTGAACTTTCTCTAACTTGTCTTTCAATTGCTTGTTAGACAAGTTACCTACATTAGCTCTCTCAACAGGCTTCTCAACTTTCTTTGATTTACTAGACTCACCTTGAACAAAGTTCTTGGTGACCGGACCATACTTGTCATTAAGTCTAGTGAGTTTATCTTTTCTTTTCTCTGTCAACGAAACAGCCTGATCGGTTGATGGTTCATCTGTCAACGAAACATTGCATTCCGTTGACATATCAACCTTCAACAAATGATCCTTGTTGTTTGTTGACTCAGTTTCTGATTCTAAGGTTTCACCAACATACCCTAGCTTCTCTTTGTTCCTTTTCCATGATTGCTCACAGAAGGATTCCACGCCTTGAACATTAATTATGTTGGCAGCAACATTCCTGGCATCCTTCCATTTTGCAATCACACCTTGTTCTATCTCAAGTTGTGTTTTAAGAATTTCTTCCCTTTGTAACACGTTCTCAAGTTCCTTCTTAGCATCCCTACTAACACATCTCATTTTCTCAAATTCAATGAGCTGTGCTTCTAACATTGCATTCCTATCACTTAAGAGCAGATTGGTCTCTTTTATTCTAGAATTCTCTTTAGTAAGTGATTTAAGAGTAACACGCAAATTATATAATACAGTAGACATTTCATTTACTGCACTGTCGCATTCCTCTTTAGAAAGCTCAGAAAGATTAGTAATTGTTACCTGGTTGCTTGAGGAACTTGCTTCCTGCTCATGATTGTCAGCCATAAGAGCCAAGTTGACATACTCAACATCATCATCAGAATCTTCACCATTACCAGCCCAATCATACTCCTGAGACATGAAAGCCTTTTCTTTTTGTTTGAGAAGTTCAAAGTATTTCTTTTTATAATCAACAGGCTCAAATTTCCTGTTGCCCTTCTCAACCTTGGGCTTTCTGCAGTCTCCAGCAAAGTGACCAATCATTCCACAATTGAAACATTTTGACTTAGACTTTTCAATCCAGTTTGTTTTGCTAGGTTGAAAGTCTCTTCTTGGTGGCCTTGCTTCTGAGTTTCTTTTGAACTTGAACTTAGAGAATTTTCTAGACAGAAAAGCAATGTGTTCATCAATCTCATCTAAGTCCTCCAAGTTGGCTGGTTCTGATTCTTCTTCTTCTGTCATCTTGTCTTTACCCTTGCTAACATCACTCCTACAACTAGATCGACTAGTTGTGGCCTTTGCAGTTTCTTTATTGTCATCTTCAAGTTGGTTCACAGATGCAATCAATGCAATAGATCCACCCTTCTTTTGTACCTTTTCAATTTCCTCATCTTGCTCCATTTCCAGCTCATAAGTCTTCAAGGTTCCATAAAGCCTTTCAAGAGTGTAGTCTTTGTACTCTTGAGTGTTTCTGAGAGAAACAGTCATAGGCTTCCATTCTTTTGGAAGAGCTCTAAGAAATTTAAGGTTTGAATCCTTGGTTTGATAGATCCTCCCATACAACTTTAATCCATTCAAAAGCTTTTGAAACCTACTAAACGTGTCATTTAGGGTTTCACCAGCTTTAAAATGAAAATGCTCATATTGTTGTATAAGGAGTTGCATTTTATTTTCCCTGACTTGCTCAGTTCCTTCACAGAGAGTTCTAACAGTATCCCATACTTCCTTAGAGGTTGTACAGTTGATAACATTGTCAAACATCTCTTGCTCCAAACCATTAAACAGAATGTTCATGGTCCTTTTGTCTTTATGGACTTCTGCAATATCTTCAACAGTCCATTCTGAGACAGTTTTTGGAATCTCTACATCAGGTGCATCATCTGGCAGTCCAACCCTAGAATCAAGCTTCATGGGAACGTGTGGACCTTTCTCAATACAGTCTACATACCTCTCATCCATAGACATGAGATGTAAATGCATCTTTACTTTCCAGTGAAAGTAATTGTCTTTATCAAGAACTGGTATCTTCACACCTGCATCCTTCTTCACCATGGTTTCTATTTTTGGTCTTGATCTTTAAACTTCTTGTATGTTAGAAGCTTGCTCTGATACCAATTGTTATTCCCAAATGACCTAACAGAATTGTAGAAGGGGGGGGTTGAATACAATTCTTGATATTTTCTTAAAACTAAAACACTTTATAAAATAAAACTGAACTGAATAAATAAAAACACAAGATATAAATAATTCAGTTGGATTGTTTGATGATCCAACTGAAGTGTTTTTATTGCGGAAATAATCTGTGATACAAAAGTACACAGCTGCTCAGTTACAAGGTTGTAGAGAAGAAAAATGCTCTCAAAGATAGCTAATACAAACTCTTTGTTTTTCTTCACTTACATAATAAAGTAACTGCTACACTTGGTTATATAAACCCAAGTTTACAACCCTATTTTTGGCTACACTAATAGTACAATGAGTAACCGCCAATAGTTTGCTTTTCATCCCTTTGTCCAGTGGTCCTTGGAGATCCTTGCTTTTGACTTCATGCTTATTATGATCACTCCCAAGAGCCCAATTGGAAACTGGGATGTTTCCTTATTCCCCATGTCCATTTTAATGGTTTCCAATGCAAAGTACACTTCCACATCTTCTTTTTGATCTGTCAGGAACCTGTCACTATCACTTTATCAATTGTATAGAAAAGCAATAATGATTCGTTGATGGCATAGAGATGTGTTTCGTTGATAGCTTTATTCTTTGTTTCGTTGATGAGCTTCCTTGTTTCGTTGATAGAGTAATCTTCATTCCGTTGACATGTCTTCACTTAGGCAAAATTACAAGGCACTAAATATTTACAATTAACCAACCTATTTTGCCTATCTAACCATTTAGTCAACATGACTTAGAAAACCTATCTAGTACTCAACAAACTGCATATCAAACTATGAAGTAATGTACAGTGCAATTGCTACATCACTCATTTCGTTGATGAGCTTCCTGTCAACGAAACACTGCAAAGCATGCTATTCCGTTGACAGTTACAAAATAACTTAATACAAAATCTACTAAGTGTTTTTATAATTATCATCAAGAACAACATATTCCTAACAAATGTATAAGCCAAATTCTAATTCTTTTCTTCAATTGTTATTGATACAAAGCATGTGTTAGCTAAATATTGTTGATTCTGATATCATAAATTCATATCCTTACAACTGTGATAGAAATGATTCATTGATGTTTGCTGAGCAATTTTGGCTCACTCTTGCTTGTTGTTTTCTAACCCTATTCCAGTGAAGCGAGAGTATGAGTCGGCATAGCGTGACCGATAGTTCACCAGCAACCAGGAGAGCCCCTCGAGTCATTGTCATTGGCAGGGTAGTTGTTGTTTTGCTTTTCTAGATTAGATGTCTAGATTTGAACTTTGGTTGTGATGTAATAACTCTGATAAAACTGGTATTGTATTAATAAAAGATTGTAGTAGCTTGTGTTCATTGCCATAATCTGGATGCGGTCTTGGTCAAGGGGTATTTGTGTCTTTATATATATTATGCATGTGTTAAATAGTATTCCGTTGGTCGGATGACTCCTCAAATATGTACCCCGGGTTTGGAGGGCGTCACAGTTGGTATCAGAGCAACAGGTTATGGCATTTGAAACAAGTTAGGACTTAGGGTCCAGGATAACATAGAGAGTTAGGAGTTCATGTAAGGATATTAGGAGGTCAACTAGGGATATTATGCGTAGTGATTAAATGTGGTTATAATTGCAGCCCCCTAGTTCTAGTTCAGACTCAGACCCTTCCGAGGATACGATAGCAGAGATACCTACACCCGTTGAGAGAGCAGGACCGTCTCGGCCAGTGCGATATTAGCCTAGGCATCAGGACCCAGTGGTCAGGAGAGATCAGATACCTTGTCCTATTCCACTCCGACAAGTAGCCCCAGCACCAGTGTCTCAGGCATCAGTTTGTGGGCCTTTGTATCAGTTATGTGAGCCACCAGTTCCACACCATGTGTATCAGAGGGTGAGTAGAGAGAAGGAGTACCTTTATGCACAGGTTATGGAGATGGGTAGGGTTCGTTCGATCGAAGCAGCCGCTGTCAGAGAGAGAGACAGACTTAGAGATCAGATGAGAGACATTCAGATGAGGTTTAGGGTTACGAGGACCTTGGTTAAGACTCGATTGCACGGATTAGCTTCTAGTCGAGAGGGAGAGACAGTAGCAGGGATGAGACAGATTTTGGATTATGCGATGAGTGAGATTGCAGAGATTTCAGGACCCCCGTTATGGCCGGCAGGAGCAGGTGATCTGTGAGCAGGTATAAGTAGCAGACAGATGTGACGTGGATGTATGGTCTCTAGATAGTTAGTATATAGATGCATATTGTAGAATCAGCAGTGCACCGGGCTTATAGGAACGCCTCGGGTTGTTGTTGCATTTTTGTTGTATTGCTGGTCGGCAGTTATGGTTCAGCCATGATATATTTTCTTTTGAAGCGTTCTACGCTTGTACTAACTCTATCTATATATATATGATAAACCTCTTTTATAGAACTGTATTTATTCCCCTGTCATTCATTTCCAGCATCATAACTGTTATTCTACTTGTTGCAATGAGTGTATCCATACACCGTTGAGAAGATCTGTAAACCTTCGAGATATCAATTGTGATCCTTCCTTCTCTTATATGGACTATTTGATTAAGCCAATTATTGTTTATTCATCAGCGATATGGCTCCTAGACGACAAACCCGTTCAACTGATACCTCTGACCAAGAGGGTCAACAAAATACACCTCCCACGGGCCGCATGGACCCGATGGTAATCCAGTTGTTAAATACTCTTACTCAACAGACTGCCGCATTAGCACAGCAGCAACGAGCATTTCAGCAACAGCTCTTAGAACAGCAGCAACAACATCAGCATCAGCAGCATCAACAACAGCACCAACAAGCAGCACCGACGGTTACGTTCAAATCTTTCCAGGCAGCAAAACCTCCAGAATTTAAAGGATCAGCAGACCCTGTAGAGGCTAAGGCATGGTTGAAAGAGATGGAAAAGGCTTTTGCCTTGATAGAGGTGACAGAAGATAAGAAGACGGAGTATGCAAGCTATTTTCTGAAGAATGAGGCCAGTTATTGGTGGGAAACGAGTAGGGCTATGGAGCCCGAGGGATTGATTACGTGGGCAAGATTTACAGAGTTATTTTTGGAAAGGTATTTTCCGGACTATATGAGAGATCAGATGGAATTAAAGTTTTTGGAATTAAAGCAGGGAAGCATGACAGTGCCCCAATATGAAACAAGGTTTACGGAGTTGTCAAGGTTTGTTCCAACCTATGTGGATACGGAAAAGAAGAAGGCCAAGAGGTTCCAGCAGGGACTGAGGTCTTGGATTCGTAGTAAGTTAGCTGTGTTGGAGTTGGACACCTATGCAGCGGTGGTCCAAAAGGCAATGATTGCGGAGACAGAGAGTGATTCTTACATGAAAGAGAGGGAGAACAAGAAAAGGAAAGCAGGGATACCCGATAAGGGACAGCAGCAGGGAAGTTTTCAAGGGCAAGCAAATAAGAAAATGGGATTTCAGCACGGAAGGAATACGAGTTTTAGGAAACCAGATACCGGAAGTGTAGGACAAGATAACCGTCTACTAACCGGCAGTCAGCAGGGACTTTCTAGACCCCCACTACCAGAATGCAAGACATGCGGGAAGCGACATCTAGGGATATGCCATCGATTGAATGTCACATGCTTTAAATGCAATCAGAAGGGACATTATTCCCGGGATTGCAAGATGGGCATTGTGTGTCATCGGTGTAAGAAACCAGGTCACATGATTAAGGACTGTAGAGCACCAGCAACCGTGAACAATATGATTCGGGCAATTGAAGCACCCCCAGTTGTTAACGTCCAGCCGTTAGCCAGGACCTACAATATGTCAATGGGAGAAGCAGTGAGAGATTCCGACGTGGTGGCAGGTACACTTCTAGTAAATTCTATTCCTGCACAAGTGTTAATAGATTCGGGAGCGACGAAGTCTTTTATTTCTGAAACGTTTGCTCGTAGATTGAATTGCGTAATGAAACCTTTAAGTGGAATGTTGACTATAGAGATAGCTAATCAGGATCGTATCGCGGTCAGTTCATATTATCCTCGTTGTGAGATATAGATTTTGGGAAATCGTTTTTATGTTGACTTGTTACCTTTTAAGTTAGGTGAATTTGATGTGATATTAGGGATGGATTGGTTGACTGAGTATGATGCAAGTATTGATTGTAAGAATAAGAAGGTTACTTTGGTTACCCTGGAAAAGAAAGAAATAATATTTAGAGGAGAGAAACAAAGAAAGAGGTTCCTGACGATGATTCAGGCTAAAAGGTTATTAAGGCAAGGTTGTGAGGCGTATTTAGCTTATGTGATAGATATAGATAAGGAAGTTTCTAAGTTAGAAGATATTCCAGTCTTAAATGAGTTTCCAGATGTTTTTCCGGAAGAATTACCAGGTTTACCTCTAGATAGAGAGATTGAATTTGCGATAGACTTAGTACCAGGCGCGGAGCCAGTATCTAAGGCCCCTTACAGAATGGCACCAGTGGAGATGAAGGAATTGGCTGATCAACTGCAAGATTTGCTAGAAAAAGGAATTATTAGACCCAGCGTTTCACCGAGGGGAGCACCAGTACTGTTTGTCAAGAAAAAGGATGGAAGCATGAGATTGTGTATAGACTATCGGGAGTTGAACAAGCTGACCATTAAGAACAAGTATTCGTTACCTCGAATAGATGATCTGTTTGACCAGCTGAAAGGAGCGGTACATTTTTCAAAGATTGACCTACGGTCAGGATATCACCAATTGAAGATTAGACCAGACGACATACCGAAGACAGCCTTTCGAACAAGGTATGGGCACTATGAATTCTTAGTAATGGCGTTTGGACTAACGAATGCACCCGCAGCTTTTATGGACCTAATGAACAGGATTTTCAAGAGATATTTGGACAAGTTTGTAGTGGTATTCATCGACGACATCTTGATATACTCAAGGACAGAAGAAGAGCATGCAGACCAATTGCGAATTGTGTTAGAAACGTTGAGACAAGAAAGACTATACGCGAAGTTTTCCAAGTGTGAATTCTGGTTGAAAGAAGTTCATTTCTTAGGACACGTGGTGAGCAGCGAAGGCATCAAAGTGGACCCAGCAAAGATAGAGGCAGTGAAAGATTGGGAGAGACCAAGGACACCGACTGAAGTCAGAAGTTTCTTGGGATTAGCCGGATACTACCGGAGATTTGTGCAAGATTTTGCGAAGATAGCTACTCCAATGACCAAGCTGACAAGGAAAAGCGATCGATTCATATGGAACGATAAATGTGAAGAAGGCTTCCAAGAGTTAAAGAAAAGACTAACTACGGCACCGGTATTGATGCTACCAGACGATCAAGGTCATTTCGTAATCTATAGTGATGCGTCGTACAAAGGATTGGGATGCGTACTTATGCAACATGACAAGGTGATTGCTTATGCGTCAAGACAGTTGAGACCCCACGAACAGAAGTACCCTACACACGATTTAGAGTTAGCAGCTATTGTGTTTGCTTTGAAGATATGGAGACACTACTTGTATGGAGAGAGATGTGAAATTTACACCTATCACAAAAGTTTGAAGTATATCTTTACTCAGAAAGAGCTGAACATGAGGCAACGAAGATGGTTAGAACTAATCAAGGACTACGACATTTCTATCAACTATCATCCCGGCAAGGCAAATGTGGTAGCAGATGCATTGAGCAGAAAAGAGAGATTGAATACACTGACGATGACCAAAGAGTTGTACAAGGAATTTGAGAAGTTAGAAATCGAAGTAATTAATCCGAAGGACGCGACGGAAATGATTTATACCATGACGTTTCAACCTGAATTGTTGGAGAAGATACGGAAGTGCCAAAAGCAAGTTATGAATGATGATGTGAGTAAAATGACAGGTGAGGAAATATGTAGCCAACCGGATGACAAAGGGATCTTGAGATTTGCTTCTCGGATATGGATACCTAACGTAACGGAACTGAAAAGTGAGATTTTGCACGAAGCACATAACTCGAAGTATTCAATTCATCCAGGGAGTACGAAGATGTATCGAGATCTTAAGACAAACTTTTGGTGGCCAGATATGAAGAGAGAGATTGCGGAATGGGTAAGTAAATGCTTTACGTGTCAAAGAGTTAAGGCGGAACATCAGAGACCAAGTGGATTACTTCAACCATTGGAAATTCCCGAATGGAAGTGGGAACACATTGCGATGGACTTTGTAGTAGGATTTCCTAGAACAAAAGCTAACCATGATGCCATCTGGGTTATCGTGGATCGATTGACGAAATCTACGCATTTTCTTCCGATTAACGAGAGATTCTCGCTGGATAAGTTAGTTCATATTTACATAAAAGAAATCGTAGTACGACATGGAGTTCCAGTATCGATAGTGTCTGATAGAGACCCTCGATTCAATTCAAGATTTTGGAGGAGTTTTCAAGAGTGTTTGGGCACCGAGTTGAGAATGAGTACGGCTTATCATCCGCAGACGGACGGTCAAAGCGAAAGGACAATTCAGACTATTGAAGATATGCTTAGGACATGTGCACTTGACTTTGAAGGCAGTTGGGACGATCATCTACCCTTGGTGGAATTTTCATATAATAATAGTTTTCACGCGAGCATCGGAATGCCACCTTACGAAGCTTTGTATGGACGAAAGTGTCGATCTCCAGTATATTGGGAAGAAGTTGGTGAACGGAAAATGATAGGACCAGAACTAGTGCAACGAACAATGGAAGTGGTTCAATTGATTCAGAGAAGATTGATAACAGCTCAAGACCGACAGAAAAAGTATGCGGATCTAGCCAGAAAGGATGTGGGATTCGAAGAAGGAGAGCAGGTGTTACTAAAGGTTTCACCATGGAAAGGATTAGTTAGGTTTGGAAAGAAAGGGAAGTTGAGTCCGAGATATGTTGGGCCGTTTGAGATTTTGAAGAAAGTGGGCGAGGTAGCTTACGAGTTGGCATTGCCACCGCATATGCAGCACGTTCATAATGTATTTCATGTATCTATGCTTAAGAGGTATCGACCAGATTCGAATCATGTAATAGAGTATGAACCCATAGAGGTCCAGGCAGATTTATCATATGTAGAACGACCGATTCAGATATTGGATCGTAAGGAGAAAGTACTAAGGAATAAGACAGTAGCGTTAGTGAGAGTTTTGTGGAGGAATCCTAAAGTAGAAGAGTCTACCTGGGAGTTAGAGAGTGAGATGTTAGAGAAGTATCCCCAGTTGTTTCCTTGATCTGATTCTGAGGACAGAATCCTATTAAGGGGGGAAGGATGTAATATCCGTGAATTTTATTATTTGATTAAATGATATATTTAATCTAAAATATTTATTGTGGAATATTGGAATATTATTAAATGATAATTATTGTGTGATTATGTGCTAAATGGTGAGTCGAAAGCCCCTTTCAAATATTTTGTCATTTGGAATTTTCTTCAAATCTGAGCCCCGTTTTGATAATTTAAGGGCCCCATTGGAATTTCGTACATTAATTATTATCTCTTCGTCTTTCGTATTCGAATCATTATCGGGAGAGATATTCGTATCATTTCATTCCTACCTATTTGATTCTGCAAGAATAATTCGTTTTGTTCAAAAAGGGAAAAATTGTTCCGAACCCTAATTGCTCAAGGGGACGGATATATCATTTTATATCAGTATTTCATTTGTTATAGCCCCAGTATTCTTGAGCATTAGTTATATAATGATATGTATTGATTTGGATAATTATCAATCCTTGTAGATAATTATCTTCTCGTAAAACGTATTTTAACCTAATTAGGGTTTTTAAACGATCCAGTGGATCTATAACGATCCAAAAGTGTTCCTTAGGGTATTATTTTTCCAAAAATATATAAAGACGAATCGTACCTTCTAACCTTCATAATCTGCATTGCGTATTATCAAAAAAGTAAAAATTCCCGAAATGTGTTCTTCGTGTTCTTGAGCTTAGATCCATTCGTTCGAGGTGTTATTGAAATCCAAATCTGAAGTTCTTGTACTCAAATTAAAGCTCTTGATCTCTAGTTTCAGAATCTTCCAACCTCATCATCATCTGGTAAGTTTTCGATTTATTATGAATTTTTCAATATTCGAATTTAATTAGGGTTCTTGATTAATTTGGGGATTTTCATTCTGTTGATTCTCCGTTCAATTGGTTGCTTCTAACATGTTCCTAGGGTTCTAATTAGCAAGAATCCATGCTTTAATTTCATGTTTAAGTTCAATTTAGTCGGGTTTGATTTTCGGGTTTTGACCCGAATTCTTCTTTTGCTTCGTTCGTTCTTGTTGTTGATCTGACATTGATTATGATATGGGGCTTTGATTGTATGAGTTATAAGCTTCATTTTGGTATATTAATCTTTGAGTTTCATGTAGAATTAAAGTAGATCGGGTTTCCGGCCGAATACGTCGCCGGCGAATTCTTTGAACGAATTCTGGGCACGATTCCGGCATGGGACAGATGTGTTTGTATGTGGGTTATGTTTGTCTTGAAAAAGCGAACAAAAGCCCTATGGTTTGGTTTTGTTTTGATCGGAAATGGCGAAGTCCGGCCACCGGACGCCGGCCGGATTCTGGAAAACCCAGATTCTGGCGGGTTGTTCTTGGTGACCCGGATTTGTTCTTCCCGACCCGTTTACCCGATTTTTCGACCCGGTTTCAATCTTCAAAACCCTAATTCATTTTCTAAAAACTGTTTTTGGATTTTATTTTTAAAATTAATTCGAAAATAGTTTAAAAACTTTAAAAATTCATATTTTTATTTTAAAAATATATTTTAATATCAGAAAAATTCTGATAAATTATATTTATTATTTTAAATCCGAAAATTGATTAAACTTAATTATTTTAATTATTTTTAATTAATAATTAATTGGTTTATTCTTTTAATCAATTAATTCTTAAAAATTAATTATTAATTAGATTTAATTAATTAAAAATTCAGTTTAATTATTTTCAAGCCTATTTATTTATTTAAAAATAGTTTGAGTATTGAAAGTGTGTCAATTAATTTTATTAATTGATTTATTTGCATTTAAATGTTTATATTGGATTTAAAAATCCGATTTTTGATTTAAAAATTAATCGTGACTTATCTAAAATTCAAATAAGTTTCGTATGATGTTTTAAAAATGCTTATAAGTGCTATATGGTTCATATTAATTGTGTGTTGTGTTTTATAGTCTGTATATGCCCGTACTAGGGCAAATATCTGAGATTTAAATATCGTAAATTATACCGGACGTCTGATACGTAACCGGTTACTTGTTTAAATGTGATTATTGATTGAATAAGTGTCGAGAGTAGAACGAGAATAGTTAGACTTATTGTGATGAGTTGTTTAATTATAGAATCGAGTTCCCGGAGCAAGGGAAAGGGAAAAGTAGAGTGAGCAGAGTCGATCCGACAGCAGCTTAGACCAGGCAAGTATCTGTGCCTTTACTTGTGATAAAATGTATTATTGTCTTGATTACTTGAATACCGTTATCCCCAGAACAATTCAAATTATCAATCCTTTAACCGCATTTGGACAACTGATTCCATTTCCTTAGAGATTCTTGATTCTTTGATTTGATCTGCATCGGAAACCCTTATTTCCAATTCACTTGATTATTGTTTACCACCTATTGTTATTGTTTATCATCCTTTGATTATCATTGACAACCATTGATTATTTGACTTCCATCTTGACTATTGATTACGGTCATTGATTATCGACTACCAATATTGATTCCCTTATTGAATGAGTACACTGTACCATTGAAATTACTCCATGATTATTTCTCGATCTTCATTTGATACTGAACAGTTGAAGCTCTTTTGCAATTACTATACATTCAGTTTATCTTATTGAGCATGTTATTGTTTATACCCTATTATAGATTTGGCATGTGTTTTTAAAAATGGACCAGTAATTGGTCGGGCCATATTTATGGTCAGAATAACTTAAGGCCCAAATTGGCCTGGGATCCAGTAGAGGACTATGTCATGAGCTAGTCCGGGGTTGATGTGTGGCTGGCCAGCAGCACAACCTTTGATTTGAATAAAATGTATAAGCCAAATTCTAATTCTTTTCTTCAATTGTTATTGATACAAAGCATGTGTTAGCTAAATATTGTTGATTCTGATATCATAAATTCATATCCTTACAACTGTGATAGAAATGATTCATTGATGTTTGCTGAGCAATTTTGGCTCACTCTTGCTTGTTGTTTTCTAACCCTATTCCAGTGAAGCGAGAGTATGAGTCGGCATAGCGTGACCGATAGTTCACCAGCAGCCAGGAGAGCCCCTCGAGTCATTGTCATTGGCAGGGTAGTTGTTGTTTTGCTTTTCTAGATTAGATGTCTAGATTTGAACTTTGGTTGTGATGTAATAACTCTGATAAAACTGGTATTGTATTAATAAAAGATTGTAGTAGCTTGTGTTCATTGCCATAATCTGGATGCGGTCTTGGTCAAGGGGTATTTGTATCTTTATATATATTATGCATGTGTTAAATAGTATTCCGTTGGTCGGATGACTCCTCAAATCTGTACCCCGGGTTTGGAGGGCGTCACACAAAGGATCCAAGCAAGTCTGGATCCTTAAATCTAACACTCAGTGAATGTTTGTGATTGCAGGGCATAAAAGAGAGCACTCTTATCTTGGACAGTGGATGCTCAGGACATATGACTGGAAATAAAGCCCTGCTATCAGATTTTGAGGAAAAAGCTGGCCCAAAAGTTTCCTATGGAGATGGCAACATAGGACATACTCTGGGATATGGCAATATCAATCTTGGAAGTGTCATCATTACAAATGTAGCTCTAGTCTCAGGACTCAAGCATGATCTGCTTTCTGTGAGTCAAATCTGTGACAGAGGATACCATGTAGATTTTCATACTGAACATTGTGAGGTTTTCAGCAAATCTACTGGGAAAGTTGTTCTAGTTGGACACAGACGCAATAACATTTATGAAGCAAGTTTGATAACAAACTCTGAAGGAAAAGCTGTGTGTCTGTCTACAAAAATGTCAAATGAAGAGAGTTGGAATTGGCACAAGAAGCTCTCTCATCTAAACTTGAACAACATCAATGAGCTAATTCGAAAAGATCTTGTAAGGGGACTTCCAAAATCAATACTCAGCTTAGATGGTCTGTGTGATTCTTGTCAAAAGGCCAAGCAAAGGAAGTCATCTTTCAAGAGTAAATCTGAATCTTCGGTTGTGGAACCTTATCATCTTTTACATGTTGATCTTTTTGGTCCAGTGAATGTAATGTCAATAGGCAGAAAGAAATATGCTTTGGTAATTGTTGATGAATACACCAGATACACCTGGGTGTACTTCTTAGCAAAGAAGGATGAAACTGCCCTAACTTTGATGGATCATGTGAAGCTATTGGACAAAGGATCACAGTACAAAGTGAAAATTCTAAGGAGTGATAATGGTACTGAATTCAGAAATTCTGAAATGGAAGCTTTCTGCAAGGAAAGAGGAGTAAAGCAAGAATTTTCTGCACCTGGAACTCCACAGCAAAATGGTGTAGTTGAAAGAAAGAACAGAACTCTAATTGAAGCTGCCAGAACAATGCTTGATGAAGCAAAATTGCCAACTTATTTCTGGGCAGAAGCTGTTCAAACTGCCTGTTTTACTCAAAATTCAACACTGATCAACAAGCATGGGAAAACACCATATGAGATGGTGAAGAATAAAAAGCCAAATTTGAAGTATTTTCATATTTTTGGATGCAAGTGCTTTGTGTTGAAAACTCATCCTGAACAGTTGACCAAGTTTGATTTAAAAGCTGATGAAGGAATTTTTGTTGGATACCCATTGTCAACTAAAGCATTCAGAGTCTACAATCTGAGAACTAAAGTGATCATGGAATCTATACATGTGTCATTTGATGACAAGAAAATAACTGGAATAGAAGATGAAGAATATCATGATCAACTTCGCTTTGAAAATGAAGATCTATACTCTGATGATGTAAACTCTGATGCAGCAAATCCAACAAACTCTGACGAAGCATACTCTGATCCTCTACTGGTAAACACTGACGAATTTTCTCTGACAGAACAAAATAGAGAACCAGTTGAGGGGGAGCGTGAAGAAACTTCAGAAACTTCTCAAAGTGATGACTCAAATTCTGAAAGAGAGTCAAATATAGAATCAAACAGAAACTCTGAGTCAAACTCTGAAAGTTCAAATACTGAACAGTCCAATTCAGGGGGAGCCTCAGAGAATGCAAATAGTCAAGAAGAAAATCAGGAGAGCACGGATCAAGGGGGAGGATCTAATAATGATAGTAGAAGCCAATTACCTACAGCAAGAAGGTGGACACATTCCCATACACGTGACTTGATAATTGGAGATCCAGAAGCTAGTTTAAGAACTAGAAGTGCTACAAATAATGAATGTCTGTTTCATGCATTCTTATCTCAAACAGAGCCCAAGAAAGTGGAAGAAGCTCTTCAAGATGCCAACTGGATAACAACTATGTAAGAGGAGTTAAATGAATTTGAGAGGAATGAAGTCTGGACACTTGTACCAAGACCAAAGAACAGATCTATTGTTGGTACAAAGTGGGTTTTCAGAAACAAAACAGACAGTGATGGAGTGATAACAAGGAATAAGGCTAGACTTGTGGCAAAAGGCTATTCACAGCAGGAAGGAATTGACTATGATGAAACCTTTGCTCCAGTTGCAAGATTGGAGGCAATAAGGATTTTTCTGGCCTATGCTGCTTACAAAAAGTTTAAAGTCTTTCAGATGGATGTGAAAAGTGCTTTTCTCAATGGGAAACTTGAAGAAGAAGTGTTTGTTGAACAACCACCAGGGTTTGTAGATTCCAAACATCCAGATTATGTCTACAGGCTTGATAAGGCATTATATGGACTAAAGCAAGCACCTAGAGCATGGTATGAAACTCTGGCTCAATTTCTTTTAGAAAGTGGGTTCACTAGAGGTACAATTGACAAAACCTTGTTCTATTTTAATTCTGGTGATGATTTGCTGTTAGTTCAAATCTATGTGGATGACATAATTTTTGGGTCTACTAATGACAAACTCTGTAACAAATTTGCCAAGCTTATGCAGCCAAGATATCAAATGAGTATGATGGGAGAGCTTAGTTATTTTCTAGGCTTACAAGTCAAGCAAACAGATGATGGGATTTTTATCAATCAAGCAAAATATACCAGAAATCTTCTCAAGAAATTTGGTATGCTTGATAGTTCATCTTCTACAACTCCCATGGCAACTGCAACAAAGCTGGACAAAGACACAGGAGCCTCAGTAGATATGACAAACTACAGAGGGATGATAGGGTCTCTTCTTTATCTGACAGCAAGTAGACCTGATATCATGTATGCAACATGTCTTTGTGCAAGATTTCAAGCAGACCCCAGAGAGACACATCTAACAGCTGTAAAAAGGATTTTCAAATATCTCAAAGGAACCATAACTCTTGGTTTGTGGTACCCTAGAGAATCAGAGTTTAAGTTAATTGGTTACTCTGAT
This sequence comes from Heracleum sosnowskyi, assembly GCA_030848705.1. Taxonomy (NCBI): domain Eukaryota; kingdom Viridiplantae; phylum Streptophyta; class Magnoliopsida; order Apiales; family Apiaceae; genus Heracleum; species Heracleum sosnowskyi. The sequence continues at coordinate 624,939 of JAUIZM010000030.1, forward strand.
GCAGATTTTGCAGGCTGTAAGATAGACAGAAAAAGCACAAGTGGAAGCTGTCAATTTTTAGGTGACAGATTAGTTTCTTGGTACAGCAAGAAACATAAATCAATTTCCACATCCACAGCAGAAGCAGAGTATATAGCTGCTGGTAGCTGTTGTGCACAGATTTTATGGATGAAGAATCAATTGTTGGACTATGGATTACGGTACTCTAAAATACCTATTTACTGTGATAATCAAAGTGCTATTGCTATGACAGGTAATCTAGTACAGCATTCCATGACCAAGAACATCAGCATAAGGTATCATTTTATCAAGGAACATGTGGAAGAAGGAGATATTGAGCTTCATTTTGTATCTACAGACCAACAGCTTACAGATATCTTCACCAAACCTTTGAGTGAAGCTACCTTTACAAGGCTGGTAAATGAACTTGGAATGATCTCTGGTTTTGACTAGAGATACTGGTTAGATTCAAAATCTATACTTGATTGCTTTTATGCTCATGGTTCTTTGCATGTGTTAACTGTTATGTGTACCAGTATGTTAAACTCTGATAGTAAACTCTGTTAGTCATAAAGTATCAGTCATACTCTGTCGGTTAAAGTCTGAAGTTAAACTCTGATTGTGATATTGTCTGAAACATATGGACCGATGAAGAAACCTGTATGAAGCATGATTCTCAGTAAGTAATCATGAATCTTTCTGAATAATATATGATCTAATCTCATAATGTGCAGTAAATTAACACAACATGATACTGTCTCTATATTTATAGCATCTCTTAGTTTATTGATTCTATACACTGAGTCTGTATTAGCTGTTTGCACTTTCTCTCATAAATTAATTATATTCACTGATGAAAAGTCTAAACTCTGATAATTAGTTGCAAATATTTCACCCTCAAATCAAAAGATGCCAAAAAGAGCACAAATTCCTTTGAGATCATGTTGTGCCTAGGACGATCCAGGAACTTATTGTATGAAATAAGGGCTAAAATCTTTTATTTTTGGTGACTAGTGCCAACCACTGATTACTGGAAAAATTATAATAATATATATATATATATATATATATATATAAAGGGGGTGAAAATAATAGAAATATACAAATGAAAGGATATAAGAAGACAGAGTTTGGATAAATATCAGATTTTACTTTATACATGAGAGTTTGAGCAATCAGTTTTTACTGATTTATTGTGTGGATTTTATGCACTTTAAGATGCTCTAAATATTTATATTCAGTAAACTCTGCTATTCACACAAAACTTTTCACAACTGTGCATTGAGAGAAAAGAGATTATGAATAAAGAAGGAGGATTGGTAAACACTGATGGACTGTGTACTCTACACTGAGGTAATTTTATTTTAATCTCTGATGATTAAAATTAATTATTTGTTTCAGACAGTTAACAATTTTTGAGAAAACATTCTTGAAAATAAAAGAGTATGATTGGTAACGGTTCCAATTTGTATTTAACAGAGGAGAGAGGTTAATTGTCTAGGAAAGTGTAAAAGGCGGTAATTATTGATGTTTTTACTGCGCATGCGCATTGGAAACTGTCAATTACTGTTGTCAGTCATTGCATGTGTGCCACGTGTCCCACTCACACAGTTAAAGGAGTAAGACAGTTGTGTATTAATGATTAAAAACTGTTCAGTTTTTAATTTTGAATTTCATATTTAAACAATACACACACATACGTCTAAACCTTTCACATCTTACTCCAATTCACATCTATTGTCACACACACATATTCACAAACACTTTTCTACTTTCAAACTCTTTCGAGCTTTTGCACCTGATTCTCTGTTATTCTTTCAAATCTTACTAATGGCGACTACAGCTTTTGTTTCTTCTGGGTTAGAGTTTGTTCCAAACAATTATGCAGCACCACTAAATACTTCCAACGCACCAGAGGCGTTTCATATGATACAAAAATTTCTTGCTCAGTCAGCGATTGGGCGTGCTCTAGTCGAACCAACCATACTTTCTGGTTCACAAATCAAGGCCTTCTGGGAGACAGGTATGTATGATGATGGTGGTGAATCAGGTAACCCATCAATAATCTTTGAATGTGAAGAAGCAGAGTATGTAATTACTTCTGGTACCATTCGGGCTGCAATGGGGTTTCCTGAGTTTTCTTCCTATACCATTGGAATGGGTGGCAATGATTTGCTGCGGATGATGAGAGAGATTGGGTATTCTGGACCCTTGACTAAGATTGGATAGTTGAAGCGACCGTTCTTGAGGAAGGAGTGGAGCTTCTTCTTTGATTGCATCACAAGAACGTTCGGAAAGAAATGCACCAACTGGGATGCTATTCCCACGGACAGTCTGCAAATCAGGTATTCTCTGTTATATGATAATCATTTTGATTTTGCACGACTTGTCTTAAATAATTTAGGGGAGAAAATGACAGAGAATAGAGGAGTAGTATACTTTTCTAGATTTTGTCAGATTTTATTCTCTTATTGTGTTGAAGGGGTAGAAATAGTTGGTGAAGATGTTATCTCTTGTTTTAAATTACACAAGAGGATATTCTCTGATCTTATCAACAAAGATGTTAAGAAAAGGGTTGTTGGAGATTTGTTACTGCCTGCATCTGTGCAGCAGTTTGTAAATGATCAAGTTAATTCACCAACACAAGCTCCTTCTCAGCCAGAACCTCAACCAGAACCTCTACAAACAGAGCTTCCTCCATCCACATCTGTCAAACCTAAATCCAGTGGTAGGACTAAGCATGTTGGTACTAAACCTGCAAGGTCTGTTAGACCAGCTACTGCAGTGGTGATGTCCAAGTCTACTGATGAGCCCAAGGGTCATTATAAGAAGAGGAGAGCCAATAGATCAAATGCTAATGATGAGGATGATGTTGACAATGAAACTCTTCATAAGAGAAAAAGAAGATTAGTAGCCAATTATCTTTTTGATAATGTGGATGAGTCTACACCAAACACTGAAGCTGTTCAGCATGAAGCTCCAGAAGATTTTGTTGAGGAGCCTGTTGTAAATAATGCTAATGAGGACAGGGTTTTTGTGGATAATGAAGCTCCTGAAGTTTTTATTCAGGAGGCTACTACAGATTTTGAAGCAGCCACTGTGCCTGACATGGCAAATGCTGATATAGAGGCTGAAATTTTTGAGCAAGATACTTTACTTGCTGATCTTGCTATGGATAATATTCTTGAAGCACATCCTAGTATTAGTGTTTGTGATACTGAGGATGTGGCAGCTGATCAACCCACCCAAATTTTAGATGAGTCAATTGCAACTCACACAGAGATTCTCTCTGTCAATAATCAAATTCCTGAATTGGGTGAGGAGGTTGATCAGGTAGTTGAAGCTGCTGTCGAGAACTTGGTTGAAGTTACAGCAGAAGAAGTTCAAACAGAAGAAGTTGTTGCAGAGTCAGTTCCTGTAGAAACAGAGGTTTTTGTAAATACAAACTCTGAGATAAATGCTGAGGCTACTACAGACAATGTTCATGAAGAAATTGCAGAGCAGATAGAAGAAAATGCTAATGAAGCTAGAGTTGATTTTGATAATGCTGATCACACATCTGTAAACTCTGATCATGCAAACTCTGAGGTTAATCCTGCACTTTCAAACTCTGATAGTCACGAGTCACTACCTTTTCTAAGGGATCCTACTACAGAGTCTATCAAGGAAAACCAAAATGCAACTGAAGCTCACTTCAGAGAAATGCATTATGCTAATTGGTCTGGAGCAGACTGCATTTTCTCTACTCAAAGGGCTGCTGATTTTGTACAAAAGTCTGCTGCAGAGATTTCTAATCCTGAGCTGTTAGCTCATTTTAAGGCGACCATTGTTCAAGTCAAGTCATTGCACAATCGCTTTGATGAGACAAACAAAGTTGTTCTTGGGTTGAGTAATGATATTGCTCTTAAGGATTTAGCCATGAAGCAAGATAGAGCTAGATTATCATCTTTGGTCAAGGATCAAGAAGATATCAAGCTGAGGCTAACCAGGGTTGAAAGCAATCAGGCTGAAATATCTACTAAGATTGACTCTATTGCTGAATCACTTGAGTTGCTGACATCAGTTTTTATTCCTGATGATGTCAAAAAGGGGGAGAAAGTACCTAAAGACAAATGCAAAAGGACTCCAACTTTGAGACTGAGGGATGATTCTAATGATGGTGGAAGCCGAGGAACAGAGAAAAGGTCAAAGTCTTCTCAAGAGCAAGGGAGACTTCGGTCAGACTCTGCTAGACAGACAAACTCTGAGAGGTTAAACTCTGGTAGTCAATCTTCTTCAAGACTTAAGAGTCTAGTGATTTCATCAAATCCAACTACTGATGAAGAGATTGCTGCTAAGCTTTTCATGGAAGAACATGGTGGTGAAGCCACAATGGAAGATTTGGATACTGAGATGAAGCTTCTTGCTGAAGAACACCAGAAAAAGATTGAAGCTGGTACTTATAAGAAGAAATCTGTAAAGGCTCCTAGATTAAAGGAAAAAGGAATTATCATCAAGGAAAATACTCAACAGAGTATACAATACACAAGGAGGCCTACAGTAAATGTTTCTGGAAAAGGAAAAGGTATACTGGTAGAAGAAGGGCAGTTACCAAAGAAGAATTATTCAACCTCTGACGTTGCTCAAGTTGAATCAAGGATAAATAAATCAACCTCTGACGTTTCTCATGTTGATATTTCTACTGAAGTTGTAACAACCTCTGACAAGGCTCAAGTTGTACAAACTCAGCTAGCTCCACAACTCCAAGGTTTCTTAAGACCTGTACTTTCTGAAACTCTGACGCTAGAAGCTGTGGACTTTTCACAAACCAGAACAGTACTTGGAAAAGAATCTTATGATAAGTCTGGTTTGGGTTCACACAGGGAGAAAAGAATAAATAACAGACTTTTTGATCATTCATCACTGGCAGAACCTGGTGTTGGGGTATCTCAAGAGAGCCTTGATAAACTAGAATCTGTTCAGATGGTTTATCATAGAGGGTTGATGTAACACCCCCAGACCCGGGGTCAGGAATCTGGGTTGTCATGCTCCATCAATTGTACAATACCTGTATTACTTACAACATTCTAATGATATAACTCCAATTGACCCCAATCACTTACGCACACACACACAAGTTATAGCCTTGGAAATGAGCAACAATAATCAACATTTGTTATTACAACCCAAAGGTACTATCCTGGATCTCATCTATTATTTACAACCTCTACCTGAAGTTACAATAATAGACCTCACAATTCTATACAAGGTTTAATAATACAAACCTATTCAAAAACAATTCTTACTAACTCAGTCTATAGTTGTTCTGCTAAATCCGACAGTATCCATCTTGCTGAACTAACTCAAGGGTGGTCTCTCCATTCCCTTGCTCTCGTAACACGAGGTGAATCGGCAATGTTTTCTTCATGCTGAAAGATTTAATAAAGCAAGAATGAGCTAATAGTACTCAGCAAGAAATCTATCCCAGTTTAAATCTTTAAACCTTTTAGGAAGATAATCCATATGGGATCCATGTTTAAAACTACTAGGGTTTATCCCCAAAATAGTATATCGTTCAAAATACCGTATGATTTATAATCATACTCAAATACTTTTCGTAATCCTTTTAGGGATCCTGGGTATCAAGATGATAAACCAAGTCTCAAAACATATCTTTTTAAAATAGATATTAATATTGGAATCAAGGCTTAAACCCATCCATTGATTCAAAATACTATACAATTCAATATACTGTATATCTTAAATGACTTCTCAACATATATACATGCATATCTATTTAGATATCTCATACTGTTCAAAATACTGTAAAATATCAGTAATGAACACCTTTTTAAAGCTGCTGGGTTGTGATATATAAAAGAAGCAAGAATGAGCACTATAGCTCGACAATAATATATAGCAACATAATCATATATGTGGGCTGATATCATAGCTGAAAGCTTTTAAACCTCATTCGTATATAGAATGATATATTGGATACTCTTCTCGTCAGAACATGCAATGTAGTTCAAATACTATACAGGGAACATCATTGTTCAATTTCTGTCACATTATCGGTAACTCAGCACCTAGGCTTTCGTTACAATGTGCAGCACAATTCCAAGTAGAAGAAGGGGATATACTGGAGCACCACGATACACGATGATCAGTCGCTGTATCGCAAAACATTTCTTTCTACTAGTAGTGGACGAAAACCTTTTCATGGTTATCACCCCAGCCGCATACGGGCTATCATTAGCGTCCCGGTACCCGAAGTACCTCAGCTAAAGTTGTGTCCCGGCATTCGTAGTACCTCTGCTAAATTTGCATGTGCGTCCCGGTACTCGTAATGCCTCTGCTTATATAACACCTCCAGTCCCTTGATGAATCCTATCATTATAACCGGAACCGAACTTAATCGTCGTTCCCCGAGCGTCATGCTAGCTCGTTGATAGGTTTAAACTCTTTATCATACTTACTTCCGGAAATTTTGAGGAAGTAATAACAAGATGTGGGTTGGTCGTTGCCAACTGACAGAGGATATATCATAAACCCTTTTTAAAATCACGACCTGGGAGTTAATCGGAATTTTTCTGAAATTATCGAGATTGGAATACTCGGATTGGATAGGGAAGTGATATGGGCTGAAATATAACCCTAGAGATAATTAATGATATATTAATTAGACCTAGTTTGGTCCAAGAATTAGGCCCGATAAAAGGCCTGAAACCCTAATTATTTATTAATTTCGTAATTAATAAATAGGGAAAATGTACAGCTCATTAAATGAGTCCAACACATATTAAACTCTTCGAGAATCAGCAATCAAGATACACAAATCAACTAGGAGTCAGCCTCCCACGAAATAGGATTCACAATCCTGATCTAAGAAGGCTACTTGGCTTCCAAGTCACCTTCTTCTACTCTAAATACAAGGCTCCTGATGCCTATATAAGGACCCTCGTCCTTCATTCTAGAACTACGTTTTTACTTGGCTTGATTCTCAATTACGGATTGAGATATGTAGGCATCTTGTGAGGACCTGTTTAGTCACGAACCACGAGAGCAGCCATAAAGACACGATTGTCCACCATCATTCATTGAATACAGCCGTCAACATCTAAATCTACTTTTTATTCCATAACATTTGGCGCCGTCTGTGGGAATCCTTACATCAACCATGGCTAGAACACGAAGAACAACCGCTACTGAATCAACTGTCACCACCACTACTCCAATCACCACGGAACTAGGATCGTTACCCCTCACTACAGAGGTGGTTTCTCAACCAGCAGGGACGACACCACTCACCGCGGAGATGGTTTCACAGCCACAAGGGACGAATCCCCAAACTTCCATACCTCAGAATGAGACGAACCCTCTTCAAATGGTTGTCTCACCCCTCGACTATAACCTTCCCCATGGAGCACAGATCTCCACTACTGTGCTTCCTGTGAGCACAAATCCGGCTTACGGATTGCCCAACTATCCCCCTGAAACCGGAGGGAGTGGCCATGCAAATCAGGGACCATACATTCGAGGATTGGGACCCATCCCTGAAGGAAGATACTTGGATTATTCTGGGCCCTACTCTGAAGACAACTCGTCTGATGAAGGACAAGATCGAGCACCCAGAAGAAGAAGAGCTAGCAAAGAGCCCCTTGGAAGGAGGACTCGGGGGGCAACTGGAGGGGCACCTATGACTGCCATGGATAGGATAAAGGCTCATGAGGCCGAGATCCAGAAATTAAAAAGAAGCATGGAGATGGAGCAACAAAGGAAGCAGACTCAGCCTTCAAATCAAGGGACAGGGGAAATCCCCTTAATTGATTTAGGAACACCTTCAAGAAGGCAGGAAGGAGCTAGAAGGACGGAGATTCCCAGGTCAGACCCCCGTGTTTTAACACAGCTGGGTGATCCAGATGATCCTATTCCACCTTTTACTGAAGAGGTAATGGACGCTCATGTATCAAGGAAATTCAAGATGCCCACTATCAAGGCATATGATGGAACGGGCGATCCCGCAACCCATGTGAGAACTTTTTCGAATGCACTGTTGCTGCAGCCAGTCACTGATGCTCTTAAATGTAGGGCGTTTCCACAAACCTTGGCTGGCATGGCCCAAAGATGGTATAGCCGCTTGCCACCCAACTCTATCAGTTGTTTCAGAGAGTTGAGCACGGCCTTCATCAGTCAGTTCATTAGTGGAAGGGTACATGAAAAAAGCTCTGCTTCACTCATGAACTTAACTCAAGGAAAGAATGAGACGTTGAGAGATTATCTCAAGCGCTTCACCAAGGAGACATTGAATATACCTGATCTAGACAATAAGGTAGCTATGATAGCTCTTCAACAAGGAACCACGGATGTCTTTTTTAAGATGTCATTGGCCAAACACCCCCCCGAGAGCATGGCTGAGCTCCAACAAAGGGTGGGAAAGTACATAAAAGCTGAAGAGAGCATGAAGAAAACTGACACCCTCGTAGCAGGAAGTGGAAATAATGGTGGGTGGAAGAAGCGAAAAGCGGAACAAGAGTATGATGTCAAGGACAAATATCCTCGTACGACTAGAGACTCTGATTCTGCTCCAAGGAAGAGCGTTCCAAGCGCAAAGTTTACTGAATATGCAAGATTGAATGCCCCAAGGAGTCAAATTCTTTATGATATTGAGAAGGATAGGGACTTCCGATGGCCGAAGCCACTAAGGGGAGATCCAGAAAAGAGAGATAAGAACAAGTACTGCAGGTACCATAAAGATTCAGGACATGATACTGATGACTGCAGACAACTCAAGGATGAGATCGAGTTTCTGATTCGGAAGGGGAAGTTGAATAAATTCACCAAAGATGAAGACAGGAACCTCCCTAGGAGGGACTATGATCGAAGGGATGACCGAGATCAAGGTCGTAACCCGCCAACCTGAGGACCAGTGATCAATATGATCTCAGGAGGACCAACCGCAGCTGGAACTACAAGAAACTCTCGGAAGGCTTATGCACGAGAAGTAATGCATATTGTTGGAGAAGCACCCAAGCGTGCAAAAACCGAGGTAACAATTGGGTTTGATGATTCTGATCTGGAAGGGGTGAAGTTCCCCCATGATGATCCTCTGGTGATAGCCCCAGTGATTGGAAATAATGAGGTAAAGCGAGTCTTGATAGACAATGGGGCCTCTGTTGATGTCTTTTTTCATGACACCTTCTTGAAAATGGGATATAATGATTCTCAACTAACCCCAACTAACATGCCCATTTACGGGTTCAATGGAGTGGAGTCTAAAGTAGAAGGCACAATTCTGTTGCCTGTAACCATTGGTAAGGAGCCAAAGGAGGTAACTCAAATGTTGAATTTTGTGGTAATTAAGGCATCTTCGACCTACAACGCCATCCTTGGAAGGACTGGCCTTCACGCTTTTAAGGCTGTGGCCTCAACTTACCACCTAAAAATTAAGTTCCCAACCAGGAATGGTGTAGGAGAAGAAAGAGGTGATCAAAAGACAGCCAGGAGCTGTTATGTAGCCGCGTTAAGGCCAGACGGAGTCGGGGGGCAGGTTCTCCCAATTGAAGACATGGATGTTAGAAACGAGGAAGAAAGGAGAGGAAAGCCAGCTGAGGATCTTGTTCCCATTCCCCTCATTCTAGGAGAACCAGACAAAGTCACTTATATTGGAGCTCTACTACCTGATTCTATGAAAAGCAAGTTGACATCCTTTCTTCAAGAAAATAGTGATGTATTTGCTTGGACAGCAGCCGATATGCCAGGGATTGATCCCCAATTGATAACCCACAAGTTAAATGTGGATCCTGAAAGGAAGACAGTAAAACAAAAGAAAAGAAATTTTGCCCCAGAAAGACAAGAAGCCATTAAGCAGGAGGTAGAAAAACTTTTGGAAGCAGGCTTCATTGAAGAGATTCAGTTCCCTGAATGGCTGGCAAACCCCGTGATGGTCAAGAAGGCTAATGGAAAGTGGAGAATGTGTGTGGACTTCACAGACTTGAACGATGCATGTCCTAAGGATTGCTTTCCCTTACCGAGGATTGATGCGTTGATAGATGCCACTGCTGGGCACGAGATGTTAAGTTTCATGGATGGTTTCAGTGGGTACAACCAAATCAAAATGCACAAGGACGACATTCCCAAGGTATCATTTATAACCGACTTTGGTGTTTTCTGTTATTTAGTCATGGCTTTTGGACTTAAGAATGCAGGGGCAACATACCAAAGGTTGGTAAACAAGATTTTTGAACCACTGATTGGCAAAACAATGGAAGTTTATGTGGATGACATGCTAGTCAAGAGCCTCGATAAGGCAGACCATATAAAACATCTCAAGGAAGCGTTTGAAGTGCTGAGGCACCACAAAATGATGTTAAATCCAGCTAAGTGTGCCTTCGGAGTAGGCTCAGGGAAGTTTTTAGGCCTGATGGTCTCCAAAAGAGGAATCGAAGCTAACCCTGACAAGATCAAGGCCATCCTAGACATGGAACCACCCAAGTCCGTTAAAGATGTACAGAAATTGACAGGAAGAGTTGCAGCATTGGGAAGGTTCATCTCCAAGTCAGGAGAAAAGTGCTTACCTTTCTTTAAAGCACTCAAAAATGTGAAAAATTTCGAGTGGACATCTGAAAGTCAAGAAGCCTTTGAGGCCTTGAAGAAATACATGGCTGAAGCGCCACTGTTGGCAAAACCCAAGTCAGGAGAAATTCTCTATCTATACTTGGCGGTCTCCGACATTGCCCTGGGAGCTGTTTTGGTAAAGGAAGAACTGAAGGTTCAGAAACCCATCTATTATGTAAGTAAGATTTTGCATGGGGCAGAAATAAACTACTCAGTGATTGAAAAGTTTGCCTTAGCCTTGATAATGGCTTCGAGAAAACTGCGTCCCTACTTTCAGGCCCACAAGATTGAGGTCATGACTGATCAACCTCTGAGAAACATCTTGCATAATCCTCAAGTTAGTGGAAGGCTGATCAAATGGGCTATTGAATTGGGCGAATTCGACATCAAGTATAAGCCTCGAACGGCCATAAAAGCTCAGGCACTCGCTGACTTCATGGTTGAATGTACCATTGACAACCAAGAAGTCGAGGGGCAGGAAGTATTGGTGGAAGATAGCAAAGATAAGGACATGGTGTCCAAAGAATGCTGGGTGCTCTATTTTGATGGAGCATCAAAAACAAAATCGAGTGGAGCTGGTTTAGTGCTACAAAGTCCCGATGGATTCATAATAGAGTATGCACTAAAACTTGACTTCCCAACGACAAACAATGAGGCGGAGTATGAAGCTTTGATTGCTGGCTTAGGGCTGGCTGGAGCCCTGAGGGTCAAAACTCTGAAAGTATGTGGAGATTCAAGACTGGTGGTTTCTCAAGTAAATGGGGAGTTTGAAGCAAGAGATGAAGTCATGGCCAAGTACTTGAAACTTGTTAAGGCCATCATGACTCAGTTTGATGAATGTTATGTGGAGCATGTTTCGAGGGAGGAAAACGTGAAGGCTGATGCCTTGTCCAAGTTTGCCTCATCTGAAATTGAAAATTATGCAGGGAGTGTATACTTTCAGGTCTTGAAGACTCCGAGCATCAACGGAAAGTTGGTAGCACCCATTGGTATTACCAGCTGTTGGATAGATCCCATCAAAGCACATTTGGAAACTGGGTGGCTGCCCGAAGACACTTCAGAAGCGCGAAAGCTATACGTCAGGGCATTAAGGTATGCCCTAATTGAGGGAATCCTATACAAAAAATCTTTCATCATTCCTTATCTGAAGTGTTTGAGACCCCAAGAGGCGGAGTTGGCCCTAAAAGAAGTACATGAAGGCATCTGTGGGCAACACTTGGGGGGCAGAGCTCTTGCACATAAAGTCACCCGTCTAGGCTTCTATTGGCCAAGCATGCTTGCTGATGCTAAGAGCTATGTGAGAAAATGTGAACGATGCCAGAAACATGCACCCGTGGTTAGACAACCACCTGAGACGATGACGTCTATTAACTCTCCTATCCCTTTCGCTATGTGGGGAATGGATATACTTGGGCCATTTCCAATGGCAAGTGCTCAAAGAAAATTCTTGATAGTTGCGATTGACTACTTCACTAAGTGGATTGAGGCCAAGCCATTAGCCAAGATAACCACCAAGCAAGTGATGCAATTCTTTTGGGAAAGTGTGATATGCAGGTATGGAATTCCACGAGTCCTTGTAACGGATAATGGAACTCAGTTCAACAATGATGAGTTCAAGAAATATTGCGATGAAAATGATATTAAGTTGCGCTTCACTTCTGTTGCCCATCCTCAAGCAAATGGGCAAGCCGAGGTTGCAAATCGGATAATCCTAGATGGACTGAAGAAAAGGGTTGAACGCTCCAGAAATACTTGGGTAGATGAATTGCTCCCCATTCTATGGGCGTATCGTACTACTTGCAAAGTCACTACTGGGGCAACCCCATTCCTGTTAGCATATGGAGCAGAAGCAGTGGTTCCTGTAGAAATCACTCATGCATCTCCTAGAGTTGAAGCATATGAACCAGAGGCAAACGAAGAAGGTTTGAGGTTAGCTTTAGATCTAATTGACGAAGTTAGAGATGAGGCGAATGCCAAGATGGTTGAACATCAAAAACGAGCATCTTTCTACTATAACCTAAGGGTTAAAGAAAGATTCTTTCGTCAAGGTGACTTGGTACTCAGAAAGATTGAAGCATCTGGAGTTGGACAAAAGGGAAAGTTGGCCCCAAACTGGGAAGGACCCTATCGGGTTAAAAATGTTTATGGACGAGGCTCATATAAGCTGGAAACTCTGGAAGGGGTTGAAGTGCCTAGAACTTGGCATGCTGCAAACTTGAAAGTTTATTATGTTTAAGGGTGTCCTAATTGGACTCACTGTTAGGACAAGTAGAAATAAGGTTGATGAAACCAATCCAAGCTTTTAGACTTGAGATAGAAGTAGTATATTATGTAAGGGTTGAACCCATTTTTCAAGTTATGAATTTATTTGGTAATATCAAGAATATTCCACATGCATTGTGTATTGGTGTTTATATATGATTCAAGGTACTAAGTAAGTATGCAAAATGGGAGAAAATTAAAAGGCAAATAAATTAAACAACTTAAAATAAAGTTTAAGTTATGCCCGAAGGCAGAATTACAAAGAATAAATATAACTAAAAGCAACTATGGCTGAGAGCCATCCCCTCCATGCTCGTCCTCGGAGCCAGACTCCTCTTCAGACTCCTCTTCCTCAGCATCCTCCTCCTCACCAGACTCCTCCTCGCTGGAGCTGGATTCTTCTGACTCTTCACCAGGTTGGGGAGCAGGTTCAGGATTAGGAATCCTGTCATCCTCATTCATAACATCCTCTCCAGCCAAGGCCCTCTCCAACTGGTTAGGAGCATGGGGACTGGGGAAGTCTGAAATAGTAAGAGAGCCAGGCATTCTCCTTGATACCTCTGCCAAAGCCTCGTCCCGTCCTTTGGTGAACTGGACGGGGAAAAGTAGATCATCATGCTGAGTAATGATATCCTGGTACTCAGCAGACTCAAAATACTCATCAATGATGCGATCTTTATCCTTCCTGAGTTCCACCAGCTCCGCTTGAGCATCTAACAGCTCCTTCTCCCTTCGAGTCAAGGAAGCCTTAAGTGAACCCACCTCCAGCTGGGATTGGTCATACTTAGCCTTGTTGGCCTCAGAAGATGAACGCCAGGCTTTGGCTTGGAACAAAGCCCCTTGATAGTTGGCATTGACCTACGAGCAAGTTACAAGTCAAATACTTAAACTTGAAATACATTGTTAACTACAAAGAAAAGAAGAGAAAAATACTTACAGCAGCCATTGCTTGAGATCCAGCATGCTCCACCCCTTCGATGGTGGAGTTGGAAACAAAGTCCTTGTAATCACAAGGAGTCAATGAATGGTGTGACCATTCAACAGCATGAGCAGACACCCCCACTATAGTGTCCTTTTTCTTTATCCCCCAGTTGGGACGCCATACCGAGCTCTTAGTTGAGCCCTCGACCTCATCTATCTCAGCCACATGAGGCCTCAAAATGGCAGGGCCCTTTTCGATCAGCCTGGGATCCTTCAAGCAAGCCCTTTTGATCCTTGCTGTCTGCCCGTCTTCTGGCTCATTTTGCTTGTTGATAAATTCAGCAGCTGCAAACAAAAGTCAAGGAAAACAATTGGTATAAGGCAATCTTAATACAACAACAAGAAAATAAGAAAAAGAATTACCCTTGTCAGAAACTCTTGAAAGTCCCAGTTCCTTAAGCAGAAACTCGTCCAGAAGCTCCCAAGCCTTGGTGGCATAGTCATCCTTGGTGAGTTCAGTATAGGCAAAGGCCTCCTCCTCAGTCAGAACTATGTCACCAGGGCTACCATCCGAAACTCTACTAAATGAGCTTTGGAATAAAGTACCCCAGTCCCCTCCATCCCACATCAAATACATAAATTCATCTCTCCATTTGGGATTGTTGTCAGGAATGGATTTTGGGTGGAATATGGGGGGTGTTGAGGGTCGATGATTAATATATACCCAACCCAAAGTTTGGGAAGAGCTATTTTTAAATTGAAAAATCTTTCTAAAGAGAGCAACAGAGAGAGGGAATTTGTTTTTTAAACACAAAACAATAAAACACATAATAAGTCTCCAAGCATTGGGAGGGAGTTGACAAGGGTTGACTCCTACATCAGCCAGAAGTTGAGGAATGAAAGGATGGAATGGGAATCGAACACCTGCAGCAATGACCCCCTTGTAAATGCAAAGAGCATCTGGGCGCCAATGGCAGGAACGATCCCCGGGACCAGCAAGAACTAGCCTATAGGGTGGCCTAATTTTATACATGTTCTTGTAATTAGCAATTGCAGCAGCATCATTAAATCTATTGCTATGGTTATATGAATCTAAATGCGACACTGAGGGATATTCATCACTACGTTCTAAGATCATATCTTGTAATGACATAGTGGGAGAACGAATGATGATACCTCTTTTGGACGCTTGATTCATCTTCTGAAGACGACTAGCAGAATGATCAGCCATTTCAAAAAAAAAATCTTCAAAGTAACTCCAGAAAACCTTCAACTGATAAAGGTGGAAACCCAGACAACTGGAAAAATTCCAGAAAACCTTCTTGGGAAGGAGATTTCTGCCCAGAAAAGTGTATGAGCCCAGAAAAATCTTCAAACAATGAAGATCAACACCAGAAATCTTCTTGGGAAGAAGATTTAAACCCAGAAAATCTTCTTGGGAAGAAGATTGGAACCCAGAAATGTAGGGAGAAAGCAGGGAGATTTATAGAAAGTAAAGACTTTTGGAAAGTTTGAAGTGAAGAGTGATAAGTGAAAACTCACTCTTTTATAGGCGAAATAACAGGGAACTCAATCGGTTAAAAAATTCGGCCCAAAAAAAAATATTAAGGCCCAAGGCCCAATGTGAAAGAAAGTCTAAGAAAAACCCAGGCCCAATTAGCGAGCCTACAAAGGGTTTAAGACCATCAAAATAAGCAAGGCCCATAAAATGAACCCAAGAGAGTTCAAGGCCCAACAAGAAAGGCTGAATAATAATTTAAGCCCGACAATAGGTTACAAGCCCATGAGAATTCTAACTCAAAAGTTAGAAGAAAATCTAAGGCAAAATCTAACTCAAAATTGAGGTCGAAATTGGCCCATAAGTTTTTGATCAAAGACATCGAACTTGCTACTGACTGAGGTCGAAGTTATATTAAGATTAAAGTCAACATATGAAATCGAATTTACGCTACACCCTGGTCGAAGTGTTGAGTTCGAAAATGAACTGAAGAACCTGATCGACGCTGTCGACCTTGTTCTCGTTTCCAGTCGAAATTCAACCTCAAGGTCCTGGTCGAAAAAGCATACATCCTGGTCGAAGTTTTGAGCTCGAAGTTGCACTACAAAATGAGGTCGAAGTGGTCGACCTCAACCATATTCCTGATCGAATTTTCTGTTCGAAATCATACAGAATCCTAGTCGAAATGTTGAAATCGAAATTACAAAAAATAAAATTTGAAAAAATCGAGGTCGATTTTGCATCAAGGTTTCTGGTCGAATATTCCTATTCGAAATTGAACTAGAAATCCAAGTCGAGGTAATTTCTGGTCGAACATGCCGACCTCGTCCCAATCCTGCTCGAAAACCTGTTCGAAAGTATACAGGTTTGAGTTCGAAAATTTCAGTTCGAAAATGAACTGTAATTTCTGGTCGAACATGCCGACCTCGTCCCAATCCTGCTCGAAAACCTGTTCGAAAGTATACAGGTTTGAGTTCGAAAATTTCAGTTCGAAAATGAACTGTAATTTCTGGTCGAACATGTCGACCTCGTTCCTAATCCTGGTCGAAAATGACCAGGATTCCTGGTCGAAATTGGCTTAGTTTCTGGTCAAAAAAAAAAAAAAAAAAAAAACCCTGAAAAAATGGAAAATTCCGGGGAGAATATGAAATAATTTCTACAAAAACCTTGAATGATTTTTCCAGAAATTGGGGGGCAAATGATATGGGCTGAAATATAACCCTAGAGATAATTAATGATATATTAATTAGACCTAGTTTGGTCCAAGAATTAGGCCCGATAAAAGGCCCGAAACCCTAATTATTTATTAATTTCGTAATTAATAAATAGGGAAAATGTACAGCTCATTAAATGAGTCCAACACATATTAAACTCTTCGAGAATCAGCAATCAAGATACACAAATCAACTAGGAGTCAGCCTCCCACGAAATAGGATTCACAATCCTGATCTAAGAAGGCTACTTGGCTTCCAAGTCACCTTCTTCTACTCTAAATACAAGGCTCCTGATGCCTATATAAGGACCCTCGTCCTTCATTCTAGAACTACGTTTTTACTTGGCTTGATTCTCAATTACGGATTGAGATACGTAGGCATCTTGTGAGGACCTGTTTAGTCACGAACCACGAGAGCAGCCATAAAGACACGATTGTCCACCATCATTCATTGAATACAGCCGTCAACATCTAAATCTACTTTTTATTCAATAACAGGAAGGCAACCCAAGATACGAGTATTCTCGAGGAATAGAAGAAGCAAAACCATTTGCTCGACCTTTAAAACTGGATTCCCAATTTTTGATGAGTTAGGAAATATTTAATCGCATTTAACTACCTTTAACTATCTTAAGATAATAGTTGGGAATCTCTATTTTAATACCTTTTCTGAAAATCAGAAATTTATATTTTTGTGTAAATAATAGAACCTTTAATCATATAATAAGGTTCTATGATTTTAAATCATATTTGGAATATTTAATAAATACCCAAATAATAAATATTAAATTATTATTCAATATAAAACCACCTAAGTGAATATTTAAAATAATATTCACTTAGTTAAATAATCCTCAGATAATAAGTATTGAATTATTATTCAATATAAAACACTTAAGTGAATATTCAAAATAATATTCACTTATTTAAATAATATTTAAATAATAAATATTGAATTATTATTCAATATAAAACACTTAAGTGAATATTCAAAATAATATTCACTTATTTAAATAATATTCAAATAATAAATATTGAATTATTATTCAATATAAAACACTTAAGTGAATATTTAAAATAATATTCATTTATTTAAATAATATTCAAATAATAAATATTGAATTATTATTCAATATAAAACACTTAAGTGAATATTCAAAATAATATTCACTTAATTAAATAATATTCAAATAATAAATATTGAATTATTATTTAAATATCTCGCCTTAAATATCCAATTATATATATATTGAAATATTTAATATACCCTTAAAGTATAACCGTCCCTGGAACCTTCCAGCTTCTAACAGTAGTTTAAAACAAAATAATAATTTGACTCCCGGTCTAAGTTTTTAAAACCATCGTACAAGTACTCTATACTTAGAGTCTTTAATCCTTAACCTTGGTATATATCTAATACTTAGCTAGCATATAAACCTTATACCTTATACCGCTTTTTATTAAAAAGCGAAAACAGTTATTAAGTCATTTCACAGCATAAAGCAGCATATATAGCGATACCACAACATATATCACACCAGCATCATTATATGGTATAGGGTTTGAAAACTTGCATAATATTGTATGCATATAATAAATTTGAAAACGTGCATCTATCATATGCATATTAACATCTTCATAGTTTTAAATCCAAACACATCCATATACGATGTACGGTTTGAAAACATGCATAATATTGTATGCATATATTACATTTGAAAACGTGCATCTATCATATGCATCATCAGAATATGGTACTTTAAAACATAGCATGGAATAAGAAAACTTGCCTCGGTTCCTTGGTTGTTATGGGTTCGAGAACTTGCCGGGAAATCTATAAACAAAGAAATACCCGATCAGTCCCCTGGCTTAATCATTTAAAGTGCATTTAACTTAAGCACTAACGTTCTATTAACGAACATCAAATGTCTCGCTCTTGGCCGCTTATAACCTTATGACATTCCTTAAACTCTTAAGTCAAAAGTTTGGGTGGAAATCCATTCACAAAACCCAAGTACTTTACCATTACTAAACTTATCGTTTTAACCATCCCCTTAAGGGTATTTCACTCGCGCAACCTTTGTTCACGCATTTTTATAAAATCACAAACTCATCTTTTTAACACGAAACCTTCTAGGTTCCTTTCCTAACTGTCCATACTAGTATCCATTTTAATATCTCAATCCAATTCCAATTTTAAAGGGCTTGATCCCTACCTCAAAGTTCATACAATGAACTATCTAGTTACGCGAAACCGCTTTTACTAAAACGGCCGTTTCTCCTAAACCGTAAATCGAAACGATACGATTCTTTCGCTAAAATAATCTAGGAAACAGAGCCTACATGCTCATGGTCAGAAACCTCAAGTTTATGCCCTGTTTTGCAGTCATGGTTTCTGTCTAAACTACCCAAGTAAAATCCGACATGGTAACGGCGCTATTTTAAGATTCCCGTGTTTTCAACACTCCAAAACAACACCAATCAACCAACCAACCCATCAATCATCAAACCACAAGCTAATACTAGTTATAATCTGCCTAAACATGATCTCATACTCCACCGTCTATTTATCCACAAATCATATACTAAACAACCTTAAATCATACAAACATGCTCCATTAACAACATCAACTTCATACAATCACTATAACTTCAAAAATCAAAACTTAACCACAAAGGGGAGGAGTTTTATACCTTCTTGGGAACTGAATACAAGCTATATAAGATGGATATTAGGCTTCCTTGCTCCTTGATTAAGCTAATTAATCTAAAAACTACAAAACAAAAACATGTTCTTAGTAAAAGTACTATTCATTACTATTCATCATCACTTTGTAAAAATCCATATAAAATCGAAAACTGAGAGTTTGGTTCTCAACTTTTTACCACACCTTCTAATCTTCACGGGCTTTCTTTTGAGTCCTATCGCATCACCAGGGGATGCTTAAAGCTCAACTTATTGGCTGTCTAAGTTGAGTGGTCAGATCTGGGAAAACTGGACAGTTTCTGTCCTCCGACTTGGGGAAGGGATTTGACTGGGCTATACGCCTTTGTTGGCCATAAAATGTTAAACGTCTGTTCTCCATACAATGACGGAGCTATGGTTAAAATTTGGTGATTTTTGGATGAGTAGGTTTTGAGATATAAATTTTTCTTTCCACCATGGTCAAGCTGAGCAGATTTTGAAGAAAATGAAGAACATGGTTATTTGCTTGGTTTTTCTTTTGGTTTTCTTTTCTTTTGCTTTGTCAAATAAACACTAATACTTTGCTGATTAATTGTGTGGCTAATAAGAGTGCTTGTCATCAATGACAAGGCTCATTTTGAGCTTGTGGTTGTGGTGAAAGTGGTGACAAGGTGGTGATTCATCACCTTGTCATCACTTGTCATGCTTATGTCATCCCCTTGCATCATGCTTATGTCATCCTTTGCATCCTCAATTCTTTTATATATTGCACTTGATGATCTCATATAATACTCCTCTTTTTGTTAGGGTTTAATCCATAATTTATTACGCTTTTGTTTCGCGATAGTTTCCAGTGGTTCTAAAGACGTTTCTCTGTACCAAAGCTAGGGTACTTCCTTTATCCTTCCATTACCTTTGTCTAATATATATATTCTTAGGTTTCTCATCTTGGTTTAAGATATGATCATGGATTTCTCATCCTACACACTTTCTCAAAACGATCAAATCAATACATCCTCGATTGTCCAATGAATAGTGATCAAAATTCAAAGTTGGAATCTCCCGATTCTGATCGCGTTTACATTCACTTATTCTCCTTATACATCAATAATATAACCTCGAAACATTCATTCCATATCATCCACATAGTGTGGTCTGAAAAATTTTCCATCAGCAAATTCACTATTCATCAAGGGCAATTTTACTATTTATCAAAAAAAATTTAACTAAGTACAAAATTTGGGGTTATTACAGTCTCCCCTACTTAAAAGGATTCCGTCCCGGAATCTAAGAAAATAGCCGAGGTTACTCTTTCAATATAGAAATCTCCAGTCTCCAGGTTGACTCTTCAACCCTCAGGTTTCATTACGATACTTACTCATTCCGGTCTGTGATAACTACCAGATGCTTTATATAAGCCAATTCTAAGTCATGCGTAGGGTATCTGATTTCGTTCTCCTTTAACTGTCTGGATGCATACGCAATTACTGTTCCGTCCTGCATAAGCACACACCCTTATCCTTTATGCGATGCGTCGCTGTAGATCACCAAATCTCTCTTCCCGTCTGGCAGTACTAGCACAGGGCAGTGATTAGTCTCTTCTTTAATTCTTGGAAACTTTTCTCTCCGCATTGCTTCTAACACCGTCTTCAAACGTTCTGCGTGTTCTTCCTCTGTCTAGGAGCAGACTAAAATATCATCGATAAAACTATGACACACTTGTCCAAATACTTCTTGAAAAGTCTATTCAGCACGTCCGTGAAAGATGCAAGACATTCGTTAGCCCAAACGATATCACTAAAACTCGTAGTGTCCATTCCTAGTGCGAAACGCAGTCTTGGGCACGTCCTCGGGTTTAATCTTCAATTGGTGGTATCCAGTTCTCAAATCAATCTTCGAAAATTTAACCGCATCGCGTAGTTAGTCGAACAAATCATCGATCCTTGGCAGAGGTATTACTTCTTAATCGTTAGCCTATTCGGCTCTCGGTAGTCTAGGCGCAACCTCATGTTGTCGTCCCTTTTTCTTCACCAATTAACACTGGCGTATCCCACAGTGACGTAATTGGTCTTATCATTCCTTCCCCTAACTATTTCTACAATTGAGCGACTAATTTCTTCATCTCGGCTGGAGCTAGTCGGTACGGGGCCTTCGAAACTGGCGCCGTTCTTGGAGCTAATTCTATACCAGACTTTATTTCTCTATCGGGTGGTAACCCCGAAAGATCTTCTGGAAATACATCCTCGAATTCGTTGATGACAGGGATATTCCGCATACTAGGTGCTTTCCGTTTCGTATCCATCACAGTCGCTAAACAAGTTTCATCTTCTTGGAGGTCAAACATTTCCTCGTCCGACAATATGAATTCTTACATTCTTTCTTTCTCAATCTATTCGCGTTTCATACTCTATTTTCTTTATGCCCATTCCTTTCTCGTCCACTTACTTCCATTTCTATCACAGTCGTTTCATTAACCAAGGTAACATAATCAGTCGTTTCGTTCACTTCGTTATTCTGAATTCGCATCATGCGAAACAACCTTGGCAATTTCCGTAAACTTTGATTCGTAATTTATTGGACTCATTTGTTTTAGCTCTCAGCTTCAACACTCTCTTTTTCCAAATACTAAGGAAAATACTTGCATGGTACCAAGAATACTTCACGCAACAAAATATTTTATCAATCTTTTTAAGGATTCTTGTCGAACGGGTGACCTTATCAGGTCTCAATCAATTATCAATTGGAAATTTCATCATCACAATTCACTGCATATAAAATGCATTGTGAACTCACTTATATAAATTTGACCGAAAGTTGAACTTAGTGAAACAATAACTAGTTCACTTCAAGAAACATTTACAACTAGCTGAACAAAATTTTGCTAGTTTGATTAGTTTGGGACGCAGCATCTAGCTAGGATGATTAGCTAGATTCTCATCATATCATTAAAATTTCAACTAGTTAGAACAATTAACTAGTAAATCGCAATGGCACATACAATTAGCCAGTTTCAATTTAATAGTACAAACTCTCAACATCGTAGTCAAAGAAGAAACACAATTTTGACTAATCGGATAACGAATTAAAAGAAAGAGTAAATAAGTTTGGGACGAACAAGGTAATTATAATCCTTGAATAAAATGTATGATCTGAATAGAAAATTCTTGGTATCGGAACAATCGATAACCTCTCAATAAACATTTCTTATCAGTGAAACGGTCCACCCAAAGGTGTCTCCGTACATAAACTTTGTCAAATTCTCCAATAGGATTGAATTCGGACTATCAATATCAATTTGATATCCTTTCTATGATTTCAACGTCAGATGTACAAATCTCATCTTAAATAGAGAGAAGAATTCTCGAGTAATTTCTGAAATATATATCATCCATGTTTTTAAATAAACAGTTTGATATTTATGAACTCGACTGAGGAGTCCAAGTATGAAAGAAGAAATCACATTTCAAGATAATCGTTAAAGAATACTCGTCAAATAATGAAGGGAATATTAACTGAACATTCCTTGAATAAATAAAAGAATAAAGAATAAAATATAGACCTAGAAGGATAGATGAAAAATGGTTCCCTCTTCAGGTCGTCCTGGAACATGAACAATATGCTCCGGTGAGTAATGGTAACTTAATTCTGCGTATTTAACCTTTAAGGTAATGAGTTGAGGAAAGAAAATGAATAAACTGAATATAACAGTTGTTGGTTGCATCCCAAATGAAGTAGAAAACTGGAAGCGTTACCTGACATGAACTATTCAAGGTAACATGGGTATGAACAGTTTTAGATCGAGTAATGCACCAGCAAGTAGATACCAAAATGGGTCAATTAGTCCCTCTGAGTGTTCACATCACTTTTTCCAAGAATGATCCTTTCTTTCTGCCTTTATGCCTTAGGGTACTAACCAACGGTACCTCAACATTGTACAAGTTCTTAAATAGGTCGGGAGTTCTAAACATATTCGCCATTCCCCGATAATCGTTCAGAGATTGGGCCTCCTACGACCGCATCAACACATCCTCAAAAGACGAAGGTCGATTAACATATATGTAATTTCTTAACACTAGTCGTATCGACTGAATCCAACCCCAGGCCACCATAGGTCTCGTTCCTCGTGGGTCCTGAGATTGTCGCATTGCTCGTTGCAACCATAGGTGTCTTTATCAGAATCACGCTATTCATTCTTCGTATCTTTGATTTCTGAGTTGAGCCACCATGGCCTATCGTACGAAATGTACTCGCGATGCGATTTAGCACGTTCGTCTCACGATAACGTTCTGGTACTACACATACGCAACAGTCTCCTTTTTAGGTAACAAAATACTCATCGACGGAAAAGACACCAACTCTTGTGGAATCGTTGTTCTCAAGGATTGGACCTCATACACAAGATAATGCCCTAACTAGTCCACGCAATTTAGTAATTCGGATCGCGTAAAGGACTGCAAACGTCTCAATCTTCACATGTGCTGCCTTCTCGTGGCAAACTACGATGAACTTCAAACACTTAGGTTCTTACTAAGTCAAGTTATCCATTGGTATTGGTCATTCCGACCTTACCCCAACTGCACAGAGACTCTGCTCCACTTCTTATCTTAATGTCTTTGATAATCCGGGTATAATTCTAGACATTCGTCTCATCATTATGATGGTCTTCAACGATCCTATCGGTCCTCCGATAAGTCTTTTACTCAACTCTTTAACCTTGACATCCTCAATGGCACTACTTCCGGTAGTCCACTTAACGAGCTCTATATGAGTCCTCGCATCATTCTCTTACTTATAA
Source organism: Heracleum sosnowskyi (assembly GCA_030848705.1). NCBI lineage: Eukaryota > Viridiplantae > Streptophyta > Magnoliopsida > Apiales > Apiaceae > Heracleum > Heracleum sosnowskyi. Next base: position 648,910 of record JAUIZM010000030.1, read on the forward strand.
CTCTTAACACTCTCATATCCAAGTTTATAACTTAACGCTCTGATACCATTTCTGTAACACCCCCAGACCCGGGGTCAGGAATCTGGGTTGTCACGCTCCATCAATTGTACAATACCTATATTACTTACAACATTCTAATGATATAACTCCAATTGACCCCAATCACTTACGCACACACACACAAGTTATAGCCTTGGAAATGAGCAACAATAATCAACATTTGTTATTACAACCCAAAGGTACTATCCTGGATCTCATCTATTATTTACAACCTCTACCTGAAGTTACAATAATAGACCTCACAATTCTATACAAGGTTTAATAATACAAACCTATTCAAAAACAATTCTTACTAACTCAGTCTATAGCTGTTCTGCTAAATCCGACAATATCCATCTTGATGAACTAACTCAAGGGTGGTCTCTCCATTCCCTTGCTCTCGTAACACGAGGTGAATCAGCAATGTTTTCTTCATGCTGAAAGATTTAATAAAGCAAGAATGAGCTAATAGTGCTCAGCAAGAAATCTATCCCAGTTTAAATCTTTAAACCTTTTAGGAAGATAATCCATATGGGATCCATGTTTAAAACTACTAGGGTTTATCCCCAAAATAGTATATCGTTCAAAATACCGTATGATTTATAATCATACTCAAATACTTTTCGTAATCCTTTTAGGGATCCTGGGTATCAAGATGATAAACCAAGTCTCAAAACATCTCTTTTTAAAATAGATATTAATATTGGAATCAAGGCTTAAACCCATCCATTGATTCAAAATACTATACAATTCAATATACAGTATATCTTAAATGACTTCTCAACATATATACATGCATATCTATTTCGATATCTCATACTATTCAAAATACTGTAAAATATCAGTAATGAACACCTTTTTAAAGCTGTTGGGTTGTGATATATAAAAGAAGCAAGAATGAGCACTATAGCTCGACAATAATATATAGCAACATAATCATATATGTGGGCTGATATCATAGCTGAAAGCTTTTAAAACCTCATTCGTATATAGAATGATATATTGGATACTCTTCTCGTCAGAACATGCAATGTAGTTCAAATACTATACACGGAACATCATTGTTCAATTTCTGTCACATTATCGGTAACTCAGCACCTAGGCTTTCATTACAATGTGCAGCACAATTCCAAGTGGAAGAAGGGGATATAATGGAGCACCACGATACATGATGATCAGTCGCTGTATCGCGAAACATTTCTTTCTACTAGTAGTGGACGAAAACCTTTTCATGGTTATCACCCCAGCCGCATACGGGCTATCATTAGCGTCCCGGTACCCGAAGTACCTCAGCTAAAGTTGCGTCCAGGCATTCGTAGTACCTCTGCTAAATTTGCATGTGCGTCCCGGTACTCGTAATGCCTCTGCTTATATAACACCTCGAGTCCCTTGATGAATCCTATCATTATAACCGGAACCGAACTTAATCGTCGTTCCCCGAGCGTCATGCTAGCTCGTTGATAGGTTTAAACTCTTTATCATACTTACTTCCAGAAATTTTGAGTAAGTAATAACAAGATGTGGGTTGGTCGTTGCCAACTGACAGAGGATATATCATAAACCCTTTTTAAAATCACGACCTGGGAGTTAATCGGAATTTTTCTGAAATTATCGAGATTGGAATACTCGGATTGGATAGGGAAGGCAACCCAAGATACGAGTATTCTCGAGGAATAGAAGAAGCAAAACCATTTGCTCGACCTTTAAAACTGGATTCCCAATTTTTGATGAGTTATGAAATATTTAATCGCATTTAACTACCTTTAACTATCTTAAGATAATAGTTGGGAATCTCTATTTTAATACCTTTTCTGAAAATCAGAAATTTATATTTTTGTGTAAATAATAGAACTTTTAATCATATAATAAGGTTCTATGATTTTAAATCATATTTGGAATATTTAATAAATACCCAAATAATAAATATTAAATTATTATTCAATATAAAACCACCTAAGTGAATATTTAAAATAATATTCACTTAGTTAAATAATCCTCAGATAATAAGTATTGAATTATTATTCAATATAAAACACTTAAGTGAATATTCAAAATAATATTCACTTATTTAAATAATATTCAAATAATAAATATTGAATTATTATTCAATATAAAACACTTAAGTGAATATTCAAAATAATATTCACTTATTTAAATAATATTCAAATAATAAATATTGAATTATTATTCAATATAAAACACTTAAGTGAATATTTAAAATAATATTCACTTATTTAAATAATATTCACTTAATTAAATAATATTCAAATAATAAATATTGAATTATTATTTAAATATCTCGCCTTAAATATCGAATTATATAGATATTGGAATATTTAATATACCCTTAAAGTATAACCGTCCCTGGAACCTTCCAGCTCGATCAGGTTATCAAGTAATCTATGTCAAAGTATTTTTTTGTTATTAATAGTGATTTACTCATTACTGTTAGGTTTTCAATGTTGAGTGTTTCCTTTAATAGTTTGTTATTTTTGATAGGGAAAGGCTTTTACATTTTTCCTACAAAAGATGCACTTCTTTTATGTTTTATGTTACAAATGCCCTGAATAACATGTATCACTAGCATGGATCACTGTTAAAAGAGAAACACTTCATTTTAAAATGTTCACTTGTTACAAGATAACTTTTAAATTGATTATTTAATTATAATAAAATATTACATAATTCATTTTAAGCGATGCAAATTATATCCTCAAATATATACATCTTAATATAGTATAAATTTTGGTCTAAAAAATACAGTATAAAATTTAAACTTATTCTGTTCCAAACGTAAGTAGTCACCGGGAGATTGTAACAATTCTAAGGAATTTTTAAAATTTTTGATCAAAATTACAGGTTTTAATTTGGGTATGTTATGCAAAGATCACCTAAATTTTGTATGAACTTAGTATCAAAATCAATACTATTTTACAATGAAACTGTGTTAACGTTAATATTTTCGTCGAGAACATCAAAATTTTCTTTATAGTCCTAATTAAAATCTTAAAAAGCGAAAAATATATTTTCTGAAAATTGTAATTCATGTGCTAAAGATAAATAGTCAAAACAATTTTTTTGTTGCTTTTATTAGTATAAATGAGTTGAGGCTTGAATAGACGTGTGTTACGATATATAATTTAATAATTGAGTTTATTTCTTCTAACTAAAATTACTTGAAATAATTTATATAACTTTATATTTATATTGGTATCTTAATATTTCAGTGTATAAATAAATTGGGATACTTCAAATAATTTAGTATTATAATTCTAAACTTTAAGAGGAAAAGGGAGCAATTTAAGTAACATGCATATTTTTAGAAACAAATAATTAGGATTGATTTTATTTCTTAAAAATTCAATGCATGTAATTATTTAAGCTAAAATCCTTTTAAAAAATTGTGAACAAGTTTTCAAATAACATGAATTAACAGAAAAATTGTTTTACTATTTTCATTAATATGAACGAGTTGGAATCGCAAAGAAAATATAATAATATAACTCAACAGTTAAGTTTACTTTACATTAATGACACCTAAATTCAATTTTCTTTACTCTATTTTATTTTACAACTTTAAATTAAATTTAACAACACAATTAAAGTATTATAGGGACTCTTTTTATTGAAATTACAGAAAATATAAATTAATTTCCGAAGAGAAGCAATCAAAAATCAATCACATTTTGTATAAAATAAAATTTCAATTGTAGAAATATTATTTGTAAATTTTTTTATTAAAAAATCTTAATAGACTAGGTACCTCGCACGGGTTATAAGCTAGTGTATATATATATATTTATAAAGCATACACACGGGAGGTTATGTGACGAGTAAGATGGTCTCAATATTCTAATTTTCTAGAATTTTAGAATTCAAAATACTAATTAATAAAAAGTATCTTTTAACATATTAGTATTTAGCAAAAAAAAAAATCTTTTAACATATTAGAAGTAAAATTGGTGTTCGAATTTATAAAGTAGAAGAGTTTGAATTTACAAGAAAGACATATAATGAAAGTTTTAATGTGAAACATATTCTTTATTAATATAAAAGATTCTTAAGTTTATATATAATAAAGATGGATGACTTAAAAGATGAAACCTTTATATTATAATTATTACATTTCATATTACACTAAAATACATATAATAATTATTGTTATTATTATTATAAATATCCAATTTTTTATACGTAAATAGCTTAAAACCCGTGAGATGCACGGATTGTTAATTGTTATATTATTATTATTTTTTTAATTGTATTTGTTAAAAAAATAAGTAGGCATGTAAAAATAGCTAAACACTTTTAATTAATTAAAAACATTAAAATAGATTTTAAAATAAATAAGTAAGGTTTTGCTCGTTATATTTTTGGAAAAAGAGGGGTTTTAGTATGGAAAAATAAAAAAATGTAACATTTATTTAGTTTAAAAAAGGTAAATGCCCGTGATATTTTTGGAAAATGAGGTTTTAAAATTTAATAATTTAAATTATTTAAATACGTTTTAAAAATAAATAAGTAAAGAGTTTGTCCGTGATATTTTTAGAAAAAGAATGGATTTTAGTGAGAACAATAAAAAAGATAAATTGAAAATGCAATATCCCGTGATATATTTAGAAAATGAGGAACTTTGTTAGAAAAAATCTATAATGTGTTTTAGCTGAAAATGTAATTGGTTATAAATATGTATTTGATTATTTATATTTTAATATTTTTAGTAATTGCATTTGTTAAGAAAAATAAGTAATCATGTTAAAATAGGTAAACTTGAAAAAATATATTATAATATTAGGTTTAAAAATAAATAACTAAAGGTTTGTCCGTGATATTTTTGGAAAATGAGGGGTTTTAGAAAGGAAAAATAGAAAAACTAACATGTTTTAGTTAAAAAAAAGTAATTACCCGTGATATATTTGAAAAAGTAGGGGAATTTGTTAGAAAAAAAAATGTATTTTAGGTGAAAAAGGTAATTGGTTATAAATAGGTAATATTATTATTTAATAATATATTTCTATAAATAGGTAATATTATTATTTAATAATATATTTCTATAAATAAGTAAGTTTAATTAAGTATAAACACGAATTTAAGAAAGAACAATTAAGTAAAATCACAATGTACCATACCGACCGACCAAACTTTTAATGTTTCGTCTATTATATAATAATATTGATTTGTATTTAAATGTCTAGCCTCGCATTAAATAAAATCGAAAAAGATTATTAAAAGTAACAAAAATATTCTATTAATAACAACATACATACAATTTTAAAAAGATTCTTATAAACCTAAAATATATAAATAAAAATCTAAAAAACAACGTCATGCTTAATATGATTTTTTTTTTCTTTTTGAAAAAATGCACAACTTAGATGTAACCGTATACGTTGAAAGCATAACTGTTATGCACACTCAAGACATCGAAATAAAATGAACCATTGAATCAATTATGAATTCGATCTGGTCTCCAAGTCTCCACCTAATAACCGGTCTCCACTGAACTTGTTGCAGTGTGTATATGACGAGAGAGAGGAAGAAGAAAGATGTGGCAGAGTGAATATCAGGAGATAAGGGAGTTCAGTGATTCGTTTAATCCTGTATAGTGTATAAGCATTTGTTGAATTCGAGGGGTAGTGGATAAAATGGGCAACTTTACTGAGGGACATTTTCTCACTAAAACTCCTCATTTTCGGTCAAATTCTTACTTATTTATTTTAGAATTATTTTAATGCTTTTAATTATTATAAAAAATTTAATTATTTTATTGCCTACTTATTTTTTTACAAATGCAATTAATAAAATATTAAAACATAAATAATAAAATGACAATTATTAAAAACAATTTGTGCATCGTACAAATTCAAAACTAATAAAAAATTAACATATGTTCAATCACTATGTCCTGTTAATAATTTAAAAAAAATAGAAAAAATTATATTAATTCTATCTCACTACCCCTTAATATATTAAATATATAATCCTAAAAAATTTAATCATGTACATATTATTATATGTTAACACGACACAACTTATTAATCAATCGAATCATAATTATCTATTAACAATTAAAATTTAAATACAGTAGTTACCTGATTTAACATATATCCATATACTACATTTTTAAAGTCAATTTTTACTTAATAAATCACTATTTTAATTTAAAACTATTCAATTATATTATTTACTAATCAACTGTTCTTTTAATTTAAAATCAACCACAATATACGATGACTTGGTTTTCATAGTATTATAATTCAAAAACTATTTTCAACCAACTATTAATCGATCATTATTTTCAAATTAGTCATATGTACTCAAAAAAAATTATTAGTGCTCTATAAATTACATTCTAAATTTTAAAATAAAATGATAATACAATCACTTATAATAATAATATTATTAATTGTTGTATTTAAAATTATTGTTATTATAAAATTAAGGACAAAATATATTCAATAAATTTTATTACATATTAGTTTAATTGCACAAATAATTTCAGTACAACTCTTTTACTATAAAGATTATTAGCAAAAAAATTATCTTATTCTAATACTATAATAATACAATTACTAATTAAAATCTAAAAATTAATTTTCAAGCAACAAAAAATGATCATTAATTTTCAAATAATCCTAAGTACTCAATGATATTTTCCAACTTTTATTATTTAATGAACTTGTAACTCGAGTTATAGACGAATTGAGTTTTTCGATAAGTTCATTCGAGTCTGATTTGGTCCAAAATCGATACGCTCAGTTTGATATGTTATTGAACTCGTATTTGGACAAGAAAATACGTGAAATATAATTTTCGAACATTGTTCAATTCGTTAAATCATTACTCAAGTTCAACTATAAAAATAGTTTATTTATGAATAAGATTAAAAAAATATTGAACGATTCGATTATTTTTGGAGGTTGACTCGCTTCAAACTCAATAACCTCAGTTTAATATATTATCAAACTCGAGTTCAGACAAAAAAATTCGTTTGATAACATTTTTCCGTTCGATAATAAATCGTTCAAATTCGATAAGATATCGTTCGGTTTTCTTATAGCCCGACATATATTAGAAACGTTACTTTTCCTATCGTAAATTATAAAATGTAGTTCAGTTATAGTAAATTAGTTATTACATTAAATTAAACAATTTATAAAACTAAAACATAATTATTTTCGCCTACCAATGTATTACAAAATCATAATCGAGTGTCCCAGTTTTAATGTATATAAATTTAATAATAATATCCATAAAAAGTAATAAGATGACTCGGACAACGAAAAAATATTAAAATTAATCTTAAAAAATGTTATTCCAACAATTTATTTACAAGTATTTCTTTGTAATAGTGTAATAATTAACGAAAAAAATAATGCGAAAATAACATAGACACAAATTTCTTGAATGATAATCAATCGTAATAATCGAGTTGATACACATTCGACCTACTATGATCTAATTTTGACATTATCATACAAATCCTACAAATCGATCACCATTTAGAAGTCCTAATAATCGGTCACCATCATCGTATGAACGTGAATTACAAAGAATTAACACAAATAATCACCCTATAAATAAATAAAAATATGTGACAGAAAATAAATAGACAAAATCTTCTCTTAGCAAAAAAAGACAAATATTCAACATTTTATTATTTAATATTAGAACCAGATGTGCATCTTTTGAGAGGAATATGGAAATTAAATTGATGATTTCTTTTTCCTTACCATTAGTTTCCTATTTTGCTTAATTTGGAGATTTTTTTTTCATCGTTACTTCATATATTTAGTTAACTTCAAGTAATAAAAACTAGAAATATTAATTATTTGAGTTTTTAATAATGTATATATAGAGATTGAGTCATACTTCTATGAGAACCTCTACTAAATTAATTATGAGATTTAATATTGCCACCCATTTGATTGTATGATATCTAATATTATTAACGAGTATATATCTTTATTTCCCCCCACCCATTAATCTTATCAACATTTACATACACCATCATAATTTTTTCTTTTTTACTTCAACCACAATCTCCGGTCACCGACAATCACCGTCTCCAGCCACCAATGAACTTCAGTCACCATATCATTTCGTAATGATCAAATTTAATTAAAAACCACCACATTAAAAATCATGACATGCGCACCATCTTCATCTACCACCTCCATCAACTCAATAACATTTCACATCATCATATTTAGACAAAATAACCATAATTAAACAAAATTTATCAAATAAAATTGTCACAACCTCCAACCACCACCTCCGACAACCATTACAAATCATCACTTGCATATTGAAATCATCATAATCAAACAATTACAATGATCGCATTGTCATCACTTATCACCGACCTCTCCACCACTATGATTACCATCAATTTTTTACAAACCATAAACCATCACTTTTTAATAGATAACCAAATAAAAGTCGAAATCACAATAAAAATTACAAAACTCGACAAAAATTTGAAACAAACCATGCGTATGAAAATGAAGACAAGGAAAGAGAAGACGAATCAGAAGAAATAAATATTATATCGAAGAAGTATGCATTGGTGAAAATTTAATAAAATCGATATAACATATATAGGTCCTAGGAAGGGGGGGGGGGGGATAGAAAAAAGGGAAGTGATAATAAAAAATGCATTTTTCTGCGAGTTCATCGAAAAAGATGAAGATCGATGAAAAAGATGAAAGATATATATATATATATATATATATATATATATATATATCTAATTACTAAGTAAAGGATGGCTTCTTGCCTTAACTTAGTAATTCGTAATTATTATTTTTTTTGCAATATTCTAACTGTTTGTGGTTCATTTGAATAGGTCTAGCTTTTGTTGGAATTAAATGTTCTTTAAATTCTTTTGCATAAGGTAAATTAACTATACGTTTCTTTCTATGCCAAAAGGCATGAGGAACATCTGAACATATTTCTTTTAATAAAGTTTTATTGAATTGTTTAATTTTATTTTGGAGTTTATCATATGTTAATTGTTCTTCAATTCTTTTATATTTAATTTCATTTTTTAAATGTTTTAAATGACTCTTTTTATTATTTAATATTGTAAGAGTTTTAGTAACTGATTGTTCTTGAATAGTTTTTAAATCTTTTTCTTCTAGTTCTAGGATAAAATTAAATGTTACTGTTTGACCTAAATGTTTACTGACTAATCCTTTAGTTGAAGTTGTTAAAGGATAGAGTAAATAAATAAAGGGTAATCCCAATATAATTTTATCAGTCATGTTTGTTATTAAGACAAAAGAGGTCTTAAAGCAAATGTTGTCCTGACAAATATGAACATTAGGTAATTTGTATTTTATGTTCATTTGACTACCATTGGCTGAGCTTAGTCTTTCATTAGTTTTTTCATAATAAGTTGTTGGAACTAGTCCTTCTTGAATACAATTTAAATCAGCTCCTGTATCAATAAGGGCAGATGTTTTAATAGTAAAAGTTTTATTAATTATTAGTTTAATGTTAGTATACCATTTTTGAATAGTAATATCTTTTAACATCTTTAATGAAAGTCCTTGTTGTTTAATAACTTCGGATTCTTTATCTTCTAGATCTTCTTCCTCAGAAGAATCATGAATTAATAATTTTGAATCAGTTTTTATCTGTTCAATTTCTTCTTTTAATTTTGGAATTTCTTGTTTTAAACTAGAAATTTCTTTCTTTAAAATATTGACTTCTTGATTTAAATCTACCAATGTTATTTCTTTAACTGGGTTTTTAAATCTTTCAAGTGTCTTATTAAGACTAAATTTAGGTTTATCATTTTTCTTATCAGTTTTGATTTCATTATCTTGCGTTAGTAAAGTTTTTAATTTATTAATGTATTGTGTCTTTAATTGGGGATCTGTTATTTTACTAATTAATTCTATTAGTAAATTGGTTTCTTCCTCTTGAATTTTAGATAGTACATTTAGTGTTTTAGTACAACAATTTTTGTTACAATTATTTGTACATCCTATAGTAATGTTTGGTTTACTATTATCACTATATGTATTACTAGTACTAGTTGATTGAGAAAGTATATTTGTATAATGTTCGCTATTATTGCTAGATTCGTTCTCAATTCTCATTAATTGGAGGATTAACTCGGTATCTTCATTGGAAATGTGTAGTTGATTAAGTTTATCTTTAACTCTACATTCATTTTTATAATGACCTGGTTTGCCACAATTGTGACAAATAACTTTAATTTTATCAAATTTTTTATCAAATTTTTTGTTATTGTTAAATGTTTTCTTTTTAAACTTTTGTGGTTTTTTGTAATATTCTTCTTTACTTTCTTTTTTAATATATTTATTAAATTTCTTATATTTATTATGATGTTTAGGTTTATTCCTGGAAGGGGCTATGGGGGGTAAACCATACTGCTCACAAAAAGTTCCTAACTCATATTTAGCTTTGGTTTTATCTTTATTAACTTGTTTAGTAATTTTGTGATCAATACACATTTTTAATCCTATTTTTTGTATGACACTTATTATTTCACCATAAGTTAATTCGTCGTAATTTATAAATCCTAAATTTTTACTTAATTCTTCACGAATTTTATGTGTAAATAAATTAGGTAAACCATTAACGAATTTCTCTTTCCAAAATGATTTATTACTATCGTCTCTCATCATAACTCTAGACATAAAGACGTCTTTATACCCTCTAAAATCACTTAGAGTTGGACAAGTTAAGTTACTGAGTTGATCATGGATTCTTTCAGTTTTATTACTGGGAGTTCCAATAAAATGTTTTATTATTGTGTAAATTAAAGTATTGACTCCATGTGATGGGATTCCTATTGTTTCATCAAATATTGGTTGACCATCATTATCTAATTGATAGGCATTAATTATGCTAAACCTAGTATCTTCAGTGAGATGTTTTTTTCCCACCAAGATCTTAGGGTTCTTGTGAAACCACTAGCTAAAATTTCAACAATTTCACTTTGATTTAAATGGTCAAGTGTTGTTATATAGCTATTAGCTACCATGGACATATGGTTTAATTTGTTTAATATTTATTGTTCACTAAGACCATCAATATTCCATTCATAAATTTTATTGGATGAAACAGAAAATTGATTATCTAGGTTTCTTTCTTCAAATTGTAAATCTGGAGGAGTTGGTCTAGGATACCAATTCTTTGTTTGGGTTGTGCGATTAGGTTGGTTAAAACTTAGTTTTTTTAATTGATTAAGACTAGTAGAATCATCACTGTCGTTAGAGCTTTCATGAAAGCCTAGGACTCCTATAGTTTTACTGGATTCTGGTTTGTCTAGTTTCTTAAATAATTTATCTAATGTTTTTATTAATTCTTTGTCTTAATTAGGTAAGCTTAAATTTTCTCTTTTACTAGGTAAATTTATTAATGGTTTTTCTTCACAATCTTGGTTGTGTTCTTTAATAATGTTTGGATCTAAATATTGTTTAATATTCGGATCTTTAATCTTATCTTCAATTTTATCTAATTGTTTACCTAGAGAGGCTAGATACTGATTAGTGAAATTATTTTGTTCAATTAACTTCTTTTCTTCATTCTTTCCATAAGATACTTTGAATGGTGAGGCTATAACTACCGTATTTTTTACTGGAATTATTATTGTTTCTATTGGAGGATGACTAGATAAGATTTTAGACTTATCTTCTTTAATCCACTGTGTCTTAGTAATTACATTGCATTTACCATAGTATTTTTCGTACCAAGAATAAAAAGTAATATCAATTTTCTCTTTTGTTAGGAAAATCTTCCATTTATTAACTATTTTATCTCTTTCTTTCTGACTATGATTTTCTCTAAATTTGTGTCTTTTTAACCTATTTTCTCTTGAATTGAAATCTTTTGTTAAGAATTTCCAATTGATTTTGACTACTTTATTAATAGTTCTTAACTGGTGATTAATGGGTTTGGTTTCAAAATCTGATTGTGTAGCAGATATCTATTCATTGTCATCTTCAGATTGATTATAATAAGGTTGGCTAGTTTGTCCTTCATTAATGATACCTTTTAATTTTATATCTTTAATATTTGTTTTACTAGAGTAGATCAGAATCTTGTCTAGATGATATTATTGTTAGAAAATGGAAAGTTTAAGGCATATTTTATATATATTCCTGATGGAATTTCCGGAAACTAACAATTGGAGGTTGTTCCTTGTAATGAGGACTTGAACTTTCATGTTTGGATCTAAGACATTTTCTTAGTGTAATCCATAAATAAATTGAGTTGAAATAGGTTGCTTGAAATGGGTTATGTGGGTTGGTTATATTGAAATAACTTGTATCCCACATAGAAATGGTAATGAGAGGTTGGTGGGTTTATATAGAAACATGTGCAAGAGTAGTATACAACTACTAAGGCATGTGGGTGTGCATGGTGTTAGTATGTGCCTCGCACGCACACACACACGCGCCGCCGCCCGCCCCGCCCCGCCACGCCACGCCACGTAACGTCACGTCACAACTCGACTCGGGTCGGGTCGAAGGGCAGTTTGGGCGAATGTCTCGGCGTCTCGCGTACGCGAGGCGACCTGGGAGAGGAATTTTATTATCTGTTTATTTAATATTATTTATTGATTTAATTTAACAGTATCAGACGAACTGGGTCAGGATTTATATTAAATCCTGATGGCCTGGTCAGTACTTGGAGTGAAATCCTGATGGCCTGTGTCAGTATTTGGATCCTGATGGAGTTAAATCCTGATGATGGTCCAGTCCTGACGAAATCCTGATGGTCGATCAAGTACTGATGCCACTCCTGACGGACAGTAAGTCCCGATGGCTTGGAGTACTGATGATGATCAAATCCTGATGGACCAGGAAATCCTGACTGAGCTGTAACTGTTATTAAATCCTGATGACTACTGTTATGGTAATTAAATCAGAATAATTAGTATTAAATGTCATATCTTCAGTTACAATATTTGGTCTGTTACGTTTTATTTTGTATTATATTTATATATACAAATGAGAACGTTTGACGAATAAGACAAGAATATACGTAACTCTGAAAACCCTAGTGTTAAGTGGATGTCATATCCACTTTTTAGGCCGTTAAATGGATGAGCTATGGTGAGTTCTCGAGTTATTAGTGTCATTTAATCGCGTTTTATGTTGTTTGTAGGTTTTTGCATCATTGGCATGACGGGGCGTGAATGGTGAGAGAAATGAAGGAAGAAAGCAGCAAAAGCTAGAAAGTGCAGATTCTAAGTGGATATAAAGTCCAGAGGAGAATTTCAAGTGGTGGCTTGGTGATTGTTTGAGAAGCTAAGTATGGAGAGCGGGATTGAGGAGCTTGAAGAGGCTTCGAGGCAAGTGATGAAGCCGAGCCAGAAGTCTGCAGCCATCATGGAGCAGTAGGGAAGACATGCAGAGATGGTATGTGCCAAAGCAAGAGCAAGAACAGCAAGGAAAAAAATCTGTTCAGAGGCCAACCACCTGGGGCGCCCGCGCCAGGACCCAGGCGGCCGCTTGGTAGCTAGCGCGTCCGCGGGGTGTCTGGGGCGGCCGCGCCAGGAGGGGAATTTCTAATGGGCTGTTTTGATGGACCGGGTTGTGTGTTAAGGATTGGGCACTGTTATTTAGCCTATTTCTAATGTATGTAACCGGAGGGAGTTATTGAGGAGATTGGATGATATTTTATAACATTTTTTGATCTATCTAGGGTTAAGGGATAAAAAGGTTTAATTTCCAAGGAAGCAAGAGAGGAGTTGACAAATCTTTTCTATAATCTTCAAGGGGGTTTGACCTAGTTCTATATACATTCGGTTTTGTAATCATACTTTGGATATTTTAATCGTTTTATCTCTTATTCTCCATTCTTCCCATTATGTTAACCATAGAACCCATGATGTGGATTAGTTCAATTATGAACTAAAACGCTTCATGGGGTTTCAATGGATTGTTTTGTGATTATTTGATTGAATTGCCATGAATTGTGATTATAAACTAGGATGCCTAGTGTGGTTGTGTGAATGAATATAGATGCGTAGCTAACATCTATTGTGCAAATCTCTAAGGAAGTGAAAGTGGAATTAGAGATTAGGGCTTGCCATGCTAGCATAGGTTTATGACGGGTTTTCCGCATAGTGGTAGTATAGATTCGAAAGAACAATACTCCCTTATGTAGTGATAGGAAACTTGTAATTAAAATGGTTATGTCACCCAATCGCATAGACATATAGTGATTTGGATATAATTGTTGTCCATTAACTTCTATCTTAATTGTGGATGTTGTATGGTTCGGTGTGAATTGATTGAAAGATTGTTCATACCATTTTCGTGTTTCCGCTAGCTTCCTTATTAATCACATTCTATCGTCTTGGCAGGTTATCTAGATAAAAGCAATTCATGAAGTTGAAACCCTATGTCTTTCTCTCATAAGTAAATCATCTTAATTAAGTCGATATTTAGTAATAGTATAAACAATCAAAATTATTACTTGTCCAAGCTATTAAGGTTCAACCAAACACTGTTGAATAGGCGCATTTACGTAATTCACTGAGTCTTCGTGGGAACGATCCCTACTTATTACTTATTGCATATTGACTGCGTATACTTGCGTAGAAAATAGCGAACAAGTTTTTGGCGCCGCTGCCGGGGACTCGGTGTTATTATATTGTCTATGTGCTTGACTACATTGGTAGTTGAATTTGATTGACTTGGATTGTAATTCTCATTTATTGGCATTTATTTGGGGATCAGGTAATTGAAGGTAGTTGAATTTGATGGATTATTGGGAGCAAGACTTCGTAATTGTGTGTGAGCTGTGTGCAGGTGGACATTACACTCATCAATGTGAGTATAACAGAAACCGGCCAAATTTCAGCTGGGACTACAATCAGAGTGGTATGGAGCAATCCCAATATCCGTCCTACCCGCTCCAAAATCAGCAGTTTGGAGATGAGCCATACAGTCCATGGGGAACTCAGCAGCAACAGGGGCAACAATTTCAGCATCAGTATGCCCCAGTGCACCAACACTTTCAACCTCCTAAATTTCAGCAGCAGCAATTTCAGACTTGGTTTAACCAACAGTCGACCGAAGAAGCTGAATTAGAAGAATTGAGGTTGATGGTTAAAAGCAATGCATTGTCTCTCCAGACAATAGGAGATCAGATTGGTCAAATTGCAATTGCATTAAAAACATTGAATCAAATTGCAAGTGACACAGAAGGCCTGGCTGTAGAGCAAGAGGACAAGAACCTTCCTATCAGTCTTGACTGGCCTTTCTTAGCCACGGGTGAGACCTTGATCGAAGTTCAGGAAGGAGAGTCTGAGGGCAAAGATGAGGAAGAAGCAGAACATGAAGCTGATAAGGAAGGAGAACCGGAGGCAACCCAATCAGAAAATTCGGTTCTGAATAATCAGCCGCAACCACTTCCTTTGCAATCTGAAAATTCTGAAGAATCAGCCCAAGATCAAGAAAACTCCAAGGCTCAAGTGGCTATGCTAATTCCTTCGAAGGATGAAGAGGGTCTCAGTGTGGTAATGGTTGATACTGAACACCGTAAGAAGGTTGATCAGCCGTTAAAGTCAAAGTCTGTAGAGAGTGCTTTTCAATGGAAGTTTGACATTGAAGATGATGAATTAGAAGAGCATGTTCAGTTGTTGAATGCCGCTTCGTTGCAATCTGACTTTGACCAGTTGGAGGCCGAAGAGGAAAAGAGCATCACTCCTGCTGACAAATCTACTCCGGAGAAGACTACAGAGAGTATCCAAATCGATTTTCCTCCTCCATATCCACCGAGGCGTCAGAAGCAAACTCTAGCCATGAATTTGCCGGCAGAGGATGAGGAGTGTTTTAGCTTGAAATTGGTTGATGCAGGGCAGAGTAAAAAGTATGACACTGAGAAGGAGAAGGCAAGGCATGGCCAGTTGAGGATTACAGTGCCTTGGCTAATGGGGCTACGTATTCCACATAAGTTGCTTGGAGTGGAAGATCTCTGGAATTCTCAGGTGCGCCTTAAGCCATCATTTGAAGGAGCTCCCAAACTCGAACTCAACCCATTGCTAGTTCACCTGGGGTATGTTTCTGGTAATTCATCTCCTTTGCTTGCTATTGTTATTGCTGCTAACTTTTCAGGTAGGTGGGAGAATGTTGTTAAGAGATCTGGTGAGGAGCGAAGACGGGTAAAGCTTGTCATTGAAGATGTCGCTCCAGAAAAGATCCTTAAGTGGCCCTTATAGAGGTGCGGTGTGGAAATTTTTCAAGTTAAAATCGTGGCCAAGTCTAGCTAAAGACGTAAAAGAAAGGCGCTTCTTGGGAGGCAGCCCATGGATTTCCTGCTTTCAAATAAAACAGTTGTGTTGTGTGGTCCCCGATTCTTCGAATACCCACCCACCAGATTCTCCACCGGGATCGCCACCCGAAGAGGGTGGTCCGCACGCTCAGTAAGGGAGTTGTCTTATCCCTTCCTTTTGTTTTCAATGAGGACATTGAGTTGTCTAAGTTTGGGGGCATTTGGTTAGGGTAGCATGTAGTTTTCATGACATTGCATTGGTTGTTTAGCTATTCAGATTGGCTAGTAGTGTCATTGCATAGCTAGTAGTGTCAGTGTGTCATGTGTAGTCATATAATGCATAGCATTGTGCATGATCCCTTAGAAGTGAGCTTAGCTGAAAGGACGAGTAATGTTAATGAGATGTGATAGTAACGAGTAGAGGGTTAATTCATAATTCCTACGATATTGGTTTGCATGATTGGAACACAAATAAAAATTCACAAGTCTCGTTGGTTCCTTGAAATTTGACAAAACCATGCTTATTGTTAGTTCGAGTTAATCCCTTGCTTATATTTAGAATTTTCAATATTCCTTTAAAAATGTAGGATGATCCTAAGTACAAGTTTGGGGGAAATTGGGTAACTTATGCTAATTGCTAAATAAAGGCTAGGCGTCAATTGGCTAGTAGCCGGCTCACCAAAGGGTGAGTAGTC
Source organism: Heracleum sosnowskyi (assembly GCA_030848705.1). NCBI lineage: Eukaryota > Viridiplantae > Streptophyta > Magnoliopsida > Apiales > Apiaceae > Heracleum > Heracleum sosnowskyi. The sequence continues at coordinate 665,910 of JAUIZM010000030.1, forward strand.
TAGGGTGAAGTGGGAAAGCGAAGAGCGCTCACTTCGGAAAAAAAAAAAAAAAGAAGAGAAAATAAAAATAAAAATATAATAGTTGTTTAAATGTTGTTAGTGCATAATTGACCACGGTTGAGCTCTTTGGTGCTCGAGTTAGTAAGTTCTTGGGGACTTTGTGCCTAGTGACCTAAGGCCTTTCTAGGTTTGGGATCCACTAACTTAAAGCTCGTTACAAGGGTACCATTGCATAAGTCTTTCGGGGCCTTAGCCATTGCACGGTCGATTGAGCATATGTAAATGAATGTCAGTAGTGTCGGCAATTTAGCATGAGCCCTGATCTAGCTTGAAGGAAAGGCGAGGGTAAATCCAAGTGATTATTGGTTTAAGGTTAGTTTTATTTATAATCTTGGGATTGTTTCAGAAAAGAGTAGGTATGGTTGCGATTAAGTGGATAGTGAGTCGATGAGCATTGCACACACCACGTTCTGAGAGTGTATTATCAGTTACGGGGATTTAGTTGAGCTCTATTTAGCATTGTCATAATCTATGCGATGTTGCTTGTTCAATTGGTTAGGGGAAGTTCGAGGGGATCCGTGCATGGCATTCATATTAGTCGCATTCATGCATTGCATTGCATTTAGTTGTTTGAGTCCGTTCATGCTTGAGGACAAGCAATGGTTCAAGTTTGGGGGTTTGTTAAGTGGATGTCATATCCACTTTTTAGGCCGTTAAATGGATGAGCTATGGTGATTTCTCGAGTTATTAGTGTCATTTAATCGCGTTTTATGTTGTTTGTAGGTTTTTGCATCATTGGCATGACGGGGCGTGAATGGTGAGAGAAATGAAGGAAGAAAGCAGCAAAAGCTAGAAAGTGCAGATTCTAAGTGGATATAAAGTCCAGAGGAGAATTTCAAGTGGTGGCTTGGTGATTGTTTGAGAAGCTAAGTATGGAGAGCGGGATTGAGGAGCTTGAAGAGGCTTCGAGGCAAGTGATGAAGCCGAGCCAGAAGTCTGCAGCCATCATGGAGCAGTAGGGAAGACATGCAGAGATGGTATGTGCCAAAGCAAGAGCAAGAACAGCAAGGAAAAAAATCTGTCCAGAGGCCAACCACCTGGGGCGCCCGCGCCAGGACCCAGGCGGCCGCTTGGTAGCTAGCGCGTCCGCGGGGTGTCTGGGGCGGCCGCGCCAGGAGGGGAATTTCTAATGGGCTGTTTTGATGGACCGGGTTGTGTGTTAAGGATTGGGCACTGTTATTTAGCCTATTTCTAATGTATGTAACCGAAGGGAGTTATTGAGGAGATTGGATGATATTTTATAACATTTTTTGATCTATCTAGGGTTAAGGGATAAAAAGGTTTAATTTCCAAGGAAGCAAGAGAGGAGTTGACAAATCTTTTCTATAATCTTCAAGGGGGTTTGACCTAGTTCTATATACATTCGGTTTTGTAATCATACTTTGGATATTTTAATCGTTTTATCTCTTATTCTCCATTCTTCCCATTATGTTAACCATAGAACCCATGATGTGGATTAGTTCAATTATGAACTAAAACGCTTCATGGGGTTTCAATGGATTGTTTTGTGATTATTTGATTGAATTGCCATGAATTGTGATTATAAACTAGGATGCCTAGTGTGGTTGTGTGAATGAATATAGATGCATAGCTAACATCTATTGTGCAAATCTCTAAGGAAGTGAAAGTGGAATTAGAGATTAGGGCTTGCCATGCTAGCATAGGTTTATGACGGGTTTTCCGCATAGTGGTAGTATAGATTCGAAAGAACAATACTCCCTTATGTATTGATAGGAAACTTGTAATTAAAATGGTTATGTCACCCAATCGCATAGACATATAGTGATTTGGATATAATTGTTGTCCATTAACTTCTATCTTAATTGTGGATGTTGTATGGTTCGGTGTGAATTGATTGAAAGATTGTTCATACCATTTTCGTGTTTCCGCTAGCTTCCTTATTAATCACATTCTATCGTCTTGGCAGGTTATCTAGATAAAAGCAATTCATGAAGTTGAAACCCTATGTCTTTCTCTCATAAGTAAATCATCTTAATTAAGTCGATATTTAGTAATAGTATAAACAATCAAAATTATTACTTGTCCAAGCTATTAAGGTTCAACCAAACACTGTTGAATAGGCGCATTTACGTAATTCACTGAGTCTTCGTGGGAACGATCCCTACTTATTACTTATTGCATATTGACTGCGTATACTTGCGTAGAAAATAGCGAACACCTAGCAACTATCATTCTTCTATGTTCTCTCTTACATACAGAATACATAGTTCTTGGGCGAAGTGAGGTGCAGGTCGCTGTTGATCATTGCCATTACTGTGAGTGGATTGATCTGTGTTGTTTTATCCTGGGAGTGATATTGCTACAACCCAACACAGCATAAGTGGGGCAATAATCTCTTCAAGAACAGTCAAGACTTCTCTAAGGCTTGGTGACTCGGCTGTTATTTATCTTTCAGAATTTGTTAAAGCTCCTGATAGATAAGTGTTCTTTCTTATCTTATTATTTACAGTCTCTGATTATATTATTGTTTCGACCTTTGTGTTTGTTTCGTTTATTGGTTATTTTCCTGTTCTTGTTAATACAAATATATATATATATATATATATATATAACTGCCCTATTGTTGCTGTGTAGTTAGTAATTATACCCAACAATCTTGAAGAGATTAGTTTTCTGTGTTATATATTGTTAATTAACAAGATGGACCACGTACCGTTTCCCACAGCCTATTGATTTGTCAGGAATGCCTGATAAATTCGGTGGGGGTGTTGGTTTTTCTCGTTGGCAGAAAAAGATGAAACTGTGGCTTACGGTAAAGGGTCTATGGCCGGTGGTGCAGTATGAGAAACTGGTTATTGATCAGGATAAGGCTGAAACTCTTAAGGCTTATGCCATGTGGGAGGAAAAGGATGGGGTGGCTAGGGCTGCTATACTGGCAGCTTTAGCGAACACTCTATTTGATGTTTATTCATCTGACTCCTTCACTGCTAAGCTATTATGGGAGAAGCTGGACCAGACACACAATAATGACTCGCAAGGGTTGGAAAAGTATTATGTGGCTAGGTTTCTTGATTTTAAACTGGTGGATACAAAATCCATGACTGAGCAGGCACATGAGTTTGAGATGTTGGTGCATGCTTTGAAGGAGTCCGGAATGGACCTTCCTGAGAAGTTTCAGGTTATGGCAGTGATTGAAAAGCTCCCTAAGTCTTGGGAAGATTTTGCTCTCTCCCTGAAAAGACAGAAAAGAGAGATCACTTGGACAAACCTGATGTTGGACATCTCTGTGCAGGAACAACACAAGTCCAAACAGGGACATGTGATGACTGCTGAACATGGGAGTTCGAAGGTGAATGTAGTGACTGTTGGACAAAAAAGAAAGGCTGTCACTAAGAAGGATAACACTAGGCCTAAAAATGACAAGAACAAGGCTAAGAAACCAAAGACAAACAAACCATGTTGGTCTTGTGGACAGGTTGGTCATTGGAGCAAGGACTGTCCTGCAAAGAAAGCAAAGAAAGTTGTTGTGGGAGCACAAGCTAATACTGTGCTTGCAACCACTGATGGGCCTAAGGTTAACATGGTTGTTGGTGAGGTTGTTGCCTCTGGAACCAATGACGGGTATGTTACCTACAACCCTGTACTTCTTTCCACTTATCTGTCACATGAATGGTTGATTGATACTGGAGGTAATGTACATATTTGTACTGATATTAGTTTATTTGTATCTTATCAACAGAGTCATGGAGTGACAGTGACGATGGGGAATGCTAGTGTTGCTCAAGTTCTTGGAATAGGAAACGTGGACCTGAAGTTTGCTTCTGGGCGTGTTCTATCCCTCACTAGAGTGCACCATGTTCCTGACATTCATAGAAATATTATAAGTGGAAGTTGTTTAGTTAAAAATTGTTTTGAACTTTCTTTGAAATGTAATAAAGTAGTTATTACACATAATTGTACATTCTTTGGCAAAGGTTATTTGTCTGATGGTTTATTTTTAATAAATGTTGAGCCTGTTTTGGGCAGTTTTATTAATGATAGTGTTGCACCTTCTGTTAATTGTGTTGAATCATCCGATTTATGGCATGCTAGACTTGGTCATTTAAATTTTGGTGCTCTAAAGAATATGATGAACTTAGAGTTGATTCTAAAATATGCTATTGAAAAGAAATCTAAATGTCAAGTATGTGTGACTGCTAAACAAACTAGGAAACCCTTTCATAATGTTGTTAGGGATTCATGAGTATTAGATTTAGTACACATAGACATATGTGAATTTGGTGGCATGTTGACTAAGGATAATAAACGATATTTTATTACCTTTATAGATGATTGTAGTAGATACTGTTATGTTTATTTACTTATACATAAGGATGAAGCACTAGAAAAATTCATTATGTTCAAAACTGAAGCTGAAACACAAACTGGTAAAGTACTTAAATGTTTGAGATCTGATAGAGGTGGTGAGTATACTAGTACCTCGTTTAATGAATTTTGTGCAAGCAATGGTATAGTTCATGAGGTAACTCCACCATACACACCTGATTCTAATGGGGTGGCTGAACGAAAGAACAGAACTTTTAAAGATATGATTAACAACATGCTTATTAATTCTGGGTTTCCTAAGTACATGTGGGGAGAGGCTTTGAATACGGCTTGCCATATTCTGAATATAGTCCCTCTGAAACATATGGACAAGACACCTTATGAATTATGGAAAAGTAGAAAGACAAGTTTAAAGTATCTTCGTGTGTGGGGGTGCCTTGCTAAGGTGCTTGTCCCTGAACACAAGAGAAAGAAACTAGGTCCGAAAACTATTGATTGCATCTTTCTGGGCTATATTGAAACCACTACGGCTATGAGATTTTTAGTGTTAAAATCTGACATAGACGGTATAGTGGCTAACACTATAGTTGAATTTCGTGATGCAACATTCTTTGAGGATGTGTTCCCTATTAAGACTGGTATACCTCAAGATATTTCTAATGATGATCCTACTCACACATCTAGTTCTATTCCTGATCATGTGGAAAAGATGACAAATGTGGGGGCAGATCCTGATAGTAGTTCTACTCCTGATGAAGTAGATGAACCTAGAAAGAGTAAGCGTGCAAAGGTAGTCAAGGACTTTGGAAGTGATTTTGTCACTTACAATGTCGAGGATGAACCTTTGACCTTCCGACAGGCCATGGATTCTTCGGAGTCAAGGCACTGGAAAGGTGCTGTAAAGAGTGAGATTGAATCTATTGTTTCTAACGGAACATGGTAGTTGGTTGATCTACCTCCTGGGTGTACTACTATAGGATGTAAATGTATTTTTAAAAGGAAGATGAATCATGATGGCTCAATAGATAAGTATAAGGCTAGGTTGGTAGCTAAGGGTTTTAGGAAAAAGGAAGGCATTGATTACTTTGGCACATACTCTCCTGTTGCAAGGATGACAACAATCTGAATGCTTATAGCATTGGCTTCTGTACATGGTCTTATCGTCCATCAAATGGATGTAAAGACAACTTTTCTTCATGGTGATCTTGAAGAAGAGATTTATATGGATCAGCCTGAGGGATTTGTTGCTTCTGGTAATGAGAGGAAAGTATGTAAGTTGATCAAGTCTATATATGGCTTAAAACAAGCTCCTCGAGACTGGCATAAGAAGTTTGATGATACTGTTTTAGAATCATAATTTGTAGTTAATGAAAGTGACAAGTGTGTCTACTATATGGTTAAAGGAAATGAATGTATTATCGTGTGCCTATATGTGGATGATATGTTATTGTTTGGAACCAATATTGAGATTATTAATGAGACAAAAAGTTTCTTGAAAAGGCACTTTGAAATGAAGGATATGGGTGAGGCTAGTGTGATTCTTGGGGTCAAGTTGACACAGTCAACTGATGGAATAACATTGTCCTAATCTCATTATATAGAGAAATCTATACTTGAGAAGTATGGTTATTCAAATTGTAGAATCGCTAGTACACCGTACAATCCTAAAGTTGCCCTAGTCAAGAATAGTTCAGGTATACCTGTGTCTCAGTTAAGGTATTCTCAGATTATTGGGAGTTTGCAATATCTTGCTAATGTGACTAGACCAGATATTTCCTATTTTGTGTCTAAGTTAGCTAGATATACAAGCTGTCCGAACAAGACTCATTGGGAGACACTAGATAGAGTTCTTAGATATCTTAAGGGAACTATTTCCCTTGGTTTGCATTATCGTAGATTCCCTGGAGTACTCGAGGGATATAGTGATGCAAGTTGGATAGCTAAGAAATCTGGTACCAATGGAGTGACTGGATATTTGTTTACCCTAGCAGGTGGAGCAATATCCTGGAAGTCTACTAGACAGACTTTGATAACTCGGTCTACTTTTGAGGCTGAGTTGTGTGCGCTAGATGCCACGGGGACGGAGGCTGAATGGTTGCATGGACTTATGTCAGTGTTACCTGTAGTAAGCAGACCGCTTCCAGCCATTTCTGTTCATTGTGATAGCCGTACAACTATCGACAAGATCAGTAGTGAAAAGTATAATGCTAAAACAAAGAGACACATCCAAGTTAGACTTAAGTCTATAAGGGGTCTTGTGTCTGAAAGGATTATTGTTGTAGAGTTCATTGGAACTCAGGATAATATAGCTGATCCTTTGACTAAAGGACTTGAGCATGCAGTAGTCCTTAAGTCTGGGTTGGGGATGAGACTGATAGCCCATAATGATTCATCAGCAGCGGGAACCCAATACACCTGAGAGGAGATCCCTTGAAGTGTATTCAATATGGTAATAACAAGCTGTGAGGGTGAGTTGGTAGTACCTTTACTATATTCCTTGATACTTACGTATCTGTGTCTATCCCCTGTAAACCTAAAAGGTACTATTACTGCCAGTATAGCAAGAGTTATTTGAACTATGAATGGGGTCAAGTCATTTGACGAGATGATAGCAGTACATCTATGGAGATGCCCAACTAAGCGAATGTAATTGTGTGGTCGCAATTAGAGGAAAGGGTTATTCCTTGAAGCATTCGACGAACAGGATCGAGACAGGACCATTAACGTCTTAAAGCCGTAGATCAGCACCATATCCTTTGATTTGTCGTCGTCTATGTAGTGTGATTACACCAAACGGATAAAGATTCAAGGTGAAACATTCCATCTAGATCCGGTAGACATCGAAGTAGAGGACCTAGGAGGGTTCAAACTCGGAAGGGTACCGACTCTGAAAAACAATTCATGATAAGGACCGATATGTAAGCATTTCTGGATGGATTTGTGGGGGATTGTTAGAAAATGGAAATTTTAAGGCATATTTTATATATGTTCTTGATGGAATTTCATGAAACTAACAATTGGAGGTTGTTCCTTGTAATGAGGACTTAAAATTTCATGTTTGGATCTAAGACATTTTCTTAGTGTAATCCATAAATAAATTGAGTTGAAATAGGTTGCTTGAAATGGGTTATGTGGGTTGGTTATATTGAAATAACTTGTATCCCACATAGAAATGGTAATGAGAGGTTGTTGGGTTTATATAGAAACATGTACAAGAGTAGTATACAACTACTAAGGCATGTGGGTGTGCATGGTGTTAGTATGTGCCTCGCGTACACACACACGCGCTCCGCCGCCCGCCTCGCCCCCGCCACGCCACGCCACGTCACGTCACGTCACGACTCGACTCGGGTCGGGTCGAAGGGCGGTTTGGGCGAATGTCTCGGTGTCTCGCGTACGCGAGGCGACCTGGGCGAGGAATTTTATTACCTGTTTATTTAATATTATTTATTGATTTAATTTAACAGTATCAGACGAACTGGGTCAGGATTTATATTAAATCCTGATGGACCAGTTCTTGGATCAAATCCTGATGGCCTGGTCAGTACTTGGAGTGAAATCCTGATGACTACTAATCCTGATGGCCTGTGTCACTATTTGGATCATGATGGAGTTAAATCCTGATGATGGTCCAGTCCTGACGAAATCCTGATGGTCGATCAAGTACTGATGCCACTCCTGACGGACAGTAAGTCCTGATGGCTTGGAGTACTGATGATGATCAAATCCTGATGGACCAGGAAATCCTGACTGAGCTGTAACTGTTATTAAATCCTGATGACTACTGTTGTGGTAATTAAATCAGAATAATTAGTATTAAATGTCATATCTTCAGTTACAATATTTGGTTTGTTATGTTTTATTTTGTGTTATATTTATATATACAAATGAGAACGTTTGACGAATAAGACAAGAATATACGTAACTCTGAAAACCCTAGCAACTATCATTCTTCTCTGTTCTCTCTTACATACAGAATACATAGTTCTTGGGCGAAGTGAGGTGCAGGTCGCTGTTGATCATTGCCATTACTGTGAGTGGATTGATCTGTGTTGTTTTATCCTGGGAGTGATATTGCTACAACCCAACACAGCGTAAGTGGGGCAATAATCTCTTCAAGAACAGTCAAGACTTCTCTAAGGCTTGGTGACTCGGCTGTTATTTATCTTTCAGAATTTGTTAAAGCTCCTGATAGATAAGTGTTCTTTCTTATCTTATTATTTACAGTCTCTGATTATATTATTGTTTCGACCTTTGTGTTTGTTTCGTTTATTGGTTATTTTCCTGTTCTTGTTAATACAAATATATATATATATAACTGCCCTATTGTTGTTGTGTAGTTAGTAATTATACCGAACAATTACTTTACTGAGTAAATCATAATAATGTCTAGATGATATTACTGACTGAGTAGTAATTTCTTCCAACATAAGTGGTTTCCTATGATTGTCAAAACTTATTCTAACAGTTCCATCTAAGTACTGTTTTATGTTATCTAGATTCATTATACCGTTTGTTAATGGTGTCTGAGGTATTTTATTATCTAAGACCCATTGACTATGAAGGTTAATATCTTTCCAAAGTATTTTTTTGGTACTTGGATATTAGCATCACTAGTACTAATTTGGATTAAAACAGTTTTGTCTTTTGAACATTTACTAAGTGCATGAATGTTTAAATTAGTTCTCATTGTTTTATAATAAATTCTATAAATCAATGCAAGTGGTTGGGATCCCTCAATCATATGAGTGATTTCACCAGATGTTTTAATATTTAATGTTAATGCTTTTAATAGGTGGGGGTCATTCAGACTTAAAGTAAAGGCTGGGAAATAGTTAAAGTGGACTGGTCCATTATGGAGGCTAGATTCCATGATTCCTAATATACTAGGGACATAGTTTAAATATCTTGCATCTCTTAAACATAAAAGAATGCTAGAATTAATTCCTTTTACTGATAATGGTTTTACTGCTACTTGTATTAATCCTATGTGAATAAAATTATAATTTTTCTTTTTATATTTTTTTTATAATTTCATTTGTCAATAGAGAACAGTTTTCGTGTTCTTTGTTGATAGCATAAATTTTCTCTACAGTTTTAACATTATAATTGGTTTAAAAATTATCTGTAAAGGTTGACTGATAGATTTGTTTTGGATCTATACTGGTATTTTCCAATTACCTAAATCTTGACTAATGTTTTCATAATTATGTTCTTCTTGGTTTATGAAATCTGGGATCGACGTCATCGGTGACCTCGAGCTAACTGAGGAACTAGACCTAAAGAGTCTATTCATTAATCTTGTTTTAAACTGTTTTTATTACCTAGAGTGATTCTGGGAATATTACTTTATACCTTCTTACCTTAAGTCTACACATACCTATGTCTAACGACATTATCCAACACTACTCTTGTGACACCCCCAAACCAGTGCCATGAACATTTACATAATATATCATAATATAACATACAACCAAGGCATGCATCTAATAGATGGTTTAAGTGCCCTCTGATAATTCTTGAGAATGACTACCTTGGTGTCATTGTGGACATATGAGTTGGAAAACAACGAAGTTAATAATAAAAACGAAATTATATAAACAACATATAAATTAATAAACGAAACCATAACAAGGAGTTTCGATTATCGCCATTTAAAATCACAAAAACAAAATTATCATCAACTCAATTTAACAAGAAAAACGAATTTAAATAGCGTCTGAACACATTTTAATAACTATGGCATAAAGAAACGAATTCATAACAAGAGTTTTGTTGTTATACCCACTGAATATTGAAGAAAACGAATCAAGGAAGATGGCTGGAAAGCTTGACAAAAGAGGCGGACGGAGTCGAACAGCAACCACGGCGGCGGCGCGCAGCGCGGCGCGGCTGTGTGCGGTAGAACGAAGTACTGGCCGGAATTATAACACGGCGGCAGTTGGTGGCGGCTGCGGAAACAGCGGTGGTGAGACAACACTGGTGGTGCAGAAAGAAGAAGAGAATTGAGGGTGGTGGTGGCTGCGTGAAGAGATTGAACGGGCAAGAAGAAGACCTCATGTTCTTATCTTCTTTTCTTTTGTTTGCCTTCAACTGCCGTGTTTGTATATACTGTGTGCATTATGTGAGTTTTAAAGATAAGGTTGAAGACCACTACTTTAATTAGCCCCTAACTGAAAATAGCGGAACTAATTGCGATACTAGAAATAATTTATTTTTTAACGAATTAATCTTTAAAATAATTTAATCCAACTAATAAAATTTCTTTTATACTAAAATCATTCTAAAAATATTTAAATGCACAAAATTCATAATTAAATGAATTTTGAACTAATTTACTTAAAACAATAATGCCAGGCTCAAATTTACTAATAATTGTCAAAAATAAATTTTAACACATAATTATAAAAATATTGATCATTACTACTAAAATAAATTCTGACGCATAAAAATAATTTAAATACTGTAATTACTCCAACAATATTTTAATGCTCAGAATTAGAATTAAACAAATTTTCCACCTCATTTATAAAAATCAAATTAGGCCGGGCTCAAACTTACTAATAAATACTAAAAATAATATTTCACACATACTACCACATTCACATATTCACATAATATCATTTTAAACATTTAATCACATACTGCAGAAATTTCAAATTAATCTGAATTTTTAAATATTAATATTTTTTTTATTACTCAAATAAATAGGAAATTCGCACTTAAATTTCCCAGATAAAATAACCAGCTTTCACAAATATTTTAAATAAAATATACACATAACTTTATTTCTCCTCTTTGAGAAAAACAATAAAATATTGAAATAATACTATTAATAAACCCTGAAAATTAGGGTTACTACAATCTACCCACCTTATAAGGATTCCGTCCTCGGAATCAGCTGAAGGTGTCACTAAGGTTCTTTCTATAACTTCTAACTCTGGTTGCATACTCAATAATACTAAGTCTTTACTCTTTGATACTCATTCTTTCTAGTCTGGTATTATACCAGTTCCTCTATATAGGGCAAACCCAACTGCACCACTACACGTCACGCATTAATAGCATTCTAATCACGTCTTGATCCGCTTTCACTCTTGGTAATCCCACCGCAAAAGTTAACTAATTCCAACCTACTTGGCATACTTCCATGATTATTTGAGATAATCCGATTCATGATAGTTTGAAGTAAAAAGATGTCGTATCATAACGAGTGTTCCAAAATTGTGGTCATCGAATTACAAATTTTAAAACAAACATTTCTGAAATAAAAGAATCACTAAGAGACCAACATGATCAGATGAACCAATGTTGCGTGTCTTTGTTAAGACATTACTAAAGGTAATTAATCTTCTTGTGTTTCACAACACACATGTGATGGCGTCCCATCCAACTTCTATCACACAGACAGATAGTCCTTGTGTCCCCTATAAATAGGGTTGTTCGTCTCAGCTGGAGTAGAGAAATATAAAATGAGTCTAAAGTTAACTTAACAATTAAAACCTTTTGATGAGAAATTCTCAAATACACCCCTGGATTACGACAGAACAGATTCCAAAGGTGCTACTTCCGGAAAAGAATAACCAGAAAGGGAATTACTGGCACAATACGAGGAAATGATGATTTATCAATACTAGAGTTATTCCTGATTGAGGAAGAGTAGAAGTTCGAATATCACAACTTGACAGGGTTTTGAAAACTCAAAGGAGTATCACGTAATTCAATAAGAAAGGAAATATTGCCAAGGTCTTCAGGCATGTCTTCTATATCAGCTCCCCTGATGGCTCGTCATTCGATTCTACGTTCTTCTGCTACACGTCCTAAAGTTATCGATATCATACGTCATCGTCGTCCCGCAATAGTCTTTGAAGATTCCACCAGCTACGTCTACAGTCGTAAGGATTTCTATCCAACTCAACTCAACTATCTCAAACGAGTACTATATCTTAAATTACTCGTTGGTACTATATCAAATAGTCCAACACGAACTCTACATGAGCTCTGACGTTCCTCACATAACTATACACACTCCTACACACTCTCGTTTCTAGTTTACTATAACTCCGCTATGATACCAATTGTGACGCCCCCAAATCCCGGGGTCAGTGGATTGGGTCGTCCACCTAAAATCTCAAATAATACAACCTGCTATATATATAAAACTAAAACAATATAACATCTATGACCCCAACTCTACCAAGAATCTTTAAAGGTTATAGTGCTAGAAACAAGAATCCAACATCTCATAAACTTTAACTTTCTTATACAACAATACTCTTTACATAAATCTATAACACTGGTATAACTTCGATGTGAAGTATACCAGGCAAAACTAAATTTATACAATATTATAATTACTAGAAATCAACTCTATACAATACCCTTACACTAGGTCCAATAGCTCTGCATCAACTCATCTCCCCAACGACATCTTGAATCTTCTCGTTCCATAGTTATGCAATTAAATACTGTCTATCTACCTTTGCACTGGAAGGTTAAAAGGTAAAACAAGCAAGAGTGAGCAAAAGAAGCTCAGCAAGTATATAGTACTGCACAAGATCAAATAATGATGCAATGATAATAATATGTATAAAAATGAACTCAGCTGGCCAAGAAAATGGCAATATATGAGTGAATCACTTTAAATGGAAAAATGAGCAATAATATTAATCAATAGCAACTATAAGTTAGAATTGGATTTTTACTGACGCAATGAGTTATAGTGGATGATCAGTCACACTAAAAGTCCGGACCATACCCAAGGTATGTCCAAATACTGAACTGGATCCAAGGCCACTTTGGCCTACATAATACTGATACTCTGACTGGCGTCTGCAGTCCTTAAAAACATTTCATTTTAATTAAAACTTCCAATTCAAACTTAATACTGGGAGTTAGGTGTCGGAACAAACGACCACCTCATTAATTTAAACTATTACTTTCAACTGTCTGATTAACTTTATCAACTGGATTAGGGTAAAACAACTGCATAAGAATTAAATTTCCCATCACAAGGAATCAAGGTAAAATCTGACAATACCAGGTGCTGCAAGGTATAAGTTACGAAATGAAATAGAATTCGTCAAATAAAGAACAATGGGTTGTCTCAACCTCAGGATAATAAAAGAATCTGGTTATGAAATAATAATTAAATTAATAATTGAAAACATGAATCTAGATACAATACTCTGAACAAGAGAGTACGAGTTAGTAAACTTGCCTTTGGTCCTTCGCTATTACGTAAAGCCGAAGTACTATGATTCTCATCTTCTTCTATCTTATGTCGTCACAATTTCTATTCTGGTAACTCTTGGTTCCATCACATATGCGGTTGCTACGAGTCTGCACTACCGAGATCGTGCCCGTCCAACTATTCACTAGTTAAATATAACATATACTTTAGCCTTCGTACTATAACTTCTATATAATATAAATGTTTATACACTTAAGCGCATGCATATTCTACAGAAAATTGGGCATGACCTATTCGTAAAGTGGACATTGCCCTGCTTTCAAAATACCAAAAGTACTAATCCAATCATCCACACACAATTCACAATTTATTTAATACTCAAATAATCTGCCTCAACTTGCAGTAACATATAAGAAAATAATCTTACTTCAACTTGCAGAAAACATATAAGAACATAATCCTGCCTTGACTTGCAATTGTTCTATTTAGAAATAAGCAATCACGTTCACATTTATCACATAGCACGTCCATCATCTAATTCACATGATTTCTATACTTCACGTAACACATAGTACATGGATAGACTGACAACTCCTATAACTATACAAATCACTAGCTGCACATTTAACACATAAACACATTTCATTCACGTACGCATTTAAACTAGCTTATCATATCATATACATTTACCAAATAACGTTCATTTAATAGTTCTGCCTGGAATTCGGCAGCACTTCCTCTATTTATATACTAATCCACATGTTTTTAAACTAATATCAACAATCAAGAATCAATTTACAAACTAACAAATTTACATATCTTAACTTAATCAATCTGGACTCACAATTATAAAATAACATACTCAACTCAATATATCATCTAAACACATTCACGACTCCACAACAATTTACACAAACCATGTGACACGTAATAAGTTGAAACTCTTTTTGGAAAATATTTGGTCTTTCTTTTATAAAGATTTGAATATAAAAATAAATCTATGGATCGAAAAACAATCATTATACTTTAAATCTGATTATCACTCGATTAATTAAAATCAATCAAGTCAAACATATAATGAATAAATAATTACTAAAATAATAAATTAGTTTGAAAATACTAATCAAATTTGATTTATAAATAATCAAAATTAATTAATAACCAATTAATAAAATTCACCAATTAACTCTTAACTTAATTGGTCAATTAAATCAATTACATTAATATTTAAAAATTGATTAAAAATAATCAAATTCAACTACTCTTTAACTCTAGAATTTTTTTTAAAATAATTAATAAAATAGATAAATAGATTTTTCGAAATTTCGGCATGACCCGTTCGTAAACAGGACTAGCCAGAAATTTTGCATGTACTATGCTGCGTCCCCAATCACAGGACGGATCACATAGTACAGCACAACAACAACCTGTATATAATCAATAGTAACTAAACAGCATAAATACCTTATCTGACAAATACAACAAATCCCCAAACTGGGCATTAAACAAAATACTAAGTCACTAGCACAACTAATTTACAACTCAAAACTCACTTTAAATATTACAACTTACAATACACTACTTTCACTGACCCAAACATTAACAAAACTGCGAAAACATATTTCGCAAACAATCTTGGCATACTAAAATGAATTACTAAATAGAAGTGAACTATTAACAATATACTATACTTTCCGCTTAGCAATCCTTACTCCACTTTGAAATTGCTAACACCTTCTGTAAGATTCAACATCAGCATAAAACAATCCAAAACAAATATCAAACGTTCACAATCCTGTAACATCACAGAACCAATAACTCAAGGCAACAACATAACGACAATCTACAACTCTTATAATCGATACTAATTTATTGATTCAACAAAACTTTCAAATACAATCCATAATATATATATTCTGAAGATTTCAGAATACACTCTCAAAATACTCAAAACTAATAGCTTTTGAGAAATTACCAAAAATGTTGCACTTATAACTGAAACAGCATATTATGAACTCGTTAATCAAAATACGCGAAATTACAGCTAATTACTACAAAATGAATTTATAATATCATAATCTAATAACAACCACGAATATCACAATTTCGGCACATATATTTATAATCACAAAACAATTTGATTGAAACAATAAATTTACTAACTAACACAATTTAAATAAACAATACAAAATGATAATTATACATATTACTAAAACGAATATACCACTAATTACTGCAAAACAATGAATTTATAAAATCGTAAATTAATAACAAAATGCGTTATTAGCTACTTACTACCAAAACAAATTTATACTAATTCTGCAAAACGAATTTGTAATCTTCATGAATTAATAAACAAAACAAAACATTAATTAATTACTAAAAAAATGATTTCATAGATAACACAAGTTAATAATAAAAACGAAATTATATAAACAACATATAAATTAATAAACGAAACCATAACTAGGAGTTTCGATTATCGCCATTTAAAATCACAAAAACGAAATTATCATCACCTCAATTTAACAAGAAAAACGAATTTAAATAGCGTCTGAACACATTTTAATAACTATGGCATAAAGAAACGAATTCATAACAAGAGTTTTGTTGTTATACCCACTGAAGATTGAAGAAAACGAATCAAGGAAGATGGATGGAAAGCTTGACAGCAGAGGCGGACGGAGTCGAACAGCAACCACGGTGGCGGCGCGCGGCTCGGCTGTGCACGGTAGAACGGAGTACTGGCCGGAATTATAACACGGCGGCAGTTGGTGGCGGCTGCGGAAACAGCGGTGGTGAGACAGCACTGGTGGTGCAGAAAGAAGAAGTGAATTGAGGGTGGTAGTGGCTGCGTGAAGAGATTCAACGGGGAAGAAGAAGAACTCATGTTCTTATCTTCTTTTCTTTTGTTTGCCTTCAACTGCCGTGTATGTACATACTGTGTGGATTAGGTGAGTTTTAAAGATAAGGTTGAAGACCACTACTTTAATTAGCCCCTAACTGAAAATAGCGGAACTAATTGCGATACTAGAAATAATTTAATTTTTAACGAATTAATCTCTAAAATAATTTAATCCGACTAATAAAATTTCTTTTATACTAAAATCATTCTAAAAATATTTAAATGCACAAAATTCCTAATTAAATGAATTTTGAACTAATTTACTTAAAACAATAATGCCAGGCTCAAATTTACTAATAATTGTCAAAAATAAATTTTAACACATAATTCTAAAAATATTGATCGTTATTACTAAAATAAATTCTGACTCATAAAAATAATTTAAATATGTAATTACTCCAACAATATTTAAATGCTCAAAATTAGAATTAAAGAAATTTTCCACCTCATTTATAAAAATCAAATTAGGCCGGGCTCAAACTTACTAATAAATACTAAAAATAATATTTCACACATACTACCACATTCACATATTCACATAATATCATTTTAAACATTTAAATTTCCCAGATAAAATAACCAGCTTTCACAAATATTTTAAATAAAATATACACATAACTCCATTTCTCCTCTTTGAGAAAAACAATAAAATATTCAAATAATACTATTAATAAAACCTGAAAATTAGGGTTACTACAATCTACCCACCTTATAAGGATTCCGTCCTCGGAATCAGCTGAAGGTGTCACTAAGTTTCTTTCTATAACTTCTAACTCTGGTTCCATACTCAATAATACTAACTCTTTACTCTTTGATACTCATTCTTTCTAGTCTGGTATTCTACCAGTTCCTCTACATAGGGCAAACCCAACTGCACCACTACACGTCACGCATTAATAGCATTCTAATCACGTCTTGATCCGCTTTGACTCTTGGTAATCCCACCGCAAAAGTTAACTAATTCCAACCTGCTTGGCATACTTCCATGATTATTTGAGATAATCTGATTCATGATATTTTGAAGTAAAAAGATGTCGTATCATAACGAGTGTTCCAAAATTGTGGTCATCGAATTACAAATTTTAAAACAAACATTTCTGAAATAAAAGAATCACTAAGAGACCAACATGATCAGATGAACCAATGTTGCGTGTCTTTGTTAAGACATTACTAAAGGTAATTAACCTTCTTGTGTTTCACAACACACAAGTGATGGCGTCCCATCCAACTTCTATCACACAGACGGATAGTCCTTGTGTCCCCTATAAATTGGGTTGTTCGTCTTAGTTGGAGTAGAGAAATATAAAATGAGTCTAAAGTTAACTTAACAATTAAAACCTTTTGATGAGAAATTCTCAAATACACCCCTGGATTACGACAGAACAGATTCCAAAGGTGCTACTTCCGGAAAAGAATAACCAGAAAGGGAATTACTGGCACAATACGAGGAAATGATGATTTATCAATACTAGAGTTATTCCTGATTGAGGAAAAGTAGAAGTTCGGATATCACAACTTGACAGGGTTTTCAAAACTCAAAGGAGTATCACGTAATTCAATAAGAAAGGAAATATTGCCAAGGTCTTCAGGCATGCCTTCTATATCAGCTCCTATGATGGCTCGTCATTCGACTCTACGTTCTTCTGATACATGTCCTAAAGTTATCGATATCATACGTCATCGTCGTCCCGCAATAGTCTTTGAAGATTCCACCAGCTACGTGTTAGTGCTTGTGCCCTAGAGACAATACTATAATGTTCTTAGGGAAGGCATTTTGATTATTAATAAATATGTTCTATGGATTTTCTTTCAATTATTTATTATGTCTTTATTAACTGCGATATAAATATTAGAATAATAAATGTCCTTGGAATATAAGCATGAATTCTATATCTCTAAGTATGTGACTTAGAAATGAGATTATATGAGTAGTGTTTATAATCCTAAAAGATCCCTAGTCGAGTATTATTATTTGAGGACAATAATAATGCATTAAGACTAGTATGTTTGTTGACTGATGACCCCATCTCATTGGTTATAAGTATGGTGATACTAAAGTCAAAGACATAAGTGCATGTTAGCAGAACATGGCACTGGATAGACCCACCGTGTGAATTCTTCATGGTAAATGTTATCAAGTGTCATAAGCAATTCTCACAATGATAATGGTGTAATGATCCTTAGACTTGAAATCATTATATTTCTATATGAGAATTAATATACTTTGATTCTACTCAAAGTTACCTTTGACCGGGTAATGATAAAGGTGGACATTGGGTATATTATGAATCATATGAGAAATATGAATGATAGATATAGGATTTAACCCTCCTATTTTAGGAGTGATATTATTGGCCTCTTGATTGAGTGAGACTATGAAATGCATGGCCATGCTCAAATTGTGATTTGTTTAATAGTCTACTCATCGATCAAGTAAACTGGGATTAAATGTTGAAGAGGATGACATAAACCATGCCTCGAGTTTAATCTATAATATAAGGTTAAAAGGATTATATTACATGGAACATTATTCATTAAAGGTTTAATTGGATCACCAATTATTATTATTACTTGGGTAGCAATGATGTATTACTAGATGCCGCTCATTGTTTATAATTTTATTATGAGATATTAAAATTATTGCCAACGTAATAATAACCTAAAGGGTTACACATAAAGAACGTTTTAAACGGAGCATTAATTAAATTTCGAATTTAATTGAATTATTATTATTATTGAATTATCGGATTAATTAAGTAGGACTTGATTAATTATATAATATTTCGAATATAATAAATAATACTACTAATAATCAGATTGGGTTTGGGAAGCCCAAACAGATTAGGTATAGGCTCAGAATTCTCTCCATATAAATACATTAAGATGTATTATTTTAGGGTTGAGAAATTGAAAAAACGTTTTTCTTAAAAAACCCTAGCTGCTCTACATCAAAGAGAGGCTAGAGAGAGAGAGAGAGAGTTCCGAGGGCAGTTCTTGGCTAGTACCAACTCCGGTGATCGTTGGACGATCGGGCGTTCGTGTGGACTAATTAGAGACGTGTATTGCAAGGCGGGACACGTGGTGATCATATCAAAGGACCTCCATTAGTCAGCCGTTCGTAAAGCTTCAAAAGGTAAACGATTCTATTCACGAATTGAATATCGTTTTTCGCATGGATCCTGCGGAGGGTTTCGTTAAATTTTCTATTTTACGCATTTTTCCGTTGAGTTTTCATGCTCGAAACCCTTCAATGGTATCAGAGCTACTTGCGAAAAGTGTTTAATTCGTTTATATGTTTACTGTTTTGATGATAAAATCATGTTTGTGACTATCATGATTGATGCGTTGTTTTTATGAAAACATGAATATTGTATTGATGTATATACATAAATTGTATAATAATGATGATTGAGATGATCATATGATGATCATATAATCTGTATGTATACTGATATATACATGATATAGTTTTGTTCTTGTTATGAGAATCGTATTCGATACGATTTCTGATTGGTTGCGCAGATTTGGTGAAATTTGCATACTGTTTCAGAATTTTGCCAAAAATACCTTTTCGGAAAGGGAAACGGGCGTCTGAACAATACTGACGTTGTCACTCGTTCATCTGTAAGGCGTTTCACGTCGTTTACTGTCTGTAAACAGCGATTCATTGTTTTCATAATTCTGATTTTAATTTTCTGATTTACACTTTATTTGATTTTGTGATTGGATCATGAAAAATATGATATGGTGTGATATGTTGATGCAATATGAGATGTTCTTAACTGTTAATTGAGCATGGTGTATGGTTATGGTCCTAAGACCCATAGGTTAGTGGTTTTTTATTATGGTTTTGGTTTTAAATACGACTTGCATGTCGTTCATTCTTGTAATGATTAAATCTCGAATGTAACTCAAGTTTCTCTTGTAAGTTTATTAGATTAGCTTTTCATATTATGTAATTGATGATATGAAGACATGGAGGCAAGCCAAGGAGGCGATCAAAGGAGACATTACAAGGAAGCATGAAGACATGTGTAATTTATTATGTTGTATTTGATACCACCATAGACTGACCTTGGTTTTTCCTTATCTTGGAAAAATCGCATAGGATTGGGCCATAACCAAACACGTTTACTTTACGCACTTTACATATATGATGCATGTGATGATGATATGTATGCGTAGTGATAATGATGCATGTTTTAATTAGATTAAACATGTATGTATTAGATACATCACCCATGCCATGCCTGCTAAACAAGATAAAATCTATAACGATTCAAGATTTTAAAATTGAACAAAACGAACATGAGATTCCTGTGTTTATGAAACACGGAAATAAGTATGAATTTTCGATTTTTTGATATGGGGCGATTTTGACAAAAAATACAAGCAGCGCTTGTAAGAAAGGCGGGTTTTAAGTGAGACCACTGTGACTCCTCCGTTGGACTGGAAATCAAACCATTGATGAATTTTGAATTGAAGTACTTAGTTCAAGGAAAAATTGGGAATCTCTTGATGATGGGATCATGGTCGTTTTAATAATAAAATCCCTAAATTTAAAATATTAAGTCACTTAGATGCCTTCCAATGGGCAACACTCGTCAAGACCTAGATCGAGAAAGAGTGGGTTCGCCAAAGTGAAGCACTCCAATCTATCGTGGTATGGCGCGATGAAGTAAATGTGATACTTAACTGTTAGACCATTGGGTTAGACTTAACTAAGTTACCACAATAGGATTGTGAACTTAGAGGCATGGAGTTTGGTATGATTTATTGGATAAATATGGACAAATGTTGTTCTACCAAACTTTCCAAGAGTTATATATGATATAATTGACAAGAGTTGTCTACCTAAATAAATCATGTTTTGGGAGAAAAGCCAAAGCTGACCTTAAGCGTGACGAAATATGGATCTTGGCTCACTAGAAGGATTTAGAGTAATGCCTTCCGAATTAATAGTTAGGGCTATTGATTTGATAAAAATAGTGGGAGATATATATTGTGAATATATATGGATAATCACTTGAACATAATTTAATAAATCTGCAACTAACTTATTTTATGCATTTTAATATTGTAGATATCTAAATGGCAAACTCAAACAATTTCTCTGTGCGATCAGTCCTTGAGAAGGAAAAGCTGACAGGAACCAACTTCCTTGATTGGCAAAGGAATTTGAGGATTGTCCTCAGGCAGGAGCGAAAGCTTTATGTCCTTGATATTCCTCACTCTGGACCTCTTGCTGCTGAAGCAACTGAGGCTCAACAAAATGCTTATCAGAAGCATCTTGATGATTCTACGGATGTCTGTTGTTTGATGCTAGCGACTATGAGTCCTGAGCTTCAGAAACAACATAAGCGTATGGACGCTTATGACATGATAGAGCACCTCAAAAGGATGTTTGAGGGTCAAGCTCGTCAAGAGAGGTTTGATGTAAGCAAAGCGTTGTATGCATGCAAACAGGGAGATCGTGACCCGGTTGGACCGCATGTTCTAAAGATGATAGGGTATTTGGAAACCCTTGAGAATTTGGGTTACCCAGTTTTACCGGAACACCAAGCAGATTTGATCTTGCAGTCTTTGAACAACAACTACACTCAATTTGTAATAAACTATATTATGAGTGAGATAGACAAAACACCTACCAAACTATTGGCATTATTGAGGACTGCTGAGACCAATATGTCAAAGGCTAACCATGCTCCCATAATGATGGTGAATAAAGGGAATGCCAAAGGAAAGGGGAAATGGAAAGGCAAGAAGAAGATTGGATCTAAATCTGCTAATCCGAAGCCTGCTTTCAAAAAGGCTTTGAAGCCTAATGGAGGTGTTGCAAAAGGTGCTGCAAAGGGTGATGTATGTCACTTTTGCAAGAAGTCGGGTCATTGGAAGCGTAATTGTCAAGCTTATTTGGAATATTTGAACCTGAAGGGAATGAAGTCTGTGAAGATTTCTGATTCAGGTATGTATGTTATAGAAGTCAATTTGTCTACTTCTACATCATGGGTATTAGATACTGGATGTGGTTCTCACATTTGTATAAATGTGCAGGAACTACAAAGGAGTAGGACTTTGGCGAAAGGAGAAGTCGACCTACGCGTTGGCAATGGAGCAAAGGTTGTTGCTTTGGCTGTAGGGACTTATAATTTATCGTTGCCCACTGGGCTTATTTTAGAACTTGAGAACTGTTTTTATGTGCCTGCGATTTGCAGAAACATTATTTCTGTTTCTTGTTTGGACAAGAAAGGTTTTTCCTTTACAATTCAGAACAATAGTTGTTCCTTTGGTTTGAATAATGTTACCTATGGGGTTGCACGTTTATTTAATGGTTTATATGTTCTTGATCTTGATATTCATGTCTATAATGTAAATAATAAATGTATTAAGGCTAATGACTCAAATCAAACATACCTTTGGCATTGTCGTTTAGGCCATATAAATGAGAAACGCATTTCCAAGTTACATAAGGATGGATACTTGGATAAGTTTGATTTTGAATCATACGAAGAATGCGAACCTTGTCTCATTAGAAAAATGACTAAAGCTCCTTTTACCGGAACTGGTGAGAGGGCCACCGAACGATTAGATCTCATATATAGTGATGTATGTGGTCCAATGCGTACGATGGCAAGAGGTGGCTTTTATTACTTCATAACCTTTACTGATGATTTTAGTAGATACGGATATGTGTATCTTTTGAAGAACAAATCCGAATCATTTGAAAAATTCAAAGAGTACAAGGCAGAAGTGGAAAAGCAAATAGGCGGAAGTATTAAAACTCTACGATCTGATGGTGGAGGTGAGTACTTAAGCTTAGAATTTAAGAATTACTTAAAGGAGTGTGGTATTGTATCACAGCTCACACCTCCTGGAACACCACAGTGGAATGGTGTATCTGAAAGGAGAAATCGTACCTTGTTGGACATGGTGCGATCGATGATGAGTCTAGCGGATCTTCCAATTAGGTTTTGGGGTTATGCTCTAGAAACGGCTGCACACACACTTAACCGAGTTCCTACTAAATCGGTTCAAACTACACCATATGAGATATGGACTGAGAAACGTCATAGCATGTCCTTTTTGAAAGTATGGGGATGTGAAGCGTTTGTGAAACGTTTAGTCACTGACAAGCTAGGACCAAAATCAGACAAATGTAATTTTGTGGGATACCCAAAAGAAACTAAAGGGTATTATTTCTATAATCGTATCGAGAGCAAAGTGTTTGTTGCTCGAACTGCTGTATTTCTTGAAAGAGAACTGTTCTCTAAGAAAAACAGTGGGAGTATAATAGATCTCGATGAAGTTCGAGAACCACAGAATGACATTGAACCAGAGTTGGAACATGAGCACGAAGTACATGAAAATGTTACTTCTCAAGAAACACAGGTTGTTCGTAGATCTGGTAGGATTCGCCACGAGCCTGAGAGATATTATGGATTTCTCTTAACTCAGACTGGCGATGTAATGCTTATGGATGAAGATGAGCCTCTTACCTATTAGGATGCTATGAATAGTCCAGATTCTGAGAGATGGCTGGAAGCTATGAAATCTGAGATGGATTCCATGTATAAAAACAAAGTATGGACTTTGGTTGAACCACCTGAAGGGGTAAAACCTATTGGGTGCAAATGGGTTTTCAAGAAGAAAACAGACATGGATGGTAATGTAACGACCTACAAAGCAAGACTAGTGGCGAAAGGTTTCAAACAAATTCATGGTATTGACTATGATGAAACTTTCTCACCAGTAGCTATGGTCAAGTCCATCAGGATTTTGCTTGCGATAGCAGCTTACTATGACTATGAAATCTGGCAAATGGATGTCAAAATCGCTTTCTTAAATGGGAGCTTAGAAGAGGATGTGTATATTATACAACCAGAAGGTTTTGTCGATCCGAGATTTGCTAGAATGGTCTGTAAGCTACTACGATCTATTTATGGATTGAAGCAGGCCTCAAGGAGTTGGAACATTCGTTTTGATATAACAGTCAAAGAGTTTGGCTTTATTCAAAATGAAGATGAGCCTTGTGTTTACAAGAAGGTTAGTGGAAGAAAAGTGGCATTCCTAGTATTATATGTTGATGATATATTACTAATAGGGAATGACATACCTTCTCTTTAGGCTGTTAAGACTTGGTTGGGAAAAAGTTTCTCAATGAAAGACTTAGGCGATGCTACCTATATATTAGGGATCAAGATCTATAGAGATAGATCTAGAAGATTAATCGGCTTAAGTCAGAGTACATACATTGACAAAGTATTACATCGTTTTGGGATGCAAGAGGCAAAGATGGGATTTGTCCGTGTGTCTCATGGGATAGTGATCTCAAAAGAAAACTGTCCTAAATCATTAGATGATAAGGACCGTATGAAAAAGGTACCATATGCTTCTGCAATTGGTTCAATAATGTATGCAATGATATGTACTCGACTTGATGTTTCGTATGCTTTGAGCATGACGAGCAGATACCAGTCTAATCCAGGTGAAGGTCACTGGACGACAGTCAAGAATATTATTAAGTACCTCAAGAGAACTAAAGATTCATTCTTGGTATATGGAGGAGATGAGAAGCTAGTTGTAAGAGGTTACACTGATGCTAGTTTCCAAACAGACAGAGACGATACTGTGTCTCAATCTGGGTTTGTATTTTGTCTAAATGGAGGTGCTGTAAGCTGGAAGAGTTTGAAGCAAGAGACAGTAGCTGATTCTATAATGGAAGCTGAGTATATTGCTGCCAGTGAAGCGGCCAAAGAGGCTGTTTGGATTCGGAAATTTATTGAGGGACTTGGAGTAGTTCCATCGATCGCAGATCCAGTTGATCTTTATTGCGATAACAATGGAGCTATTGCACAGGCTAAGGAACCAAGGTCCCATTCCCGAGCAAAGCATATACTTAGACGATATCATCTACTTCGAGAGATTACAAGGAGGGGAGATATACATATATGTAAAGTGCATACTAATGATAACGTTGCAGACCCACTGACTAAGGCTTTGTCGCAGCAGAAGCACGAAGGTCACACTAGTTCCATGGGTATTAGATACATGTGTGATTGGCTCTAGTGCAAGTGGGAGATTGTTAGTGCTTGTGCCCTAGAGACAATACTATAATGTTCTTAGGGAAGACATTTTGATTATTAATAAATATGTTCTGTGGATTTTCTTTCAATTATTTATTATGTCTTTATTAACTGCGATATAAATATTAGAATAATAAATGTCCTTGGAATATAAGAATGAATTCTATATCTCTAAGTATGTGACTTAGAAATGAGATTATATGAGTAGTGTTTATAATCCTAAAAGATCCCTAGTCGAGTATTATTATTTGAGGACAATAATAATGCATTAAGACTAATATGTTTGTTGTCTGATGACCACATCTCATTGGTTATAAGTATGGTGATACTAAAGTCAAAGACATAAGTGCATGTTAGCAGAACATGGCCCTGGATAGACCCACCGTGTGAATTCTTCATGGTAAATGTTATCAAGTGTCATAAGCAATTCTCACAATGATAATGGTGTAATGATCCTTAGACTTGAAATCATTATATTTCTATATGAGAATTAATATACTTTGATTCTACTCAAAGTTACCTTTGACCGGGTAATGATAAAGGTGGACATTGGGTATATTATGAATCATATGAGAAATATGAATGATAGATATAGGATTTAACCCTCCTATTTTAGGAGTGATATTATTGGCCTCTTGATTGAGTGAGACTATGAAATGCATGGCCATGCTCAAATTGTGATTTGTTTAATAGTCTACTCATCGATCAAGTAAACCGGGATTAAATGTTGAAGAGGATGACATAAACCATGCCTCGAGTTTAATCTATAATATAAGGTTAAAAGTATTATATTACATGGAACATTATTCATTAAAGGTTTAATTGGATCACCAATTATTATTATTACTTGGGTAGCAATGATGTATTACTAGATGCCGCTCATTGTTTATAATTTTATTATGAGATATTAAAATTATTGCCAACGTAATAATAACCTAAAGGGTTACACATAAAGAACGTTTTAAACGGAGCATTAATTAAATTTCGAATTTAATTGAATTATTATTATTATTGAATTATTGGATTAATTAAGTAGGACTTGATTAATTATATAATAATTCGAATATAATAAATAATACTACTAAAAATCAGATTGGGTTTTGGAAGCCCAATCAGATTAGGTATAGGCCCAGAATTCTCTCCATATAAATACATTAAGATGTATTATTTTAGGGTTGAGAAATTGAAAAAACGTTTTTCTTAAAAAACCCTAGCTGCTCTACATCAAAGAGAGGCTAGAGAGAGAGAGAGAGAGAGTTCCGAGGGCAGTTCTTGGCTAGTACCAACTCCGGTGATCGTTGGACGATCGGGCGTTCGTGTGGACTAATTAGAGACGTGTATCGCAAGGCGGGACACGTGGTAAACGATTAGTCAGCCGTTCGTAAAGCTTCAAAAGGTAAACGATTCTATTCACGAATTAAATATCGTTTTTCGCATGGATCCTGCGGAGGGTTTCGTTAAATTTTCTATTTTACGCGTTTTTCCGTTGCGTTTTCATGCTCGAAACCCTTCACTACGTCTACGGTCATAAGGATTTCTATCCAACTCAACTCAACTATGCTCAACTATCTCAAACGAGTACTATATCTTAAATTACTCGTTGGTAATATATCCAATAGTCCAACACGAACTCTACATGAGCTCTGACGTTCCTCACATAACTATACACACTCCTACACACTCTCGTTTCTAGTTTACTATAACTCCGCTCTGATACCAACTGTGACGCCCCCAAATCCCGGGGTCAGTGGATTGGGTCGTCACCTAAAATCTTAAATAATACAACCTGCTATATATATAAAACTAAAACAATATAACATCTATGACCCCAACTCTACCAAGAATCTTTAAAGGTTATAGTGCTAGAAACAAGAATCCAACATCTCATAAACTTTAACTTTCTTATACAACAATACTCTTTACATAAATCTATGACACTGGTATAACTTCGATGTGAAGTATACCAGGCAAAACTAAATTTATACAATATTATAATTACTAGAAATCAACTCTATACAATACCTTTACACTAGGTCCAATAGCTCTGCATCAACTCATCTCCCCAACGTCATCTTGAATCTTCTCGTTCCATAGTTATGCAATTAAATACTGTCTATCTACCTTTTCACTGGAGGGTTAAAAGGTAAAACAAGCAAGAGTGAGCAAAAGAAGCTCAGCAAGTATATAGTACTGCAATGATAACAATATGTATAAAAATGAACTCAGCTGGCCAAGAAAATGGCAATATATGAGTGAATCAATTTAACTGGAAAAATGAGCAATAATAATAATCAATAGCAACTGTAAGTCAGAATTGGATTTTTACTGACGCAATGAGTTATAGTGGATGATCAGTCACACTAAAACTCCGGACCATACCCACGATATGTCCAAATACTGAACTGGATCCAAGGCCACTTTGGCCTACATAATACTGATACTCTGACTGGCGTCTGCAGTCCTTAAAAACATTTCATTTTAATTAAAACTTCCAATTCAAACTTAATACTGGGAGTTAGGTGTCGGAACAATCGACCACCTCATTAATTTAAACTATTACTTTCAACTGTCTGATTAACTTTATCAACTGGATTAGGGTAAAACAATTGCATAAGAATTAAATTTCCCATCACAAGGAATCAAGGTAAAATCTGACAATACCAGGTGCTGCAAGGTATAAGTTACGAAATGAAATAGAATTCGTCAAATAAAGAACAATGGGTTGTCTCAACCTCGGGATAATAAAAGAATCTGGTTATGAAATAATAATTAAATTAATAATTGAAAACATGAATCGAGATAAGATACTCTGAACAAGAGAGTACGAGTTAGTAAACTTGCCTTTGGTCCTTCGCTATTACGTAAAGCCGAAGTACTATGATTCTCATCTTCTTCTATCTTATGTCGTCACAATTTCTATTCTGGTAACTCTTGGTTCCATCACATATGCGGTTGCTACGAGTCTGCAATACCGAGATCGTGCCCGCCCAACTATTCACTAGTTAAATATAACATATACTTTAGCCTTCGTACTATAACTTCTATATTATATAAATGTTTATACACTTAAGCGCATGCATATTCTACAGAAAATTGGGCATGACCTATTCGTAAAGTGGACATTGCCCTGCTTTCAAAATACCAAAAGTACTAATCCTATCATCCACACACAATTCACAATTTATTTAATACTCAAATAATCTGCCTCAACTTCCAGTAACATATAAGAAAATAATCTTACTTCAACTTGCAGAAAACATATAAGAACATAATCCTGCCTTGACTTGCAATTGTTCTATTTAGAAATAAGAAATCACGTTCACATTTATCACATAGTACGTCCATCATCTAATTCACATGATTTCTATACTTCATGTAACACATAGTACATGGATAGACTAACAACTCCTATAACTATACAAATCACTAGCTGCACATTTAACACATAAACACATTTCATTCACATACGCATTTAAACTAGCTTATCATATCATATACATTTACCAAATAACGTTCATTTAATAGTTCTGCCTGGAATTCGGTAGCACTTCCTCTATTTATATACTAATCCACATGTTTTTAAACTAATATCAACAATCAAGAATCAATTTACAAACTAACAGATTTACATATCTTAACTTAATCAATCTGGACTCACAATTATAAAATAACATACTCAACTCAATATATCAACTAAACACATTCACGACTCCACAACAATTTACACAAACCATGTGACACGTAATAAGTTGAAACTCTTTTTGGAAAATATTTGGTCTTTCTTTTATAAAGATTTGAATATAAAAATAAATCTATGGATCGAAAAACAATCATTATACTTTAAATCTGATTATCACTCGATTAATTAAAATCAATCAAGTTAAACAGATAATGAATAAATAATTACTAAAATAATAAATTAGTTTGAAAATACTAATCAAATTTGATTTATAAATAATCAAAATTAATTAATAACCAATTAATAAAATTCACCAATTAACTCTTAACTTAATTGGTCAATTAAATCAATTACATTAATATTTAAAAATTGATTAAAAATAATCAAATTCAACTACTCTTTAACTCTAGATTTTTTTTTTAAATAATTAATAAAATAGATAAATAGATTTTTCGAAATTTCGGCATGACCCGTTCGTAAACAGGACTAGCCAGAAATTTTGCATGTACTATTCTGCGTCCCCAATCACAGGACGGATCACATAGTACAGCACAACAACCTGTATATAATCAACAGTAACTAAACAGCATAAATACCTTATCTGGCAAATACAACAAATCCCCAAACTGGGCATTAAACAAAATACTAAGTCACTAACACAACTAATTTACAACTCAAAACTCACTTTAAATATTACAACTTACAATACACTACTTTCACTTACCCAAACATTAACAAAACTGCGAAAACATATTTCGCAAACAATCTTGGCATACTAAAATGAATTACTAAATAGAAGTGAACTATTAACAATATACTATACTTTCCGCTTAGCAATCCTTACTCCACTTTGAAATTGCTAACACCTTCTGTAAGATTCAACATCAGCATAAAACAATCCAAAACAAATATCAAACGTTCACAATCCTGTAACATCACAGAACCAATAACTCAAGGCAACAACATAACGACAATCTAAAACTCTTATAATCGATACTAATTTATTGATTCAACAAAACTTTCAAATACAATCCATAATATATATATTCTGAAGATTTCAGAATACACTCTCAAAATACTCAAAACTAATAGCTTTTGAGAAATTACCAAAAATGTTGCACTTATAACTGAAACAGCATATTATGAACTCATTAATCAAAATACGCTAAATTACAGCTAATTACTACAAAATGAATTTATAATATCATAATCTAATAACAACCACGAATATCACAATTTCGGCACATATATTTATAATCACAAAACAATTTGATTGAAACAATAAATTTACTAACTAACACAATTTAAATAAACAATACAAAATGATAATTATACATATTACTAAAACGAATATACCACTAATTACTGCAAAACAATGAATTTATAAAATCGTAGATTAATAACAAAATGCGTTATTAGCTACTTACTACCAAAACAAATTTATACTAATTCTGCAAAACGAATTTGTAATCTTCATGAATTAATAAACAAAACAAAACATTAATTAATTACTAAAAAAAACGATTTCATAGATAACACAAGTTAATAATAAAAACGAAATTATAACACGGCGGTAGTTGGTGGCGGCTGCGGAAACAGCGGTGGTGAGACAGCACTGGTGGTGCAGAAAGAAGAAGAGAATTGAGGGTGGTGGTGGCTGCGTGAAGAGATTGAACGGGGAAGAAGAAGAACTCATGTTCTTATCTTCTTTTCTTTTGTTTGCCTTCAACTGCCGTGTATGTATATACTGTGTGGATTAGGTGAGTTTTCAAGATAAGGTTGAAGACCACTACTTTAATTAGCCCCTAACTGAAAATAGCGGAACTAATTCCGATACTAGAAATAATTTAATTTTTAACGAATTAATCTCTAAAATAATTTAATCCAACTAATAAAAAACAATTTATACTTAAATCATTCTAAAAATATTTAAATGCACAAAATTCATAATTAAATGAATTTTGAACTAATTTACTTAAAACAATAATGCCAGGCTCAAATTTACTAATAATTGTCAAAAATAAATTTTAACACATAATTCTAAAAATATTGATCATTACTACTAAAATAAATTCTGACTCATAAAAATAATTTAAATACTGTAATTACTCCAACAATTTTTAAATGCTCAAAATTAGAATTAAATAAATTTTCCACCTCATTTATAAAAATCAAATTAGGCCGGGCTCAAACTTACTAATAAATACTAAAAATAATATTTCACACATACTACCACATTCACATATTCACATAATATCATTTTAAACATTTAATCACATACTGCAGAAATTTCAAATTAATCTGAATTTTTAAATATTACTATTTTTTTTATTACTCAAATAAATAGGAAATTCGCACTTAAATTTCCCAGATAAAATAACCAGCTTTCACAAATATTTTAAATAAAATATACACATAACTCCATTTCTCCTCTTTGAGAAAAACAATAAAATATTCAAATAATACTATTAATAAACCCTGAAAATTAGGGTTACTACAACCAGGTTACTCTCTACATGGTTAGCTACCAACATGATAAATCTAGCATAGTATAAATTCTTACTTCTAGATGCTTTATTTCCTAGATTAGCACCTAGTTCAAATAGAATTAGGTATCCTAGGTTATAATAGCTATCAGTTAGAAGCATATAAGCAATATCTAGCATAGAGAATGTAACTGCATCATAGTTGCTAATTTTACCAGAGAAAACCTTAAGGATGGCATCGAAGAAAAAGCTCCATTCCTTGACCATACCTCTTCTCTGAATCTTACTTAAATTAGTCGTAGGCAAAGCATAGTTAATCGAATTTAGCATGTTATAATGACATCACTATTTATCACATTTTCCTTACCTTGAAGAACAAAAGTGATTGTAGCATTGATAGAATCGAACACAACAGATTCCCATATGGCTTCAATCACCTCAAAATACAGTGTGGGGGCTTCGAACATTGCCTTGGATAGTTTGCAGTTCTGGAAAAACCTCATCATAGTGTGATATGATGCGTTCTTCTCTTCGAAGTCCACCAGTGCCGTGAAGTTCTTCTTCTCGTATGTGAAACCAGTGAGAGGCATAGTCTTGTTGGTTGGTGCCATTGATACAGAGCTTTGAATTACAGAGAAAGATGAGCTTTTGCCTTAGTGAATTTTGGAAATTGATAGAAAATGATTAACTGAGAGTAAAAATCAATTTATACTCCCCCAAAATAATTCACTAAGAAAATCAGAATAATTGAAAGAAATTATCTGATTGGGCAAGAAAATAACCGTTTAAAAGTAATGAGTTTAAAAATTAAAGCCACGAATTTACTGCAATTACATACACGTACTGTACGCATGTAACTACGGATAAGATTGTGACTTTAACAGTTACGATTAGAACTACACTATCTATAGATAGGATTTTACCTTTTGAGATTCAACATCCGGAGAGGAGTAAAAAGTAGTATCCGTAGACATATAGAAAATCCAGTGTCAAAAATGACCATCGATGGATAAGGATATCCGTTAAGGGAGTGATTTTGACATAGACAAAATTCTTACTTTTTCTGAGAGTTTTAATTCTCATGAAAATCATTTTGACACTGTCTGCATTACAAATTATCAGACATTTAAATAAATTAAGAGAAGTTAAGCATACCTAGCTCACTTACCAACCTTGATAATGTTGATTCATCAAGTGGCTTGGTAAAAATGTCTGCAAATTGTTGTTCACTTGGAACAAAATAAAGTTCCACAGTACCATTCATCACATGCTCTCTGATGAAGTGATACTTTATTTTAATGTGCTTGGTTCTTGAGTGCTGCACTGGATTCTCAGTTATGGCAATTGCACTAGTGTTGTCACAGAAAATTGGAATCTTATTAACTGTTAAACCATAGTCTATTAATTGATTTTTCATCCAGAGAATCTGTGCACAACAACTTTCAGCTGCAATATATTCTGCCTCAGCTGTAGAAGTAGAGACAGAATTTTGCTTCTTACTAAACCATGAGACAAGCTTATTTCCTAGAAATTGACAGGTGCATGTTGTACTTTTTCTGTCAATCTTGCAACCTGCATAGTCTGCATCTGAATAACCAATTAGATCAAAACCAGATTCTCTAGGGTACCAAATGCCAAGGTTTGGTGTTCCCTTGAGATATCTGAAAATCCTTTTGATAGCAATTAAGTGAGACTCGCTAGGATCAGCCTGAAATCTAGCACATAGACATGTAGCAAACATAATATCAGGTTTACTAACTGTTAAATATAAAACTGAGCCTACCATGCCTCTATAGCTTGAAATGTCCACAGATTTTTCCTTAGTATTCAATTCAAGCTTAGTGGCAGTTGGCATGGGTGTTTTAGCAGGAGAGCAATCCATTAGATCAAACTTCTTTAATAGATCAAAAATATATTTAGTTTGACTAATGAAGATTCCTTCTTTCACTTTCTTAACTTGTAAGCCAAGGAAATAGGTAAGTTCACCCATCATTCTCATTTCATATTTACTTTGCATAAGTTGGCAAACCTTTTGCAAAGCTTCTCATCAGTAGACCCAAAAATTATGTCATCTACATAAATTTGAACAAGTATACTAGAGCCATTAATATTTCTAAAAAAAAGAGTTTTGTCAACAGTACCTCTAGTGAAGTGATTCTCTAAAAAAACTGTGACAGAGTGTCATACCAGGCTCTAGGTGCTTGATTCAGTCCATAGAGTTCCTCGAGTAGGAAGTAGACAAATTCTGGATAATTTGGATCTTCAAAACCAGGAGGTTGACTGACATACAGCTCTTCTTCCAATTCCTCATTCAAGAAGGCACTCTTGACATCCATTTGATAGACCTTGAAATTGGCATGAGCTGCATAGGCTAGGAATATCCTTATTGCTTCCAATCTAGCAACAGGGGCAAATGTTTCATCATAATCTATTCCTTCTTCTTGAGAATAGCCCTTAGCAACCAATCTTGCTTTGTTCCTTGTGACAATGCCATTTTCATCCATCTTGTTTCTGAATACCCACTTTGTTCCTATAACACCTCTGTCTTTAGGTTTGGGTACCAGCTTCCATACTTTGTTTCTCTCAAATTGGTTTAGCTCTTCCTGCATAGATAACACCCAATCTGGATCTAGAAGAGCATCCTCAACTTTCTTTGGTTCATCTTGTGAAAGAAAGCTGCTATATAGACATTCATCTTGAGTAGCTCTTCTAGTTTGGACATTTGAGGATGCATAACCAATGATCAGTTCAAGTGGGTGATCCCTAGTCCACTTTCTCCTTGTTGCAGGTGTAGGTCTTGAAGATGTAGCATCATTATCATAAGCATGATCATGTGGAAATGAGATTGATCCTTGACTCAGAGAAACTCCCCCTGAGTTTATTGGGGTGGTAACCCTGTGTTGTGATCCACCTACGGATGCCTCAAAATGGCTTCCTATAGATGCTCCAATTTGGCTTCCTACGGATGCTCCATTTGTCCCTTCTATGGATGGCTCAGAAGAACTTGAGTTGTCCATATTTGTAATGATCATTCTTGGAGGGACTGGTTCATCCACATAATCATCATCTTCATCATCATAATATAGACCTTCCACCTCATTCTCAAACCTGAGAGTTTCATGAAAACCCTCATCTGTGAGACCTTGAATTCTGGCATCATCAAAAACAACATGTATAGATTCCATAACAATGTTGATTCTGTGATTGAAAACCCTATAGGCTTTTCCAGCTGCATAACCCACAAAAGTGGCTTCATCTGCCTTTGACTCAAACTTTGCAAGATTTTCACAGTGATTTCTCAATACAAAAAATTTGCATCCAAAGACATGTAGAAAATTCAAGGATGGTTTTCTTCCCTTAAGAAAATGGTATGGAGTCATTCCTTTAGCTTGATTGATCAAAAAGATATTCTGAGTGAAACAAGCAGTGTTAACTGCTGCTTCAGCCCAAAAGTAAGTAGGTAACTTTGATTCTCCTATCATTGTCCTTGCAGCCTCAATTAGTGTTCTATTTTTCCTTTCCACCACTCCATTCTGTTGTGGTATTCTAGCTGCAGAAAACTCATGAATGATTTCATTCTCCTCACAAAACAACCTCATTGTTGAATTCTTGAACTCAGTGCCATTGTCACTCCGGATTCTTCTGACTTTGAGATCAGGATGATTGTTAGCAGCCTTAATGTGATTGATTATGATTTTACTTGCCTCATCTTTAGAGTGCAGGAAGTTTGTCCATGTAAACTATGAAAAATCATCCACAATCACAAGGCAGTATCTTTTCTTTGAAATAGACATGACATTTACTGGTCCAAATAAATCCATGTGTAGCAGCTGTAGAGGTTGCTCAATTGATGAATCTAGCTTGCTTCTGAAAGAAATTTGCCTTTGCTTCCCTTTCTGGCAAGCATCACAAAGTCCATCCTTAGAAAATTCCAACTATGGAATTCCTCTTACTAGGTCTCTTTTTACCAGATCATTCATTGATTTGAAATTTAAATGAGACAACCTTTTGTGCAATAGCCAACTCCCATCTTTACTCATTTTACTCAAAAGACAAGTGATAGAGTCTGAACTTGTTCAGTTGAAGTCATTTATATACACATTTCCTCTTCTATGGCCTCTCAACACCACATTGTTGTTTCCTTTGTTTGAAACAACACAGGCTTAAGTCCGTCAACTAGTGCTACTTCATCAATGATGACATTTTCCTTTGAAATCAAGCCATATCCCTTAGTGTAACCTTTGTTGTCATCTCCAAAGGTAATGCTAGGGCCAGCTTTCTCCAAAAACTCTATGAGCAGGGTAGAATCTCCAGTCATGTGCCTAGAGCATCCACTATCTAGATACCATAGATTCTTTCTGTATCCCTGCACACAACAAAATCAATTCAAGTTGATTTTGGTACCCAAGTTTCCTTGGGTCATTTCTTGTTAGCCTTAACTTTGCCTTTCTTGTCATTTTGCACCTTAATCTCAGGTTGAGTTAAATTAACCTTGACCCTGGGTGTTGACCTTTGAAAAACAACATTTTGAGGATGTTCATATGCATACATGTTTGATGCAGGCATTTGAGGATGTTGTGCATACATAGTGTTCATGTGTGGCATGCTCCATGTCATTTGTGGCATTGTGAATGCATTCATATATGGATTTGGAACAAATGGCATATTGGCATACAAACTTGATGCATGATCATTATGTGCAAACCAGTCATAGGCATATTGGGTACATGCATTGGCACAGGAACAGATGAATTCTTAACAGTTTTTCAATTGGTAGATAAATGATTAACACTACCACACTTTACACAAGTTTTCCTAGGAGCATACTTGTCAGGAATGTAGTTGTTGTTTTTGTTAATTCCTACCTTACCATTTCTGTTCTTTTTCTTTTTCACCTTAGTCTTGACCTCTATATTTTCTAACTTGTCCTCCAATTGCTTGTTGGATAAGTGACCTCTGTTGACATCCTTAGCTTTGGTTTTGCTACAGTCTACCTGAACAAATTTTTTGCTGGTTGGACCATACTTTTTGTTCAGCTTCTCAAGTTTTTCTTTACTAACACTAGATGTACACATCTTTGGACAAGTCACATCCGTAGAGGTGTTACCCATAAACGGATGATCAATATCCGTAGATGTGTCATCTCCTAGATATTCAACATCTAGTTTCCCCTTATCTTTTTCTACTGATTCCTTGTAGAATGTATCCACACCTTGGGCCTTAATAATGTTTGTGAAAACATTCCTGGAATCAGTCCATCTAGCAATTGTTTCATGTTCTCTAGCTAACTGTGCTTTGAGAATTTCTTCTCTTTTTAGCACATCTAGCAGTTCATCCTTGGCAACTTGACATTCTAACCTCATTTTCTCAAACTCAATAAATTGAGTTTCAAGAACAGCATTCCTATCACTTAAAAACTTATTAGCATCTTTAATACTGGTGTTTTCTTTTGTAAGTAATTTAAGAGAAATACGCATATGATACAATTCAGTAGACATATCATTTATTGCACTATTGCATTCCTCAGTAGAAAGCTCGGAGAGGTTGGTGGTGATTACCTGATTGGATGATGAACTGGCCTCCTGCTCACTTGAATCAGCCATCAGTGCAAGGTTCACCAATTCAGTGTCCTCCTCAGAATCATTCCCATCTTCAGCCTAGTCATAGTCCTGAGTTATGAATGATCTTCCCTCTTGCTTGAGAAGATCAAAGTATTTCTTCTTGTAGTCAACAGGCTCAAATTTCCTGTCACTCTTCTCAGCTTTTGATTTTCTGCATTCATTGGCAAAGTGACCTCCCATTCCATAATTGAAACATTTAAACTTGGACCTTTCAAAATAATTCTTGTTTAATTGAAAGTCCTTTCTGAATGGCTTGGACACCTCAGGATTTCTCTTGAACTTGAGCTTTGAGAATTTCCTTGACAGAAAATGTGACGCCCTCCAAACCCGGGGTACAGATTTGAGGAGTCACCCGACCAATGGGACACAATATAATCACTAACTATAACACATGCATAATATATAAAGACAATAAATACCCCTTGACCAAGACCGCTATAGATTATGGCATTGAACACAAGCTTCTACAATCTTTTATTATTACAAACCAAATTTTATCAGAGTTATTACATCACAACTAAGTTCAGAACTAGACATCTAGTCTAATCAAAACAAGACAACAACTACCCTGCCAATGACAACCACTCGAGGTGCTCTCCTAGCTGCCGGTGAACTATCTGTCACGCTGTTCCGACTCATACTCTCGCTTCACTGGAATGGGGTTAGGAAACAACAAGCAAGAGTGAGCCAAAAGTGCTCAGCAAGCATCACAATACATATATCATCAAAATTTAAGATATGAATTTCAAGATATCTGATTCAACAATGTTTAAGCCAACACATGCTTTATATCAATATCAACTGAAGAAAAAGGAATTAGAATTGGACTTCTACATTTTATTCAAAACAAAGGTTGTGCTGCTGGCCAGCCATGCAACAACCCCGGACTAGCTCATGACAAAGTCCTCTACGGATCCAAGGCCAATCTGGGCCTAAATTACATCGACCATAAATGGCCTGACCAATAATTGGTCCATTTTAAAAACATGTCAATTCTATCACAAGGTATAAGCAATAACATGCTCCATAAGTAATGCACAACATCAAGGTATAATAATTGCAAAAGAGCTTCAACGGCTTGATATCAAAAGAAAATTGGGAATAATCATGAAATAATTCCAACGGTAATATATACTCGTTTGGGGAAAGAAATCAATGGTTAAGATCGATTATCAATGACGGTAGCCAATTGTCAATAACGGAAAATCAACAATCAATAGTTGTAACAATAATCAAGTGGTGGTAATCAACTGGTAATGGATATGAGAAATAATCAAACGATGGTATTCAACAATCAATAGTTGAAAGCAATAATCAAATGGTGGTAATCAACCGGTAATGGTTATGAGAAATAATCAAAGAAGGTAATTAACAATCAAGGGTTGAAAACAATAATCACTGGATTGGAAATAAGGGTTTCTAATGCAGATCAAATCAAAGAATTTAGGAAATTTATAAATGGAATCAGTTGCCCAATTACAGGTTAAGGATTAAAAATCTGAACTGTTCCGGAGTCTCAACATTTAAATATAGATGACAATACAATGTATCACAATAACGGCACAGATACTTGCCTATTCTATGTCGCTGCCGGTTCTACTCGTTCACTCAACTTTCCCCTTTCCCTTGCTCCGGGAACTCGATTCTATAATTTAAACAACTCATCACAGTAAGTCTAACTATCCTCATTCTAACCTCGACACATAATCAATTAATAACACACTTAAACAAATAACCGGTTACGTATCGGATGTCCGGTATGATTTATGGTATTAACAACTCAAATCTTAACCCTAGTACGGGTATATACGGACTATAAACACATTACACAACTAATACGAACCATATAGCACTTATAAACATTTTTAAACACGTCACACGGAACTTATTTGAATTTAAATAAGTCACAACAAATTTTTCAATCAAAGAAATCGGATTTTTAAACCCAATATAAGTATTTAAATGCAATTAAATCAATTAATAAAATTAATTGACACTCTCTAAATGCTCAAACTATTTTTAAATAATAAAACAAGCTTGAAAATAATTAAACTGAATTTTAAATTAATTAAATCTAATTAATAATTAATTTTTAAGAATTAATAATTAATTAATAAATTAATTAACTGATTAATTAATTAATTAATTAATTATTAATTAAAAATAATTAAAATAATTAATTTTAATCAATTTTCGAATTTAAAATAATAAATAAAAAATCCCGACAACAACTCTGGCCGGAAACACGATATACTAATTCTGTACATGAAACTCAACGTTTAATATGTCAAAATGAAGCTTATAACTCATACAATAAAACCCCTATATCAGAATCAATGTCAGATCAACAACAAGAAAGAACGAAGCAAAAGAAAAATTTGGGTCAAAACCCGAAAATTAAACCCATCAAAATTGAACTTAAACATGAAATTAAATCATGGATTCTTGCTAATTAGAACCCTAGGAACATGTTAGAAGCAACCAATTGAACGGAGAATCAACAAAATGAAAATCCCCAAATCGGGTATAAACCCTAATTTAATTCGAATATTGAAAAATTCATAATAAATCGAAAAATTACCAGATGATGACGAGGTTGGAAGATTCTGAAACTAGAGATCAAGAGCTTTGATTTGAGTACTTGAACTTTGATTTCTGAATTCAATAACACCTTGAACGAATGGTTTGATTATTCAAGAACACGAAGAACACGTTTCGAGAATATTATGAATCGTATGAGAAATATGAATGATCTAGATGGGATTTAACCCTCCTAATTTTAGGAGCGATATTATTGGCCTCTTGTTTGAGTGAGACTAAGAAATGCACGGCCGTGCTCAAATATTGATTTGATTTATTAG
This sequence comes from Heracleum sosnowskyi, assembly GCA_030848705.1. Classification (NCBI taxonomy): domain Eukaryota; kingdom Viridiplantae; phylum Streptophyta; class Magnoliopsida; order Apiales; family Apiaceae; genus Heracleum; species Heracleum sosnowskyi. The sequence goes on from JAUIZM010000030.1 coordinate 706,085, forward strand.
TCTACTCATCGATCAAGAAAACTAAGATAAAATTATGAGAAATATGATATGGTATGATATGTTAATGCAATATGAGATGTTCTTAATTGTTATATGAGCATGGTGATTGGTTATGGCCTAAAGACCCATAGATAGTGGTTTTGTTTTAATGGTTTGGTTTCTAAATACGACTTGCATGTCGTTATTCCTTGTAATGTTTAAATCTCGAATGTAACTCGAGTTCTACTTGTAAGTTCAGTAGGATAGGTTGTTTTATTTATGTAATATATATGAAGACATCCAAGATGGAGAACCAAGGAAGCATTACAAGGAGGCAAACAAGGAGGCAAGTTAAAGCTTGAAGACTTGTAACATTGTATTGTATTTTGATACCACCATAGATTGACCTTGATTTTTCCATTAGCTTGGAAAGATCACTTAGGTTGGGCCATAACCAAACACGTTTACTTTACGCACTTTACATATATGATGCATGTGATGATGATATGTATGCGTAGATAATGATGCATGCTTTAATTAGATTAAACATGTATGTATTAGATACATCACCCATGCCATGTTTTCTAAACAAGATAAAATCTGTAACGATTCAAGATTTTAAAATTGAACAAAACGAACATGAGATTCCTGTGTTTATGAAACACGGAAATAAGTATGAATTTTCAATTTTTTGACATGGGGCGATTTTGACAAAAATACAAGCAGCGCTTGTAAGGAAGGCGGGTTTTAAGTGAGACCAGTGTGACTCCTCCGTTGGACTGGAAATCAAACCATTGATGAATTTTGAATTGAAGTACTTAGTTCAAGGAAAAATTGGGAATCTCTTGATGATGGGATCATGGTCGTTTTAATAATAAAATCCCTAAAGTTAAAATATTAAGTCGATTAGATGCCTTCCAATGGGCAACACTCGTCAAGACCTAGATCGAGAAAGAGTGGGTTCGCCAAAGCGAAGCACTCCTATCTATCGTGGTAAGAAGCGATGAAGTAAATGTGATACTTAACTGTTAGACCATTGGGTTAGACTTAACTAAGTTACCACAATAGGATTGTGAACTTAGAGGCATGGAGCTTGGTATGATTTATTAGATAAATGTGAACAAATGTTGTTCTACCAAACTTTCCAAGAGTTATATATGATATAATTGACAAGAGTTGTCTACCTAAATAAATCATGTTTTGGGAGTAAAGCCAAAGCTGACCTTAAGCATGACGAAATATGGATCTTGGCTCACTAGAAAGATTTAAGAGAAATACTTTCCGAATTAATAGTTAGGGCTATTTATTTGATAAAAATAGTGGGAGGTATATAATGATATACCATAATCACTTAAACATAATATTTAATAAATTTGCAACCTAGATTAATTTTATGCACTTTAATATTGTAGCTATCAAATGACAAATAACACAAACAACTTCTCTATGCGATCAGTCCTTGAGAAGGACAAGCTGACTAGAACAAATTTCCTCGACTGATATAGGAGCTTGAGGATCGTCCTCAGGCACCACGATGTTAGTCAAATTCTTCCCTTACCTTTTAGCTGAGAATGTAACATGTGCCGAACATAATGCTTATTGGAAGCAAATTGATGATTCGACGGCTGATGTTTCATGTCTCATGCTTGCAACTATGAGTGTTGAGCTTAAGAAACAATTTGAGCATATGGATGCTTATGAGATATTTTAGCACCTTAAAAGATGTTTGAGGAAAAGGCTCGTCAAAAGGGATTTGACAATAGCAAGACACCATACACCTACAAGTAGGGAACGTGAGATTCGGTTGGACCAGATGTTCTAAAGATGATAGGGTATAATGAGTACCTTGATTATTATTTATTTTGGGTTTCAAGATTGGTCTAGAGACTCGGAATGATTTGATCATACAAATCTTTGAACAATAACTATTCTCAATTAGTTAGTGAACAACGAAATAAATGAGATAGACATAGCACCCACTAAGTTGTGAAGCACGTTGAGAACTGCTGTAAGCAACATGATAAATGCATGGACTACTCCCATAATGATGGTGAATGTAGGAATGTGAATGGGAAAGGAAAGTGGAATGGAAAGAAGAAGATTTGATCTAATTCTATAGCCATATTAAACTCCAATCCCAAAGAGGTTTTGTCGCCTAAAGGAGGTGTTGCTAATTAAAGAAGACGATTGTCGCTTCTGTGGAAAACCGAAAGACTGGAAGTTAAACTGTCATGCTTATTTGGAAGATCTAAGAAGAAGACCAGTGAGGGTCAAGCTTCAGGTTTCGGGTTAGAATTGGAGCAAAAGTTGTTGCTCTAGTTAAAGTAACTCGTTACTTAATTCTGCCTATAAGGCTAAGTTTAGAACTTGATAATTGTAACTACGTGCCTCTAAGAGTAGAGACATTATATTGATTTCTTGTATGGACAAGAAAGGTTTTTCATTTTAATTGGATATATATAACAATTGTTGTTTATTAAATTTCAATGAAAAGGTTAATGATGTTGCACAATTAGTTAACAATTTATATGTTCTAAAATGACTCAAATCAAACATTACCTTTGGCACTGTAATTAAGGCCATATTATTAGAAATGCATTTCCAATTTACATACTGATGGATGATTGGATAAGTTTGATTATGAATCATACGAAGAATACGAATCTTGGTTTATTTGGTAAAAAGACAAAAGGCCCCTTTTACTAGAAATGGTGAAAGGGTCATCGAACGATTATGACTTATACATGGTGATGTATGTGGTCATATACGTACGATGGCAGAAGGTAGGTTTTACTACTTTATAGCGGTTACTGATGATTTCAGTAGATACGAATATTGATATCTTTTGAAGAAAAAATTCGAATCTTTTGAAAAGTTCAAAGAATATTAAGCTGAAGTAGAAAAGGTTCAAAGAAAGGGGTTTCTAAGAACTAAAATCACACTTTGTTGGACATAGTGCGATGGATGATGAGTCAAGAGGATCTTCCAATAAGTTTCTGGGGTTATACCCTAGAGACAAGTGCATATACACTAAACCGTGTTCCTACTAAAATGGTTCAGGAGACACCATATAAGACGTGGACTGAGAAAAGTTATAGCATGTCATTTATGAAAATTAGGGGATGCAAAGCGTTTGTGAAACGTTTAACCTATGACAAGCTAGGACCAAAATCAGATAAATGTAATTTTGTGGGATACCAAATTAAAACAAAAGGGGTCTTACTTCTTTAATCCTCCAGAGAACAAAGTGTTTGTTGCTCGGACTGCTGTATTTCTTGAGAGAGAATTTCTTTCTAAAAGAAATACTGGGAGGAAAATAGATCTCGATGAGGATCGAGAACCACGAGATAACATTGAATCGAAGTTGGAACAAGAGCAGAATGTGCAAGAAAATGTTAATGACAATACTGCTCAAGAAACACAGGTTGTTCGTAGGTCTGGTAGGATTCACCATGAGTCCGAGAGATATTATGAATTTCTCTTAACTCAGGATGGTGATGTAATGCTTGTGAATAATGATAATGAGCCTCTTACCCACCAAGACGCTATGAAAATTCCAAGAGCTAAAAGTTGGCAGGAGGCCATGAAATCTAAGATGGATTCCATGTATGAAAAACCAAGTATGGACTTTGGTTGATCCACCTATAAGGGTAAAACCTATAAGGTGCAAGTGTGTTTTCAAGAAGAAAACTGACATGGATAGTAATGTACAGACCTATAAGGCACGACTGGTGGCAAAAGGTTTCAAGTAAATTCATGGTATTGACAATGATGAAACTTTCTCACCAGTGGTAATGGTCAAGTCCATCGGGATTTTGCTTGCTTACTATGACTACGAAATCTGGCAAATGGATGTCAAGACTACTTTCTGGAATGGGAGCGTTGAAAAGGTTGTGTACATGACACTACCTGAAGGTTTTATAGATCCAAGTTTTGCTAGAATAGTTTATAAGACAAGTCGATCCATTTATGGATTAAAGTAAGCCTCGAGGAGATGGAATATACGTTTTTGATGAAACAGTCAAATAGTTTGGCTCTATTCAAAATGAAGATGAACCGTGTGTTTACAAGAAGGTTAGTGGGAGCCATGTGGCATTCCTAGTATCATATGTAGATGATATATTATAAATAAGGAATGACATACTTTCTCAACAGACTGTTAAGACTTGGTAAAGAAATAGTTTCTTGATGAAAGACTTAGGAGATGTGTCCTATATCTTAGGGATCGGGATCTATAGAGATAGATCACGAAGATTATTCGGCTTAAGTCAGAGTACATACATTGACAATGTATTGCACCAATTAGGGATGCAAAGAGGCTAAAAGGGAAATGTTCCCATGTCTATGAGATAGTGATCTCAAAATAAATGGTCTAAAATCATTGGATGATATGGACCACATTAGTATAGTTCTATATGCTTCGGAAATTGGTTTCATAATGTATGTGATGATATGTACTCGTCATGATGTCTCATATGCTTTATGCATGACAAATCAAGAATATTCTTAAGTGCCTGAAGAGGACTAAAGACTCATTCTTGGTATATGGAGGAGATGGGAAGCTGGATGTAAAATGTTACACGGATGTTAGTTTCTAGACAGACATGACGGTTTTTGTGTCTTAGTCTGGATTTGTGTTTTGTCTAAATAGATGTGTTGTAAGCTAGAATAGTTCATAGCAAGATCCGTAAATGATTCTACAATCGAGGCTTAGTATATTGATACTAGTGAAGTAGCCAAAGATGATGTTTTGGGAATTTACTAAGGCGATATCACCTTATTAATGAGATTAATGATCAAGGAGATATACTTATATGTAAAGTGCATACTATTGATAATATTGCAGAACCACTGACTAAGGCTTTGTCGCAGCAGAAGCATGTAACTCACATTAGTTCCAAATGTATTGGATACATGGGATATTGGCTCTAGTGCAAGTGGGAGATTGTTAGTATTAGTGCTCTAGAGACAATACTTTTATGTTTTAAAGAAAACATTTTATTATTATAAATTATGTTTTATTGATTATTATTATTAGTTTATTATGTCTTTATTTACTGCGTTATAAATGTTAGCATAATAAATGTCCTTGGAATTATGATACGTATTCGATATCTTTAAGTATGTGACTTAAAAATGAGATTATATGAATAGTATCTTTATTCCTAAATATCCCTAGTCGAGTGTTATTATTTAAGGACAATAATAATGCACAGAGACTAGTATGTTTGTTGACTGATGACCACATCTCATTGGTCATAGGTATGGTGATACTAAAGTCAAAACATAGGTGCATGTAAGAGTATATGGCACTGGATTGACCCGCCGTGAGATTACACATGTTAAAAGTGTCATAAGTAATTCTCACTGTGATAATGGTGTAATGATCCTTAGACCTGAAATCATTATATTTTTATACGAGAATTAATATACTTTGATTACATTAAAAGTTACCGTTGACCGGGTGATGATAAAAGTGGACATTGGGTATATAATGAATCGTATGAGAAATATGAATGATCTAGATGGGATTTAACCCTCCTAATTTTAGGAGCGATATTATTGGCCTCTTGTTTGAGTGAGACTAAGAAATGCACGGCCGTGCTCAAATGTTGATTTGATTTATTAGTCTACTCATCGATCAAGAAAACTAAGATTAAATTATGAAGAGGATGACACATTACATGCCTCGAGTTTAATCTATAATATTAAGGTTAAAGGGATTATATTACCTGGAACATTATTCACGAAAGGCTTAATCGAATCACCGATTTAATTATTATTACTTGGGTGGCAATGATGTATTACTAGATGCTGCTCATTGTTTACAATTTTAATTAGTTATTAAAATTGTTACCAACGTAATAATAACCTACAGGGTCACACACAAAGAACGCTTGAAGGAGAAATAATTTAAATTATGAATTTAAATTTAAATAAGTAATTTATTCTATTTATAATATTAATTAAGTATGACTTGATTAATTATTTAAATAGAAAATGGAATTACTTAAACTAGTTCTGAAATTAATTATTAATTAATTAAGTGCGACTTAATTAAATAATAAATTGGAATTTTGGATTAGTATTTTATTATAATTGGATTATAATTAGAAAAATATTTTCCTCTCTATATAAACTCTAAAAGAGGGCTGATTTTAAGGATGAAAAACGTTTTTACATTAAAACCCTAGTCGCTTATGAGAGCAAGAAAAGAGAGAGAGAAAGAAGCAGTTTTTGGGTGCTAGTACACATCAATCCTTCCAGAAAAGCGTTCGTGTGGATAACGTAGAGTGTAGATCGCGAGAGCGGGATACATGGTGATTGAACAAGCTTTGGATATCCATTAATCTTCCATTAATGAACTGTTAAAGCTTCTTAAGGTATTTGTTCTTAATCTCTGAATTAAATCTTTTGTTTTCGCATGGATCCTGCGGATGGGTTTCGAATTTTGATTTATTTTTACGTTTTCCGTTGCGTTTATGTTCTCGAAACCCTTCAATAACATCAGTGAGCAAACAAGTGGTGTTGATACTCTGATAGTAAAAATCTTGTTCCCAACTTCATCTTACATCAGCGAGCAACGTAGCAAGTCCAACACTTAGGCCACTTCTCCAAAGTGTTAAACCCTTTGTAGCATAGAATCTCTGTGCTAGGTTCCTACAAGTGTTATTACTCTGATGGTTGTTCCAAGCAACAGAGTTCTACAATTTATCTCTACCTGACCCTACTTCATAACTTAATTACGTGCTTCCATTAAACATTTGAAATGGATTGAGGCCTGCTAAATTTTGTATGCGTTGTGATATAATTTTTGGATATCCAAATTGTAATTAAATGTTACATTCATTGTTGGAATTATGGATCTGGCTCGTACACAAGTTAGACAAGTAATAATATAAATTCTAAAGTTAGACAAGTAATAATAAGATAATCTTATAAAGATCTTTTTTTGTCATTTCAGTTGATATTAATTCAAACTGCAAATAACATAAAATATAGGTGTTTCACTATTATATGGACGTGCTAAACCAATTAAGACACAACCTTTGCATCACGAGGATTTGCATAAATGAGCTGAAGTAAAGAAGAGAATTTTTAAAAAGGACGTTTGGTTATGCAAATGTGGAGCATATGTATTGTGTATATTACTAAAGAACTAAGTGTATGCGTCTTAATAAATAAGATATGGCGTTGGTTGTGTCTAATTAATTCTCGTGCATGGTTCTGGATAGCCCCTTTTACTTTATCACTTTCTTTAGGCTCTTAGACTGTTTTGGTCAATAACCAGTGCTCTCACCAACTCAGCTACACGCCCGGAGGCAGGCTCTTAGACTGTTGTGAGCACTTAATTTAGCTTATGGTCTAAAACATCGTATCATGATTCATTTGTATAGAGTATATACTTGGTGTGCTGAATCATTCATATAAAGTCTACTCGATGTTTATAACACTCCAATCGTAACAGCCAGAATAAATAAAAACAAATATCCTTGACAATTTCCTTCCCAGAAAAAGAAAAATTCATAAATCATAGAAGCAATGGATATCATTCATAAATATCCAAAATATTACATAATTTCATTCGAATTAACATAATACAGTTACTGATCAGTTCATGATTAGTTCATATATTAATATAAAAAAAGTAAGGAAACTAAAAAAAACCAATATATAATTAAAAATATTAGTTCTTTATATCTCTTATAAATAGGAGCATGTTTATGTTTTTATCCAATCAAGCTTAACCATAACCAGAGTACTGAGAATTATTATTAAATGTACACATCAAACACTCTGCTTTATTAACAACCAAACAAACACATTTTTACAAAGGTTAAATATGGAAACTAATTGCTAAAATTAGTAAGGAACATAAACATTAAAGAACTTGCCTTCAACAATCCATGACAGAAGTCACTGCAGAAACAACCATATTTAGCACTCTTATGCAGAATCATGAACTCGCCAGTGGTCAATTCTTATACAATGTACACATCAAGCACTCTACTTTATTAACAACCAAACAAACAGATCTTTACAAAGTTTAAATATGGAATTTGTAAGGAACATAAACATTAAAGAACTTGCCTTCAACAATCCATGACAGAAGTCACTGCAGAAACATCCGTCTGAATAAAAAGTTTCATTCTCCACTGACCATTGGAGTCCCTATCCAGCTTCGCTACAATGGCTTTAATATGTTCCTACTTGCCAGGAACAAAGTATGTTCTAATAGGTTGAGGAGTGTTGTAGCTCGGCTGCATCACACATAATATATGGAGTTTTGATAGTTCTCGTTATTTCTATGTTTTAATAGGTTATATCTACCTTTTGAACGGTGTCCATCACTATCCCCTTAACCTCTTTGGTTCACGCAACATTCCATGTAATCCTTAAGCCCTGGTCTATCCCCCAAAAAAATGTTCAAGTCATATACACTATAAAATGCTAGCTGGAAAACTTGAATTCCAACACTAATCTATCCTTCCTACATAAAATCACTCACATCCTTAAATCAGAAAAAATGTCAAGATAATCAAACAAAAACACAAAAATTAATCTTTGTGCTCAAGAAGTATACACATATTATACCTATGCATTACTAAGTTCAATACATAACATATATTCACATAAATGCAAGCAGACATATATGTTGCCACAAGAAACCATAGTATATATTACACAAGCAACACTGATTGTGTAATTGAAAGCTAAAATCTAACTCATGAAGGTTTATTTGTAGACAGAACCAAAATTAAAGAAAGAAACCCGACCTTGAGGAATGCCTAAAAAATAGAATCTGTTGTTGCGGCTGTTAATCGTCATAATCCACACACTTTGTTATTTGAGGAATCACATCGAACAACCAATATTCGAATTTAATTATGGGGCCAATGGTTGCCCAAAGAAATGGCCCTATTTTAATTTCGATAATGCTTCATTTACATGCAAAAACAGGAATTATAGATTTTTGACCTAAAATATATAAACTTGTAGGGTCCTCCATCCACCCATGGTGGGCAAGCTGCCCTGCAAAGAAAGATACAATGACCTAGAAAGATGAAGTAATAAATTAACATATATACATAAACTCAACTGTAGAAATCGATACATTTGTCTATATAATATATGGCTACTGACTTAGTAATCGGGCCAAATAGGACATTTGTCAATAATTACCGTCAATTACAGATTTGGCAGAATTAAAAATTTTCTGAGCCTCTTCTTGTTGAGCCTCTTCTTGTTTGTATGCACAAACCAATCTTAATGCAGAAAATACAAATTACAATAAATTCTAATTATGTCAATATTTGGGAAAAAGGATTCACTTCTATCTTGCAGCAACCTCATCCATACTTTGCAGCAACCTCATCCATATTTATTTTTCAATCCAAGTATCACATGGAGGATTCAGCATCAGCAAGGACTCCATCTTCAACAACTACCAAAATTGGAGCTTGTGATAATTCTATCAAGGTAGATGTTACAAGCTACAGATGTATGATTGGCTCCTTACTCTATCTTACTGCAAGTAGACCAGATATTATGTATGCTACATGCTTGTGTGCAAGGTTCCAAACGGATCCTAGAGATTTACATCTCGTTGCTGTTAAAAGAATCTTGAGATATCTTAAGGGTACACCTAATTTAGGTATCTGGTACCCTAAAGATTCTGGTTTTAATCTTGTTGGATATACAGATTATGATTATGCAGGTAGTGTTGTGGATAGAAAGAGTACCTCTGGGAGTTGTCAATTCCTGGGAGGTAGATTGATTTCCTGGTATAGCAAGAGACAGCAAACAGTTTCCAATTCAACAACAGAAGCTGAATATATTGCTGTTGGAAGCTGTTGTGCTCAGATCTTATGGATAAGGAATCAATTGAAGGACTATGGCTTTGTATTGGACAAAATTCCAATTTTATGTGACAATACAAGTGCCATAGCAATCTCCAACAACCCTGTTCAGCACTCGAGAACAAAGCACATTGATATCAGGTATCATTTTATCAGAGAGCATGTCATGAATGGAACTGTGGAATTACACTTTGTACCCACAGAAGAACAAACTGCAGATATATTCACTAAATCTCTTGATGAATCCACATTTACCAGGTTAGTTGGTAAATTGGGTATGTTGAACAGTCTTAGTGATTAACTGTATCTCTGTTATGTTTGTTCTTAGCTAAAATCATTTTCTCTTGCTGATATTAAATTTTAAATATTGTCAATTCTTGTTTGATTTGTAAAGCTTGTTAATTTAAATATTCGTGAATAATCTATTTTCTTTAAAAAAAAAAATCTCATATTTTTTAAGTGGAGAAATTTATTTTTATTGAAAATTTAATTATTTGGAATCATTCAAGTTAATTTCAGATTGTATAAATTGTTGTTTGAATTATTCTGCAGGTTTATAATATTTTGTTGCTTAATTTTAATCTGCTATTTTTCTGTTAGAATCTGTGAATATTAGGTTGGTATTTTTATTTGCATTTTTTTCTAGACAATTTTGCATTTTTATTTAATTAATTCTGTTAGTTTTCTTTGTTTTTAATAACAGGTTTTTCTGTCTTGATTTATTTTGTGTTAGTTTATACTAGAATGACTATCGGAATGACTATCATGTATAGTCATTCCAGTAGTCATTACAAATTTAATTAGCTTTTAGTTAATTTAGATTTGTTTTTCTATTTTCATTTTCAGTATTAAGTATTTTGTACTGGAATGACTATCGGCATGACTATCCTTGTTGCCCAGTAATAAATAATTGTAGAAGGGGGGTTGAATACAATTGTTTAAGATTCTCGACTTATCAAAGTATATATCACAGATATGAAAGAATAATAACAGCTTTATTAATTCTGATATAAAACCGTTACAAACTCTCTCAAGAAATTCTTATGTTCTTGAGAGCTTCTAGGTTACAAAGATACTCGTGTATGAGATCGATTATGTTCTCTCTTAAATCGAAACCTAAACTGTGTTTATATACTACATAGCTTCTCTATCAATTACATGATAAGTTCTAATAAATTACAGAGATTGAAACCTGTCCTAAATTGATAGCTTCATTACTATAAATAAGGAACCGACAAAATAAGCTTCCTTATTTAACTAGACTCCAAATATAACTCGAAATAGAAATCCTGATCAGCTTCCAGTTCTGATGATCAATCTTGATCCCAGTCCTGATGTAGATATCCTGATGACAATCCTGATACTGACGCTTGATCAAATACTGATGACCATGTTATACTGATGACGTCAGCAATCTTGATCAGTTGAGTCTAGATCCTGACGATCACTGAATCCTGATCTAACAATCTCCCCCAATCTCATACTTTGTGAAATAAAGAATAGATTCCTAGATTCAATGATGTCAAAAACATATTTACAAAAATGTACAAATATTTACAGCATCAACTTATCTGTTTAAATTCTTTGATAGAACAGATTCATCTTCAAGAAGTTGGATAACAAATTTTCTTCTTTTTCTTCAAGAATTTGAATCAGTCTTTCCTTAATATTTCTGAGTTCTTCATCTTCCTCATTAATCTGGTAGATAGCAGCTCTGAGATTTTGTATGGAGCTTCTCTGTAGACTATGATCTTCAACCAGGAGGTAAGCAATTTCCTTCCCATCAGGATTAAGAATAAGTTGCTTCATGCCAAAGGATATTTCTTTAACAACAGTACCCCTTTGCATTTCCACATCTTGTCCTCTTATATTTATGTACATGGGAGTATAATCACCATTATAATTCTTTTCTTCATCAAATCTTCTCCTTATAGTTGACAGAATCATGTCACTCCATTCCTTGCACACTTTATTCTTCCATCTCAGCAAATAATGAACATATTTCAGTTCCTTTGTAGTTTTCATCAATAGCTCTTGAATGGACAGAATCTTCACAGTGCCATCTTTCATGAAGTATAGAAGCTTTTCTTTCTTTTCATAACCATCATGACAATCTATAACTATAACAACAGATAATAAATTCTTCAGGTTTTCAAAAGTTATATTACCTCCAATATCAGTCAAAGAGTGAGGGTCAACATATGGCATGTTCAGAAACTCAGCATCTCTGTGACCTATTCCTCCTCTTGAATTGGTTGGCATTTGTCTTAGATTTGAAAACATCTGTAACCAGAGTGCTCTTGATCTTTGAGAATCAGCAATATTAGCAGCACTGGGAACATTTGTTATAATCTCATCAGAATGATAAGTGATAGGTCTATCACACCGAAGTGTGTCAATGTGTTTCCACTTCTTATCTTTCTCCTTTTCATGAACATAGCTTCTTTGTAGTTGAGGTTGTTGCCGTTTTGCATTTCTCCATAGCCTCCTATCAGAATGTTTAAGCTTTTGAATATAGAGATTGAAATCTCTATTTGTTATTCTTGTGATTTCTCTTCTTCGTCTACTTCCTTGTTGTGAGTATCCACCACAGTAGAAAGTATTAACATATCAACCTCTTGTAGAATATCAGATTCATCAGGATCTTGAACTGTGTCAGGAACAGTATCAGGATTAGAATCTTCAATTTGATTTGTATTACTGAGAGTTGACTGTCTTGGTCTTCTTCTCAATTCTGGTTCTTCTTCATTAATTCTATCATCACCAAAAGTAGATCTGTCAGGAACTACTAGAGTTTGAGTAGGTTCAGGAATTTCTTCAATCTTTAATCCTCTAGACCTTGTTTGTCTAGGCATAATTGGAGTTGATGAGCTTCTTCTACCTCTTTGAGCATTTAAGAACTCTTCTTGTGAAAGATCAGGATATTCTTCAGTAGCAGTAGATAGTGCCATTCTAGCAAATAACTGTTGTACCCTCTTATCAGTATGATAAAGAGTCACAACATCACCTTTCTTTGTTTTGAACTTCTGGAATAGGTTAGCAGCATCTTCAGGATTTTCAATGATTACATCTTCATTTCCCTCAGGAATTGTAGAAAGTGTATGTCCATGACTAGGCGTCAGGATTTGATCCGTCATCAGGATTTGATCACCTGTCAGGATTTGTTCATCCGTCAGGATCTGAGATTGTACCAATGTTCTCACTGTCCTTACTCCAGAATCAGAAACATGAATTGACTGCGTTGTTTGACTTTGAGAAGTTTGAATAGTCTTCATAACAGCAGCATCAGAGGTTTCTCCTTGTAGAACTTTGTCACCACCATCATTTCCAGTATCATCATCATTATTCCTTAATACTAGATCAGGTGTACATTTTGTAGAACTTACCTTCTCCCCCTTTTTGACATCAGCATTTGACAATATATTCAAAATTAAGGCAAGAGAGGTTTGTATATCAGTTACCTTTGTATCAAGAGAATCAATTCTGCTGTTGATGGAAGACTGTTCATTAATGATTGACTTAACTTGGGATTCTACTACCCTGAGTTGAAGAGCAGTAGGCACCTTTGTAAAGTTATGAGAAATATCAGTCCTCACTCTTTCAGTTGTTTCCTTGACAGAATCAATTTCATGCTTGAGGCTCTTGGATAAAAGAGTAGTAGCCTTCAAATGATTCTTCAAATCTTCATTCTCAATCAACTTAGCAGCATTAAAAACATGATCTAAAGCATATGGATAGCTAACAGAGTCATCAGACCTGTACCATTCATTATTCCATTGATGGAATCTCAGTTGCTCAGCAGGATCAATCTCAGAAGGACCAGAAAAGTCTTGTCGAAGATCCTTTCCTGTAGTAGTCTTGCCAGTCATGAATGTGCTTGAAGAACCAAAGTTGGTTCCAAGACTAGATTTAATAGTTGTGGCAAGCTGATCCTTCTCTTCATTATTATCATCATCACTATCATCACTATCATCAGCATCAGAATCATGAGTAACATCAGGATCAGGAATAGCAATACCTTTAAGTTTGTCCTGTGATGCTGTGATAGAATCTGTCATTGGTCTTGAACTTAGTGGTTGTATCAGGATTGGCTCAGCATCAGGAGCACCACTAGCGTCAGGAGCAACACCGTCAGGATTTGATTGACATTCATCAGGATTTGTTACTGATGGTTCTTGTGTAGCATGAGGTTCAGAAGTTGCTTTAACACTTTGAGTTAAAGGTTCTTGTGTACTTCCCTCAGTGACAGTGTCCTCGGCCAATCTTTCATTTCTACCTGAAATCCCTTGAGCATTGTCAGGAAATTTCTCAGAAGCTGTAGCTTTGCCTGCATCTTCAGAAGTAAAAGATGGTTCTTGTGTGGATGGAATGTTGATGTCTTCATTCTCCCTTTGAGAAAATGGTTCTTGTGGGACCATTCCAATAGCTATGCCTTCACCCAAACTTTGATTGAGTGGTTCTTGTGTGGCAGGATCTGCAGTAGCTGCTGAATCACATTGAGATTCAGGTTCTTGTGGGCTTGATCCTTTCAGCTTCTTTTGTCTCTGAAAAACTAACTCCTCTGCTTTTCTTTTCTTTTCCATGGGATGTGAAAACCCAAGTTTTGAAGCAGTCTTAGCAACCTTCTCCCATGAAACTTCAACAATCTTTGCAGTTGGAGAGGCTTTTGCTGGAGAGTCTGAGATAGAGACAATTTTTGGTTGTGCATCAGGAATACCAACATCAGGATTTGGTTGAGCATCAGGAATAGATGACTCATCAGGATTTGATGTCTGAATATCAGTATCCTTCATTTGCACCTTCAAAGGAATATGATACTTGCTTTTTGATAATTTCCTTTTCTTCTGTGGCTTTGATGAAGGTGCCACAACTTCAGTAGCAGTATCAGCAACTTCCTTGATTATCTTAAACTTGGAGGAGATGGGCATATCATCCTCAGAATCACTTTCATCCCTGAGAACTAATTTTATCTTCACAGAAACAACCTCAATCACCTTATCAGCCTTCTTTTGAACCAGGACCCCTTGTACACCCCCTTGTACCTTCTTTTTAATGTGTGGTGTATAGGAGAAATCCTTTGATCCTGATTGTCTTCCAGACACGTTAGATCTAGCTGATTTCTTAGGTTTTACAACTAAAGTCTTTTGAGAGACAATAGAGGTGGCAGTTGACTGTTTGGACTGTTTGGGTTGGATTCTTGGGTCAGGAACAAGGTGTGATTGGCCTTGCCCCATAGCATCAGAGAGTAAACCTTAACAAGTAGGCATTTTCTGATGTAAGAAAAACGTGACCTCATCAGGAATAAAGGCATTGCCTATAAAACCATTTGCCTTATCACAATTGACTAAGGACTTCAAGTTGTTTTCTGTAATTCTACAAATGGGAAGAATCACATCATCCTCAACAGTAACATCAGGACAGAAGTGATTGAATATTAATTGGAAAAATCTAATAAAACAGACATAGCCTAATTTATCAGTTTTTCTATCACTTAAAGCTTTCAACACAAAACTACCATAATCAAAAACTTTAGAGTAGATAAGAGAGTACCAAATTTTGAGTGATCCTGATGGCAGAGCATCAAAATTAGATGTCTTATTCAGGAAACATCTACTGAGTGTGTCGAAAAAGTAATTCCACTCCCTTTTAAGCTGCGTCCTGAAGAGATTACCATGTCTCTTAACTTCCCTATTGTAACCTAATTTTGTAACAAACTCAAAAAGAGTCGAGTCTGAAACATTATCAGGAACAGCATCACCAAAAACAGGTAAATGCAGGGCTTCCTCCACAATTGCAGGAGTCACACAATGATTAACTCCATTCCATTCAAAGTTCATCAGGATTGATCCAGAATCGTCTTTTCCAAAAGAAACTGTATTCCATACCTGCATAACTGACTTGAAAGAAACACTCGCAGGTTCTGTTAGAGCATACTTCAATGGACTTGAAGTAAGAAAATCCTGGATTATATGGAACTCAGTAGGCAATTCCTGATGGTCTAGAATTGCTACAAAATTATTAGTGGCAAAAGTAACACCACTAATCACAGTCTGTTTGTTCATGAATGATGAAGACGCCATTAAAACAATATAGAAAGCTTGAGAATTGAGATTTAGAAAATAGGGTGCTTGAGTACAGAGAGAAAGAAGATGAAAAACTGATGAAGAGAGAGTAATCAGGAATTTAGAAAATCAAATGTATTTTGTTAAAGCAAAATATTACTCTCAATGACAGGTGGAAAAATATGATTTGTGCAAAAATGATTAGTGGACAAATTACGTGCGTAATTAAACATAACTGCACCGCTTTTTATGTGTATCTATATGTATATATCTATCAGTGTGACACACGCGTGCATAGAGTTGTCCAACTAAAACTCAAACGTTTCTCATCAGAAACTGATGAAAAATCAGGCACAAATTAAGTAATAAAATACTGACATGTACATCAGGATTGACCAGTTGACTTCCTGTCATGATTGAGTCCTATCAGGATTTGATCAAAATTACATACCTTGCAGAATGACCATCAGGAATTGATAGTCATCAGGATTTCCTCTCTGTAGCTTTCCTCAGAAATTCTAAAAATTCATCATTCCAAGTTCATTCACCAACTTATTGAAAGTAGCTTCAGGCAGTGGCTTGGTGAATATATCAGCTAGTTGTTGATCAGTAGGAACAAAGTGAAGTTCAATTGTTCCTTCCAGAACCTGTTCTCTTATAAAGTGATATCTAATACTGATGTGTTTAGTAAGAGAATGCTGAACTGGATTTCCTGTCATTGCAATAGCACTTTGGTTATCACAATAAATAGGGATTTTTGCGTATGACAGGCCATAATCTAACAACTGATTTCTCATCCACATTATCTGAGCACAACAACTTCCTGCAGCAATGTACTCAGCTTCTGCAGTTGAGGTAGAAATTGACTTTTGCTTTTTACTGAACCAAGAGACTAATCTTCCACCCAAAAACTGACAGCTTCCTGAAGTACTTTTCCTGTCTATTTTGCATCCTGCAAAATCAGCATCTGAATAACCACACAAACCAAAATATGATTCCCTTGCATACCAAAGACCAAGTGAAGGAGTGCCTTTGAGATATCTGAAAATTCTTTTAACTACAATCAGATGAGGTTCCCTAGGTTTTGCTTGAAATCTTGCACACAGACAGGTTGCAAACATGATATCTGGTCTACTTGCAGTGAGATACAATAAAGAGCCAATCATTCCTCTGTAATGAGTTACATCTACCTCAGTACCTTGATCAGGATCAAGTTTGGTAGCTGTAGCTATGGGAGTACTTGCAGTAGTACAATCTTCCATGTTAAACCTTTTCAACAAATTCTTTGTGTATTTTGACTGATTGATAAAAATGCCATCATCAGTCTGTTTAACTTGAAGACCAAGAAAATAACTCATTTCTCCCATCATGCTCATTTGATATCTTGACAGCATAAGCTTAGAAAACTTTTCACACAGCTTATTGTTTGTTGACCCAAAAATGATATCATCAACATAAATCTGAACTAAAAGCAAATCCTTTCCATGATTCAAATAGAATAAAGTTTTATCAATGGTACCTCGTTTGAATCCACTTTCCAGTAAGAATTGAGCTAGGGTTTCATACCATGCTCTTGGAGCTTGCTTTAGTCCATAAAGTGCCTTATCCAATCCGTAGACATGATTTGGATATTTAGGATTAATGAAACCAGGAGGCTGTTCAACATATACCTCTTCCTCCAGTTCACCATTTAAGAAAGCACTTTTCACATCCATCTGGAAAACCTTGAATTTCTTATGAGCTGCATATGCCAGAAAGATCCTGATGGCCTCTAGTCTTGCAACAGGAGCAAAAGTTTCATCATAGTCAATTCCTTCTTGTTGAGAATACCCCTTTGCAACTAGTCTTGCTTTGTTTCTGATAATTACACCATCTGAATCAGTCTTATTTTTGAAAATCCATTTTGTACCAACAATTGACCTATTCTTTGGTCTTGGCACCAGTTTCCAGACTTCATTCCTTTCAAATTCATTCAATTCTTCTTGTATTGCAGTAACCCAATCAGCATCTTTAAGTGCATCTTCAACTTTCTTTGGCTCCTCCTTTGACAGAAAGTTATTATATAGACATTCATTTTGAGTTGCACTTCTTGTCTGAACATCTACATCAGGATCTCCAATTATCAAATCAGGAGTATGACTTGCAGTTCATTTCCTTGCTGGTGGTAAGTCATTTCTTGATGTAGATGCTCTCCCTAGATTGGTGTTATCTTGATTAGAAGAATTTGTTCCATTAGAAGCTCCCCCTGAAATGTTACTATCTCCTCCTGATGGATTATCAGGATTATCACTTGAATCAGTATCTGAAGAATTTTGTCCTGATGATTGAGTTGACTCTGAATTTGTAGCAGTTTGTTGTTGCTCCCCCTCAACATTTGCACTACTCAATGAATCATCATTATTTGCATCATCAGTATTAGTACCATCAGGAATTGGTGTGTCATCAGGATTTGATGGATCATCAGGATTTGGTGACCCATCAGTATCTGATGAATTGACAGGATCTGATTCATTTTCTTCAGGTTCCTTGGTAGCTTCATTTTCAAAAACCAATCTATCATGTGAGTCTTTATTCAATCCAATTACCTTCTTATCATCAAAAGATACGTGTATTGACTCCATGACAGTTCTTGTTCTCAAGTTAAAAACTCTAAAGGCTCTTGATGCAGGATATCCTATGAAAAATTCCCTCATCAGCCTTTGTTTCAAACTTTCCTAGCTGTTCAGGATGAGTTCTGAGAACAAAACACTTACATCCAAACACATGCAAATGCTTCAAACTTGGTTTCTTCTCCTTGAGAGATTGATAAGGAGTAACACCATGTCTGTTTATCAAGGTGAGATTTTGAGTATAGCATGCTGTGTTGATTGCTTCTGCCCAGAAATATGTAGGTAATTTAGCTTCTGCCAGCTTCAAGAAGAGTTCTATTTTTCCTTTCAACCACTCCATTTTGCTGAGGTGTGTCAGGAGCAGAGAATTGTTGAATAATTCCTTTGTATTTGCAGAACTCTTCCATCTTTGAATTCTTGAATTCAGTACCATTATCACTCCTCAGTATCTTGACTTTGTACTTTGTGGTTGTCTCAATCATTCTCATATGATCCAACAGTATTTCTGGAGTTTCATCTTTTCGGTGCAGAAAATACACCCAGGTGAATCTAGAATATTCATCAACAATTACAAGAGTGTACCTTTTCTTACTGATGGACATAATGTTGACTGGTCCAAATAGATCAAGATGTGGCATGTGATATGGTTCTTCAATAGAGGATTCTGATTTACTCTGAAATGATGTCCTTCTTTGTTTAGCCTTTTTACAAGCATCACAGAGTCCATCAAGAGTATATAAAGCTTTAGGTAATCCTCTCACTAAATCTTTCTTAACCAACTTATTGATATTGCTGAAGTTGAGATGAGAAAGCTTCTTGTGCCAATTCCAACTTTCATCTACTGATGCTTTACTGATTAGACATGTAGGGGAGCCATCAGTATTTGAGAGAATTTTGGCTTCATAAATGTTACCATGCATGTAGCCAGTCAGTGCTATCTTTCCTGTATCTTTGCTGACTACTTCACAATGTGTGGAATAGAAGTTGACATGATAACCTCTGTCAGTAATTTGACTAATACTCAACATGTTGTGTTTTAGTCCCTTCACTAGAGCTACTTTCTCAATGATGACATTTCCAATGATTATATTGCCATATCCCAATGTTTGTCCAATGTTGCCATCTCCATAAGACACAGTTGGGCAAGCTTTTTTCTCATATTCTGATAACAGGGCCTTGTTTCCAGTCATGTGCACAGAACATCCACTATCCGTGACTAACACATTTTTCCTTTTTCCCTGCAATCATAATAGAAACACACTAGTTAGAACATTTAGGAACCCATACATGTTGGGTTCCTTTTCCATGCAATTTATTAATTTTAGCAGCAGAAGATTTTCTGACTTTAGCAGTCCTGACAGGATTAACTCCATCAGGATTTGCTATGTCTGTATCAGTATTAACAAAAGCATGCTTCACTGTGACATTCTCAATTCTACCAGACTTTGTACATTTATCAAACTTAGGCGATGGATCATAAAAGTTATAGTACAAATCATGGTATTCTGCACAAGTATAAATAGAATGCCATATACTACCACAATGAAAACAGGACTTCTGTGGTTTATAAAATACTGATCTACTCCTGACATCAGAAATAGGAATTTCAGTACTTTTCTTTAAACTCTTTTTACAATCAATGGCAAGATGATTAGAGTTACCACAGGTAAAACAACATTTCCTAGGTGCATTTGGGATATATTTATAACCATTCTCTTTATTAATCCCAATTTTACCATTCCTGTTTCTCTTAACAGTAGCTTCCTTCTTCTTATCTATAACTTCACAGATCTTATCCTTGAGTTGTTTCTGAGACAGTAAACCTACATTCTTAGTATCTTTACTCATGACAGGTTTAGATTTAATAAGTTTAACATTTTGAACAGAAGAAGATCCCTTTTCAAAAGTTGAATTGGAATCCTTACCAAAAACAAAATTAACAGGAGTAATCTTAGATTTGGTTTTGTCTATAACATGTCTATAGGTTTTTGGACTAACTGTTTCATCAACAACAATTTTCTCTTTCAATTTTTTATCTTCATCTGAATTATACCCTAGACACTCTTTCCAATTCTTAGAGGTATTAATCTCATGAAATTTTCTACCAGAGTCTGTCTAGGTTCTGATTTTCTCATTAGCATATTCAAGTTCCTTTTCAAGAGTAGTACATTTAAGTTTCATCTCTAAGTACATGTGTTTAGCATTATCACATTCTATCTGTACTTTTTGCATGCGAGAAAAATTCAGCTTCTAAATGCTCATTCCTTTTCCTAAGTTCAGACATCTCAAATAAGATTCTAGTATTTTCAGCAGTTTGACTTCTAAAGCTAATATGCAATGACTTTAGAAAACGTCTTAACTCAGAAGCATTATTAGTATCAAAATCAAAGACAGTATTTAGTACCTTGTCATCAGGAATAGCAGTTTCATCAGTATTGGCCATTAGGGCATAGTTGACCACCTCAGTATCAGATTCTGAGGAAGTGTCCATCCATTCCTTGCTTGAAGTAATGAGTGCTTTAGCCTTCTTGCACTCAGTTTCAAAGTGCCCCATTCCATTACATTTGTAGCATCTAACCTTTGACTTGTCAAATTTGCCACTTTTGCTGTCCTTTTTATTGTACTTGTCTTTGTCAGCATTGAAGGTCTTTTTCTGGAAGTTGCCTTGTCTTCTAGCCTTCCTGAACTTCATCTTCTTGAAGCCTCTGACTATCATAGCAACCATCTCTTCCATGTCTGAGTCAGAAGAATCATCATCAGTATTGGCATCAGGATTGCCATCAGTATCTGATGATGAGTCATCAGGATCTGACTCAACTATTCTTGATTTCCTTCGAGAGACCTCCACAGCTTTTCCTTTTGATTTAACCTCAACATTCAAGGAAATAGACTTTGCCTTGCTGCTTCTCTTATTCTTCCTTTGTTGAACCTCAAGATCATAGGTTCTGAGCATCCCATAGACTTCATCAAGAGACACAGTGTTTAGATCATACTGATGCCTAATGATTGATGTTTGTGTATCCCATTCTTCTGGTAAAGCTCTCAGAAATTTGGTATTAGAATCTTCAGATACATACTCTTTGCCTACTAATGATAGATTATTCAAGAGAGTCAAGAATCTATCATACAAGTTAGTAAGGCTCTCATCAGGTCTTGCATCAAATTGTTCATACTCTTGAATAAGTAGAGCCCTTCTGTTCTTCTTGATAGATGCAGATCCTTGGCATTGAGTTTCCAAAGTATCCCAAATTTATTTTGCAGACTTGCATGCAATCACCCTGTTTGACATGACAGCATAAAGACTATTGTGAAGGATATTCTTTATCTTAGCATCTCTGAGAACGTCAGCTTTCTCTTCTGGAGTCCAATCTGTTTTCACCTTGACCGCGTAGTGTTCAGGTATAGTATCTGTTTGTGGAATTAGTCTTGTAGGAATATATGGTCCATCACGAATCCTGTCCAAATAGTCAGGATCCATAGCCTCCAGGTACATCAGCATCTTCACCTTCCATGTTGGATATTCAGACTTCTTCAAGTTGGGAATTTTCATGCTTTCATACTTTGTCGACATCTTAGATCGTATCTGATTCAAATTTAAATCAGTTTGCTTTGATACCAATTGTTGCCCAGTAATAAACAATTGTAGAAGGGGGGTTGAATACAATTGTTTAAGATTCTCGACTTATCAAAGTATATATCACAGATATGAAAGAATAATAACAGCTTTATTAATTCTGATATAAAACTGTTACAAACTCTCTCAAGAAATTCTTATGTTCTTGAGAGCTTCTAGGTTACAAAGATACTCGTGTATGAGATCGATTATGTTCTCTCTTAAATCGAAACCTAAACTGTGTTTATATACTACACAGCTTCTCTATCAATTACATGATAAGTTCTAATAAATTACAGAGATTGAAACCTATCCTAAATTGATAGCTTCATTACTATAAATAAGGAACCGAAAAAATAAACTTCCTTATTTAACTAGACTCCAAATATAACTCGAAATAGAAATCCTGATCAGCTTCCAGTTCTGATGATCAATCCCGATCCTAGTCCTGATGTAGATATCCTGATGACAATCCTGATACTGACGTTTGATCAAATACTGATGACCATGTTATACTGATGACGTCAGCAATCCTGGTCAGTTGAGTCTAGATCCTGACGATCATTGAATCCTGATCTAAAAATCCCATAGTCATCCTGATAGTCATTCCAATAGTATTCTAATAGTTTTCCATTTTGTATTTATTTTTTTTGTTTTATTAAAAACTGTTTATATTCATAGTCATTGCCAGTTTTTACTTGAATGACTATCGGTATGACTACCCGGTAGTCATCCCGGTAGTCATTCCAGCTTTACTGATTTTGCCTATAAATAGTTAACATTACTTAGCATTTTTTTCATTCTTCTTAAACTCTTGTTTTTACAAAGTTTACTTCTCTCTCTTGTTTGCTTCTTTATTCTCTAAAGTAAAGAAGTGTTGTCAATTTTTTTTGTGTGTTTTATTTTTATTGGATCAACATAATTTTTGATTTAATTAATTTCTGATATAGTTCGTAATTTCTGGATTTTAATCCCTAAATTTGAATTAATCTAAAATTAATTGAATTATTTTGTGTTAAAATGGCCCAGAATTTTGAGATCGTTTTTACTAATTACCATGGCTATTTTGATCCCCTAAAGTGTTCACTGAACGTTTTAGGCCTTGGATTTCTTTTTTAAATGAACATTCATGTGTTAACTTTGCAATTTGTTCGAATGTTGATTTAAAAATTTATCCTTTATATCTTCTTTGCACTACTTATGTTGTGTCTGATGATTTTTCTACTATCTCATTTACTATTCAGGACACACAGTACACAATAACTGAGAAAATATTTTGTAATGTCTTGGACTTTCCTCAGGACAATTTTGACAGAATGCCCACTGATGGTGAATTAACTCAATTTTTCACCAATATTCTCTATCAAGGTCCCCTGAACATGACCAAGTTGATCAAGGGGAATCTTGTTTTTGAGTGGGATTTATTTTTGATACCTTGGCTAAGGTCTTTGGCAATTGCATCAAAAATAACTTTCAAAACATCCCTTATCTCTTACAAGTTATTGGTTTTGCAATTGTTTTCAACAAAAGACTTAATTTTGGCCACCTTCTCTGGGATATTGTTGTTAGAAGGGTGTTCAATTCTAGAAAGGAATTTGATAGTGGTAGAAAGGTTAAATTCTATTATCCTCGTTTTCTATCACTTGTCATTAATTCTTTGCTTTCTAATGAACATAAAGAACTTTTCAGAAATGGTTGCTTTTTCATTTCTCCGACCACTGACAGAAAGTTCTTTCAAAGGTTACAAACATCCTTTAGATTTCTCAATGTTTCAATTCTCATATCCACATACATGACAAACTTCATCAATCTTCCATCTTTTGAACCACCAGTTCCCGAGCAAAGGATAGTGACATCAACTGGAACTTCAGAAGTCATTCCACCACAGGTAATAACTTCTAACCCTGGTTCTTCTAACACTGCTGCTGAAACCCAAGAGGTTAATAGGGCTGACCAAGAGTTTGTAGAACCACAAACTCTATCCCCGGTCATAGAGCCAAACACAGAGTCAACTCCTCCTACCAATCAGCCTGAACTAAGTTTCAATGTCAGAAACAGAAGTAGTAGTGATGAAGATTTTATGAGTGATCCCACAACTCTATCTCCACCTCCAAAAAAGAGAAGAACATATAGGGAGATATCTGTAAGCCCGTTTGTATCCTCCCAACAGGATATGGATTTGGAAATGGCCATTACACAGTCTCTGGAGACATCCTCTCAACAGGGTGAATCTATTGAAATTCGCCATAGGGCCATGGCAACTTATACTGAGTCAAGCACACTCCCGTTACTCACAGTGGGAGAAAATATACCATTAGATGACACTCAGGACACTTTGCAAGGAGAGCACTTAGGATATGATACAGTGTCTACCATTGTAACGGTAGAAATGCCTTCACATGCATCTGAGGGAAAATTTGATTCTTTGCCAAATCAAATAGAATCATTTTCTCCCCTCCCAGAGGGAACATCTCTGGCTCCCTTAAGGGATTTTCCACTCACAGTTTATACTGGAGAAAGTGGAAGGCAACCTAGTGAATCCAACACTGAAGCAATTCAGTTTCAGAATCAAAAAGACTTTTTGGAATTCACTAGGGATTGGGATTTGCGAACTCCCATTGCACCACCACTGACCTCTCTAGAAGGGGCTAGGGTGATTTTTCCTGCAGGTACATCTTCTGAGAATTTGGATAGACAGCTAGTGTTAAGGACTGAGAGTCAAACACAGAGCGATACACAAGTACGTGAGATGAGTGAAACACCACTGAGAGAAATTGAAGTGAGTTCGCACACTAACACATACACTACTTCATTATTGGCTCAAATAGCTGGTTTACAGAAACAACTTCAAGAAACCCATGCTGAGAAAGATATTCTGAAAGCACAAGTGGTTGAACGACCTTCTTCTTCCACCTCTGTAACTAATCAGTTGGGTACTATCAAGAATGAGATTGAAAGTTTGAAGGTTACTCTACTTCCTAAGATGAATACCATTCAGGAGTCCCAGGTGTTAGTGGCTTCAGACATCTCTGAACTTACAAATTCAAATGTTGAGATAACAGAGAGGGTCAATCAGATTGCTTCCATTTCAAGTGGACTACATTCAGCAAAATGTTGATGAAAATCAGTGGTTTAATGATCAAAGGTTGGCAAAGATTGAAGGAGGGATGGAGCACATGAATGAAGGCATGAAGCATCTATACAACATGATCAAGAACTCACATCAACCCAATGCTGAACAGAAGAAATTCTTTGAGGGTGATGATGATGATGATGAGGATGATGATGATGGCAAGGATGAAGGAGGAGATGGGGGAGAAAGAAGGAGTAAGAAGGAGGATCCTAAAACTGATAAAGTTAAATTTGTAGAGGATTCCTCAACTAAGGGGGAGAATAAGGAGAAGAAGAAGGAAGGAGACAAGAAAGGAGGAGATGTACAAGGAGATCTGGTTCTGGAACTCAGAAGGACGAGGGAAAGGGAAAGATACTTCAAGATGATTTCTACTTCCAAGATGTACTTGATGATGAAGATCTTCAATCTGAAGCCGAACACATCTTTGGTGAGGAGGAGGTTGAGAAGGAAGCTGACTTTGATGAATGGGATGATCAAGATGATTTATTCAATCCTGATCCTGCCATTGAGGAAGAACTGAAGAAGCAAGAGGAGGAAGAAAGATGAGAATGCAAAGGTCTCTCAGATTATATCTGAAAAGCTTCAAATTCAAAAAGTTGAGCATGAAGAGAAACAACGTCTTCATAGCTTGCAAGTCAAAGACCGGAAGCTGGACATCAGACTGAAGAAGGGAGAAAAATGGACAAAAGCAAAAGAAATGTTTGCACTCCCTCAGAAAGGATCAAACAATGATAGGGAGTTCATCCGCCTTCTTCAAAGATTCATGAAGGTCAATCCAGATAATTCAATATACATGAAGGCCCTACAAGAAGAAATCTTAAGGATTACTGCTGGATTTGACAGAGTTAGAAGTGAAATGATCATTTATGTATCTTGTCAAAGCATAGGAACTATCACTGTTTCTCTGGATTGCTTTGCAAGTAGATCATTGTTAGAGTTTTGGATTCTCATGAGCAGATTGAAAGGGGATTCTTATTTGAATGTACTGTTGCATGAACAACTCAAGGAGTTTCTTATAAGGGTCAGTCCTCAGGAGGTTAGTGTTCCATTTGAAGTTAAATTTTACAAAGGAAAGGCACTTCAAACCTGTGGAATGGATCCTATTTCTTTAAAGATCTATCCTGCAATGCATCTGATCAAGCTGTAGAATATGCTAAGGACTACTGGATTTGCTTCAGAAGAAAAGACTGAAGTTGCTGACATCATTCAAGACTATTGTATTGCCAACATAAAAAGGTATCATCAGTTGAAGAATAGATTGAAGAAAGTCACAACTTTACCAGTCAGACCAACAAATCTCACAACTGAAAGTGATCGTGTCCTGGACAAAGACTTGTTAGATGCTATGGAGGAAGGAGAAATGAGTGATCAAGAATTGTGATCATTAGCTCTGTTTTGTAAATGTTATATGTATAGAGCTTAGGTAAATCAAGATAGGATCAATGTATACACACATGTTCAGTCTAGACACTACGCCATAGATGGCCTACAGTAACTACTGAACTATGTCACCTTAGACCCAATATAACGTTGCTACAGGCCCAAAAAGGGCTAAGGTAACATCAGGGCTGGGTTAGTTTCTCTCCCAGTTGCCTTTGGCGTCAAAGGCAACATGTCGCCTACCCTAGGCTAACATAGCCTTTTTATGTTACCACAGATAGCCTACAGCAACATAGTAACCACTCTATTACAACACCAAATCTATGTTACCTTAGATATTAGAATTTTTTGAAATCAGTGGGCCCCACACGTGGGTCCCACATGTGGGGCCCATAAAATGTGCAGCAGCACGTTTCAGTCTAGAGTAGCACCTGTTGTAACACCTATTGCAACACGCTAGGTGTTGCCAATGAAGAAATTTAGTAACATCAGTATAGTACCTAAGGTAACACCTGTAGTTTAACTAAATAAAAATGTAAAGTTTAAATATAGCATTTCCCATTAGAAAAACAACCAATTCACACAAACTAAGTACATCATCCAACTAAATAATCCCATCATAAACAACCAACTACGTCCTCTAATCACCAACCCAACTACATAATCTCATCAAATCCGCCAACACCAAGTTAAGAACATAAGTAATTACAACGTTAAAGTGTACTAGAAGAAATAACAAACGCAATAGAAAAACCATGACAATAGTTCAAAAGGTATTGTTATGTGAATTTCTAAGAGCTAGGACCGTCGGTCATAGGAGTACCATCTCCTACTGTGTCACTAGAAATTGTGGCACAAATTTGACCCAAATCAATCTGCAAGCTGGGTTTTGCTTCAGCCAATTTTTTGAGGACAATGGCCAAGTTGTCTTGGACCTTTTGATTTACCTTAGCATGCACTTCTTCATTGACCTTCCTTTCTAGCTTCGCTTCCATGTCGTCAACAAGGTCCTGCCATCAGTCTATGCAAGTGTTATTGTTTTTAGGCTTACCATATATATGCATGAGCACTGCAGAACAGAAAAAATAGATCAACCTTTTGTTTGAAAGTTTATGCCAGGTATAACTATAAATTATATGTGAATTTACTCACTGGTCAAAAAGAAGTCTTGCGATCTCTACATAATGAAATGGAAGTGGTTGAAAATCCCGAGCTGAGTCACACTCTGCTTCCAGAACTTGCGTTAACTTTTCTGGTGCACATAGCAGCAAAATAATGTTAGACAAATTTGTATTTTACTTTTATATAAATAATATATTATATTCTTTTAAACATGGAATTGAATCTTAAAATGGTTTACAATCAAGAGACAAGATAAGACTGACATCTAGAAAAGTTAGCAAGTAGAGTGTATGCCACTTAACCGGAGACAAACACCTTGACTACGTCTACCAGACAACTATGAAACGTAAAAACTGATAGTAAATTACATGATTTTATCACCTTGCAAAATAAGGAAATATTTAGCAAAACAACTAGGAATAATTGTCTTTACAATTATCCTACAAATCATATCAGGTATTTAAATTCTTGCAAAATTTTACGATATTTAGTACTAATTGTAAAATTTACGCCATTCACTCCTGGTTCCGCCATTGATTCCCGACTAATCAAAACTCAGTTATTGTGCCCATAGACGCAACTGCTTGTTCAGTTGTAGGAAGTAGGAACATTGGTGGAATATACGGTACACCAACTTGTCAGTTGCCATGTATATACAATAGCAAACTTTCACATAATTCCAAATAGATAGCAAATATTGCTAATACAAAACTGGACCAAAAGGCTCAATACGAGATTACACTTGTATTCACACAATTGCTAATTAGAGTAAGCCGAACCTATCCTTATAAAAAGCAGAAAGTTTGGTGTGTTGCAGAGAACCATTTTTGGCAAGTCACATGAATACATGATTGGCAACATAAAACAAAACCTTTAAAAAAAAAAAGACAACCTAGGCTTTATCTATATAAAAATTTAATAATATGCCGAGCCTAAGAGGGTAAAATGTGTGCATAACTTAATTACGTCTGATACTAAGAATTAGTAAGTTGTTTCAAGTAAATTTATTTAAGATCAGAACAAGCTCATTACCCCACTACTGGCTAGCCGAGGGAATGGTAAAAGTGCGACAATGATCGAAGCCAGAGCACCAAGTGCAGTACTTGATGCCACATGGAGAGGGTGAATCGCAGCTCCAGCCGCATCTCCATAAACCACAACACCAACATACAGAATCACAACTTGTCCAAAAGCGATTCTCTTAGACAAGATATACGTACTTTCTGGCAAAGCTATCAAAAAGGCCATCACCATCACTGCCATAGCAGCACTAGCGGGAGCAAAACCTTCAAAACCTACCACCTGATCATAAATAATAAAAATTACCAATTTGTTTCAAAAGAGTAGTTCTAAAAAAAAAGTTTAAAACATCAGCCTAAGATTATTGATTTCTATGATCGATATTTGGTTTAATAAGAGATCATGAATATTCTGTCATGCTTCTGAGAAAAAAAATAACTCTGTTTTTCTTGTTAAATAGTATAATCTGGAGCCACATGTGAGAAATACAATTGTAGATTAGTATTCCAATTATAGATTGTTTCGAAATACAACCATTAATCAAGATAAATCAAGAACGAGCAGAATGATGCTAACATATTCTGATAATGTCCTTAAGCTAACTGCAAGTAATCGTACAATCATTTCACTTTTATTCCCTGATACTCCCCCCTTAAGCTAAGAGGGAAGTTTCTCTGAAATTTTTAAGCTTGGTGGGAGTGACAGGTCAGGTCAGTTGAGCACAGGTCATCTATAGAAATGACACACGTTTGTGACTAATTACAGCCTCTCATTCCTACATCTCTGTTGAATTTTTAACAATTTGCTGCGTGCAAAACCCTCCTGGTAAAGAGATTCCTTTCTACTGGCACTTTGAACATGAGAATTTCTGAACATAAGCCCAAAGTAAAGACCCATAACTTTCTCGAGGTCTGCAGCAGACAGTGTAGATTCTTCTATGAACCCTTAACATCTCCCTAGCCCTGTTTTCTATTTTTAAATATAGTGAGCACAAATTCATGAACCCTTAACATCCAACTTTCTTAAATTTTTCATGTGTAACCAACCTGACTTCTAGAGTTGCAACTCATGTCCTGAATATGCTATCACAAAGTGCAATCAATTAAATTCTTGTCACTTTGTTTCCATACAACTATATCAGAGGTTCTATATACAAGTAGTGTATCTAATTTAGGTGAATTTAAAAACTTACCAACTGACATCCAATCAGGAAGTCTAATTGTACACTTCCCTATCTTCCTTAAGGCCACTGCTAACAATAACTCAGTTAAAAAGCATTAGAGCCTCTTCTGAAATAAATAAATATACATACATGGTTTTTAACATGATGATTCAAGAACAAGTATGAATGATTACCATCATTTAGAATAGAGATAACAAGTATCATGAAAGAAGGAACATTGAATTCCCAAAAAACAGTCAGAAACACAAAGCCAAGTTGTAGTACACATATTAGATTTTTATAAGACATAAGTAGAGTTCTTGTTTAGTAGATTTTGGCACATAACTAGTACCGAAAGTGATGTTGTGTTTCTAGATAACTTACCACAATATGAATTGTAATAGAGACAACATATATCTGGAGAAAATAAAAAGCATTTGTTAATACATCACTAAAAAGCATTATTATTGACCGCTTCATAAAAAGTTCTGATATATTAAATCAAACAGCTTTTTAGATACCATCTAGTTTTTCTTTCTTTAAAATATCGAGCGGCTTGTCAATACATCACTAATAGTTACACTCAGTCCAGGTTCCGTTAGCACTGTATCGGAAGCACTACGTGCTGTATCCGTTGAATCTGCAACAACAATTCCAATGTCTGCTTTCTTTAAGGCCAGTGCAACATTCCCGCCATCATCATTCAATAGGTAGTACAAAACATATAAACAATTCTAGGTAGACATAGAAACAATTCTACCAGTAAATTATTCGGAAGCCAATACTCGGGAAAATGTACACATTTACAAGAACAGAAACAAAGAGCAACCACATGATACATATGTATAATATGAGCCATATTTAACATTGAAATCTGATGGTTTTAAAGGGAGTTCTCCTGCTCTTATATTACATGGCACTAATATCGCACACAGAACAGAAACTGAAAGACAACAAACTATACGGTAAGAATAATGGAAAAAATAATCATATAGATATATACCACGACCTCACCTAGATCACTCCATTACCAGCATAGCACAACATAGTAGTGTATATACTATATTGTATCATGCGTTCAAATCACCCTACTACTAACAAAATAAATCAATCACAATATACAACATAAATAAACCAGAGTAGCACCGTACATCAAGCTACATGAACCTAATAAAGCTTTCTAAATCTGGTGACTCTCTAACACCAAACAAATAATAGACACAAATAATCTTTAATGTAAAATTGCATAACATGTTAAGAGGTCCGTTATCAACATTATAATAGTTGTTAGGCTCAAGACATGTCTGAATACCACCATTAACAAGCCTACACTCTGTGACTATGTCACACTACATGACCTAGTGAATTCTATCACTGGGATATAGTATAGGTCTCTCTGTACTTGTCTTGTTCTCATGAACATTATCTTGATCATGTATGCTCAGAATTATAATGAGCTTAGTAAGTTTCTTGCACCTAGAATTTACATAGGCCATTGAATAATTATCCTGGTAGAAGTTCAGAATTGTTCATGTAGCAGGATGGAGATGAATAAGGCCCTGAAGAAATAAGTTGCAGAAATTTGTCTAAGGCATTATATAGCAAAGTCAGAATAAAGCTATGTCGTGAAGTCCACAAAATCCATGTCGTGAAGTACTGAGATCGCATAGTCCTAAATGAACTATATCGTGAAGTCTTCAAGGCTTATACCGTGAAGTGTTGATACCGCAAAGTCAAAATGTACTAGATCGTGAAGTCCTCAAATTGCCTATGTCACGAAGTCCTCAAAAAGGCTATATCGCGAAGTCCTGAAAAAGGCTATATCGCGAAGTCCTCAAATAGCCTATGTCGCATAGTCCTCAAATAGCCTATGTCGCATAGTCCTCAAATAGCCTATGTCGCGAAGTCTTCAAAGGCTATGTCGCAAAGTCTTCAAAGGATACATCGCGAAGTCAGGAACACATTGGAGTTCACGATATCAACACTTAGACGTTAACAACAAGACAAATGAAGGTACAAGATCAAAGTCAATGGAGACAAATACTGAAGCATCTGTATTGGTCAGGTGGTCCAAAATACATATGGCAAATCTACAGCTAAACTTGGAGAGGAAGAAGGAAGACAAGCAGCTACAGATAAGGGAGAGGACCACAGAAAGCAAGTGGTCATCCCTGACACAGCCAACCTTTTATTGAACGACAAAATGGAGGTGCAGTAAGGGTAGCTGTGTAATTAAGTGTCTGCACTAGTTTTGTATAGGACAATATATATATTGTGCACACCCTACTGTTAGCTGTAAGTGAGTTTAATATAGAAATATCTTGAAGCACTTCTTTTCTCTGTAAGCAAAGCAAGAAAACTCTGTTCTTGTTTAGAAGCCTGAATTTCCCTTGTGAAATTCTGGAAGCTGTAGTATTTAATTTACTTAATACAAAGTAGATTAAAGTGATTGTGTGTGTCTTGTTTATTTACTTCCGCATTTCTTTACAGCACGATCAGTTACAGCAATTAAGTTCCAAGAAAACGAAAATCAATCAAACTATCCATTCACCCCCCCTCTGTCTAGTTTCTTAGTGTTATTCATTACTAACAATAGTGATACATGGAAGTCCGGACATTATAAACATTAAGATACCAACATTACCTTATCCACTGTTAAAGGCATATAAAGACAAATATACCTACACGTCGTAAAATGAACACGAGAGAGAGGCAGAGAGATACACTAAGAGTCTATCATTGTAGCAAATATGCAAAAGATCATAAATCAAAAAGTCTATCAGATGATAGAAGCGCCATAACATTATCAAAATTAAATGTAAATAAAAGAAGCAGAAGAAGCGATTAAGAACAGTTTATTACCTGCCAAATTAAACCCAACTCAAACCCTAATTGAATCCCTCCACCAAGCTTCGATTAACCGGTGCAAACCCTAATTTAACTCCTCAATTAAGCTTCGATAAAGCAGTGCGGACCCTAATTTAAACCATAATAGACAGAGAGTGGGAAGTGAGAAGCGAAAACAGAGGATGAGAGGGTGAGAGTGAGACTAGTGTTTTTCCCCAATTTTCCCCCGCCCGATGTTTTCCCAAAAAAATTCCCCCGTCTAGTGTTTTGACCATATTTCGTTTGCCGCTCAGTATTTTTTCCCCAATTCCATTATGTCGCTCACTGATGAGGTGTATAATTTCTTTTTTTAAACAAAATTATTACAAATTTATTCAAAAATGTTTGATATTAAATTATAATTTTAATTTATTAGTTTAATTACTTCGCTCTTACAATCTATTTTTAAATCTATTGTTAAAATTAGTTTTGCAAGAAATTACTTTCTCTAATAATTTTTTTATTGGTTTTAATCAAAATTTAATTAATGATTTTGAATTCCTTTTTTTAAACATTTTCTAATATAAATTGATTAAAAACATTTTATAAAATATAAATAATTCAATTATTTCACAGAATGTTACTTTTATAAAAATATTACTTTTATTATTCAATGATTTTTTTAAAATTAATTACTTTTAAAGTGAAATATTTATTGAATTATTAATTTTGAATAAAAAATTCAAAATTAATACTCTAAGGTAATGCCCTCACGGTGTTACTCAGTTACAACACCTTTTTACAGCTAGAGTAACATGGGTTTATGGATATGGTATCACCAAAACTATGATGTTGTAATAGGTCCAAAATTTCATAGCTAAGGTAACATGCAAGAAGGTAACACCCATACCCAGATGTTGTAAAAGGCCATCTATGGCGTAGTGAGAGGAACATCTATCTTGTATTTATCTTTAATGTTTGAATCTGGAAAATGTTTAATGAAATCCAGAACTTTGTTTTATTATTTACTTAGATTTTAAAGTCTTATTTTTACTTGTTTATTTAGTTGAGTTATCCTCTAGGTATTTGCTTGTTATTCTCTAACAAACAAATAGGGGGAGATTGAAAGACATATATATAGGCCTATTTGTTAACATCGAGGATACAACTCAACTTAAACAAGTTTGTAATAAGTAAGTAATAATTCAATTGTCACAGTCTCACAGTAATCTCAGAAGATCATATCAGTCAAAAGAATGAAGATTAAAGTCATCTTACAGACTTGAAGTAATTCTACATTGAAAGAAGTTCAATTTATTGATCAAGCCTCAGTGAAGTATTCAAAGAAGTGGATTTATTAAAGTGACAGAGATTTCAGATGTGTGACAACAAATGTACAGGTTACAAAGGTTGCACAAAGTCAAAAGCAACTAATGGACCACAGCTTAAAGTCAAGATGAAGAACATACATTGGAGTTAGTCACTTATGAACCAGACAGTACATCAAGTGTCAACTTCAGACAGTGAATATTCTTCATCAAATTCAAGTGGTTCAAGGATTGGTTATGCTATCTTGTAAGAATTGAAATTCTCTTTTAAATTAGTTATTAATTTATTTATTAAATTAATTCTTCATAATTAATTTAACAAATAAATTAAGTAATTAATTTATTGAATAAATTAATTCATCATAATTAATTTATGAAATAAATTAATTATTAGAATTAATTTAAAATAGAATTAGAATTATATTAGAATTTCTGAAATAAAATGAACTGGAATGACTATCAAAGGATAGTCATCCCGATAGTCATTCCAAGTCATTTTACATTAAAAATGAACTGGAATGACTATCAAGGGATAGTCATCCCGATAGTTATCCTAGTTCATTTCAAGTCATTCCAGGTTAAAAGGATAGTCATTCCAGGCTTTTGTAATAGTCATTCTAGACTATTATGAAAGTCATTCCAATGGAAATGCACGTGCAATTGTCAAGTGACTTATCAAGTTTACAAAAGCAAAAGATCAGACATAAAGAAACATTATCAAGAACATTACATCAAAAGAAAACCTTCTGTCAAGAAAAGCTTATACTCTGTCGTGGACATTTTTCATCTGTAAATCATTTCTAGAATCAAAGTGTTAAATTCAAACCACTGGAAATCATTTACTTGTACTGTTTTGACTATCTAGCGGATTTTAATCCCTAGAACGTATCTCGAACTATCGTTTATTGTTATATCTTTTTATTACAAAAATAGATAAATTCATGTCGAATTTATTCTAGATTTGTTTTAATTAGTTTGAGATTCAATCTTGTAATTAGTATCATATTTGTAACACCTTTCAGGTTTAATATAAGTTATATTTAACTTGAATTTTGTTTCATTTAATTCCGCCATATTTGTTCTTGAATTGTTCTACAAACTTATCGGGACCTAACACTTTTTCTCGAGAAACTTTTTTTCTGGAATTTTTTTCCAAAACTTTTTCTCTAGAATTTTTTTCCAAAACCTTTTTCTCGAGAATATTTTTCCGAGAATTTTTTTATGAAAACTTTTTTTCAAGAATTTTTTTCCAAAAAATTATTCTCGAGAAACTTTTTCCGAAAACCTTTGCTCGGAAATTGTTTTCTCAAGAATTGTTTCCGAAAAATTTCTCGGGAAATTTTTTCGCAAGATACTTTTTTCGAAAATTTTTCTGGGGATTTGTTCCAGATAAATTTTTTCTAAAAACTTTTTCTTGAGAATTTTTCCCGAGAATTTTTTTCCCAAGAAACTTTTTTCGAAATATGTTAGGTCCAAAGTATCGTAGAAGGGGGTGTTGAATACGATACTCACAAATAATTCAATTTCGTTCGCGGATAATTCATTTAGTTCTATAATGACATCAAACACACCAAACCAAACCAAGATTCGGGGAATATATCTTTTTATAAATATAAACCTCGAGGGGTGCTACAATTTCTAATCCGTAGATTAGCTTCAATGAGTTTAAGATTACACAAATTCAATACACTGATAGAATTCTGAGCACTATTAATTTCTATGATAATTTTCTCCGGCTCAAGCTTCTCTCTTAGTAATGTCTCTGCGTTCTGCCTTAACTGAAGAAGACACATTCTTCACTCTGTATTAACTGCAGTCGAAAACTATCGAACCACAATTGAAGAATCAATCATGGCCGTCCAATTTTCAATCAACCATTCACAACAAATACTTTTCACCTGCTCCTTTGAATTGAAAACCATCGAATGATTAAAAAGAATTTATCATTCGATAGTTTTTAAATAAAAACTATCGAAAGCTAAATTCTTTTAACTTGAATTCTGATGGACTTCTTTTATCTCATTCGATAGTTTTTAGAAGTAAAAACTATCGAGCCATTTTCTTTTGCTTGACCTTTTAATAATTCTTCTGAGCTTCAGGGTGTTCCAGTTTTAGACTCTATCAATTTCTTCTGAGACGATAAAACAACTTGATCTTTTTAAGTGTCGTCACCTAGTGCAACTGGTCTGGTTCACAGATGAATAACACTTGATCAATTCTTCTTCTATGTCTTGAATTCAATGCTGCTGATAAGTCCTTTGTCGTCCTGGTTGCTTCAAATAAATCACTGGAATCATGTGGTACTTAACCCTAAATCATTCACATACTTCTGTCATCTTGAAAGTCTTGTTTCTTTTGTTGTCACTGAGGCTTGAACATTTTCATGAACTTCTTTCCGTGACCTGTTTACGGACTTCAAGAATACATACCGTATTTTGATTTTTTGAGTTTACCTTTTCTTCTTTGATTCTGGATTCCTGTGCTTCTGTTAATACTATTGTTTGTCTTGTCCTTTGTTGAGTTGTAGTTATCTCTTTTACATCTTATGTTACATTATGCTTTACAATCTCCCCCTATTTGATTGGATAGAGTTCGACAAGCAAATACTTCGAGGATAACTCAACTAACTAAGGAAACATTAAACTAATTAAAGTAAGACAGCTTAATAATATTAAATGCATTCTGGATCAGATATATATACATTTCCAGATTTCATAAATCAAAAAACAATAAAACTTTCTACATATAAGTTGTTCCTCTAGTCTGAGCTGATAGTTCTTTTGTTCTTTGCTTCTTTTCTTCAGTCCATTCCGATCTCACCTTCTTCAATCATTGGATCGGAGTTAGCAGCTTGATAATCAATCACAGAAGGATAGTGCAGTGGTTCTCCAGGTTTAAGGATTGCTCCTTGGATGTGTCTTCCAATGTACTCTACCTCTTGACCCACTCCAGCCCACAACCATGCAATGTTAACATCTTTCTTGTTTAGCTTTGGCATGTTTGGTAGTCTGGGATGCACTTCCAATCCTCCTTCCACTTTCTTCCTATAGTAAGGAACATTCTCCATTAGAAATCTTCTTAGAGTGTCTGCTGCTTTGTCCTTCTCCGTTGATGAGAATCCAGTGGATCTAAGATACTTCTCAACTGATATCAGATAGTTGCTTGGATAGTCTCTCAGTTTGTCCTCAGCCAGATAGCAGATTCTGAACAAGTCATTCGTCATGAATCTAACCATTGGAGGATCTTCAGTAATCTCTGGACCGACTTTCATCAAGATCTCTTTAACATGCTCACGGAGCAGTTCATTTAGCCTTGTAGTCCTTTGTATCTTGATGAGCATAACCTGTAATTCTGTGTATGTCCTCTGTTCAAAAAACTTAGTGGAAATTGATTACTATGTTCCAGGCACCGTTTGCTTTAACCCCAGCTTTCAGAAAGATCATAGAGTTTCTCAATGCTGTGAAGTAATTCTGATCTTCAAGATTGACACTTCTGATGTTCTGAATGATAACCTCCACCTCAGCATTGTCGTTGACTTCTAATCCGTCTTCAACTCCGCAAAAGGTTTTATAAGCCATCTCCCAGTCACTTCCTTCTTTCTTTGCCAGATCCATCATCTTCTTCTTCCTCACTTCACTATACATCTTTAACCTCTTCAGTTTTTCACTACGCAGAACTGCTTGTTGTTTCTCTTTCTTAGCTTGCCTGGCATCTGTTGCAGCTCTTTGAGCTCTCACCACTTCCGAGGCAGCTTCTTCTTCCATATTATCCTCCCATATTGGATATTCAACAGGCTCTGGATAATATGGCTCATGCTCCTCCTGAATCGGTTGCTCTTGCATGAACTCAAATTCCTCTTCACTTTCCTCTTCTTGTACCATGTCCTCAATCCAGTACTGTCTAACTGGAATAGCTTCAACCGTTTCCCAAACTCCCTGATAGAGTATATATTTATATATTTTTTATATGATTTTATTCCTCATTGTTCGCACAAAATCACGCAAGCGTACGCGGTCACAAGTAATATATGAATAAGTAGAGTTCGTTCCCACAGAAACTGGTTTACCACAGTTATGCACTTATGGAACAATGTATGGCTATTGTTCAATGCTAAGACAAGTATCAAAGTTGTGTTTTTATCAACTAAATTAACTAATCAACTTAACAAGATTATAATTAACTAAAGAGATTGCTGTAGAATTACTTATGAGAATAAAACATGGGATCCTAACTTTATTAAATACTTCATCTAGAGCCTTTTGTCTTTAATCAGTGCATGTGACAGTTGTGATAACTAATCGGATAACACGAAATCAGCACACGCTACCTTTCAGTATACGTATACCAAACCACTCAAACATCCACAGAAGAGATAGAAGTTGAGCAGACACCAATTATGCTTAGACCCTATATGTCTATAAGATTTGAAAACATAACGGTTTAACGAGCAAGGTATCCATTCAGATTACATAGGGCAGGTAAGTTGGTTAAAATCACCTATGAATCATGCATGACAAACATACATAAACCTATGCTAGCATGGCAAGTTCTAAACCTCTATATCCACTTTCGCAATCAATAGAGATTAACAAACAACTTAGATGTTAGCTACGCATCCAAGAAGAATAAGCACAACCAAACTAGGATATCAATTAGCCATCACACACACATCTTTAAAACAATTAACTACTAAAATTCATAAATAAATCCGTTAGAATCCCACGGCAACGATTAGTTCATAATCGAACCGTTCATCATCGTGGGTTCTGATGAAAACATGATAATAAATATGTCTGTAATACTAATAAAGAGTAATAAGGTTTATGAAAAACAACTCCAACGAGAATCCAAAGTATCGCCTAATTAGAAGAATACAAAGATAAGATGAAAACTAGATCTTCGTAATCAGCCGTCTCCTTGTTCTCCTTGCCGGTGGATG
Source organism: Heracleum sosnowskyi (assembly GCA_030848705.1). Lineage (NCBI taxonomy): Eukaryota > Viridiplantae > Streptophyta > Magnoliopsida > Apiales > Apiaceae > Heracleum > Heracleum sosnowskyi. Next base: position 745,118 of record JAUIZM010000030.1, read on the forward strand.
ATTATCTATGTATGTATTTGAATCTCTCTCTGTATATCTGTATCTCTCAGATCTGATTTTTATATATATATCCTCAAATATTTTAATGCCTTGAGGAAACGTAATTGTACTTTCCTCAAGGCATTAAAATATTTGAGGATATATATATAAACATCAGATCTGAGAGATACAAATATACAGAGATATATTGATATACATACATACATATATGTTAGGCCGAATACACAATATATAATCAAGTATGTATGAGAATAACAATCAAGAACATAAGTTTATAAATCAACAAACTGAATTATATTAAAATAATTCTCTCTTAGTGATGTTAATGAATCACAAAGAGCTACTAGGTTACAAGAATAATATTTCAATAATCGCGTCCCTTCTAGGGATAACCTATCTGTGTTTATATAGTACACAGTTACATACAATCCATCTCTAATTGATATTCCTATAAGTTAGCGATACAATTCATATCAATTAAGGATTGCTTCAGTCTTCTATTCCGTTTCCTTAGTTGTATCAATATATTCTGCTTCTTTCCATCTTCAGAATATATTGCTTCTAGAATCTTTATCTTTGCACCGACAGCTAAGTCAACTATCACCACGTCAGACTTTATCAAACTCTGACTGGCTTCAATGTAAACTCTTCACCCAGTCAGACTTTATCAAACTCTGCAGTGTTTAAAACATATAACAAATGCAGTGTTTAAAATATAACAGAGTTTAATTTTAAAACAGAGTTTAAATTTAACTTAGAACAGAAAACATAAAAACTTACAGTCAGACTTTACTGAATTTCTTGGATATCAGGCACAGTCCTGATATAATCTGACAGTAATCTTCTCTCAGCTCTTTCAAGTTCAGCTATCATAATCTCTTTCAGCTCCTTATACTCTGGATCTCCTTCACCAGTTTGATATATGGCAGCCCTCAGAGAATAGATACTGTTTTTCTTTATGTCATTCCCTAGCCGAATGTAATGAGTTTTGTCTGACTCTGGGTTGAATTCTAAAACTTTGGTTCCAAGTGCTGTTGTGAATTTGACACTATTCCTCTTCATTTCAACAATCTTTCCATAAGCATCTCTGTACTTAGGAATATATGCACTGGAAACACTTCCTCCAAGAAGAACTTTCGATTTCATCATTCTGTCTTTTAAAACCAGAGCAGCATTATGAGTATTTCTATTTTTGATCTTCAGGAGATATAGAACATACTCTAGCTCTTCCCATAATTTCAGACGAATATCATCTTCTCCAATTCTGTAAACTCTGCCATCAGCCATAAAGTATAATAAAAACTCCTTCTTCAAGCCTCTGTGGTAAATCATCTAAACAGATTCTAGTTTATCAAGGTTTTCTTGAGTAACCCCAACACCAGGTTCTGCCAGTGATGTATGATCTAAAGGACTATTATTAACTCTTTTCTCTTTGTGGGAACCCAAACCAGATTTATCATAAGATTGTTTTCCAAGTACTGTTCTGGTTTGTAGAAAGTTCACCTGGCTAGGCTTCAGAGTTTCAGATAATGAGGATCTTTTGAAACCTTGGAGTGGTAAAGATAGCTGAGTTTGCACAACTTGAGCATTGTCAGAGGTTGGCACATCCTTAACAATAACATCAACTTGAGCTTTGTCAGAGGTTGAATAATTCTTCTTTGGTAACTGTTCTTCTTCTACCAGTATACCCTTTCCTTTATCAGCATTTGTAATCACAGGCCTCCTGGTGTATTGTATACTCTGTTGAGTATTTTCTTTAATAGAAATTCCAGTTTCTTTCTTTCTAGGAGCCTTGATTTCCTTCTTCTTGTAGATTCTAGCTTCAAGATTCTTCTTGTGTTCCTCAGCAAGCATTTGCTCTTCAGCTTGGATATCTTCAATTGTAACACCTTTTCCATGTTCTGCCATAAACACCTTAGCAGCAATCTCTTCATCAGTAGTTGGATTAGCTGAAACAGCTAAACTCTTGAGTTTTGAAGAAGATTGACCACCATAGTTTATTCTCTTTCTAGCATTTATCTGAGCATCAGAGTTTGATCTCCTCCCTTGCCCTTGAACATTCCTTGTCCTTGGATTTTTATCTTTTGCACCACCATCAGTAGTGTCATCTTTCCGAGTCAGAGTTTGAGAGCTCTTGCATTTGTCTTCTTGAGATACTCTCTCCCCCTTTTTGACATCATCAAACAGCAAAACTGATGTGAGCAATTCAATGGAATTTGCAATTTCATCCAACTTAGTTGACATTTTGACTTGATTTTCTTCAACCTTGGACAACCTGGAATCAAAAACTTTCTGATCTTTACATAAGGAAATATATAATGATTTATCCTTTTGCCGTGTAAGCTCCCTTGTAGCTAGATCATTCCTTAATCCTTCAATCACCTTGTCAGAATCATCAAAACGATTGTTTAATGATTTGATTTGAACAATTGTTGCTTTGAGATGACTGAGAAGTTCTGGATTTGTAATCTCTTTAGATGACTTTGTGACAAACTCTGCAGCTCTTTCATTTGAAAAGATAGTATCCTTGGATGACCAAGCAGAATAATACATATCTTGATAATGAGCATCTGTAGCATGTTGAGCAGCAACTCTCTCAGAATTATCAACAGAGTTTGCAAAAGAATCAGCATTAGAAGAATCAGAAACATCTTCCTCAGCTTCAACTTGAGCTCCCTCACTATTAACAGAATTTGCTACAACAACAGCATCATCTTCCAAAGGAACTTTTTCTGCAGCAGTCTCAGTGTTTATCTGCTCAGCTTCATGAATCTCAGAGTTTGCAATAAACTCTGCTTCAACAGGAACATTCTCTGTTGCATCCTTGTCATCAACATCAGGATGTGCAGCAACAGTTTCAGTAGCAGTAGCTTGTAAAGTCTGATTGACTTCCTCACCCTTTTCAAATTCAAAAGAAATGATTTCAGTGTGAGAAGCCATAGATTGTTCAATGTCAACAATATCCTGATTAGCTTCCACACCGTCTGTAAAATGTTCAGAGTTTTTAGAAATGGTTGCTTCAACTTCCATATCAACTCCTTGTGGCTCAAAAATCTCAGCCTCTGCTTCAGCATTTGCCAAGTCAGGCATAGAGGCTGTTTCAACATTTTCTGTAGCCTCCTGAACAATAATTTCAGGAGCTTCAACTGCAATCTCCTGATTTCCAGCTTCAGGAGCTTCAACTGCAATCTCCTGATTTCCAGCTTCAGGAGCTTCAACTGTCTTTTCAACATTTGCTCTATCCTCTGTGGACATAGTAGCTTCATTTGCAGCTTCCTGAATCACAACATTTGAGTCTTCTTGTAATTCAGCTTCATCCAAATCATCAAAAAGATAATTTGCTACGAACTTCCTTCTCTTGACAAGCACAGCTGTTTCTTCATTGTCAGCTCTGGATCAATTTGCTCTCCTCTTTTTAGATGGACCAACAGAGTTTGGCACAAATGATTTTGAGATACCAACTTCAGTAGCTGGCTTAACAATCCTTGCAGGTTTTGTACCAACATGCTTAGTCCTACCACCAGTCCGTGGTTGAACTGTAGAGGCTTCAGCATTTACTGGTTCTGATGGCTGTTGTGGTTGAGGTTGAGGGTTTAAGAACTGAAGCACTGTCTCGGGCAACAGCAATTCACCAACACTAACCTTCTTTAAATCCTTATTAGTAAGGTCAGAGAATACCCTTTTGTGCAATTTGAAAGAGGGAATTACGTCCTCCTCATCAATCTCAACATTTGGAACACAAGCAGAGAATAAAATTTGACAAAATCTAGAAAAATAGACTACATGCCTATTCTCTGTTAACTTCTCACCTATGTTCATCAAAACAAGTCTAGCAAAATCATAATTACTGGCAAAGAGAAGTGAATACCCGATTTGCAGACTGTCGATTGGAATCGCATCCCAATTTGTACATTTCTTCCCGAACGCCCGTGTTATGCAATAGAAAAAGAAACTCCATTCTTTTCGTAAAAGCGGTCGCTTCAGTTGGCCTATCTTCGCCAAAGATCCAGTATACCCAATAGCTTGCATCATTCTCTGAAGATCAGTATCACCAACACTAATGGTGTACGCGTCAGACTCTGCAAAGCCCATTGCTTCACGAACAGTTCGTGGAGTTATGACAAACTCTGTCTCCTGGAACTCAAAAACTATGGATGGGGTACCAGAAACACCACCATCATCATAGACACCAGTCTCCCAGAAAGCTTTGATCTGAGATCCATAAAGCTTTGCAGGCTCCACCAAAGCACGCCCAATTGATGATTGCGTAAGAAATTCCTGTATCAAATGAAACGCCTCTGGTGCATTGACAGTGTTTAATGGGGCTGCATAATTATTAGGAACGAACTCTAACCCAGAAGAAACAAAAGCTGTAGTAGCCATTAGTACGAATTGAAAAGAAAAATCAAAGAAACTGATTCAAAAGCTTCAAAAGAGTTTGTGTGTAGAAAAGTGTTTGTGAATATGCTTGTGTGACAATAGATGTGTGTTGGAGTAAGATGTGAAAAGTTTAGACGAAGGTGTGTGTATTGTATAAATGTAAAATTCAAAATTAAAAACTGAACAGTTTTTAATCATTAATACACAACTGTCTTACTCCGTTAACTGTGTTAGTGGGACACGTGGCACACATGCAATGACTATGACAGCAAGAATTGACAGTTTTCAATGCACATGCGCATTAAAAACATCAATAATTACTACCTGTTATACTTTTCTAGGAAATTAACCTCTCTCCTCTGTTTAAAACATTCTTGAACAACTGTCCAATCATACTCTTTTTGTATTTTCAAAACAAATGTCTTTTCTCAAAAAATCATAATTTATCTGAAACAAGCAAAATTTATTTTAATCAACAGAGATTAAAATGAAATTACCTCGGCGTAGAGTACACAAATCATCAGTGTTTACCAATCCTCCTCCTTTATAAATAAACTCTTTTCACAAACTGTATAGGTGTGAGTATTTGTGTGTGAATTAGCAGAGTTTACTGAATATGAATATTTAGACCATCTCAAAGTGCATAAAATCCACAGACTAAAGCAGTAAAAACTGATTGCCTAAACTCTCATGTATAACATAAAATCTGATTTTATATCTAAACTCTGTATACTGATATCCTTTCATTTGGATATATCTTTTATTTTTCACCCCCTTTCTATATATGTTTTCATATATATTTTTAATTATTTTTTTTTATTATATTTTTCCAGTAATCAGTGGTTGGCACTAGTCACCAAAAATCAAAGATTTTAGCCCTTATTTCATACAATAAGGTCCTGGATCTTCCTAGGCACAACATGATCTCAAAGGAATTTGTGCTCTATTTGGCATCTTTTGATTTGAGGGTGAATTATTTGCAATTTATAATCAGAGTTTAGACTTTTCATCAGTTAATACAATTAATTTATGAGAGAAAATGCAAACAGCTAATACAACTTCAGTGTATAGAATCAATAAACTAAGAGATGCTATAAATATAGAGACAGTATCATGTTGTGTAAAATTTCTGTACATTTTGTAATCAGAATTTATAATACTTAGAAGAATTCATGATTACTTACTGAAAATCATGCTTCATACATTTTTCTTCATCGGTCCATGTGTTTCAGACAAAAAAATCATAATCAGAGTTTAACATCAGACTTTAACCGACAGAGTATGACTAACAGAGTTTAGCATCAGAGTTTACTTTCAGAGTTTATGACACTGGTACTCATAACAGTTAATACATGCAAGGAATCATGAGCATAAAAATCAAACATGTATAGTTTTTGAGTCTAACCCGTATCTCTAGTCGAAACCAGAGATCATTCCAAGTTCATTTACCAATCTTGTAAAAGTAGCTTCACTCAAAGGTTTGGTGAAGATATCTGCAAGTTGTTGGTCTGTAGACACAAAATGAAGCTCAATGTTTCCTTCTTCCACATGTTCTCTGATAAAATGATACCTTATGCTGATGTGCTTGGTCATGGAGTGCTGTACTGGATTTCCTGTCATAGCAATAGCACTTTGTTTATCACAGAAAATAGGTATTTTAGAGTACCTCAAACCATAATCCAGCAACTGATTCTTCATCCACAGAATCTGTGCACAACAGCTACCAGCAGCTATATACTCTGCTTCTGCTGTGGATGTGGAAATTGATTTCTGTTTCTTGCTGTACCAAGAAACCAATTTGTCACCTAAGAATTGACAGCTTCCACTTGTACTTTTTCTGTCTATCTTACAGCCTGCAAAATCTGCATCAGAGTAACCAATTAACTTAAACTCTGATTCTCTAGGATACCACAAACCCAAGGTTATGGTTCCTTTGAGATATTTGAAAATCCTTTTTACAGCTGTTAGATGAGGCTCTCTGGGATCTGCTTGAAATCTTGCACAAAGACATGTTGCATACATGATATCAGGTCTACTTGCAGTAAGATACAGTAAAGACCCTATCATTCCTCTGTAGTTTGTCATATCTACTGAGGCTCCTGTGTCTTTGTCTAGCTTTGTTGCAGTAGCCATGGGAGTTGTAGCAGATGAACTATCAAGCATACCAAATTTCTTGAGAAGATTTCTGGTATATTTTGCTTGATTGATAAAAATACCATCATCTGTTTGCTTGACCTGTAAGCCTAGAAAGTAACTAAGCTCTCCCATCATGCTCATTTGGTACCTGGACTGCAAAAGCTTTGCAAACTTCTTACAAAGTTTGTCATTAGTAGATCCAAAAATAATATCATCTACATAAATTTGAACTAAAAGCAATCATCACCAGAATTGAAATAAAACAAGGTTTTATCAATTGTACCTCTTGTGAACCCACTTTCTAAAAGAAATTGAGCAAGAGTTTCATACCATGCTCTTGGTGCTTGCTTTAGTCCATATAATGCCTTGTCAAGCCTGTAGACATAATCTGGATGCTTGGGATCTACAAATCCTGGTGGTTGTTCAACAAACACTTCTTCTTCAAGCTTCCCATTGAGAAAAGCACTTTTCACATCCATCTGAAAGACTTTAAACTTCTTGTGTGCAACATAGGCCAGAAAAATTCTTATGGCCTCCAATCTTGCAACTGGAGCAAAGGTTTCATCATAGTCAATCCCTTCCTGTTGTGAATAACCTTTAGCCACAAGTCTAGCCTTGTTTCTTGTAATCACACCTTCACTGTCAGTCTTGTTCCTGAAAACCCACTTTGTACCTACAATTGATCTATTCTTTGGTCTAGGTACAAGTGTCCAGACTTCATTTCTTTCAAATTCATTTAACTCTTCTTGCATTGCTATAATCCAATTAGCATCTTGAAGAGCTTCCTCCACCTTCTTTGGTTCTGTTTGAGACAAGAAAGCATGATACAGACACTCATTATTTGTTGCACTTCTAGTTCTCACACTAGCATCAGGATCTCCAATTATGAGATCAGGTGTGTGTGCCTGTGTCCACTTTCTTGCTGTTGGTAAGTGGTTTCTTGCATCATTATTGGATCCTCCCCCTTGATCCATGCTCTCCTGATTCATGTGTTGACTTTCTGCAGCTTCTGAGGCTCCCCCTGAATTGGACTGCTCAGAGTTTGAGCTTTCAGAGTTTGAATCAGCTTCCTCAACAGACTCACTTTGAGTGTTTGAGTCACCATGTTGAGCTGCCTCACGCTCCCCCTCAACTAGTTCTCTGTTTTGAGAATTTTCAGTTTCTCCATTATTTACCAGTAAAGGTTCAGAGTATGCTTCGTCAGAGTTTATCAGAACTGCTTCATCAGGGTTTGTCGGTACTGCTTCATCAGAGTTTACATCATCAGAGAATAAATCTTCATTTTCAAAGCGCAGTTGATCATATTCATCTAAGTCATCAAGTCCAGTTATTTTCTTGTCATCAAATGACACATGTATAGACTCCATGATCACCTTTGTTCTCAGATTGTATACTCTGAATGCTTTTGTTGACAATGGATAGCCAACAAAAATTCCTTCATCAGTTTTTAACTCAAATTTGGTCAACTGTTCAGGATGAGTCTTCAACACAAAGCATTTGCATCCAAATATATGAAAGTATTTCAAATTTGGCTTCTTATTTTTCACCATCTCATATGGTGTTTTACCATGCTTGTTGATCAGTGTAGCATTTTGAGTAAAACAAGCAGTTTGAACAGCTTCTGCCCAGAAATAGGTTGGCAACTTTGCTTCTTCAAGCATAGTTCTGGCAGCTTCAATTAAAGTTCTGTTCTTTCTTTCAACTACACCATTTTGCTGTGGAGTTCCAGGTGCAGAAAATTCTTGTTTCACTCCTCTTTCTTTGCAGAAAGCTTCCATGATTGTGTTTCTGAATTCAGTTCCATTATCACTCCTGATAATTTTGACTTTGTGCTGTGATCCTTTGTCCAGTAGATTTACATGATCCATCAGAGTTTGAGCAGTTTCATCCTTCTTTGATAAGAAATACACCCATGTATATCTAGTATATTCATCAACAATTACTAGAGCATATTTCTTTCTGCCCATAGACATCACATTCACTGGTCCAAAAAGATCAACATGTAGAAGATGATAAGGTTCCACAACTGAAGATTCAGATTTGCTCTTGAAAGATGACTTCCTTTGCTTGGCCTTTTGACAAGAATCACACAGACCATCTAAGCTTAGTATTGACTTTGGAAGTCCCCTTACAAGATCTTTTCGTATAAGTTCATTGATGTTGTTCAAGTTTAGATGAGAGAGCTTCTTATGCCATTTCCAACTCTCTTCATTTGACATTCTTGCAGACAGACACACTGTTTTTCCATCAGAGTTTGTTACCAAACTTGCTTCATAAATATTGTTGCGCCTGTGTCCAACTAGAACAACTTTTCCAGTAGATTTACTGATAACTTCACAGTATTCCGTATGAAAATCTACATGGTTTCCTCTGTCACAGATTTGACTCACAGATAGCAGATTATGCTTGAGTCCTGAGACTAGAGCTACATTTGTGATGATGACACTTCCAAGATTAATATTTCCATATCCCAGAGTGTGTCCTATGTTGCCATCTCCATAGGAAACCTTTGGGCCAGCCTTCTCCTCAAAGTCTGATAGCAGGGCTTTATTTCAGTCATATGTCCTGAGCATCCACTGTCCAAGATAAGTGTGCTCTCTTTTATACCCTGCAATCACAAACAAACACTAAGTGTTAGTTTTAAGGACCCAGACTTGCTTGGATCCTTTGGCTTTCTTAACAGTGTTAGCTTTTGCAGCGGAATCACTATCAACAGAGTTTAAACTAACATTGTCAGACTTTACACTTGCAGAGTTTGCTCTAACCCATTTCAAGTTGGGTTTTAGCTCATAATAGTTGTGATAAATAGCATGATAACTCTTACAAGTATAAATAGAATGCCAAGTGCTCCCACAGTGTGTGCATAAAGTCTGTGGTTTAACCCTTACATAATCATTCTTTACTCCTGAAGTAGAAGGTAAAGAATTAATATCTTTGTTCTTATTGCAAAATCTAGCAAGATGGTTAGTACTACCACAATTATAACATGTTTTCCTTGGAGCAGCAGCAGTAGGCAAATGATTATTTCTTTTATTTACGCCTATCTTTCCATTCCTATTCTTCTTGGACCCTTTTGGTTTCATGGCAGACTTTACCTCTTTCAGCTTATGATTGAACTGTTTTCCTGTCATCAAACCAACATTAACCTGTTTTTCACAAGTTTTTACTGGCTTTCTAACAGCTTCTATTTCCATAAGATTTTCTGTTATAATATTTTCCTGTCTTTCACAGGTTTCATCTGATTCCATATCAGCTTCTCTTACTACAACAGATTTTAACTTATTGGTTTCTTGAACAAATTTCACAGGTTTAAGTTGTGGTTTAACCTTAACTTTGTCTTTAAACCTATGTTCATCATTTTCACAATAGCCTAAACCTACAGAATCTGTCTGAAACACTTGATGAGTGTCTCTTCCAGAGTTTGTCCAAGTCTTGATTATTTTTCTTTCTTTTTCTAGATCAGATTCTAGTTGCTTATATCTTTTGAGCAACTCCTGTTCAACATAAACAGCATCATCTCTTTCTTTTTAAATCTGCTTCATATTTTCAAGTTCTCCTTCAAGAAACTTGTTTCTATCTTTAAGGTTAAGATTCTCAGATTTAATTCTCTCATTCTCTAAAGTCTGATCCCTATAACTAACATGTACGCTTTTCAGATATACTCTTAATTCAGATATATTATCAGTGTCATAAGCATAAGTAGTTAGGGGTACCTTATTTTCAGATGATTTAGTCTCATCTTTGACAGTTGCCATAAGAGCATAATTTACTCCATCATCAGAGTCTGAAGTATCTGCCCAGTCTTTGCCTTTAGAGATGAGTGCTTTCTCAGATTTTCCTTTCTTGCACTCTGGGGCATAGTGACCCATCTCCTTACACCTGTAGCACTGGATTTCAGATTTATCCTTCTTGCCAGACTTGGTCTCCCTTCCATCAGACTTTCTAAAACTTTTCTTTTCAGAGTTTGAATCTTTCCTTGAGAATCTCTTTCCTTTCTTGAAGTTCTTGAATCCCATCTTCTTGAAGGTCTTCACCATCAATGCAGCCATTTGCATCATCTGTTCTTCATCATCCTCAGAGTCAGAAGCTTCATCAGAGTTTGAGTCATCATCAGAGTTTGATGACTCACTTTCAGATTTAATGACTAGAGCCTTTCCCTTGGATCTCTTCCTTGATGATTCTTTCTTGATGGGCTTCTCCTCAACTTTGAGAGCTACATATTTTGTCTTCTTGCTTGATCTTCTATTTCTTTGTTCTATTTCCAATTCATGAGTTTTCAGTAACCCATAAATCTCATCAAGTTCAGTTTCAGCAAGTTCGTAATTATCTCTTATAGTTGTTGCCTTCAAATCCCATCTTTCAGGTAAAGATAAGAGAAATTTGAGATTTGATTCTTCAAGATCATATTCTTTATCAACTAGAGATAAATCATTCAACAGTTTACAGAATCTGTCATAAGTCTCAGTCAAGGTTTCATTGGCTCTTGAATCAAAGTGCTCATACTCCTGAGTGAGTATCGTTTTCCTGTTCTTCTTTATAGCAGTGGTTCCTTGACACCTGACTTCCAAAGCATCCCAGATTTCTTTTGCAGTTTTGCAACCAATCACTCTGTTAGACATAACATTATCTAAAGCACTGTGGAGAAGATGTCTAACCTTTGCATCTTTTGCAATTGATGAGATGTCCTCAGGAGTCATATCTTTCTTTTCCTTTGGAACAGTCTTTTGTTCTTGACCATCAACAACAGGAGACAATTTAGTCGGCATATGAGGACCATCATATATTCTGTCAAGGTATTCTGGATCTGTAACCTCCAGAAACATGGTCATCTTCACCTTCCAAATTGGATACTCCACTGGCCTGAGAATTGGAACCCTGATTGTTTCATATCGACTCACAGAATTAGGTTTAACCTGTTCAACCTTGGGAGAAGTTTGATTTTCTTCAGACATGATTATTACTGTGTTTGAATCGAAAAACTGTATATATTAAACAGCCTTGGCTCTGATACCAATTGTTAGGCCGAATACACAATATATAATCAAGTATGTATGAGAATAACAATCAAGAACATAAGTTTATAAATCAACAAACTGAATTATATTAAAATAATTCTCTCTTAGTGATGTTAATGAATCACAAAGAGCTACTAGGTTACAAGAATAATATTTCAATAATCGCGTCCCTTCTAGGGATAACCTATCTGTGTTTATATAGTACACAGTTACATACAATCCATCTCTAATTGATATTCCTATAAGTTAGCGATACAATTCATATCAATTAAGGATTGCTTCAGTCTTCTATTCCGTTTCCTTAGCTGTATCAATATATTCTGCTTCTTTCCATCTTCAGAATATATTGCTTCTAGAATCTTTATCTTTGCACCGACAGCTAAGTCAACTATCACCACGTCAGACTTTATCAAACTCTGACTGGCTTCAATGTAAACTCTTCACCCAGTCAGACTTTATCAAACTCTGACTGGCTTCTAGATAAACTCTGATATGTACCTGGTACGTAAACACTGATGAACAAACGTCAGCAATTATATCTAACAATATACATCCACCGGCAAGGAGAACAAGAAGACGGCTGATTACGAAGATCTAGTTTTCAACTTATCTTTGTATTCTTCTAATTAGGCGATACTTTGGATTCTCGTTTGTTTCTTCATAAACCCTAGTACTTTTAATTAGTATTCCAGACATATTTATTATCATGTTTTCATCAGAACCCACGATGATGAACGGTTCGATTATGAACTAATCGTTGTCGTGGGATTCTAACGGATTTATTTATGGATTTTAGTAGTTAATTGTTTTAAAGATGTGTGTGTGATGGCTAATTGATAACCTAGTGTGGTTGTGCTTATTCTTCTTGGATGCGTAGCTGACATCTAAGTTGTTTGTTAATCTCTATTGATTGCGAAAGTGGATATAGAGGTTTAGAACTTGCCATGCTAGCATAGGTTTATGTATGTTTGTCATGCATGATTCGTAGGTGATTTTAACCATCTTACCTGCCCTATGTAATCTGAATGGATAACTTGCTCGTTAAACCATTATGTTTTCAAATCTTATAGACATATAGGGTCTAAGCATAATTGGTGTCTGCTCAACTTCTATCTCTTTTGTGGATGTTTGAGTGGTTTGGTATACGTATACTGAAAGGTAGCGTGTACTGATTTCGTGTTGTCCGATTAGTTATCATAACCGTCACATACATTGATTAAAGACATAAAACTCTAGATGAAGTATTTAATGAAGTTAGGATCCCATGTTTTATTCTCATAAGTAATTTGAAAGCAATCTCTTTAGTTAATTATAGTCTTGGTAATTTGCTTAGTTAATTTAGATAATCCAAACACAAATTTATTACTTGTCTTAGCATTGAACAATAGCCATACATTGTTGCATAAGTGCATAACTATAGTAACCAAAGCAGTCTCTGTGGGAACGAACTCTACTTATTCATATATTACTTGTGACCGCGTACGCTTGCGTGATTTTGTGCGAACAAGTTTTTGGCGCCGCTGCCGGGGACTCGGTGTTATTTATATGGTTTATGTGCTTGTCATCAGTGGGAGTTAAAGTTCACTGACTCGGATTATTCTTTCATCAATGTTACTTTGTTTGGTGAGTTTCAGGTATTCTAGCGAGCGTGTATGCGAACACGTTCTTAATCTCGGAAAGAAGAACTTGAATTGAATCTAGTTATGGGAGAACCAGCAGCAAAAACGAAGGCTTTGAAGGATTTTTCTCAGCCTAAGATCAATGACATTCAATCTAGCATTGTCAGGCCAGCCATTGCAGCTAATACTTTTGAAATCAAGCCTGGCACGATTCAGATGGTGCAGAATTCAGTTCAGTTTGGGGGTGCTCCGACGGAAGATCCTAATATGCATATTATGGATTTCATTGAGATTTGCGACACCTTCAAGTTCAACGGAGTGTCGGAAGATGCTGTGAAACTAAGACTTTTCCCATTTTCTCTGAGGGATAAAGCTAAAGGCTGGTTGCACTCTCTACCAGCAGGTTCTATTACTACATGGGAGGATCTTGCTCAGAAGTTTCTCACTAAATTCTTCCCGATGGCTAAAACAGCAGCAATCAGGAATGCTCTTACTCGGTTTGCACAGCATTCAGGGGAAACTTTATGTGAAACTTGGGAGCGTTACAAGGAGATGCTTAGGAAATGTCCTCATCATGGAATGCCTGATTGGATGGTGATCAATTGTTTCTATAATGGTCTGGGAGGTCAATCTCGACCAATGCTGGATGCGGCAACAGGTGGAGCTCTTTGGGCTAAAAGCTACGATGAAGCTTATGAACTAATTGAGATGATGGCTGCTAATGAATACCAGAATCCAAATCAGAGGTTATCACAAGGCAAGGTAGCAGGAATTCTGGAAGTGGATGCAGCTACAGCAATAGTAGCACAACTAAAGGCTCTGTCTATGAAGGTTGATTCTTTGACTAACTATGGAGTTCAGCGGGTGGCTAGTGTGTGTGAGCTATGTGCAGGTGCACATGACTCGACTCAGTGTGCCATATCTAGTGAATCGGCACAGTTTGTGAGCAATTTCCAGAGACCACAGCAGCCAGTGCCTAACGCCTATCATCCTAATAACAGGAACCATCCTAACTTCAGCTGGAGTAACAATCAGGGAGGCCAGCAACAACCACAACAGCCGTATCAGCAGTATCAAGGTCAACAATTTGGAGCTAAGCCATTCAACCCTTCTGGTTTTCAGCAGCAGTATGCTCCAAGGCAACCGTATCAACCACCAGGGTTTCAACAACCGTCTCATGGCAATGCTGGTCAATCATCTAATGAAAAATCTGAATTGGAGGAATTGAGGCTAATGTGCAAGAGCCAAGCTGTTTCCATCAAGACTCTGGAGAATCAAATCGGTCAAATTTGCTAATGCGTTGTTGAATAGACCACATGGAACTCTCCCTAGTGATACGGAAGCTATTCCAGGCAAACGGGAGGCCAAGGAACATGTAAAAGCAGTTACCTTGCGATCTGGAAGGGTTACGAATGATCAGAACTCAGAAACAGCGCAAAACGAAGAAAATTTGAAAAGTGAACAGTACCTAGGGCGCGCCCGCACTGTTCATAGCGCGCCCGCGCCCCCCATTCTGCCAGAAATTGAAAAAAATGGAGAAAAGGCTGATCAGTTGGTGGACAAATCGGAGAAGAGCAAACTTTCTACTGAGAAATCTGTTCCGAAGCAGGCTACAGAGACCAAGGAAGTCTATCCTCCTCCGCCATTCCCTAAACGTCTTCAGAAGCAGAAGTTGGATAAACAGTTTGCTAAATTTCTGGAGGTATTTAAGAAGTTGCATATCAATATACCTTGTGTGGAAGCTCTAGAACAAATGCCGAGCTACGCAAAGTTCATGAAGGGTATTCTCTCATGGAAGTTGAAACTCAAGGAGTTGGAAACCGTTGCTCTAACAGAAGAATGTAGTGCTATCCTACAGCAGAAGTTACCTCCTAAACTGAAGGATCCAGGGAGTTTCACCATACCATGCAGTATCGGCAATCTATCTTTCAACAAGTGCTTGTGTGACTTGGGAGCTAGTATTAATTTGATGTCGTTGTCTGTCTTCATGCAACTTGGGCTGCCGGAGCCTAAACCTACAAACATGTCCCTACAGCTAGCTGATCGGTCGATCACATATCCAAGGGGTATAGTGGAGGATGTTTTGGTTAAAGCGGATAAGCTCATTTTTCCTGCTGATTTTGTTATTCTGGACTTTGAGGAAGACAAGAAGATTCCGATTATCTTGGGAAGACCGTTCTTAGCTACAGGCCGAACTTTGATCGATGTGCAGAAAGGAGAGCTTACAATGAGGGTTCAAAATCAAAAGGTCACTTTTAACGTGTTCAAGGCAATGAAATTTCCAACTGAGGAAGAAGAGTGCTTTAAATTGGAGATGGTCGATTCTGTCGTCAATACAGAGATTGAACAACCGCTGAAGTCAGATACAATGGAGAGAGTCTTGATAGGGGATTCTGAGACTGAAGACGAAGAAAGAGAATAGCAACTTCAGTTGTTGAATGCACCTCCGTGGAAAAGAAAAATTGATGCGTCATTCGAATCTCTTGGATTAGCAGAGCTGAACAATTCTCAGGAGCGACTTAAACCATCTATGGAAGAAGCTCCTACACTTGAACTCCAATCACTGCAAGATAAATTGAGGTATGGTAACGAGAGCAACAGGCTATATAAGGAGAAGGTTAAGGACTGGCATGAAAGAGGGGTGGTGAAACATTCATTTGTGCCTGGTCAGCTAGTTCTGCGTTTCAAGTCTCGATTCAGATTTTTTCCAGGAAAGCGTAAGTCAAGGTGGTCGGAGCCTATCACGGTTAAATCAGAATTTCTGCATGATGCAGTAGAGATTTTCCATAAGTTTCCGGACGAAGCGTTCAAGGTTAATGGTCAGTGGCTGAAGCATGACATTGGTAATACGGTGAACCGTGAGTCGACGTTCACCGTTCTTGCGACTGGATGAAAAAGGATTCACGTCAAGCTATTGACGTAAAAAAAGCGCTTCTTGGGAGGCAACCCAAGATTTTGGAAGAGGAACACTCTCCCACATTTTTCAACCGGGACTTCATGCACTAGGGGAGTATTTCTAACCTTTCTTTGTATAATTTTTCACTCCTATTATTTTTGTATTTCTTTTAGGATCTTGTTAGTTTTTCATATTTATATATATTATTCACTGGGGACAATGAACCGCTTAAGTGTGGGGACGTGTTCTTAATAATAGTATATTTTAAAACCAAAAAAAAAAAAAAAAAAATTATAAAAATCCAAAAAAATTGAAAATTTAAAACTTTTTGTATATAATTGTCTTGTCTCAAAAGCATGTTAGTATGGATAAGAACACATTGTGTAGATTAATTTCGCATGATTAATTCTGAGTGTCACATTCATGAAAAATAATTTGATGCTTGGTAATTCCTTGTGTGTGCTTGCGAAAATTTGAAAACTTGAGATGTTTCTTGGTCAATTTTAGTGAGTTAAGCATGCTTTCACCATGTGAGGATTTGAGCCTAATTTATGATTGATACATTTTATATCAATCCATTTTTTGTTGTGTGATGTTCATCATGATTATTGTTGCTCTAGAACTTGTTTTAAACCGTTTTGAGACTACATGATATGTGTATGTATGAATATGATAAAGGCACTAGGATTAACCTTATTTACCCAAACAATACCCATATGAAAAATAATCCTTAGTGAACCCCTTTGAGCTTATACCCGTTTCTTTCGTATATCACCACTCTAAAACTTTTTAGCCCACTTATTTATTCTTGTTTTGATTTATCTGGTAGAGCATATTGATTCAATTTATGGGTTGGTGAATATTTAGTGTGGGGATTTCTTTTGGTTAAAGTGTTACATCTTGGTGGGATACAATATGGTACGAAAGTTGCAAACAAGTATTAAGTACTCCTTTGAGATCAATGGGTGGCAAGTGCAATATCATATTAAAGGGACGATCCATGTGTGCTGGTATTAAGTATATTCTTGGTGACTTTTCACTGCCCTTGGTTACTGGAGAATGACTTGACTTTGAAAAAAAAAATGAAAAAAAAAATTATGAGCAAGAGGAAAATCAAGTAGAGTGTGTTCATTTGATTGATACAATGTGAAAGTGGGAAAGTACATGGGCTATAAGTACTTGGAAGTTTAATGCTTGTGAAAGCTTGATCAACTTTTACATGATCTAAGTTTCATATTGGGTGCTTTAATTAAAAGTGAATACTATGCTCTATCAGTTATCAAGTTTAGCCACTTGTTAGCCTGGTTCTTTGATATCCTACCCCTTACCTAAGCCCCGTTACAACCTTTAACGAAGACCTTTTGATTCATGTATGCATATATACGAGGTAGTGGAGATTTGGTGGACAACCAAGCATATGGTAGCACATGAGTACATTGATTGAACTTGAGCGATACACTTATACCCATACACTTGTGTGAAGTGAGAGCAATGTGAGATTCTATCCATAGCATGCTTACTTGTTGAATGCGACTTTGATGTCCATCTCATGATATTTTTGTCTATCTAGACACTGTGTGCATACTTGGATTATTTTGTGTTAATGATGCTTAAAGTGAAAGTACTTGTACTTTCAGACACTTTTAGGTTGATATGTGATTGAGATTTACAATGTGTGGAGTACTATGACATGTTGCATGTTTGAGAGATTTGGTGGTTGAAAATATTTGATTTTGTGGGTATATCATCTATAAACCCTCACGAGACAAAACTCGTCCTACTAGGGCTACCTAGGGGTTTAACGGCTTGTTGCATATGCTCAATGCAATCGTGTCATCTACGAAAGTGGTGGTCCTATTAGTTAGTATTATTTTTATTTCTTTATTTGCCCGAGGACATGCAAAATGCTAAGTGTGGGGATGTTTGATAGAGTATATATTTATATATATTTTATATGATTTTATTCCTCATATTTATTATATTTTGCAGTTAATTGGGTATTTATTTAATAAATTTTAATGTTTTATTGTAGGATGCAAGGAAATCCTAAACTTGGAAGGATTGGAGAATAAAGAGCTTAATTTGGAGATTTATTAGAAGAAAATTCGGATTTGTTGGGCTGCCTGCACATAATTCACTGTTTGGGTCATATCTTGAGATCTAGAAGTCAGAATTGGACGATTTAACAGCCCACGCGAAGATAATAAAAATATCTTTTATTCTAAAGTGGTCCAATTACCAAATTACTTCAGGAACGTCCCAGAATTACTGAAGAAAAGTCAGCTACGAATTTTCCTTGTAAAACGGAATCAGTTTAGGAAACGTAATTGTACTTTCCTCAAGGCATTAAAATATTTGAGGATATATATATAAACATCAGATCTGAGAGATACAGATATACAGAGATATATTGATATACATACATACATATACATCCACCGACAAGGAGAACAAGAAGACGGTTGATTACGAAGATCTAGTTTTTAACTTATCTTTGTATTCTTCTAATTAGGCGATACTTTGGATTCTCGTTTGTTTCTTCATAAACCCTAGTACTTTTAATTAGTATTCCAGACATATTTATTATCATGTTTTCATCAGAACCCACGATGATGAACGGTTCGATTATGAACTAATCGTTGTCGTGGGATTCTAACGGATTTATTTATAGATTTTAGTAGTTAATTGTTTTAAAGATGTGTGTGTGATGGCTAATTGATAACCTAGTGTGGTTGTGCTTATTCTTCTTGGATGCGTAGCTGACATCTAAGTTGTTTGTTAATCTCTATTGATTGCGAAAGTGGATATAGAGGTTTAGAACTTGCCATGCTAGCATAGGTTTATGTATGTTTGTCATGCATGATTCGTAGGTGATTTTAACCATCTTACCTGCCCTATGTAATCTGAATGGATAACTTGCTCGTTAAACCGTTATGTTTTCAAATCTTATAGACATATAGGGTCTAAGCATAATTGGTGTCTGCTCAACTTCTATCTCTTTTGTGGATGTTTGAGTGGTTTGGTATACGTATACTGAAAGGTAGCGTGTACTGATTTCGTGTTGTCCGATTAGTTATCATAACCGTCACATACATTGATTAAAGACATAAAACTCTAGATGAAGTATTTAATGAAGTTAGGATCCCATGTTTTATTCTCATAAGTAATTTGAAAGCAATCTCTTTAGTTAATTATAGTCTTGGTAATTTGCTTAGTTAATTTAGATAATCCAAACACAAATTTGTTACTTGTCTTAGCATTGAACAATAGCCATACATTGTTGCATAAGTGCATAACTATAGTAACCAAAGCAGTCTCTGTGGCAACGAACTCTACTTATTCATATATTACTTGTGACCGCGTACGCTTGCGTGATTTTGTGCGAACACTCCCCATCCATCCAGACCTTTCTCCCCATCTCCAACATTCTCCCCCTTAGTTGAGGAATCCTCGACAAAAGCATCCTCAACATAAAAGGTAGTAGAAGGATCAGGTTGTTGATTTGAAGGTCCAGGTTGTCCAGTTTGTTGGTTCCTTAGCATAGTCCAGATTGATTGTACCCTGTCGCTTTGGTTGTCCAAGAAATCCATAATCTGCTTATTCATATCATTCATAGAAGCTAGCGTCAGGTCAATGTTATCCAATCTTGAGTTGGTAGTCTTTTCCATATGATCCAGTCTCTTGGTCAGTTTAGACTCCACTCTTGAAAGTGTGTTCATTGCATCTTTTACCCGCGCTTGACCATCCCGGATAACCAGAACGTCTTCTTTTAAAGCTTCATGTCCTTGCGACAAAGCAAACACTTCATTCATGAATCCATCTTTTAATTCCTTGACGTCCGTCCTCAATTCGACAAGTTCCTCCATTGCTTCCTTCTTCAAGGAGTCCACTGCCTGCTTAGTACCTGTTATAGTGCCAAATGCACTGCCAATGACCCTGAATGTTCTTTTGGAATCAGCTGCAGCCAAGTCAACCTTCTCTTGAATAGTCTTTAAAGAAGCATTGCCTTGACTAGAGGAGATCCCTTGGTCAAAGGAAGGTCGCAGTGGAGCCTTGAATAATGGATTTCCTTCTTTATCACGAACTGTCATTTCCTTGAGTGTTGATTGAACATGGAACTCTCGTTCTGTAGGCAGTAGCTGATCATCAATGTTTGGCAGGGTTAGGGTGTCACTCCTCACATTTGGCTCTGGGTGTACACTCAACGTTTCTGTCGGTGTTTCACTCATTTTTCCTTTCCCACTCAGGCTTGGTGTAAGTGTTTTTGTTTCACTCAATCCCTTTGTGCTAGTTGTACCTGTAGAAGAAAACACTGTAGCCGTCCTTAAGGAGGTCACCGGTGGTGCAATGGGGCTTCGCAAGTCCCCGTCCTTGGTTAAACCAAGTTGTTGATCATCCTTAGATGATATATCCTTTGAAGGATCTAGAGTTTGAATCTCTAGGGGGTTAGAAACAGGCTCTATTAACAGCAGAGATCCTGAAACTTCCTCTTGAGTCTGTGAAGACTTCATCTCAGTTAACTCCTCAATAGTAATTGATTCATTGTCACCGAGTTGCCGATCTGCGCCTACGTCAGACCCTTTACCCGCAGGATCCAGATATGTTCCATCTGGGGAGCTAGGCAATGACCCTTTAGATTTTGCATTTAGGTCAGAGCCTTCTCTCGACGTCTGTGAAGACCCTTGGTTCTTAGAACCTTCAACCAGTGAACCTGACCGTAATATGATCGGAACACCAGTTGCTTCCGTCAATTCTTCCTTACTTGATTGAGCTATGGGTTCAGATATTTCTTTTGTTAGCATTGCCCAATCAAAATTAGAAAAATCTGTGAAGGGTTCTTTGGATGAGAGAAATGAACTATCAACAGTTGCCTCGGTTTCTGTTCTTCTCCTTTAAGAGGTAGGCAGAGCTGCTGTTGAAGGGTGTATCTCCTTATGTGGTGCTGCTATGACACTATCTCCCTCTACACTCACGGATGTCTGAAAGTTGGGTATAGTAGGGGAAGGAGGTTCGTTTATGGTTTCATTTGGCTCTTCCAAAGGCTCTTCGACCGTGTTTAGAGATTGTGGGTTTGCAATCTCATGGTCAGTGATGGCCACTGAGGGCTCTGGATCAACATCCATTGGTTGTGGTTCAGGAGCCAGTTCAGGTTCAGGAATGTTACCTTCATTTACTTGTTCCCCTGGGGGGTAGAAGTTGTAGGGGCACTGTTCTTAGATATTTAGTGAGAACAGTGGGTACCCCTGGAAGATGAGTCTTTCTTATCAGAGCGGTTATTGCATTGCTCTTCATCCTCATGCACTCCATGGTCTCCTCGTTTGCAAATGTCTCACATTCATCATCTGTTAAGACATCATTGAGAATTAGCTGTATGAACCTAGGATAGAAACAAAGCACATCGTCCATGCCTGTTCTTTCATCCAATGGTCCCATGCACAGAATGACTTGATCAATCACTAATCGTCCTATGTTTATATGCCTATTGTTAGCAATGGCAAACCCTATCTTCTGAAGAAATAAGGGAATACCATGCAGATTTGTAAGCTTAGCAGTAAAAACATGGATAAGTGTGTGAAAGAAAAAGTTCCATGGCTTGGTTAGGTAATTCTTAAGAAACTCTCCCACGAAGAAGTTTGGTTGTTGACTTCTTATGATAGTGAAGAAAGCATGTATATCCTCAGTTGAGGGATCCGGAACAAGGTTTTCTGTTGGAAAATGTAGAACCTGTTAAAATCATGTTCCGTTACCCTTATTGTTTTGCCCCCTGGCACAACAAAACTAAAGGATCTAATGTTATTCTCACTTGTGTCAGTGGCTGATGTGTACAACGCAGTCAATTGATCGATGCAAAGGACTACGGGAGTACTCAAAGCGTATGCCACTAATGAACGTGTGTTCAGAAACTCTGCCCATGCACGAAACTGTAAGTTCGTAATGGCTTGTAAATTCTGAAACGAGACATGATTAGTTTTGGTTACGATAAATTCTCCGGCCATTGTATTCCAAATTTTCAGAAAATTAAATTAAACCAAAACTAATTTTCACTTAAATTTAATTAATTAGACCTAATTAATCAAACTTGTCACAATATACCCCTTTTCTTTTCGAATGCAAACACCTAAACCAAAAACAAATTCCTAATCTTAGAACTGTTAAACTAACTTGATAATTTCCAAGTAAAATTAACCCTTAAGAAACCTATTGAAGAACCAACAGGATATCCAAATGGTTTTGAATTATCAAAGTATTCAAAGTTCAACTCTCTTTCTCGATGGTTTTCTCTCTAAACCAATTAGAAACTTAACAGAACACACATACATAGTGATTTCTCGGTAAAAAGAAGTGACTGTAGTAAAATGGACTGTTGAAGGTTAAAAAATCAGTAGAAGATCAAGAAACTATCGAGTATGATTTTGTTCTTGGCTGTGTATATATTATAAGTATTATAACCGGCCTTTTGATTTCTTAGATCTGTGAAAAAGTGAAGAAGAAAAAAAAATTACTAAGGTAGTTATTTATACTTTGAGAAACTGTTAGGGGCATAAATGTCATTCTATGTTCGATAGATTTTAAATGAACGTTCGATGGTTTTTACATAGGGGCATTTAAAAAGGTTTTTATAAAAACTATCGAACTATTTTTCTGTGAAATCAAGAAACTATCGAACACATTTTATGAGAAAAATATCGAGAATTTTTAAATATTGAATAGATTAAATTCACTTCGATACTTTTCAAATTCTTTTTCAAAATCTATCGAGAATTTACATATGGAAATTGATAAATTCACTTCGATATATTTTAAAACTATTCTAAAAAACTATCGAGAAATGTTTTCGATGGTTTTTCTTTTCCTAATTGAAAACTATCGAATTTATGTTCGATGGTTTGTATTTAGTACTTAGAAAAACTATCAAATTTCCTAAAATTCAATATTTTTTTCTTCTTTTCAAATTTTAAAACCTGTTCATGTTTAAAAAAATCAGACTTTTTGTATTTCCTGTCAAGTTTTATTTTGAATAAATCTTTTAAAATTTACCAAAATCAATTGTTAACAGAAAATTCACAATTTTCTTAGAATAAAATCAACTAAATATCATTAAATGATATTAATTAATTAAAATCCAATAAATTATGCTGAATTAATCTACAATGTTAAAAACAAAGTAAATTAATTCAAATTAAATAGATGCTTAAATATTTAGAACAAATATTAGCACCTAAATAATTTTTAGAATTAATAACCAATTAAATGCCAGAAAATATATCATCCATAATTATGACATAAAATTAGTACAATAATCCTAACTACGAGAATTGCTCCAGAAAATAAATTCACGAGTCCTAAGGATATAGAAATTCTTAAACTCATGTATTTACTAGGACTATCTGCAGTTACTGACTTCTAATCAAAATCAATTAGAAAGATTTAACATCCCAAGTTCACCAGCCAGCTTTGAAAAAGTGGATTCATCAAGCGGTTTAGTAAAGATGTCTGCAATTTGTTCATCTGTGGGTACAAAATGTAACTCCACAGTTCCATTCATGACATGCTCTCGGATAAAATGATACCTGATGTCGATGTGCTTCGTCCTCGAGTGTTGCACTGGGTTGTTAGAGATTGCCATGGCACTTGTGTTGTCGCAAAATATTGGAATATTTGTCAACAAAAGCCCATAGTCACGGAGTTGGTTTCTCATCCACAAAATCTGAGCACAGCAGCTACCAACAGCAATGTATTCAGCCTCAACTGTTGATGTGGACACTGAATGTTGCTTCTTGCTATACCAGGAAACTAACCTTCTTCCAAGAAACTGACAGCTTCCTGAAGTACTCTTCCGATCAATCTTACAACCTGCAAAATCAGAGTCTGTGTATCCAATAAGATCAAATCCTGTATCTTTAGGGTACCAAATTCCAAGATTTGGGGTCCCCTTAAGATATCTAAATATTCGCTTAACAGCTATTAGATGAGATTCTTTAGGATCAGACTGAAACCTAGCACACAAGCATGTTGCAAACATTATATCTGGTCTACTTGCAGTGAGATAAAGTAATGAGCCTATCATACCTCTGTAGCCTGTGATGTCAACCTTCTTACCAGTTTCATCCTTATCAAGCTTAGTGGCAGTTGGCATAGGAGTCTTTGTTGTAGATGAGTCTTCCATTTGATACTTCTTAAGAAGATCTTTGATGTACTTGGACTGACAAATGAATATACCATCTTGTCTTTGGTGTACTTGCAGTCCAAGAAAGAATGACAATTCACCCATCATGCTCATTTCATAACGACTCTGCATTAACTTAGCAAATCTCTTGCATAGATCATCATTAGTAGAACCAAATATTATGTCATCAACATATACTTGCACCAATATCAAATCATTTTTGTGCTTTTTGTAAAAGAGAGTCTTGTCTACAACACCTCTTGTAAAATCATTTTCAAGTAAAAATTCAGAGAAAGTGTCATACCATGTCCTTGGAGCTTGTTTGAGTCCATAGAGAGCTTTGAATAGAAAGTACACAAAGTCTGCCAGTTTTGAATCCTCAAAACCTGGAGGTTGTTCCACATACACTTCTTCTTCTAACTCCCCGTTCAGAAAAGCACTCTTCACATCCATCTGATATACCTTGTAATTGGAATGTGCTGCGAATGCCAGAAACATTCTGATGGCCTCAAGTCTTGCTACTGGTGCATAGGTTTCATCATAATCTATACCCTCTTCTTGAGAGTAACCTTTAGCAACCAGTCTGGCTTTGTTTCTCGTTACAATGCCATCTTCGTCCAACTTATTTCTGAATACCCGTCTTGTTCCAATAACAGATTTTCCCTTAGGCCTGGGTACCAACTTCCAAACTTTCTGCCTTTCAAACTGATTGAGTTCCTCTTGCATAGAAATCACCCAATCTGGATCATCTAGAGCATCTTCAACTTTCTTAGGTTCTGTTTCTGAAAGAAACCCAGAATAGTGACATTCATTTTGTGATGTTCTCCTAGTTCTCACTCCTGTGTCCGGATCACCAATGATCAAGTGAAAGGGATGATCTCTATTCCATACCCTTTGTCTTAGCAGATGCGATCTTGATGATTCTCCTTGTTCTAGATGTTGTGGAGTGTGACTAGTTGATCCTTCTCCTGCTCCCCCTGAGTTGTTGACGGTTTGATCTGTTGACCCTGTTAATTGACTAGTGGATCCAGTAGTAGTTTGAGTATGTCCACCACTATCACCACTTGGTCCAGAATCATTATCATCATGATTATTATTAATAACCGTAACAACTTCAGGTTCTTCTTCATTGTTAGAGAGATCTCCTGATAGATTTTCAAATACCAAGGATTCAGAGTTCTCTCCAGTTTGCAGGCCTGGTCTTTTTGTGTCGTCAAATATTACATTAAAGCTTTCCAACACCTTCTTATCTTCAATCACATATACCCTGTAAGCCTTAGATTCCAGAGAATAGCCCAGAGAAATGCCTTCATCTGCTTTGGCATCAAACTTGCCAAGATGTTCTCCATCTTTAAGTACAAAGCACTTTGCACCAAACACATGAAAGTACTTCAGTGTTGGTTTCTTGTTGGCCATTAACTCATACGGAGTCTTTTCATGATATTTGTTGATCAGGGTACGATTCTGAGTGTAGCAATCCGTATTCACTGCTTCAGCCCAAAAGTAAGTGGGAAGTTTTGATTCACTTAACATGGTCCTTGCTGTTTCAACCAAGGTCATGTTCTTCCTTTCCACTACTCCATTCTGTTGAGGAGTTCTTGGTGCTGAAACTGTCTTGATATTCCTTTCTCTGAGCAGAAATCATTAAGAACTGCATTCTTGAATTTAGTTCCATTGTCTGATCTGATTGTCCGCACAGGTAGCTTAGCTTCCACTTCTATCTTCTTGATGTGATCAATGATTAGTTGTGTTGCTTCATCCTTTGATTGTATGAACAACACCCACGTGTACTTGGAGTAGTCATCCACCATCACCAATGCATATCGTTTTCTTGAAAGTGACATAACATTGACTGGACCAAATAAATCCATATGAATCAGCTGTAATGGCTCAGCAATGTTTGTCATTCATTTGCTTCTATGTGATGCTTTCTTCGACTTCCCTTTTTCACATGCTTCACATAGTCCCTCCTGATTGAATTCCATCAGGGGCAACCCTCTCACTAACTCTCTCTTTACCAAAGAGTTCATAGTTTTGAAGTTCAAATTTGAGAGCTTCTTGTGCCATAGCCAACTTTGTTCTGAAGATGCCTTTCCATAGAAACATGTAACTTCTCCTTCACTGGTAGAACTTAAGTCAGCTATAAACAAATTTCCTTTTCTCACTCCCAGTAGAGTAAGCTTCTCATCCTTCCTGTTGGTGATCAAGCACTTGTCCTTTCTGAAATCTACATTGTAGCCTTTATCACAGAACTGACTGATACTTAGAAGATTGTGCTTCAATCCTTCAACAAGAGAGATGTTTTCAATGATGACATTTCCAGCTTTCAATTTACCATATCCCGTAGTGAATCCTTTGTTGTCATCTCCAAAGGTTACAATCGGGCCGGTCTTCTTAACCACCTCTGTAAGCAGGGACTCTTCACCTGTCATGTGTCTAGAACAACCACTATCCAGAATCCACACAACCTTTGAGCTTTTAACCTTACCCTGCAATCACAGATTGATTAAGCGGACTTTGGTACCCAAAATTGTTTGGGTCCTGAAGGTTTAGATACTTTAACAGGAGTAACATTCATTTTAGTCTTACCATGTTTGATATTCATAGTATCTGTGGATTTAACATTAACAGTGCTTTTGCTACTATCATTCATCAACTTAAAATAAGCATGCATGATGCTGTACTTACATAGCAAACACTTTTTCTTTCCACAGGGTTCATGAAGATCAGGCATGTTATGCATTTCAGAAGTATTAGCAGTTTCTACTTTAACTTTTTTTTACATGCATGTGTAAGGTGTCCAGCAGAATTACAAATAGTGCACAACTTCCTAGATGCAATGGGAGAATATGGAACCATTTCCTGATTAACAATCTTCTTCTTCCCATTCCTGTTCTTTTTAGCATTACTAACTAAGTCACCTACTTCAGTTTTAGGTATAACAGTTTTTACTGAATTCCTAGGCAACTTAGTCTTTACCTCTTTTTTCTTCAATAAATCCTCCTCAAGCAATTCTTGTCTTATGTAAAGGTCATCCTCATGAAAAGGTTCTGAGAAGGGCTTGACAAAGATTGGACTGACCACATTCTTAAGAATATGTGGAATATCCTTCTTGACAACAGAAGATGTCACAGGAAATTCCAGAGTCCTTTTCCCAGCCTTTTTGGAGTAGTCAAGTCCTATAGCAGTTTTATTACCCTGGGTCTGAGTATCAATGATCTCCTTAGCAATCAGGGCGGAATTCTTAAAAGCATTCAGTTTCAAATCTAACTCTGAAATCTGCTTCCTGAGGATAGTCTCTATCTCACCAGTACACTTGACCTTATTCTCTAAGTACGCATTCTTTTGCTTAAGATCTTCTAATGTGACAGCTACAAGCTCTAGTTCTTCATTTTTAGATTCTAGATTTTTAATCTTAAGAACTAGTTTAGCATTTTCCATTTCGGATGCTAGCATGCTTGTGTGTACATTAAACAATTCTACACTTAGATCTTGCACAGTTTTCTTGTACTCAGAGTTAGACATATCAATTGTAGTTAAGATAGGTACCTGAGATGATTGTGGTGATTCCTCTGAAGAGTCAGCCATTAGGGCAACATTTACATATTCTTCCTCTTCATCCGAATCAGTATCATCCCAGTGCTTTCCCTCTGCTATATAAGCTTTCCCTTTCTGCTTTCCAGAGAGTTCCTCCAATTGCTGTTTCAGCTTGGCATTCTCCTTCTTCAAATCCTCATATGAGTCTTTCTTTACATCGACATCTTTCATGTCTCTTGCTTGACGAGGCTTCCGGCATTCAGTGGCGAAATGCCCTAACTCATTGCAGTTGTAGCATCTTGATTTGCTTCTATCAATCATGCCAGTCTTGTAGCCTCCCTTAAAGCCTGTACTAGGTGC
The DNA here is from genome assembly GCA_030848705.1 of Heracleum sosnowskyi. Lineage (NCBI taxonomy): Eukaryota > Viridiplantae > Streptophyta > Magnoliopsida > Apiales > Apiaceae > Heracleum > Heracleum sosnowskyi. The sequence continues at coordinate 773,228 of JAUIZM010000030.1, forward strand.
ATACTTGCTCTTCTGGAATCTGTTGGTTGAGCCCTTGAACTTGTACTTAGGGTTTCTCTTGAAACGAATATGACTAAACTTTGCAGCTAAGTACGCCATGGTTTTGTCTTCCATTTGCTCAAGCTCTTCTAGGGTGTAGTAATCACTTTCATCAACACCCAGATTCACAGAATCCCTCTCAGCTTCTATGATCACCTCCTTTCCAGCTCTAGGGGTTTGAACCTGAATATCAGAAGTTGTTGGTTCATCCACTACAAGTGTTGCTGATCTCACAAGTGCATTGTTCTTGTTATCCACTGTCCCTGGTCCGTAGATTATCACTCATTGTTCTTGCTCCATCTCATAAGTCTTCAACTTGCCATAGATCATCTCTAATGACATCTTTGTGAAGTCAATTATTTCCCTTATGGATGAGGACTTGTGTTCTACATGATGGGGCAGCGTCATCATGAACTTCCTGTTGGTTTCTCTTAGTGGATAGGTCTTCCCTTTCATTGCCAATTCATTTAGAAGCTTAGTATATTTCTCAAAGACCTGAGTTATACTTTCTCCTGGAAGAGACCTAAAAGCTTCGTACTGAGAAGTCAGGATGTCCAATCTGTTTTCCTGCATGTCTTCAGTTCCTTCCATTATCAAGTTAATGGTATCCCACATATGTTTCCCGCTTGTACAGTTCATCAACTGATAGCTCATTTCTTTTTCTGCGGAGTCTGCTAATATCAACATCAAACCTGTGTCCAATCGAATCAATTCTTTGTCAGAATCTGTATACTCAGTAATATCCTTAGGTTGGGTGCCTTGAGGAATCCTGCTACCATCAGGAGTTGTAGATTCACTAACTGATTTCATTGGTACAAACGGTTCGTTCTCTAATATGCCAATATACAACGGATTAGATGCCTTGATAAATAACAGCATCTTCATCTTCCACATACCGAAATCATCTCTAGTAAATGGGGGAACTTTAATACCAGCAGTTGTCTTTGGAGCACTCATGGTTTCTGAAAATTTCAAATTGTTTAAAATTCAAGAAATTCCAATTAAATGAAAAAATTTGAAAGTTAAAAAATTTGCTTCGAATTTTCACGCTACGTTTGATTTTGGTCTCATTCAGCGGATCTGATTTATACGTCAATCAAGTAGATCTGATACCAATTATTAGGTCCAAAGTATCGTAGAAGGGGGGTTGAATACGATACTCACAAATAATTCAATTTCGTTCGCGGATAATTCATTTAGTTCTATAACGAAATCAAACACACCAAACCAAACCAAGATTCGGGGAATATATCTTTTTATAAATATAAACCTCGAGGGGTGCTACAATTTCTAATCCGTAGATTAGCTTCAATGAGTTTAAGGTTACACAAATTCAATACACTGATAGAATTCTGAGCACTATTAATTTCTATGATAATTTTCTCCGGCTCAAGCTTCTCTCTTAGTAATGTCTCTACGTTCTGCCTTAACTGAAGAAGACACATTCTTCACTCTGTATTAACTGCAGTCTTTTGGTTTGAAAACTATCGAACCACAATTGAAGAATCAATCATGGCCGTCCAGTTTTCAATCAACCATTCACAACAAATACTTTTCACCTGCTCCTTTGAATTGAAAACCATCGAATGATTAAAAAGAATTTATCATTCGATAGTTTTTAAATAAAAACTATCGAAAGCTAAATTCTTTTAACTTGAATTCTGATGGACTTCTTTTATTTCATTCGATAGTTTTTAGAAGTAAAAACTATCGAGCCATTTTCTTTTGCTTGACCTTTTAATAATTCTTCTGAGCTTCAGGGTGTTCCAGTTTTAGACTCTATCAATTTCTTCTGAGACGATAAAACAACTTGATCTTTTTAAGTGTTGTCACCTAGTGCAACTGGTCTGGTTCACAGATGAATAACACTTGATCAATTCTTCTTCTATGTCTTGAATTCAATGCTGCTGATAAGTCCTTTGTCGTCCTGGTTGCTTCAAATAAATCACTGGAATCTTGTGGTACTTCACCCTAAATCATTCACATACTTCTGTCATCTTGAAAGTCTTGTTTCTTTTGCTGTCACTGAGGCTTGAACATTTTCATGAACTTCTTTCCGTGACCTGTTTACGGACTTCAAGAATACATACCGTATTTTTATTTTTTGAGTTTACCTTTTCTTCTTTGATTCTGGATTCCTGTGCTTCTGTTAATACTATTGTCTGTCTTGTCCTTTGTTGAGTTGTAGTTATCTCTTTTACATCTTATGTTACATTATGCTTTACAAATTATTTTTCTCGAAATTCTCGGGAATTTTTTTTCCCGAGAAATTTTTCACGAAAACTTTTTTCTCGAGAATTTTTTCCGAAAACATTTTCTCAAGATTTTTTTTCCGAAAACTTTTTGTCGTGAATTTTTTTCCCGAGAAATTTTTTCCAAAAACTTTTGCTCAGAAATTTTTTTCTCGAGAATTTTTTTTAAGAAATTTTTTTCGAAAACTTTTTCTCGGGAACTTTTTTCCCAATAACTTTTTCTCGAGAAATTTTTTCCGAAAACTTTTTCTCGAGAAATTTTTTCCGAAAACTTTTTCTCGAGATTATTTTCCCAAGAAACTTTTTCTATGGATTTTTTTTCACAAGAAACTTTTTCCTAAAATTTTCAATTTTTTTCAAATTTTAATTTAATATTAAAAAATATATTATAATATTTACATATCTAACCCTTCCTCCCAACCCTTCATAAGTCATAACCCTTTATCCAAACAAGTTAGGGGTTCAACCCCTCTTTACACAACCCTTACATCCAAACAAGATAAGGGATCAACCCAACCTAACCTAACCCAACTCAACCTAGCCTAACCCAACCCTACCCTTCCCTCCTACATCCTATCCCAACATGCCCTAATTGTTACTGCATATCCATAATGTCTCAACGAAACATATAATCACTCTTGTACTTCCTTTCACCACTCCACTTTTTTTCATCCCTTTGATTAGTTCAATTCGATTATTTATAATGAGCTAACTCGTTCCCTCAAGTTATGTTAGCCTATACAATTCACTTCTGGCTAACTTTGATAATCAATCATCTTTTCCAAACGGATTGGATCCATGCAACAAGGATATTAACATGTTATGACTCAGGTTTGAATACGAGGCAAATAGTTCACCTAAAATGCGAAGTTGTTTATTCTAATTGAATAATGGCTCTAGTGAAAAGTAATGAAGAGAAGAAACTTGTTATTGTTGTGCTGAGATTTTATTTGTTAATTGATAAGTCGTTCTACCGTCGGGCTCTACTTCCTTGGTGTTATACTGGAATAGGTGTTTGTTTGGCTTGTTTGGCTTGTTGGGCTTGTAAGGCTTGTTTGGCTTTGTTGGCCTTGTAATGCTTGTTTGGCTTTGTCTATCTTGTTGAGCTTTACGGACTTGTTGGGCTTTGCCGGAATCGCCTCTGAGCTCCCTGAAACGGAAATGTCCGCGGGGGGTTATGTCCCCGTAAGCACCTCCAGCGTGAGAATAAGTATCCGGTGGACGGAAATCATAATACAGATATATAGATAGGTATAATTTCTAGAGAGAGAAAGTAGAGAGAAGGTAGAGCAAAACCTATCAGAAATTGAATATAGTGAAAGTGTAATGAATGTTGTGAACCCCCTGCAATGAAGTGACTAGGGGGTATATATAGGCTCGTGTCATGTGCAATGCACATGACTGAGTGTCCACGTGGGGGACATGAGCTGCAAATTAGGGTCTTGGTCGGGGGTCAACGTCCACCTTGTGTCAGTTGCATGTTGTCCTAACGTTTGGACCATGTACTTGTGCCAGCTTTGTTGCTGATGTTAGTGTCTTGTCCCTGTTAGCTTTGTCTTGTGCGTACTTGTCTGTTGTGCAACGTGTCATGCCCAATCTTTATGGGTTTGGTGGATATTGCAGATTTTGTGGACCTTGCAGACATTTTTGACCTTGCAGGCATTGTGGGCCTTGCAGGCATTGTGGGCCTTGCAGACATTGTGGACCTTGCAGACATTGTGGACCTTGCATACACTATTTTAGACTTTGGCTTGATTTTGATAGGTGAATTGGCCCTTTACAAATTACATACTCCCAACACCAACACTTTATACATGAATCAATTCGTTATCTCCCGATCTATCTAGTGGTGGAAACACAATCGAAAACCAATCAATCCAACTCAAAATCCGGCAAAAAGTAAAACTTTTCCGGTGAGCTTAACAAATTTCGATTTGCTCGATTAAACAAGACAAAATTCACATAAAAATCATCCACATGCTCCTCAAAACATGTACAATACAATTATGCAATCAATTTACAAGAACAATGAAGATTAAAGTTTTCCCCAAATTAAAACAAATAATTCGAATTTATTAAAATTCAAGAAATTTAAAATTCATACCCACACGAATTATGATGATGGATTTGGATAGGGGGTGATGAGAGCTTCGATTCGACTACTAGAGCGTTGAAAACAGATTCCGGTAACACCTTCAAAACTGAGTTTGATTATCAAGAACACGATGAACACGATTCGGGGATTTTTCGGTATTTTACGGATTTTAATGAATTTTTTCATAAAAATAATTAACTAATAAGCTATTTATAATAAACGGAAAATAATACCCCAAACGACATTTTTGGATCAATATTGATCCATTGGATCAATTTTAATACGAATAAATAGAATACACGTTTTACGAGATGATAATTATCAAGAATATATGGATAATTACAAGAATTGTTTAATGAGAGACATACGAACCAAAATATCTCTATTACGAATGTTCCAAAATATTTCTCACTTCAACGAATAAAATATTGATACGAACGATATACCAATTCCCCGAATGATTATAAAACGAACTAAATTTTCTTTTCGATAATTAAAATAAAACGAAATAAAATATCATCCTCTAAAAAAAATTCCAATTACCACAAATATTCACATAGCATCCCAAGGTCACATATTCAACCATTTAACGAATAACTTAACACATTTAAACAGATAAAACATTTAATAAATATAGATATGAAAATAAAATTTCATTCCACATCAAATATTAACAAGTAATTTTCCCGGATCTTATAATAACTTTATGGAGTTTGTAGCAGACAGACAGGCCAAGAAGGCCACGACTACTAATGGTGCCTTAGCTTATGGGGGAGCTAGTTCATTTCGGGAGATGGTTCTGTTTGATGGAGATGGAGAGTACGAGATTCCTTTGGATGACTTACTTTCATATGATAGATCATTTGCTGGACAGGGTGTTGATCCAGTTGCTGAAGATGATGATGCAGAGGGTGTTTCCGATGAGGAGTAGTTGACCCGGGCTGCGTCCCGTAGTATTTTATGTAGTAGACTAGCACGTTGTTATGTTCAGACATTCAGTCGTTTATCCGGGCTGCGTCCCGTAGTATTCTATGTAGTATGATGTTATCATTTCATATTCAGACATTCAGTGTTTGTACTTGACTTGTACCGGTTACAGACTTGCATGTCTTGTTGATCTTGTAGTATGATTCGTTTGGCACTACTCTAAGCACTTAGTCTCATCTTGCATGTATATCTGCTTATCACTCTATGCTTTTGTAGTGCAAGACTTTGTTTGTGAAATTGACAAGGCATTGGCTTGCTTTGCCTTGTGCATGAATATTAAAAAATATCAACAAACATGTAAATGAATGATGCAATAGACACAAGTATTAATAAAAGGAGACGAGGGTCTCATGTTTCATTAATAAAGCTGATTACAGGCATTCCGGGCGAGAGCCCTCGTTTAGTTGGCATGTAGGGGACTAGGGTCCGCGAACAATTGAGATTTGACAAGTTCTTATTTTTATAATTCTAAAGGTATCCCGGGGCCTTATAAGTTCGATGGGGAATCCCTTAAAAAATATGTACTAAGTACATGAACCTAGATATAGAACTTACGGAGACGAAGTCCATGCCAAGTGTTGGAAATCTCCGCTCCGTCCATGGTAGATAGCTTGTAAGTTCCTGGTCGAATAACTTGGGTAACAATGTAGGGGCCTTCCCAATTCAGGCTCAACTTTCCTTGGTGCCCGGGGTCGGACACTTCAGTTGCCCTTAGGACAAGGTCCCCTTTAGAGTACTGACACTGCTTGATCTTCTTCCCAAAATAGGTTGCGGTCTTTTGCTTATAGTTTGTCATACGAAGCACAGCTTGGTCTCGAACTTCATCTAACAAGTCCAAATTGGTTCTTAGTCCTTCCGAGTTTGTTTGCTCATTGTAGTTGATGATGCGGAAGGAAGGAGAACCCATCTCAATGGGCAAGACAGCTTCAGTGCCATAGCATAATTTGAAAGGAGACTCACTAGTGGAAGTCTGAGGGGTGGTTCTGTAAGACCACAAGACATTGGGTAACTCTTCTGCCCACTTCCCCTTAGCATCTTGGAGTCTTTTCTCGAGTCCGCGAAGTAAGCTTCGGTTGGTAACTTCAACTTGACCATTGGTTTGAGGATGAGTGACGGAAGACCGCTTGTGGACAATGCTAAAGTCATCAAGGAACTCCACAAAATCATTGCTCACAAATTGAGTCCCATTGTCTGAGATTAAGGTATGTGGGATTCCAAACCTACGAATGACTTGGTTGTGGAAGAACTTTATGCATTCTTTGTCTGTAATGTGCGCAAGTGCTTTGGCCTCTGCCCACTTTGTCATGTAGTCCACATCCACGATGACATACTTGAGTCGTCCAGGGGTAAGTGGGAAATGGCCCATGAGATCAATGCCCCAAGTAGCAAAGGGAATGGAGGAGAGAATTGAGGATGGAGGAGCCGGGGCTTGTTTTGGCACATTGCTGTAGAACTGGCATTGCTTGCATTTTTGCACATAGCTAAGGGAATCCTTGAAGAGAGTAGGCCAATAATAGCCTTGCCTTAAAATTTTATGCACTAGCGCCTTGCCCCCCATGTGGTCACCGCACATGACTTCGTGCACTTCTTTCATACAATACTCAGCCTCAGATGAGGCAAGGCATTTAAGTAAGGGGTCATGGAATCCTTTGCGATACAAGGCTCCGTCAATCCAACTGAAACGAGTGGACTTTGCTTTCACAGATCTAGCTTCTTTGGAGTCGGATGGCAAGGTTCCGTGCTGAAGGTAGCTGATGATAGGGGTTTCCCAACTTGACTCTGTGTTAATGTTGGAAACCAAAGGACCTTCTTCTATACTTGGTTTTTCAAAGTACTCGAGGTAGACTGCTCCCTCTAACTTCTCCAAGTCAGAGGTTGCTAACTTGGAGAGGGCGTCAGCTACCGCATTGTCGCTTCATTCAATTTGCTGAAGTTGGAAGTGTTCAAAAGTTTCAATGGCCTCTTTGGCAAGACGTTGGTATTTGATCATGATGGGGTCTTTGGCTAGGTAATCCCCCTTAATTTGGCGTACCACTAGTTGAGAGTCACTATGAACGAGCACCCTTGAAACTTTTAGGTGTTGAGGCAACCTGAGACCCGCGAGAAGGGCCTCGTATTCGGACTGGTTATTGGTGGCCTTAAACTTGAAATGTAGGGCTTGCTGGATTTGAAAACCATCGGGACTTGATAAAATAATTCTTGCACCGCTCCTCTCTAGGGTAGCGGACCCGTCCACGTAAAGCTCTCATGCATCAGGTATGGGCTCGACTATGTCTTGGTCTGAACTGGGTGCATTGTCAGAACTAGAGGATTGGCCTTCGGGAGGCACAACATGGTCGGGGAATGTGCATTCCATGATGAAATCGGCGAGGGCTTGACCCTTGATGGTTGTGCGAGGAATGAAATCAAGTTGAAATTGGCTTAACTCTATAGCCCAGTTTACAACATGGCCAGAGATTTCGGGTTTGTGAAGAATCTTCTTGAGTGGCTGGTCCGTGACAACTTTGATCTCGCGCCCTTGAAAGTAATGTCTGAGCTTTCGACTAGCCATGACGAGGGGGAATGCAAATTTTTCCAAGTTAGGATACCTTGTTTCTGCGTCTTTGAGAACTTGACTTACATAGTATACGAGCTTTTGGACTCTGTTTTCCTCTCGAACAAGAGCCGTGCTAACCGCGAGGGGTCCCGCAGACAAGTATAGGTAGAGAGGTTCCTCCGGAAGTGCTTTGGTTAGGACTGGGGCTGAGACCAAGTAATGTTTGATTCCTTCAAATGCTTCTTGACCCTCTGGCGTCCAAGTTAGGCACTTAGATTTTTTTGCTCCCTTTAAAACTTCAAAGAAGGGTAGACAATGCTCAACAAGCTTGGAGATGAATCTTCTAAGAGCGGCAAGGCGCCCTATAAGTTTTTGGACCTCCTTTTGAGTTCTAGGAGCCTTCATTTCTAGGAATGCCTTGATTTTATCTGGGTTGGCTTCAATTCCCCTGATGCTAACAAGGAAACCAAGGAACTTTCCCGCGCTAAGTCCAAATGTGCATTTTGACGGGTTGAGTTTCATCTTGCATGCTCGGAGGTTCTCAAAACATTCTTTAAGATCTTCAAGGTGTGTTTCAGCAAGAAGTGACTTGACGATCATGTCATCTACGTAAACCTCCATGTTTCGGCCTAGTTGGCCTTTGAAGATTTTGTTCATAAGCCTTTGGTAAGTTGCTCCCGCGTTGACAAGTCCGAAAGGCATGAATTTGTATGCATAGACGGCTCTGTGAGTGATGAATGTAGTTTTGGGAATGTCTTCCTTAGCCATGGGGACTTGGTTGTATCCCGCATATGCATCCATGAAGCTTAGCATAAGGTGACCGGATGTAGCATCGATGAGTTGATCAATATTGGGGAGAGGATATGAGTCTTTTGGACATGATTTGTTGAGGTCGGTGTAGTCGACACATATCCTCCACTTGCCGTTAGGTTTCTTGACCATGACAACATTGGCTAACCATTGTGGGTACTTGATCTCAAATATAATGTCTGCTGCTAAGAGCTTTTCAACCTCAGCGTTTATCGCCTCTTGTCTTTCTAGGGCGAATATCCTACGCTTTTGTTTGACTGGCTCACGATTGGGATCCACATCGAGGCGATGCACGGCAACGGATTCGTCCAATCCGGGCATATCAGATGCACTCCATGTAAAGATGCCTGCATATTCTCTTAACAGGTGAATGAGGCATGCTCGCAAAGTCTCATTGAGTCCAGTGCCTATGCTGACTACTTTCTCAACGTCTCCTTGGACAAGTTCAATTTGCTCGGTCTCTTCCACAAGCGAGGGCCTTGCGTTTGGATGACCAGCAGGCTCTGGTGGATCCCGCATGCAGGGGTCTGTTTCTACTGCGAGTATTTGTCCAAACTTTCATTTTTTTTCCTTTGTTCGGCTATGCGAGCTTGGTGCGCAGCTTGTCTTGCTGCTTTCTTAGTGGCACGCAAAGGCACCGCTTCTTGTTGTTGCTTGAGTGCAGCCTTCTTTCTATTGGCTTTGTGGGTTTCTCCCATTGCGATGGTAGCCCCGTAGCATCGTTCTGCAACTTCAGGTTCCGCCTTGAGTATTCCTACCCCTTGGGGGGTTGGGAACTTCACCTTGAGGTGTGGTGTAGATGTTATTGCTCTAAGTTTTGACAATGTGGGTCTTCCAAGGATGATGTTGTATGGTGATGCGGAGTTTATAACATAAAACTTGATCATGTGATGGACCTGTCTTGGCTTGGATCCAAAAATGACGGGAAGTCGGATAGTCCCGTCGACTTACACAACATTGTGTCCGAACCCATATAGTGATTGTTCACTTGGTTCTAGTTTGTAAGGCTCTACGTTCATCCTTTTGAGTGCATGAAGAAAGATAATGTCCACAGAGGATCCATTGTCCACCAATACTTTGTGAACATCATGATTGGCTACGTCTAGAGTAATTATGATGGCTTCATTATGATTCGGATCTACACCTTCGTAATCCTCATCACTAAAGGAGATGACATTGCAAATTGATGAACTATGCGCAACCTCCATGACATCGTTGTGCCCGGAAGTGTCAGGTCTATGTGGTCACGGTGGAGAACCTCCGACCACTACATTGATCACAAGCTTCTTAGATCCTTCTAGCTCCGCTCTTTTTACATTCTTTTGCGAGAGGTAGTTGTCTAGCTTTCCAGCCTTAGCCTGTCTCTCGAAGAAGTATTTGAATGATACATAGTCGTTAGTCGCATGTCCAACATCTTCATGAAAGTCACAAAACTTGGTTTGGTCTCTGCTTGTTATGGGGGCCGTCACGGGCCTTGGTTTTTCAAAGAGCGGTTTGCCTTTAATTTCTTGGAGTATGACCGCAGTGTTCCGGTTGAACGTTGTCCATTCTTGATTCGGTTTTGGAGGCAACCTAGGTGCGTTCTGAGTTTGGGGTCGGACATTTCGATTGAATTGCGCGCCACGATGTGGACCATGATCATGTGTCACGTTGTTATGATGTCCGGAACCAATATTTTTATGCTTCTTATCTTTGTGATGGTTGCTGAACTCTTTAGGAGCATGTTGATCAACTTCTGCTTCGTAGTGCTCTCTTTGTTAGGTGAGCCTCATGGCCCGAAGCGCATTGTCTCCGGTAATGTACTGGGATGCCATTGCGTAGACCTTGGCTAAGTCTTTAGGGTCTTTGTGAATGAGATCAAGGACATAGTCTTTGTATTCGTAGGAGTCCAGACCTCATCTAAAGGCGATGATTGCTTCGCTTTGATCTACAGAAGTGACACGATTTAATCCTTCTTCGAAACGAAGAATGTAATCGTCAAGGCTTTCACCCTCTTTCTGAACAATTCCTTCAAGAGAGACAGTGTGGATATCGTGCGGATGGTTTGCCCGAAACCTTCGTAGAAAAGTAACTCTGAATTCCATCCATGTATCGATGCTCCGTGGAGTTAACAGGGAGAACCATTTTTGAGCATGGCCCTCGAGGGTGGAAGCGAATAACCGACACTTAGTTACGTCATCATAGTCATACAGCGCCATTTGTTGATCGAAGAATTGGGTATGATTGCCCGGGTTCTTGTCCCCATTGTAGAACCTGAGTTGAGGGTGTTTTGCTTTCTTGTCTCGAGGTTGTGCTTCCAGCCTTAATGTGAATAGAGACTCAATTATCTCAAAGTCGGGATCCCCATCGACTTTCTTATGGAGTTGGTCAAGTTGTTTTTGAAAGCGAGCGTTCTGCTCCGCAAGTTGCTCAGCTATGAGCCCATCCTTTGTGTCGTGAATTCACTCCCGGGGGTAGTTCTTTGTTCATTGCGTCTCTGAGGGATAGGGCCTCTCGGGGAACTTTGATGCATGTCTCTTGGTTGCTCGGACTCTGCGTGTCTTTGTTGACGGCGATCGTCAAGTTGGTGTCTCAAATCGTACTCACGATTTCTTCTATAATGAGCCCAGGTTACGTCCCTATGGTGATCCCCATTGTGCCTTTCATGATCAGGATCGCGTGAGGATCCGAGGCGGCTGTGGACCTTTGACCTTGATCTTTGTGGCAAGGGTGGAGCACGAGAGTGCCTTGAGTTTCCTTCGAATTCGTCCTCATTTGGATCGACGAGGGGCTGTACGACCGGGGTTGCCGGTTGCACCATAGATTGGAGGAAGGCGATGAGCGCATCCTTTTGTTGAGGGTTCATTTGTTGGACCTGTTGTTGTGTCAAATGTTGAGGGTTCAGGGCCACAGGTGCGTCCGGGGTTGCCGGGGCAATGACAGGTTGAACTTGCTCCGGTTGTTGTTGGGCATGAACCACTCGGGCAGCCGGAACCTCTTGGTTTTGGTTGATCACATCCCTTAGGTCTCTAGGAGCTATGCGACCAGCATTGAGGGTTGAGTCGGTGTCGGCATTACAGACTCGAACTTAGTTGGGGTGACTAGGGCCACCAACCTCCTGGATGACAAGGGGTTGTTGATTAGAACTACGTGTGATAGGTGCCATGTTGGACAAGTCCACGGATGGGCTTGCAGAGGGTCTGGATGAAAATGGCAAGTTTGATGCTGGTTTGGAGAGCGTGGGAAGTCCCCTCCTTCTAGCGCCAAATGATAAGTCGTTATACCGTCGGGCTCTACTTCCTTGGTGTTATGCTGGAATAGGTGCTTGTTTGGCTTGTAAGGCTTGTTTGGCTTGTAAGGCTTGTTTGGCTTTGTTGGCCTTGTAATGCTTGTTTGGCTTTGTCTGTCTTGTTGAGCTTTACGGACTTGTTGGGCTTTGCCGGAATCGCCTCCGAGCTCCCTGAAACGGAAATGCCCGCGGGGGGTTATGTCCCCGTAAGCACCTCCGACGTGAGAATAAGTATCCGGTGGACGGAAATCATAATACAGATAAATAGATAGGTATAATTTCTAGAGAGAGAAAGTAGAGAAAAGGTAGAGCAAAACCTATCAAAAATTGAATATAGTGAAAGTGTAATGAATGTTGTGAACCCCCTGCATTGAAGTGACTAGGGGGTATATATAGGCTCATGTCATGTGCAGTGCACATGATTGAGTGTCCACGTGGGGGACATGAGCTGCAAATTAGGGTCTTGGTCGGGGTCAACGTCCACCTTGTGTCAGTTGCATGTTGTCCTGACCTTTGGACCATGTACTTTTGTCAGCTTTGTTGCAGATGTCAGTGTCTTGTCCCTGTTAGCTTTGTCTTGTGCGTACTTGTCTATTGTGCAACGTGTCATGTCCAATCTTTATGGGCTTGGTGGATATTGCAGACTTTATGGACCTTGCAGACATTGTTGACCTTGCAGACATTGTGGACCTTGCAGGTATTGTGGGCCTTGTAGGCATTGTGGACCTTGCAGACATTGTGAACCTTGCAGGCAATATTTTAGACTTGAGCTTGATTTTGATAGGTGAATTGACCCTTTACAAATTACATATTATCATTAATGTTCCAGAATCATTTAGGTATATATATGAGTTGTTGATTTGTAATTCGAATGGAGAAGAATTACCTAAATGGTTTTATTTAAGTTTGTCTGAGATTGAAATTGAAAAATTTGCAAGTAATATTTTGTCTCGTGACTTTTCGACGACTATAATGTGGAGCTTACAATGATACATGTGTGGAAGCTTACTACTTTCCGGCGCTTAGTATTAACATGTGATGGTGTTTGTGATAGCTTAAAAATGGATAATAACATGGGGATGACTAACCTGTGCCCTTGAGTCTTTGTTCAAAAATTAACATTTTTTGAAATTCATACTTATATTGATATCTCTTAAATAAATATATTTTCAATTAAGTAAAGATGTTAATTTATTTTAATTAAATAGCATAAAAATATTAACTTCATCATTTTCTAGTTGATAATATAATTTTCAAAGAAAATTTCTAATAAAAATACGATTAAGCATTAATTAAAATATAATGGTAAGATTTGCTCACATGACGTATTTTTGAACGTATATCTAGTATTATAAAATTGATAAATTGATGAAAATTCTGTTTTAAACTATAAATTTATTTATGAGTAAATAATATATTTATTAGAAAATTTAATGATAATAATATAAAGCAAAATTAAAAAAAAAAACAATTTATAAGTATTTGAACCCAATCAGAGCGGAAAACAGTAAATAGCTTCGATATTTAATGTGATTCAAGCTAAGGTCCTGTTTGGCAGGTGATTTATACATTATAAGACGATAAGAGTTTATGAGGGCTGTTTGTGTACTCAGCTTATTTCATAACTTATAACTTATAGATTGATAAGTTGAATGTTAAAAATCACTAACATTTTACTTATCAACTTATTCTTTGATTTCTTTGATTTTTCTAATATTTTATATTTTTACATTTGTGTTTTAAATATTTTTTTGATTTAAAATACAAGTGTTGAAATCATTGTATTTAAAAATTATTTTTTCAAATTTAATTTAGCAAATTCTTCACTAACTTATAAGTAAATTTATCCAAATACCCGTATAACTTATAAAAATTCATCAACTTATCACTTATATGACACTTACTCATTTTAAATTATAAATCAATTTTTTTGTGATACTCCATACACGTACTAAGTTCCGCATTGCACGATTAACAATGTAACATAACTGGAAAAACAGGTATTTAAAAAAAGATTAAATGTGAAGTATAAATTTTTAAGTTTAAATTATATAAAATTTATACCTGAATATTGTCAGCGGTTACTACTTTTTTGATGTTATCGAGAATTTTACGTATCCAAGCACATTAAAGTGTAATAGACATTCACTACTTTTAACCTACCCACTAACTCGTTTTAATATAATTTATTTATTTATACTTGAATATTGTCAACGGTTACTACTTTTTTGATGTTATCGAGAATTTTACGTATCCAAGCACATTAAAGTGTAATAGACATTCACTACTTTTAACCTACCAACTAACTCGTTTTAATATAATTTATTTACTTCATACTCCCGGTGTCTTTGCTGAACGCCTCTGTTACTCATTCTTTACTTCCAGAGCTCTTCCTCATTCTTGGGATTGAAGCAGGTACGTTCGTAATGTGAAACTAAATAAGGTTATTTGTACTTTTAATTGTTCATTTGTAGTTGTTCACTGACCTAATTATTTTTCCTTGATTATTATGACTTAGAAAATGGAAGCATGTGGTTTGATCTGTGAGAAGTTTGCGAAACTACTTAGTCCCAGCGATGTATCAAGTGATGAAATGGTCAGTGTCACTATATTAGAATTGATTATTTTGTGGTTAGGTTTTAATATTATGTTAGACTTTTAATGATTTGGAAATTGTAATCATTTGCAGAGCATTCCCCCTGAGTTCTGTTTCAAGTATGATGATCGAATGGCACTTGCATTCAACTTGATTTTGCGAACTGGATATCGACTGCCTGTTAGATTTAATCCGGATAAAGGAACTTTGGATGGGCTCTTACCTCTTTACAGGGATTTGGGGTTGAATGGTGGTGAATTGCTAGTGCTTGAGTATTATGGAAGGTTTGATATGAATCTGTATGTTATTGGTACTAATTCTTCGGAAATTGATTATCCTCATATGGTACATGATTTGCAAACATGCAAGCCCCTAAAAGGTAAAAAACATCTTTATTTTGGCCAATATCTTCCAAGAGTTTTATGTTGTAAGATTCTTAAGTGATTTTTTGTCTTTTTATTACCAGTAACTTTGGCAAATGGTGGTTGGAGATTTACCATTTATGTTGATCTGGGTGCAGAATTCGATGATGAGATTGTATGTATGACTGCATGTTTCTTTCAATTTTAGTATGCTTAAATTAGAAAAGAAATAAAAAATTTGTACTTCTTTTCATGCTTATAAATATATAGGACTTGCCACAAGAATTCATGGATGTATCTGCGACTGGATTCCCTCTCTGGGCAAGAATGATCTTAAGCAATGGGAAAGTGTTCATAGGAACATATGATCGAGACAGGCGTAAGTTAAGTTGTTTGAGAACTATGTTCAAAATCTTAGGAAGGGTTTGGAAAACATTCATATATTGCTCTTCACATATGATGGGGTTTGTGCACTCAATGTTACTGCCTTTGATAAAGAACTTGTGGAGATTGTGTTCCCTGGAACTCCAACTTCTAATGGTACTATATCTTTATTTTGTATATATGTCTTAGTTTCCATGTTGTACATATCATATAGAAGTGTGCATATATTTATATTTGACCCCTGTTTTTTTGGTATAGGTGAGAGAGGATATGGGTTTGAGATTCCAGTCCACCATTCCCACATGTTAAAATTTTGTCATGGTGTGGTAAGCAATTTTTTGGCTCCCTCTCAAATTGTGCCGCAGATGATTGTTTTCCATGCCAAGTTTTTGAAAGGTTTAAACTTTATTTTATGAAAAGTAACAAACATGTATTTATTTGGATGTAGGATATCTCTAGGGAATATAAGGACTTGTGTAACGTTTGGGGGAGAAGGAATTATATTAATGTGTACTCGGGAGAATCTGCATGGAGGCTTCAAGTTAGGAAAAGAAGTGACTGGAAACGTACTACGATCCATGATGGCTGGCTGGAGTTCAGAGAATCTTTGGGATTGCAGGTTGGAGCTACACTTGTTTTTCATTGCGCAAAAGAATCGTGCTATCATTTCAGCGTCACTGTGATAAAGCAAGAGCCAGATGACATTTAAGCTCGTTTCTCAGCTAAAGTATGTTAAGATGAAACTTTTACGTTGGTATTTGATCTTATCTAATTTGAAGACATATTAGCATGTTCTATTTCACTCTGTAACTGAATTATAAGTTGGTTGTGACATGATTCTGTGGAATGTTTTATTTGACTTTGTTGATATATGTTTATGTCTTGGCTTCACTTATATGGTTTTGGATTCCTAGGATTACTAAAATATAGAGTAAACATGTTTGAATCACTTTATCTTGCATATTGTTTGACATCTAAAGATTAGTACTTTGCTTACAAATTTAGCTAAGCATAATTCAACCTTCTTAATGCTGAGAAAGATATGCTTGAAGTGCCATACTATAGAATTTAGAGATAGAGCAGTCATTAGTTTTACATAAGGTAGACAAAATACTTCAAAGGAGAGTACTTAATTGAGAATTTGGATAATTTTGCAGTCAATGATAATTTTCATAATGCTGGAAAAGAGATCCTTCACTTGTGCTTGCTCTTGTTGTTCTTGGGTGTTTCAAAGTTCATCTGCGACAGTTTGTCCAGGTGGTATGTAGATCCAGATTCCTGTAAATTTTAAGGGCCATTGTAATAATCATATATTAGTATAGTAAGTTTAGAGTTTTAGGAAATGAAAAGAAAAATTTGAGTACCTGTGACTTTGATTGTGTACTGTTTGATATTGAGCATACTTCCATTGTGGTGTCAGTATCCCAGTCAAAACCACTGAAAATGTTGGTTGCAACATATACTTGGGTTGGGTTATCCATGTTCTCTTCCATTACAATTAACTTAATGGTGTACTTCCTATTGATAATTGATTTCAGAATCCCTGGAAATATCCCTTTCACTTGCTCCTAAATCAGAAGTATATGTAAATCAAAATGTTTATTACATATGTATAATAAATAATCTGGGTGAAATATTTAGTACCTCTTTCTCAACTTCATTCACTGTTTTTCCAATAATGGTCCGTACCTCTCGGTCGCATAGTAGAATAGGAATGTTGTCTGTTGTATCCAAACCAGTAATGCGAACTTCGAACCTATGTTGCATATCATGGAATTATAACTTGACGAAAATTATAGTGATCCAAAATTTGTAATACATAAATGTTATGCTTCACATACTTTTTGTCTGGATTAGGTACATTCCTATCGCAGTTGACACATTGGTATTTTCCATCCACGTTTTCAATTTGTTTGTAACAGGATGTACAAACAAAATGATACCATTTTTGCGTTTCTTCGACCTTTGTGACTTGAACTTGACATATGACTTCAGTCTATAATAAAAGACGGTATACGTAGAAGCAACAAATGTTAAGTAAAGTATCATGATCTTAGGTTGTAGACATAAATTTAAACTCTCTTTCACCTGAATATAATCTCTACCCAAGTTTTTGATGTCTACAACAGTGTAGAGCTTGTTTATTTCCCTTGTCTCACCTGTAAAATTATGTTGGGAGAAGATTGGTTTGCTCAACCTGCATTGTTAATAAACCTGGTTAGTAACATGGTTGTTGTAGGTTATTAACCTGGTTATTAAGTATGAGCAGGTTACTTTACATTTTACGCATTACAGTTACACTATGGTGGTTGTAGTTGAGGTAGAAGGCTGTTGCTCCAACATTACATAGATCAATTTTTCCTGTTGCAAAAACAACTCATCATTGTTGTTGAATATAATAATCTGATTTGAGTTTAGTGAGTGAATCCTCATCTGTACCTTTCCACTCGCTGACCTTTACACTTGCTA
This sequence comes from Heracleum sosnowskyi, assembly GCA_030848705.1. NCBI lineage: Eukaryota > Viridiplantae > Streptophyta > Magnoliopsida > Apiales > Apiaceae > Heracleum > Heracleum sosnowskyi. The sequence goes on from JAUIZM010000030.1 coordinate 791,026, forward strand.
GAATGACAATAGGAGGTAGTTCTGTCAATTTTGACAAAGCTTCCTCAAAATTTTCAGCAAATGCATCCCATAAAGTGACTCGAACAGTTGTTCTACATAAAATTGTAAAAGTTTAACAAACTATCATGTATACTAATTTGCAAGAGCCTGTTAAAAAAAGTACATAACCGAACCTCCCATCGGTTAGTTCAAACTTCTTCTGAACCTGTTCTTGCCCTTTTACGTTAAGAAATTTTCTTAAAGTTTGTGGCGTGTGAATCACTCCCATAGCATCTATACAAAGATATAATGTAGAGGAATGAAGTCCTTTAAACATAAAAAAGGCTGATTTTCTTAAAATTAATATACAGCGATGTACGTACCTGTTAGATAAACATTTTGATGAGCTAGTGAACCAAGATCATTCAAATCAAAGAAATCAAAGCCATTCTTTTCAATTATGAGTTCATGTTCATCAAGTTCTCTTACATCAGTGTGTTTGCTGAATATAAGTTGTTTATCCATTCGTACACATCTGTACTTGTCTTCTGCCTTATACTCTTTGATAGTGAAGTTGGAGAAAGTGTAGCATTTCCCCACCTCGATTTTTTGTTCAATCTCTTCTGAAACTGAACCTGGAATGAAAGCCTGAATCCTAACATTCTGTTCATGTATCAAGAAAACTTTGAGTCTCCAAATGTTATACTAAGAGATAATTCTAAATATAGTTTTTATGTTGTGTAATATACCTTTTCATCCAATAAAAGAATGTTAAAACCTTTAAAAAGTTCTCCACTCATTGAAACTCCTCTCCATAAACGAATCACCCGGGCTCTAACTTTCCACTGGTAGCTTCCTTTCTTCAGTTGGTCAATGGTGTTATACTTCAACTTCATCATTTTTTTATGTGCTGATATGCAAGCAAGCAGATTGGAGGTAAAAGGCTCTGGGAATTAAGAGTGGGAGTAGTTGTATAAACACTTCATGCCAAAGGAGTTGTAAATAGTTTCAAGATTGTTTACTTAGTTTGTCAGATGCTAGGTTGTCATTTATATTCAATTGAAAAGGACAAAGAATCCAATGCTATGATGATACTCTAATTAAACTATTTGCGACCAAATCATCTACATTATTTTGCATGGTATTAAATTTTTGTTTCATTAGTTTTTTTGACTATACACGGAAATGTGTAAAACCTATCTGTTTCCTCCAGCTGTGCTCTGTAAGCATGCCAAAATAGTTTAACAATTTGATGCTTCATTGCTTTGTCTGGTTGACCATATCAAATGAGGCGTCTTCACAGCAAATTGTTACACATTTTGTCTTGAATCATCTATATTTAAATATTGTTTTTAATTTTTACATGCTATCAATGTGAAAATTTAACGATGATTTACTATAGGGTTGTATGTAAAAATAATCTTGATGTGGTTCATTAGACAAAGCAAGGGTATTGTGAACAATAATTTCACTTTCACTTTCACAAAGATAATTTTGAACACTTATAGTTCGATTTTGTTCCGCATTTTGAATTTTGTATGTGATTTAGTTTATTCACTTATATGGTGTCGGTCAATAGATTTGCTTAGATCAATGTATACTTGTTTCTATTCTATAATTTAATTAGGTAGTGAAATATGTGGTGCAATTGGATTGACTATCATATCATAAAATAAGAATATTCTATTCGATATGATGAAACTTTTAATGAATATGTTCGTAAAATTGTCGAGCAATAAAGAATGATACCATCAAATCCAAATATACTTCATAAAAACTATTGGACATATACCTCGAGGCTGTCAAGAACATGTTGAAGAGTTCTTGTTTTTTAGATGAAGAAGGAGATCTGAATGAAATTTTAAAAAAGCATCAGGACACATCAAGAACATGTTAAGTTATGTTTAGTATAAATATGGAAATGCTTTATTCAGGGGAAGGGTTGTTCCCTCCAATTTTGGAAAAAGCCAAAGAAGACATGTTGCATAAGGGACAGAGGATCTTGGAAATACGTGGGTGGTAGAATTTGTAGTTAGACAGGGGTATAAGTGTAAAATCAATTTGAGGAAATTGAAATGGAATCAGAAACTATTCTATATATTGAATAGTAATAGATCTCTTGCAAATGAATTTGACCAATATACCCTTAGATAATTGATGTCTGTTTTGTTTTTTTTTTTTTAAGAAAAAAGAAATTAATTCAATAATAAAAAGTTATACGACATCTACAAGAATGATCGAGTCGAACAAACATAAAAAAGATTAAATCGCCAGTCTTCATGAAGAGACAATCAAACGATATTTTGAAGATATATGTTTACGTGTACCCATTTTGCCACAATTCGTTTGAGTTATCGACCATAAATGCAATTTCATACAAATTTTCATCTCTGAATCAAACCAACCCTCACAATAAAAAAAAAGGAGAGAAACAAACACCCACTCAACAAGGAGAGCAAACAAATTGAAATTTCAAATAAAAAATCTTAGATCTGAAAATCAAAACCACCATAAGTGATACTCGATTCACTCTCAAATCCAATAAACTCCGCTTGAATCGAAGAAGAAAGAAACCGAAAGCTCCGATAATTTTGATCCAAAAAACAAACCAAATGGATAGAGAATCTTAGAGCAACTCCAATACAACACTATAACATCAAAATGGTATAATTTTTGGTGTAAAACTCACTACAATGCAACACTATAATAGTGTAGAAATTACACTAAATGAATAGTGTGACATCAAATTTGGTGTCAAAAGTACATTTGGGGTAATTTTTACACCAATTTGACGTCTTTCATATTTCTTATTATATCCTCATACTAGTTAACAAAAACAAATGTATTCCCTTCATACCCTATTTATATCCTATTATATGCCAAACAAGATACTTACTTTGAAAAAGTAAAAATAACATGTCTTGTTTTAGAATTTTAGTGTAAGATATAAGTGTAGATGGATTGATTGAAGTTATTTATATGAATGGTGTTATTTTAACACTAATATAGTGTAAAAACTATATCATTTTAGTGTTATGCATTAGAGATGATTTTACCAAGAGAGATATTATTGAAAAAAACAAAAAATATAAATATAAATTAAAGGATTTTGGGCTTTTCAGGGGAAAAAATCAAATCAGTGAAAGCCCGAGGAGAATTTTTTTAATTGATTTCTGTTAACAAAATTTAAGAGAGATGCAATCATTTATTAAAAACTAAATAGTCCATAATGTGACAAATTTTATAAAATGACCATTTTTCTGCGGGAAAAAAAAATATAATTGAGGCGAATGGCAATAAGGTGCAATTAAGTCTTAAAAAAAATAAAAATGAATCTATGTATTTGAGAAAGAAAAAAAAAGGAAAAGAAAGTGATTGTTTTGTTTGTTGTTTGTCCACCGCCCCACTTGTCTCTCTTTCCTCCTCCCTGTCAAAGTTGTAGAGAGAGAAACCACAACTCCCATCTGTCTGTCCTCCTCTACCCCCACCCCACCCCCTTTTGTTTTAGTCAGAGAGTAGAGAGAGAGAGAGAGAGAGAGAGAAGAGAGAGAGAGAGAGAAGAGAGAGAGAGATCATCATCGAGAATCCAGGTAATCCCTCGAGGCTGTAATTCTGGTTTGATGCTTTCTTGTTCTTTTTTAATTTTCTTTTCGGGATTAAACCCCCTCATTTGAAGCACCACTTGAATCATTATAAACTGTTGTGCTTCTTACTTGCCGGGTTTCATCTTGTTTCTTTACCCCCCCCCTTTTTAATTGGTGTTCTACTGGACTACAGTAGATTCAATCATAAGCTACTATAACTCCATGTTTGCTTGCCTTTTATATATTTATATTTGTTTGATGTTTGAGGTTACATTTTATGGAAATGTAACGTGGAGGGTATCTAATGTTTAAGTCAAACTATTCGAGTTTGTGATTGCCTGCTTTAGACTTGAGATTTGCACAAGTCAACATTTAGGAAAATTCAGATTTACTGCCTAGTTTAAGTTGTACAACATAACAATTCAAAGCTTTTATGTTCTTTTTTTTTTATTGGGTTACACAGTAAATGAGGCTATCTTGTTAGATTTGTGAAATAAATGATTTCTAGTAGCATTGTTTAAGTTATGCTACAAATTGTAATATTACAATGCAGGCACATGCACCTCCTCCAGGTTACCTTGTGCGTCTAGAGAAAAACAGCATTCACGACAATTGTTACATAACAAACAAAGGAAAGATGCGCAAGTGGTTGTGTTGTACGTGTCAAACAGAAGAGTCTTATCCTCCACATGTGACCGATCCTTTCAAAAACCCCAAAGATCAGACAGATGGTAAGTTTCTCAGTTTTCATTTCTGAAGAAACCTTATTTATTCTACCCATTGTAGTTTAATTATACGTTAAGTTCCCTTGTATGTTTATGGGTGTGGTGATATACTGCTATGAGTTATGTTTTTGTCAGTGCTCAACTTGGCTAACTTAATAGCTATTATAATGTGCATAAGGTACAAGAATTTAGTGTATGATACTATGATAAATGTCTGTTTTGTCCTTGCCAATGCTGATGAGATGTACCTTGTAGCTACACTCTACTTTTCTTCAGCAAAATGTAAATTATGGCTAAAGACTTCAGAGAAGTTAGACGTGTCAATTTTTACATAGTTACTTTAATCAAGTTTAAGTTTTAACTTGTCTTTTTTAAGAGAAATTTGAGATAACATATTTTCATCCATTATTGGATTTCTGGGTGTTGTGTGAAGTAGTCAAAATGATCTAATGGGGTGTATTCCTTAGATAAAAATTAGCAAATTATTAAAATATGTATATAGAAATCAAATATGTTATGGATAAAAGATGTCACCTGTGGTGAATGCAGGCATTTTGAAGCTACTTACCCCTATCCCCACACCCCAAATCAGAAAGCCTCCAAAGGTTAAACTCTGTCTTCCACGATAAATAAAACCAAAACCAAGCAAAAGCTACCAATTATATTTCGTGCACTCTGTACTCCACTGTAAAGTATGATACTCATGTTTACCTGTAACCTACATACTAATGGAAAGTTGAGATGTAGCTATCACTGTATTCCTCTTCAGTTGTAGAATTTATTGTGCATTATAAATTAATACTAGCGGAAGAAATCTGCAGAAGTACTTTGGTGGTGATAATAAGTATAACCATTAAAATTTTGGTGTGTATTATTAGTTCTAATTTGTTTTGTTTTGTGGTGATTTTAGGCAAACATGTTGTTCCTCCTTAATGCTGGATATTGAAAAGATTACATAGGTAACTGATTAGACTAATTTCATTCTAAAACACTTGGCAATCGACTTCCGATTATAGTTTCTACTATGATCACTACAAAATCGTTTCGTTAAGAGTCTTGTAGTGAAGTTCTTTTTGATGATTTTGTGGTGATGGACTCAGCACTATCTCATTGACAATAAAATTACAACTCTTTGATCCTGAGCACCAAATCTTCATAAATAACTATTATAAAGCTAGTTTTGTGAGAAGTAGCTCTTTTGGGTGAGTTTGGAATTGGCATTTAAGTGCACTATAAAAGCAATAACATGCACAAATAAAATCTGCAAAAGCTCTTAATAGATAAATGTTAAGAATTAGTAATAAAATACTTATTGTTATCTAAAAGGCATCGAATCTTATTCTAGAAGTTTTTATATTAATAGCATCTTCAGAAGTTGTTCTATATTTTGAGGCCGTGTTCCTCTTTTAAGATACATCTGAAATGTATAAATTATTATACATACACGCTTGTATTCTCTCTCTCTCTCGATCTCTCGATCCGAAATATATATATATATATATGTTTATATAATAAATTTTAAATTATTAAATTTGTTATAGTCTAATTTAACATTACAATTGTATGCTATTACTCTCTCTCCATCCAAACCCGGACCTGATCCGAAATCCTATATGTCTATATATATATATTTGTGTTTATATAATATATTTTAAATTATTAATTTTGTAATAGTCCATTTAACTTGAAGTCTCTGTGTAGTTTACCGTAGTCTCATCAACACTATTGTTTTAATCGTTGTTTGTTCATAAACTATAAAAGGCTCATCTTATAACGCATTCAAGTCAATTTTTGAGGTATAAATGTCGCAAACTTATACAAACATTGTAGCTATTCATCTTTTAATTATACTAGCTTAAAACTCGTGCGATACACACATTGTTTTTAATAGTAGTTATTTTATTATTTACGTCTTAATATTTTATTAGTTGCATTTCTTAAAAAGAATAAGTAGACATGTTAAAATAGGTAAACTTTTTTAAATATTTAAAAGCATTAAAATAGGTTTTAAAATAAATAAGTAAAAACGCCCGTGATATTTTTGTGATGTTTTTGGAAAAGGAGGGATTTTGTTAGAAAAAATAGAAAAGGTAACATGTTTTAGTTGAAAAAGGTGACCCGTGATATTTTTGAAAAATGAGGGGATTTTGTTAGAAAAAATAGAAAAAGTAACGTTAGAAATAGGTAATGTTATTACTAAATAATATTTTTTATAGATAAATAAGGGTAATTAAATAAAAACACGAAATACCAAAAACTGGTACCATACCGACCAAATTTTTAATGTTTCGTCTTTAATAATACGCTAAAACCCGTGCAATGCACGAATTGTTTTTAATAATTGTTAATTTTTATTATTTATATTTTATTAATTGCATTTGTTAAAAAAAAACAGGTGTGTTAAAACTTTTTAAAATAATTAAAAGTATTAAAATATATTTTAAAATAAATAAGTAATGGTTTGCTTTTGATATTTTGGAAAAAGAGGGGTTTTAGTAAGGAAAAATAGGAACTAACATGTTTTCATTGAATTTTAAAATATAAAAGTAACGGTTTTCCGATGATATTTTTGGAAAAAGAGGAGTTTAAGTAAGAAAAATAGGACAATTAAAAGTATTAAAATATGTTTTAAAATAAATAAGTAAAGAACGCCCGTGATATATTTGGAAAAGAAGGGATTTTAGTAAGGAAAATAGAAAAAATAACATATTTTAGATGAAAAAGGTAATTGCCCGTGATTTTTTTAGAAAAAGAGGGGAAAGGAGGTAATTGCCAATTAAAAGTATTAAAATAGGTTTTAAAATAAATAAGGGTTTGTCCGTGATATATTTGGAAAAGGAGGGATTTTAGTAAGGAAATAGAAAAAGTAACATGTTTTAGCTGAAAAAGGTAATTGCCCGTGATTTGTTTTAGAAAAAAAGAGGATTTTGTTAGAAAAAGAGGAAAAGTAATGTATTTTAACTGAAAGGGTAATAATGTTTATAATAATTAAATAAACAATTAAATAAGTACCGTACCAAAGTACCAAAAAATAGGTACCAAAACTTTTAATGTTTCGTCTATTATAAGATACTAGTTTAAAACCCGTGCGATGCACGGATTGTTAATTGTTATTTTATTATTTAATATTTTATTAATTGTAATTGTGCAAAAAATAAGTAGGCATGTTAAAATAGCTAAACACATTTAATTAATTAAAAACATTAAAACAGATTTTAAAATAAATGAGTATGAATTTGCCCGTTATATTTTTGGAAAATGAGGGGTTTTAGTAAGAAAAAATAAAAAATGTAACATATATTTAGTTTAAGAAGGTAAATGCCTATGATATTTTTGGAAATTGAGGTTTTAAAATTTAATAATTAAAAGTAGTTAAATATGTTTTAAAATAAATAAGTAAAGGGTTTCCTGTGATATTTTTGGAAAAAGAATGGATTTTAGAGAGAAAAATAGAAAAAATAAATTATAAAAGCCAATTTCCCGTGATATATTTAGAAAAGGATGGAATTTGTTAGAAAAAAATATATAATGTGTTTTAGCTGAAAAGATAATTGGTTATAAATAGGTATTTGATTATTTATATTTTAATATTTTTAGTAATTGTATTTGTTAAAAAAAAATAAGTAGACATGTTAAAATAGTTAAACTTTTAAAAAAATAATTATAATATTAAAATAGGTTTAAAAATAAATAACTAAAGGTTTGTCCGTGATATTTTTGGAAAATGAGGGGTTTTAGTAAAAAAAAATAGAAAAACAAACATGTTTTAGTTAAAAAAAGGTAATTGCTTGTGATATATTTGAAAAAGTAGGAGAATTTGTTAGAAAAATAGAAAAAGTAATGTATTTTAGGTGAAAAAGGTAATTGGTTATAAATAGATAATATTATTATTTAATAATATATTTCTATAAATAAGTAAGGTTAATTAAGTAAAAACACGAAGTACAATTAATTAAGTGCAATTAAGTAAAATCACAACGTACCATACCGACCAACCAAACTTTTAATGTTTCATCTATTATATTTGAAAAAGTAGGGGAATTTGTTAGAAAAAATAATGTATTTTAGGTGAAAAAGGTAATTGGTTATAAATAGGTAATATTATTATTTAATAATATATTTCTATAAATTAGTAAGGTTAATTAAGTAAAAACACGAAGTATAGTTAATTAAGGGCAATTAAGTAAACTCACAACGTACCATACCGACCAACCAAACTTTTAATGTTTCGTCTATTATATAATAGTATTGATAGTATAGATATATTTGGATAATGTTTGGGCTTGTTTATATTTGGATATATTTAGCTTGACATTTAATTAGATGAATTGTTGTTAATAAATGGAGACTCGATTAAGACCCAAACTGAACCGAAACGTGACAGTTCGGGTCTGGATCTAGGCATTCGGGTTTTAACCGGGTCTGGGCTCGGATGATCCGGGCCCACATATATGTTTGAGTCCGAGTCTGATTTTCATAAAACCCGAACCGATCGACCCGTTTGCCATTCGTCTCTCTCTCGCACATATACTCTACGTATTGCTTTGGGGAGTAGAAAAACTCTTTTATAATACTAGGCGCTTGACACTTGAGTCGCAACTCATGGAGTTTTTCTGTAACTCTCGAGTGAGGTCTCTAATATGGATTAGAGAATTGTTAAATTAGTTTCTATATATTATATTTAGTTATTTGAGGATAAATTGATTGTAATTGCTTAGGTATTTTAGTTGTATTGTAGAATACAAGGAATGAATGTTCTAGTTTGTTAGTGTAACAATTAAATGTTTTTTTTCTCCTTTGATCTAAGATTTCACTTAGTGCCGTTTGGGTAAACTTAAAAATAGTTACATTTGACAAAATTTACTTAAATGGAGAATTTAAAGTTTGAACTAGTTTTATTACGAGTTTTTAACAATAGAAAAATTGAACAATACTTATAAGTTGCTAATGTGGATGATAATACAAACTTTTAACAAATTAATTTACAGGACCAAAAATAACTTATTCAGAAATTACCTCCTATTAACTTCTAATTTTTAGTTTGTTTTCAAGTTTTAAAAGCAGCTTCTATACTTGTTAAACAAACACACTTGTTTTAACTTATTATAAGAAAATGCACTTAACTCATATAGAAGACAAACAGACTTACTCTTATGCTCCAAGTTCACTTGTTCACCAAGTTTCGGATACCTATTCAAACAATTGCAATCATTAATATTAGTCAAGATTATAAATATTGAAATTAATTTATGATAAATGACCAATTTTCTACAAAGATAGGTTTTTACTTTTTAACATTGTTTCAACCTTTTTAACAAATTGGCGTCCCACCAATTTGTAATAGTTGAATAGAGAATATAGATTCAATAGGCAACAAGGTATATCATATTATGAAAAATTGACGTGAACAATTGTATCACAAATATGAAGAATTTAAGAGATCAAGCGTAGCTATTCGAAGAATTATTGCACAAAGCCCATAAAACCTTGTATTGTGGAGAATCGAACGTGACAACGCGAAGTACTTGTTGGGTTTCAACCCAATATGATAGTATGAGCTTGGGTGGGTGATCCAAGACAAGACAAATATGGGTAGTATAACAATTGTATGTGTACACAATTAATATATATGGTATGTCTTGATCATCAAGTCAAGTAATATATATATGGTATGTCTTGATCATCAATTAATATATATGGTATGTCTTGATCACAAGGTGGGACGTGGTTGTTTCCGTGTTATATATTTTTTGTGGGTGCTCTGTATTGGTTGTTGGAATCTCATATATTTGTGTAGTCCCCTAACAGAACTACAATATTATTATAGATGAAAACACTTTTGGACATGACATGTGTGTAAGATAAGAACTTGTTTGTCCTCAAATTGATGTTCCAGTTCATGAGGTATGATTTGATAACGTGAAAATCATGGAAGAGGATATCAATAATTCTTGAAGATGTCAAAGAGATTTTTTGAAAGTACACATTGACTTTATTATTTGTCAATATCTATAAAGCCAATGAAGTCAAGCTGATGATATATATCTAAAAGTCTTTTAAAGGTTCCTATCCAACTTGTGTGGAACCTTGTTCAGCCCTTTTTGAAGATGGTGGATTCTTGCTTATTATAGAACTTGTGGTTGAGTTTGATTTCAAGGAGAGACAAATGACGCGGTTATTTTTTTTTTAATTAATTGGTATATATTATATATTATACTCATGCATAATTAATTGTAATTGATTAGGTATTGTAGATTTGTAGTTGTATCAAGTAGATTGTTAGGAATATTTTTGTATAGTAGTAGAATAAATTAATAAAAATTAAAGAAGGATTTTCTTATTCTCCAAGTCCCAATCTATTTAAACAATTGTATTATTCTTACTATTGCAAGATCATAAACATTTGATAAATTTAAGGATTTTTTGTAATTCTATCAAAGATCTGCGGAGATAGATTTTTATCCTTGTTTCAACCCTTTTCTGAACCTAGGTTCGACATCAATCTCTCAAATATGTGCCTTTCTCAACATCGCATTAAGTTATTTTCTAAATTTTCAGCACATTGCTAATTTCCTTTAACAAATCATTTTCATAAATTAAGACCGGTCTTAATTAAGAAAGAAACTGTAAATGTAGTCCTTGTATAGAAAACCTAGTGATTATTGCAATTTGCAACCATATGAATCTTATTTAAAGTTCTCTTGAAAATCTAATTTTACTTTCAGAGACAGCAGTGTTCTTCATTAATGCTTCTAATGGATTGTTAATTATTAGTGTCTCCTATATATGTAGAATATTAATGATGTGCAATATTTGTTGGGCACCTTTGGGTGTTCTCAACTGGTGCACGGCATGCATGCTTTGGGAAGTGTTTGTGAATATAATTTTCATCAGGTTTTTGGTTTGAATTTGAAAGACACTATCTTGAGGTTGTTTGGTAAAGGAGGTTGTGAATACTAGATAAAAGGGCAAGGAGGGGGCAAGGACAAGTCACATGCTTTTCTTACTACTTTCTGCTCATTTTTTTGTATTTTTCTTTTTCACCACTGCAATTATTGCTTAGAATGCTTATGCTCTTCTGGATGAGTCAGCTCTGAAGTGACACCAGGAACAAAAGCACATCTGTTTTAGAAATTAGCAGTTTTAATTTATAACTTGACTGTTTGATTTTTTGTCCACCCTGCTGTTTACTAAGACCAATATGATTGACTTCGTTGTTTCCCGTATGATCTCTTCTAATGCTTTTCGTTGACACACAAGGGAACCAGAAAAGTTCAAAGGTACCCACTCCTGTCAAACAAGAAGTGCAGAAGGCTGTGCCAACCATTGAGGTGCCAGCACTTTCGCTGGACGAGTTAAAAGAGAAAACGGATAATTTTGGATCGAAGGCATTGATTGGTGAAGGATCTTATGGAAGAGTGTATTTTGCAAGTTTAAATAATGGAAAATCTGTAGCTGTGAAAAAGCTTGATGTTGCACCCGAGCCCGAGTCAGATAATGAGTTTTTAACTCAGGTAATTCCTATTTTCTTACAAATTCTTTTTTTTTTTCCTCCCATGTTTTCTGGACCTTCTACCTTTTAATTCTATTCTCTAGTATCTCACTGGATGCTGGTCTTTATACCTTAGGTTGCCATGGTTTCAAAGTTGAAGCATGATAATTTTGTTGAGTTGACTGGTTACTGTGTTGAAGGACATAACCGTGTGTTGTCTTATGAGTTTGCCACTATGGGATCACTACATGACATTCTGCATGGTAACAAGATTTACATTGCTTCAGTTGGTTATAACATGGAATCGGTTGGACTACCTTTTCTTGTGTTTTTCCTTTTAAATGCTTGTAGGAGTGAAGTATCTGTAAATATCTATTTTTAAAGGTAGGAAGGGAGTGCAAGGAGCACAACCAGGTCCTGTTCTTGACTGGATGCAACGTGTACGGATAGCTATTGATGCAGCAAGGGGGCTGGAGTACTTGCACGAGAAGGTTCAACCTTCCGTAATACACAGAGATATTAGATCTAGTAATGTGCTTTTGTTCGAAGACTTTAAAGCCAAGATTGCAGATTTCAACCTCTCAAACCAGGCCCCTGACATGGCTGCTCGCCTTCATTCTACTCGAGTTCTTGGAACTTTCGGTTATCACGCACCAGAGTAATGCCTTGACTACTATGCCTAGTTGCTCTCGTACATTATGGATGATCCTAGATAGATAGTTTCTTACTGTGGTTCATCTCATTAAGGAGATATTATCAGCTAATTGCTTTTATGTAGTTGTAGTCGTGATGACTTCTAGATGCAAGATCAAATATATCTTTTGTATGAGTTTTAAGATCCTGGAGGCATCTTTTGTAATAAATAGTTCTCTTTGTTTTAGGTAAACAATCTGGGGAGGTATACTCTAAGTTTTGAAGTTGTGTCTTCTTGAGTGTTTAACTAGAGATGTTTCATATTTCAAAACCCATGTGAACAGTTATGAGAAATTTCGATGCACATATATACTTTTTCTTGTGTAGATTTTTTTTTTTTGCTCACTGTTCTAATGCAAATCTTACAGGTATGCCATGACAGGACAGTTGACGCAGAAAAGTGACGTTTATAGCTTTGGCGTGGTTCTGTTGGAACTTTTGACCGGAAGAAAGCCTGTTGATCATACAATGCCTCGAGGACAGCAGAGTCTTGTCACTTGGGTGAGACTTTTTCGTCTAATACATGATTTTCATGAACTGCTAGTCTTCTTCATGTTTTATATGCTAAAAGCTTGATACTGTTTCTTTTTGATCAATCAGGCAACTCCAAGACTAAGTGAAGACAAAGTTAAACAATGTGTTGATCCAAAGCTAAAAGGAGAGTACCCCCCAAAAGCAGTTGCAAAGGTCTGTGTCCCTGTTTCCATCTTCTTATCAACTAAAATTACATAGATCAGCGTAGTGGTTACAAGTTATCCCTCCCCGTCTTTGTTTTGCAGCTTGCAGCTGTAGCAGCATTGTGTGTGCAGTATGAGTCCGAGTTTCGTCCAAACATGAGCATCGTCGTCAAGGCTCTCCAACCACTTCTGAGGGCTGCTACCCCAGCTCCAGAGATATAGAGGAAATAATTTCTTTTTAAATGTTGGAATGTCTGCGACTATTTGCACAGTTTGGATACAAGTTTCTGATGTCATTATTCACTTTTTAAATATGCAAAGATATTCATTTCTTTTGTATCAGGATTTGGAGGGTAGATGTGGGTCTGCATGTTCTCATGTATTGGGATTTGAAGTGTAGATGTGGGTTTGCATGTTCTCTTGTTTGGTGTTTACCTAGTCCTGTGTCAGATGCTGGATGTCCATTACAAGCAGGAACTGTTAGTGTGTCAAGACTGTTTTATGGTTTAAATTTGTTGATTAAAGGAGTTGAATGTTTCTGTACACTTGGATGCTTATATCTTTGAGAAGTGAATCACTGTTGATATATATATATATAATAAGAGTAAGGTTCAAGAGAGAACCCTCTTAAAAAGGGAACCAGGGAACTTTTTTTAAAAATCATTTTAGCATAGAAAGAAAAATAGAATTAGTTATATATCATCCTAATAGTCCCAAAAAGTTAATTACTTATAAACAAAGATTCATTTTTAAATTTAAAAAAATATATGAAAAAATTATGAATTTGCTTATGAATCTTTTATATATATATAATGAATCTCTTATATATATATAAGAGATTCATAAAGAGATTCATAATTTTTTCATATATTTTTTTAAAATTAAAAAATAAATAATTGTTTGTAATTAATTAACTTTTTGGAACTTTTGGGATGATATACAACTATTTATATTTATATTTTAATTTAAAACTAATTTTTAAAAAAAGTTCCTTGGTTCTCTTTTTAAGAGGGTTCTCTCTTGAACCTTTGTCTATATATATATACTCATTTAAAAAAATATATGAAAAAATTATGAATCTCTTATAGCCAGGGCTCTAGAGAGAACCCTCTTAAAAAGAGAACCAAGGAACTTTTTTTAAAATTTAGTTCTAAATTAAAATAAAAATATAAATAGTTGTATATCATCCTAATAATCCCAAAAAGTTAATTACTTACAAACAAAGATTCATTTTTAAATTTAAAAAAATATATGAAAAAAATTATGAATCTCTTTTTGAATCTCTTATATATATATAAGAGATTCATAAGCAGATTCATAATTTTTTCATATATTTTTTTAAATTTAAAAATGAATATTTGTTTGTAAGTAATTAACTTTTTGGGACTATTAGGATGATATATAACTAATTCTATTTTTCTTTCTATGCTAAAATGATTTTTTTAAAAAGTTCCTTGGTTCCCTTTTTAAGAGGGTTCTCTCTTGAAACTTACTCTCTCTCTCTCTCTATATATATATATAGGCAAATGTTCAAATGAGTCCATTGCTTAAAATGAGAATTGAGAATAGATCTCAACCACACATATGAATCTATCTCAACCACATATTCTTTACTTGTTTCATTAAACTTTTAATGACTTGTAAAATTTATAATAAATTGAAAAAATTAGATTTAATTCTAATTTTTTTTCCGCAAAATCCTATAAATATTCTAGTATTTAATCATGCTTTTATATTGTTTGGATATAACTCCAACTTGGTATCAGAGACGTGTTTTTATTTAAAATGAATATTTTAGATAAAGAAAATCTTGAGGAAAACTCTGAGGAAACTCAGAATAATTTTGAAATCGATTTTTTTGAAAATGAAAAAGGTTTTCAAGGTAGCTTTTTATTGAAGCAAGAAATTCTTTCTAAAATCAGGAAAACAAAACTTGATTTGAAAAAAGAGAAAATATTTAACATCCCGATGTTAAATTTCTTAAAAAGAAAAAATTCTATATTCTATTTTGTTAATACAAAAGAAATGCATATAGATATTAAAGATACTAAAGGTTCAGTGTTCCTACCCCTTATCACTAAGGACGAGATCAATAGAAACCTTCAAAAGATTGACTCTAAGATTAGAGCAACCATTAACGTAGTTCATTTAGGAGCTATAAAAATTCTGTTGAAAGCAGAATTTAAAAAAGGCATAGATTCACCTATTAAGATGGCCTTAATAGACAATAGAATCAATGACTGTAGTGATTGTATTTTAGGTGCAGCTAGAGGAAACTTAGCTTACCAGAAATTTATGTTCACAGTCTATCCTAAATATGCATTTAACAAAGACACTAAGAACATAGATCAAGTATTATCTTTTGTACATCAATTCGAAAGAGAGAATCTGATGAATCCAGGAGATAAAGTCTTTAGCATAACCTATTTAGTAGCTTATGCGTTAACCAATAGTCATCATAGTATTGACTATAGGAAAGAAGAAAACATAAAATTAGAAGATGTTTTCTCAGAAATAGGATCGGTTGAAGAGAAGCAATTTTCCGAAATAAGACCTTTAGATAATTCTTGGGCAATTGACATTGCTAAAGATAAACCTTTACTAGGACAACAATCTAGAATGAGTTTCAGAAGAAACAGTCTGAAAATTGGTGAGACATCCGATAACAACTTGCTAAAAAGCGTCTCTAGAAAAGTTGATAATCTATGTCAAAGATTAGAACTTTTACAATAATGACTACCCCTTTTATGATGCAGCCATACATCTATAAGAAAGGAAAAATCCTTAATATCAAGAAATTGAATGAAGGATCAAATAGTCAGCAAAGAAAGTATATCTTTAGTGGATATACTGGAAATCAGAGTTTTACAACTCTTATTTCTTCTACTAATAATCTTAACCAGATTACAGGTAGAATTTTACTAGGATGTTATAAACTATTGAGTTATTTTGGACTCAGTAAAGATCCCAGTGAAGAATTGTCTAAAACAAAAAGTGTTTATGACAAATTCTCCACTCTTTTAGAGGGGGGAGATAACCAGAAATTAGAAGACCTAAAAACTCTTTCAATTAAGAACATTGAGAAAATCGATAGAATAGAAGAAAATGTTAACCATCTTGAAAAAATTCCTATCGACAGAAATGAAGTTTTAGACTTCACTTCTAAATTAAATAAAATCGAAGAATACCTTAAGAAAATCTTAGGATGAGTCTTAAAGAATTCCAAGATATTATTAGGCCACAGATAGAAGAAATTCTTAAGTTGCTTAAAGAACATCGAGCTAACAATGTTATTGAAGCCGCAACTGCAAAGATAATCACAGAATTGAAAACAACTATTCAAGATTGTCACTGCAATAAAGAAATTCTTGAAGCCATCAACAAACAATCGAAAGCTCCAGAGAACAAACAACTTGTTCCATCAACCGAACAAGGAAACAAAGATAAAGGTAAAAACCGTTATCGATATAGTTATCCTAACCACGATGTAGGAAACGAAGAACTCGGAACTGGAAAGAATCCGAACAGTATGACTTGGCCATTCAGTTCACCATCAATAAAGAAGGCATGAACTATATGCAAGACATAGAGAAACTCTTTTGGAAAGTACTTGAGTTAGAAATTCAAGACGACCAACAGGAAGAGAAATTTGCGAAAGCATTAGAACTACTGGGATTAGAAGACAACAAGCTTGCTAATCAAAAAGTAGCAGATAATTTAGAATTACAATCCTTATTTGGCTTTAATTCTACTAATTATCTAAATGTCATTGAAGAATTTAGCTCACCAGAGGATAATTCTCAAGAGTCAAATTCTCAAGAAGAAGATTCATCAGATGAAGAGTTTGTTCAACAAACACTCAGGATGAATAAACAGGAAGAAGATCAAGATGAAAATCCATTCGCAGCATCAACTTCAGGAACAAAAAGACCAGTAAACAGGAGAAAATGTAACTTTTACTCACCTACTACTGAGTTTAGAACGAATCAAAGTCTATTTGGTTCTAACGTATTAAATATCGATTGTGAATCTGGTAGAAAAACATTAATCGATAGTTGGGAAAAGGAAATTAGTTTAATAATTCAAACTAATCCTATATCTTATGATGATACTAATACAGTTTTGTTATTAGTTGATCATAAAACAGCAGGAGTTGTTAACAGATTTATTAAAGATGTAAATTGGAATCTCGACATGTTTGAACCAATAGAAGCCTTTAATAAAATTGTAGATGCTATCTATACCATGTTTTTAGGTGTTGATTATATCCATGCTAAAGAACAGGAAAAAGATAAGATCAAGCAGAATGCTAAGTTAGTAGTAAAATGCAATTGTGTGATATATGCCTCATTGACAAATTCTTTTGTATATATGAAATGCATATGATTAACACAGGAGACCAAAATCAGTATCATGTCTATGTCGAAGATTACATTCGCAAGATACCTTTGGTAGGTGAGAAAGCCATGACTAAGTTTTTGCAGGAAAGAACAATCCTGACACAACATAATTTAACTTTTGCTCAACGAATCGTCAAGAATGAAATCCTTAACTATTGTGATTTCAGTCGGACACAGAAGAAACTGAAAAAGTTTATCAAAAGATGTTGTGCTAAGCTTTCAGAAGAATCTTATAATTTTGGTTGTAATCCTAATTATGACAAAAAATATAAGAAGAAAAAGAAATATTCTAAGAAGAATATATCTTCAAAATACAGGTTTAGAAAGAAGAAAAAGCCTTTTAAACCAGATAAATATGTTAAGAAGAAAGACTTTTCTAATAACAATAAAAAGAAATTCTGTCCGAAAGGAAAGAAGAATTGCAGGTGCTGGATCTGCAACGAAGAAGGACATTACGCAAATGAATGCACTAACCGAAAACAATACCCTGATAAAATCAAGGTATTAGAAGAAATCTACCACATAGGATATGAACCAGTGGAAGACGAATATGACGAAGCACAGGATGTCTTCATCATACAAGAAATTGACCCTGGACCAACATCCGAGGAGTCAGAAGATGAATCATCAAGTGAAAGCGATTGAGGATTCACAGGAAGAATTAGTAATGCCAAACATTACTAATCCATCATCGATTTATATCAAAGGTACACTCAAGTTTACTGGATATAGAAAAATCGAATTACATTGTTATGTTGATACATGTGCAAGCCTATGCATAGCAAGTAAACACGTCATCCCACCTGAGCATTGGGTGAATGCCGAAAGACCTATAGAGGTAAAAATTGCTAATGGTAAGACCATTAAAATTAACAAGGTATGTAAAAACCTTGACATGTTAATAGCAGAAGAATTATTTCATATTCCTACTGTCTATCAACAAGAAGCAGGCATAGACTTTATTTTAGGCAATAATTTTTGCTTAACTTATAACCCTTTTACTCAGCTTGACAATAGAAAAATCATATTTACTCTTACAGGAGAAGAAGTATGGGTTAAGAAAATTACTTGTGCACAACGAGTAGGTTTCGAAGGTTATTTAGAATCTAAGAAAAAGAATTCTAAAGCCAAACCAGTACAACCTATCAATATTTCCCAAAATAAAATCCAGATTATAGAGAGGGGGAGAGATATGTTACAAAGATATCGAGAAATGAATTTTATTATGACAAATTTATCTCTAGATATTGACAGGAAATCTAAGATCGAACAGCTCTTAGAAAAAGTATGCTCAGAAAATCCATTGGATCCAATAAAAACCAAGTAATGGATGAAAGCAGCTATAAAACTACACAATCCAAAGGATATTTGCAGGGTAAAACCTATGAAGTACAGTCCACAGGATGTAGAAGAATTTGCAAAGCAAATTAAAGAGTTACTAGAAATGAAGGTTATCATTCCAAGTAAATCAGCCCACATGTCACCAGCATTCCTAGTAGAAAATGAAGCTGAACGACGACGCGGCAAGAAAAGAATGGTTGTCAACTATAAAAAGATGAACGATCTTACTATAGGTGATGGTCATAATTTACCCAATAAGGATAGTTTACTAACCCTTATACGTGGTAAGAAAATGTTTAGTTCACTAGACTGTAAATCAGGATTCTGGCAGGTATTGTTAGATGAAGAATCACAGCTATTGACAGCATTCACATGTCCATAAGGACATTACCAGTGGAGAGTGTTACCATTTGGTTTCAAACAAGCTCCATCAATATTTCAGAGGCACATGCAAGAAGCATTCAGACCTTATGAAACATTTTGTTGTGTATATGTAGACGATATTCTTGTTTTCTCTAACAATGAACAGGAACATCTCAGACATCTAGCAGCAGTATTGAAGAAATGCAAGACCCTTGGCATAATCCTATCCAAGAAAAAGGTTCAGCTCTTCAAAACAAAGATCAACTTTCTAGGCTTAGAAATTGATCAAGGAACACATTGTCCTCAAAATCATATCTTGGAACACATTCATAAGTTTCCAGATCAGATAGAAGACAAAAAACAGTTGCAGAGGTTTTTAGGTATACTAACTTATGCATCTGATTATATTCCTAAACTTGCAGCTTTAAGGTCACCCTTACAGGTCAAGTTGAAGAAAGAAAATCCATGGAAATGGATAGAGACTGACACTTCTTATATACGAAAGATTAAGAAGAAGTTAGTAAGTTTTCCCAAGCTCTATCATCCAGAGCCAGAAGACGAGCTTATCGTAGAGACAGACGCATCCAACGAACATTGGGGGTGGAGTTCTCAAAGCAGTTAATGTTAGGAATATGTTGTTCTTGATGATAATTATAAAACACTTAGTAGATTTTGTATTAAGTCATTTTATAACTGTCAACGGAATGGCATGCTTTGTAGCTTCCGTTGACAGGAAGCTCATCAACGAAATGAGTGATGTAGCAATTGCATTGTACAATACTTCATAGTTTGATATGCATTTTGTTGTAGGTATTAGATAGGTTTTCTAAGTCATGTTGACTAAGTACTAGATAGGCAAAATAGGTTGGTGAATTGTAAATATATTATGCCTTGTAATTTTGCCTAAGTGAAGTCATGTCAACGGTATGAAGATTACTCTATCAACGGAATGAAGATTACTCTATCAACGAAACGAGGATTATACCATCAACGAAACGAAGAATAAAGCTATCAACGAAACACATCTTACTGCTATCAACGAATCATTATCACTTTTCTGAATAGTTGACAAAGTGATAGTGACAGTTTTCTGACAGATCAAAAGGAGATGTGGAAGTGTACTTTGCATTGAAAGCCATCAAAATGGACATAGGGAATAAGGAAACATTCCAACTTCCAATCTGGTTCTTGAGTGGGATCATTATAAACCTGAAGACAGAAGACAAAGATCTCCAAGGACCATTGGACAAAAGGGATGAAAAGCAAGCTACTGGCGGTTACCTTTAGTGTACTTTAGAGTAGCCAAAAATAGCATTGTAAAACTTGGGTTATATAACCAAGTGTAGCAGTTCATTTTATATATATGTGAGTGAGATAAAATAGTTTGTATTAGCTTTCTCAAGAGCACTCTCACTTTGTATCAAGAACTGAGTAGCTGTGATACATTTTGTAACACAGATTATTTCCGTAATAAAAACATCTCAGTTGGATCCTCAAAACATCCAACTGAAATTTTATATTTGCTTGTGTTTTTATTTTCAGTAAAGTTTTAATTGTAAGTTGTTTTAAGTTTCGAAATATCTAGAATTGTATTCAACCCCCCCCCCCCCTTCTACAATTCTGTTAGGTCATTTGGGATTAACAATTGGTATCAGAGCGAGCTTCTAACATACAAGAAGTATAAAGATCAAGGCCAAAACAGTAACCATGGTGAAGAAGGATGCAGGTGTAAAGATACCAGTTCTAGATAAGGACAATTACTTTCACTGGAAAGTAAAAATGCATATACATCTCATGTCTATAGATGAGAGATATGTAGACTGCATTGAGAAAGGTCCACACGTTCCCATGAAGTTTGCATCTAGAGTTGGACTGCCAGATGATGCTCCAGATGTGGAAATTCCAAAACCTACCTCAGAATGGACTATTGAAGATGTTGCAGAAATCCATAAAGACAAAAGAACCATGAACATTCTGTTTAATGGTTTGGAGCAAGAGATGTTCGACAATGTTATAAACTGTACTACCTCTAAAGAAGTATGAGACACTGTTAGAACACTCTGTGAAGGAACTGAGCAAGTTAGGGAGAACAAAATGCAACTCCTTATACAACAATATGATCACTTTCATTTTAAAGCTGGTGCAACCCTAAATGACACATTTAGTAGGTTTCAAAAGCTTTTGAATGGATTAAAGTTGTATGGGAGAATCTACCAAACCAAGGATTCAAACCTCAAATTTCTTAGAGCTCTTCCAAAAGAATGGAAGCCTATGACTGTTTCCCTGAGAAACACTCAGGAGTACAAAGACTACACTCTTGAGAGGCTTTATGGAACTTTAAAGACATATGAGTTGGAAATGGAGCAAGATGAAGAAATTGAGAAGGTACAAAAGAAAGGTGGATCTATTGCATTGATTGCATCTGTGAACCAACTAGAAGATGACAATGAAGAAACTGCAAAAGCCACAACTAGTCGAGCTAGTTGTAGGAGTGATGTTAGCAAGGGTAAAGGCAAGATGACAGAAGAAGAACCAGAACCAGCCAACTTGGATGACTTAGATGAGATTGATGAACACATAGCTTTTCTTTCAAGGAAATTCTCTAAGTTCAAATTCAAGAGAAACTCAGAAGCAAGACCACCAAGGAGAGACTTTCAACCTAGCAAAAATAACTGGATTGAAAAGTCTAAGTCTAAATGTTTCAACTGTGGAATGATTGGTCACTTTGCTGGAGATTGCAGAAAGCCCAAAGTTGAGAAGGGCAATAGGAAATTTGAGCCTGTTGATTATAAAATGAAATACTTTGAACTTCTCAAGCAAAAAGAAAAAGCTTTCATGTCTCAGGAGTATGATTGGGCTGGTAATGGTGAAGATTCTGATGATGATGTTGAGTATGTCAACTTGGCTCTAATGGCTAACAATCATGAGCAGGAAGCAAGTTCCTCTAGAAATCAGGTAACAATTACTAATCTTTCTGAGCTTTCTAAAGAGGAATGCGATAGTGCAGTAAATGAAATGTCTACTGTACTATATAATTTGCGTGTTACTCTTAAATCACTTTCCAAAGAGAACTCAAGAATCAAAGAGTCTAATATGCTCTTAAGTGATAGAAATGCCATGTTAGAAGCACAGCTCATTGAGTTTGAGAAAATGAGGTGTGTTAGTAGGGATGCTAAGAAGGAACTTGAGAAAGTGTTAGAAAGGGAAGAGATTCTTAAAACACAACTTGAAATAGAACAAAGTGTGATTGCAAAATGGAAAGATTCCAGGAATGTTGCTACCAACATCATTAATGTTCAAGGTATGGAATCTTTCTGTGAGCAATCATGGAAAAAGAACAAAGAGAAGCTAGGGTATGCTGGTAAGACCTTAGAATCAGAAACAGAGTCAACAAACAACAATGATCATTTGTTGAAGGTTGATATGTCAACGAAATGCAAAGTTTCGTTGACAGATGAACCATCAACCGATCAGGCTGTTTCGTTGACAGAGAAAAGGAAAGAAGAACTCACTAGACTTAATAACAAGTATGGTCCTGTCACCAAGAACTTTGTTCAAGGTGAGTCTAGTAAATCAAAGAAAGTTGAGAAGCCTGTTGAAAGAGCAAATGTAGGTCACCTGTCTAACAAGCAATTGAAAGACAAGTTAGAGAAAATTCAAGTTGAGACTAAGGGCAATAAAAAGAATAACAGGAATGGAAAAGTAGGGATTAACAAACATAACAATTACACACCTGATAAATATGCTCCTAGAAAGACATGTGTTAATTGTGGTAGTGTTAGTCATTTATCTACTAACTGCAAATCTGTTAAGAAGACTGCTAATGTGAAAATGCCTAAGCCTGCAATGAATGGTTCTATGCCTACAATGCCTGTTATGCCTAACATGTTTGCTCCATATGCACAATTTCAGAATCCATATGCTAGCATGCCATTTGTGCCTAATCCATACATGAATATGTTTAATGTGCCACAAATGCCATGGAATATGAATAACATGTTTGTTACTCCAACTATGCATGTTGTGAATGAAAATGTGAGCAATCCTCAGAAATCAACACCAAAGGTAAAGGTTGATTTAAATCAATCTGAGCCCAAGGTGAAAAATGATATAAAAGGTAAATCAAAGGCTAACAAAACAGGACCCAAGGAAACTTGGGTACCAAAATCAACTTGATTTGATTTTATTGTGTGCAGGGAGACAAAAGGAATCTTTGGTACTTGGATAGTGGATGTTCAAGACACATGACTGGTGATTCTACCCTGCTCACAGAGTTTCAGGAAAGAGCTGGCCCTTGTATTGCTTTTGGAGATGACAACAAAGGCTACACTAAGGGATGTGGCTTGATTTCAAAAGAAAATGTCATCATTGATGAGGTTGCATTGGTGGATGGTCTTAAGCACAATTTGCTTAGTATCAGCCAACTTTGTGACAAAGGATTTTTAGTTACTTTTTCAAAAGACGCCTGTGTTGTTTCTAAGGTAGGAGACAACAATGTGGTAATGACTGGATTCAGAAGAGGGAATGTGTATATTGCTGACTTTAGTAGCACAAGTTCAGACACCATCACTTGTCTTTTCAGCAAGGCAAGCAAGGATGAAAGTTGGCTATGGCACAAGAAATTATCTCATCTGAATTTCAAAGTTATGAATGACTTGGTAAGGAAAGATCTTGCTAGAGGAATTCCACAGGTGGATTTCTCCAAAGATGGTTTGTGTGATGTCTGTCAAAAAGGGAAACAAAAGAAGGCATCATTCAAAAGAAAGACAGAGTCATCAATTGTCCAACAACTTGAGCTGCTTCATATGGATCTATTTGGCCCTGTAAATGTCATGTCCATTTCAAAGAAGAAATATTGTCTTGTGATTGTTGATGATTTTTCTAGATTTACATGGACTTTCTTTTTGCACTCCAAAAATGAGGCACGTGAAATCATTATCAATCACATCAAGATGGTAAACAATCATCCTGATTTCAAAGTAAGAAGGATTAGGAGTGACAATGGGACAGAATTCAAGAATTCAACTATGAAGATGTTCTGTGAAGAAAATGGTATTTTGCATGAATTCTCAGCAGCAAGAACACCACAACAAAATGGTGTAGTTGAAAGGAAAAACAGAACACTTATTGAAGCTGCAAGGACAATGCTAGATGAATCAAAGTTACCTACTTATTTCTGGGCTGAGGCAGTTAACACAGCTTGCTTCACTCAAAATATTTCTTTGATTAATCAGGCCAAGGGAATGACCCCTTATCAACTACTCAAAAGAAAGAAGCCACTATTGGACTTTCTTCATGTCTTTGGATGCAAGTGTTTTGTTTTGAGAAATCAAGCTGAGCATTTGGGGAAATTTGAAGCAAAGGCAGATGAAGCAATATTTGTGGGATATGCAGCAGGGAAAGCTTACAGAGTCTATAATCTCAGAACCAACATTGTTATGGAATCTGTACATGTTGTTTTTGATGATCTCAAAATACAAGGTCTCTATGATGAAGGTTTTCATGAAAGTCTTTCTTTTGAGAATGAGGAAGGAGATCAAGTGAATAATGATAAGGCTATTGAGAAACAGCCTAAAGTTGTTGTGTCTAGCATAGATGAAAGCAGCAGTGAAGATGAAATTGCTGCATTAAGATTGAAAAGAATAGCTGCTAGCAGACCAAATGGTCAATTCGTTGACAGTCATGATGAAGGATTCGTTAACAGTCAGAATGAGCGTTTCGTTGACAGTCAAAATGGTCATACCGTTGACAGTCACAGAAATGCCTCTAGGAGTGATCATTTAGGGACAACAAACTCAGGGGGAGTTTCTCAAGGACAAATATCTAATCAAGGCAACCACGATCATGAAGCTACTTCTTCAAGAGCTAATCTACCTCCCTCAAGGAAATGGACTAAAGATCATCCCTTTGAACTCATTATAGGTGATGTTTCTTCAAAAGTCCAAACTAGAAGAGCAACTCAAGATGAATGTTTATATAGTAGCTTTCTATCTCAAGATGAGCCAAAGAAAGTTGAGGATGCACTTCTAGATCCAGATTGGGTATTAGCTATGCAAGAGGAGCTAAACCAATTTGAGAGAAACAAAGTTTGGAAGCTGGTGCCCAAGCCCAAGGACAGGAGTGTTATAGGCACAAAATGGGTGTTCAGAAACAAGATGGATGAAAATGGCATAGTCACAAGGAACAAAGCTAGATTGGTTGCAAAAGGCTATTCCCAGGAAGAGGGAATTGATTTTGATGAAACCTTTTCTCCTGTTGCAAGACTAGAAGCAATAAGGATTTACCTAGCCTATGCAACCCATGCCAATTTCAAGGTCTATCAAATGGATGTGAAGAGTGCTTTTCTGAATGGGGAATTGGAAGAGGAGGTGTATGTAAGTCAACCTCCTGGTTTTGAAGATGATGATTTTCCAGAGTATGTGTACTTCCTCCTTAAAGAACTCTATGGTTTGAAACAAGCACCTAGAGCCTGGTATGACACACTTTCACAGTTCCTCCTTGAGAATCACTTCACTAGAGGTACTGTAGATAAAACTCTTTTTCATAGGATTGTGAATGGATCTACTATACTTGTTCAAATTTATGTAGATGACATAATTTTTGGGTCTATAGATGAAAAACTTTGTCAAAAGTTTTCCAAGCTTATGCAAAGTAAATATGAAATGAGCATGATGGGAGAATTAACTTATTTTCTTGGTCTCCAAGTGAAACAAGTTAATGAAGGCATTTTCATTAGTCAAACAAAATATATTCATGATTTGCTAAAGAAATTTAACTTAATGGAATGCTCTCCTGCCAAAACTCCCATGCCTACTGCCACCAAACTTGAATTGAATACTAAGGAAAAGTCTGTGGACATTTCAAGTTACAGAGGCATGGTAGGCTCACTTTTATATCTAACATCTAGTAGACCTGATATTATGTTTGCTACATGTCTATGTGCTAGATTTCAAGCTGATCCTAGGGAATCCCATTTAGTTGCTATTAAAAGGATTTTCAGATATCTCAAAGGAACACCAAATCTTGGCATTTGGTATCCTAGAGAATCTGGCTTTGAACTAATTGGTTATTCAGATGCAGATTATGCGGGATGTAAAATAGACAGGAAAAGCACAACTAGCACCTGTCAATTCCTAGGAAACAAGCTTGTGTCATGGTTCAGCAAGAAACAAAACTCAGTTTCTACCTCCACAGCTGAGGCTGAGTATATTGCAGTTGGAAGTTGTTGTGCACAGATTTTATGGATGAAAAATCAACTACTTGATTATGGATTAAGAGTTGAGAAAATTCCTATCTTCTGTGACAACACTAGTGCCATTGCCATTACTGAGAATCCAGTGCAGCATTCAAGGACCAAGCACATTAACATCAAGTATCATTTCATTAGAGAACATGTTATGAATGGTACTGTGGAGTTACATTTTGTTCCAAGTGAACAACAACTTGCAGATATCTTTACCAAGCCACTTGATGAATCAACATTCTCAAGATTAGTAAGTGAGCTAGGTATGCTAAATTTCTCTTAATTATTTCTGAGATTTTTGCAAGTTAATAGTAGCCAAGAATTTGCTATGATTCTTCTGTGAATTAATTTTCTCAGGAAAAAGTAAAATTTTGTCTAAGTCAAAATTACTATGTCAACGAAATCCTTATTCCGTTGCCAGTCTTAGCATTTTTCTAGGTGTTTCGTTGATAACACTTTTACATCAACGAAACACATCTTTATCAACGAAATAGACGGGACCTTAAACGCCCAATTCTGATTCGTTGATATAGCGCTTTTAATCTGAACAGTTGAAATTGCACGTCCTTTACCACGATCTATGCATACACCCCTGTAAGTATAAATCATGGTAATATTTTAATTGTAACGGTTACATTTTTAAGCCAATCCAGTAATTTTATATTTATTATTGGACTTAATTTTTGAGAAATTTTGGGGGAGTATTTAAGAAATTTTGTTTTCTTTAATTCTTTTCTACCTGCTCTCAAAATTTCCAAAGGTTTTCTTACTTCTTCTCTCTCAAAGCAAATCAAAGTTCGAGCTTTTTCTCACTCAACAATGGCACCAATAGTCAAACTCATGTCAGCTGGAGGGTTCATCTATGAGAAGAACAACTCCATCCCTTTTGTTGTCAAGGAAAGCCCGAACAGAATCTTTTTCAAGATGATGGATTTCATGACGAATTGCAAACTGAGCTACGCAATGTTTCACTCGACTCCGCTCTTTAATGAGATAATTGAGGAGATTTGGACCTCATGTGAGTACAGTGGAGCAAATTGCACTTTGCAATTCACCATTCAAGGTAATGAGTACGTAATCAATTCTGATGTATTGCAAGCATGCCTACACCTTCCTGAAAATAACTGCTCTGCTTTGCCTACATATACTGAAATGATTAACATGCTAAATTCCATAAACTACTCTTTGCCTACTGATAATTTGTGTAAGATAATTAGGAGAGGTTTGGTTAGGGAATATAGTTATTTAGCTGATGCATTCATTAAGGTCTTTTCTGGTAAAATCAGTAACTTTGATGCATTAACTAATTCTATGTTGATTCTATTTACCATGCTCCTAACTAATAGATATTACAACTTTAGCACCCAACTTATGTATGAAATTGGTGCTAAGTTGGGTGATAAGGCAAATAGGAAGAAAAATATCTATTATGCTAGATTTCTGATGATGTTGGCTAACCATGTTAGTCCAGCACCATTGGTTATCTCTAACCCTATTTCCAGGTTTGACTGCTTTGTGCAAGAGAAGAGGGTCCTGACAGATATACTGAGACTCAACCACAATGGTGATATCCCAGTGGTGTATCTCCCCACAATTGAGGTAACCACTTCTAACCCTGTTAGTGTAATTGGTACTTCAACCACCTCAGTTGCAATGGAGTCTGTAGTAGTGACCCAACAGGCTCCTGCCCCTGCAACAAAACCAAAATCAAAGAAATCCTCCAAGCCAACCTCAGGTGCTTCTCAAAAGGCACCTGTTGTAAAATCCACTACACAACCAAAGGGGAGTGGTGTAGGTGTTGTGAGAGGTGAGGGAAGGGGTGAACATCAAAGAAACCCTAAGGATAAGGTGGGAGAGATGAGTGTTTCCCAAGCTAGCCCCATTGTGTCTTCCCAACAAGGCACAGTGAGTAACATGGAAATTAGCACAAGTCTAATTACATCCTCCCAAAAGGATGTAGTTATTGAAACAAGCTCTCCTCCAAGAGCACAGTCCAAAAGGGTAAGGAACACTTCAAGCCCCCAAACAGAAATTTCCCAATACCAAAGAAGGGTAAGACACAAA
Organism: Heracleum sosnowskyi; assembly: GCA_030848705.1. Taxonomy (NCBI): domain Eukaryota; kingdom Viridiplantae; phylum Streptophyta; class Magnoliopsida; order Apiales; family Apiaceae; genus Heracleum; species Heracleum sosnowskyi. The sequence continues at coordinate 819,587 of JAUIZM010000030.1, forward strand.
TCCCAGGTCACACAGGGTGCACACACACTGGAAGCAACACTTCCAGTTTCACAAATTCAGTTTGATGTAACCCCTGTTATTACTCTGGGGTTACAGTCCCATTCTCTAAACATAAATCTTGAACCAACTTCACACAATTCACCTACACAGTCTCTAGATGTGGATATGATCCATTCATCTATCCCTGATTCTCCAACTCTTTTCTTGGAGAAGCCCCACTCTGAAATTGGTGACCATCACTTGTTAAGTGATTTGTTGGGCCACCAATCATCCTTTTCTGAAGCTACAAGAGGGTCTGTGGAACCACTTTTAAAATCAATCACCACAGATTCCACAGTAGTTTCATTTTCTCAAAATCCTTTATTGACTTCATCAACGAAACAGTCTCTTTCGTTGACAAGTGTTTCTCCATCAACGGTATCTATACCGTTGACAGTTCAAACTACCATACCGTTGATAGTTCATTCTGCACCTTTTCTTGAAAATCAAGTTGTTCCCACAACTAGTGTAGATGATCTAGTGGTAGTCGAGACACTTTTAGGATTGAGAGGGAGTGAATCTGAGAGGCTGGCTTGCAGCCAGGCAAAAGGAGAGGTTGAGAGTGAGAGGCTGACTATTTCTTCCAGTCAGGCAAAAGGAGAGGCTGAGTGTTCCACCTTAGTAGGTGAAGGTGAGGGTGTGAGAGGTGTGAGCCATGGGGAGCCCATGATGCAAGAATATAGTGGAGAGAGAGAAGGGACTACAGGAGCTATAAGGGAGGAAGCAGCCATTGCAAGTGAGTCAATGGAGGTTCATGAGGGTGAAAGGGAACTTACTTTCCAAGAGCATTATCAACAAACTCTGGATAGTATTTCCCTGGATCCTGAAACCTTTACTCATCCTGTGCCAGCCTATCAAGTTATGGCTCAGCAGGGCAATGTGGAGGCAGAAAGGTCACTCAACCTCATTCATACAACTGCATCTATGCAAAGAGCAAAGGATGCCGTGACCAATTTGTCTCCAGGAGCTGCAACAAGTGGTGAGTTTGATTTTTCTGATGATGACAATTTTGGTGACAATCGCCATCACTTCACAGACTGGGACTTCTGTGGTGCCCCCTACACCAAACTGGCTTTCTCAATATATGTATGGAAGAATCAACTTGGATACTGCAATTACTAGGCAGTATAATGAGGCCTATCTGGCTCATGAGTATGCAAGTGTCAATGACAAGAAACTCTACAAAGCCATCATGGATTCTCTGGAAATTCAAAGGCTACAGATGTTGTAGACTAGGAATGAAGCAAGGGAAATCAAGGATTCTATTGGGAACCTGAAAGATGCTTCTGATAGGAGGCTTGATGAAAAGCTTTCTCTTCTCACTGTGTCCAAGATGAACAGGTTTTTCTCTAAGGAACCTGAGGTGGCTACCTCCTTGAAGACTCTCTCTTCTAGAGTGGACAAGGTGGAAGCTACTCTATCTCAAATGCAAAGGGAACATGAGAAGCAAACCCAACTATTAGCCCAGCTAGTGGCAGCTCAAGGACTCCCTGTCATCTCTCTTGATGATAACAAAAAGGGGGAGAAATCTAAGGAGCTAGACATTCAAATCACAAAGGTTATGGTCCCAGCCATTTCCCTGCCAAAGGAGCCACTAGCTATGGGGAGTCAGGAAAGGATAAAATGGATGGCATTGACCTGATTCAACAAGCATCTATGAGGCTAACACTTGGTGAACAGATAAAAGACCATTGGTCTAGCATAGACTCAAGAATCAAGAAGATAGCTGAATCTGCAAAGACCAGACATCCATTAACGGATCAAGCTACTTCTACAGCACCATCAACGAATGTCATGGTTTTAGTGTCAACGGAATGGGAGCCTCAGACTAATTCTTCCTATGATCTAAAGCCCCTTCTACATGGAGTTACTCAGGGTCCAAGGAAAGAAAAGGGACAAACTTCATGCATTAGGGATGTGGAACAAGCTACACTTCAAGGAAGCCTATCTCCCAAGTCCCCTGCTAAACCAAAGGGCAAAAATATAGCAAGAACTTTTTATCCTTCACCTTATCCAGATGAGCTCAAGCTTCTTGGACTACTTTTCACAAAATGCAAGGAAAGCAATGATCCTGAGATAAGGAAGCAAAGAGCAATTGTCTACAGGAATGGACAAGAAATCTGTGTTTGGGCTGGTCACCCAAATTTTGCTGAGGCTAAGGCTGAAGAATCAGAAAGAGCAGCTATGCAAGCACTTGCAGTTGCTCAATCTCTTGATGAAGAAGAAAGACAGCTAGAAGAAAAAGCCAGAGAGGAAAGGAGTAAAAAGAAGAGCACAAGGCAACCCAAGGCAAGAGCTAAGAGAAACATAGCTTTTGATAATGATGACTCTCAGAGTAATGCCGCAGACTCTTCTGCACCAATTGAACCTCCAACTTTTCCTGATCTAATCCTCAAAGACAAGTTAGCCTGTGATCCTGAACATCCAGTAAATTTTCATGATCAGCCAATTCAGCCAAAGGAAGAGCAAATTGAGCTAGATGAGGCTAACTTCCCAAAGTTTCTATTTGAAATGGATTCAAAGAAGAAAGCAAGGCAAAGGGCTGTTAAGGCTAATCCAGTATTTGTGAGAAGACAACAAGTTGAGAAACCTCCCACCAATCCAGAAGACTTCATGTACATTGCTGACATCAGGGAGGAGTCTAGCCTAAATATTGATCTTAATGACTTGGTGGAAGTGAGAGGTATTGCAGCTTCTCATAGACTGCCAGAGAGATTGGTATTTGTCTACAAAGGTGGAAGGGAACAAACTTGGCCTCTCTACAGGATTTTAGGAGAAGACTACCAAACACTGCTCTCAGTGTTCAAATGCTTGAAGAAAGACTTTGGCTTTACCAAAACTGCCAAGTCTGAGGTGGTCTCCAAAATCTGTCAAATCAAGGCAAGCTGGAACAAGCCTGATGCACTTCCCAGGGTTCTCAAAGTCCCTCAATCTGGAAAGAAGATCCATCTCCAACCCTATTGGATGATGGAGTTTAGAGACAGAGACAACTGTAGAAGATTCTTCAGAATAGAAGACCAACTGGAAAAGGCATCCAATGATACTCTGAGATCAATGCAGTCCAAGTTGGGGAATCAAGATGAAGAAGAGAAAATTTTCTATAGGAGGCTCCAAGCTCAAATTGAGGAGAATAATGCAAGGAAGGGGAAGAAAACACTACCACAGAGAAAGAGATGAAATTTGCTCAGACTAGAGGAGCAACTCTGTGCACCTGTTTTGTAAGACTTTTCTACTTTGTATTTCATTAATTTTCAATAAATCATGAAGCTCAATGCAATTTCTACTTTTATCATTTGTAATATGTATGAGTGTTTTTGTTATCATCAAGGCTCTTGATTTATGGTTGTTATTCTATCAGTCATAAATTGGGGAAGATTGTTAGGAATATGCTATTCTTGATGATAATTATAAAACACTTAGTAGATTTTGTATTAAGTCATTTTGTAACTGTCAACGGAATGGCATGCTTTGTAACTTCCGTTGACAGGAAGCTCATCAACGAAATGAGTGATGTAGCAATTGCATTGTACACTACTTCATAGTTTGATATGCATTTTTTTGTAGGTATTAGATAGGTTTTCTAAGTCATGTTGACTAAGTACTAGATAGGCAAAATAGGTTGGTGAATTGTAAATATATTATGCCTTGTAATTTTGCCTAAGTGAAGACATGTCAACGGTATGAAGATTACTCTATCAAAGGAATGAAGATTACTCTATCAACGAAACGAGGATTATACCATCAACGAAAGGAAGAATAAAGCTATCAAAGAAACACATCTTACTGCTATCAACGAATAATTATCACTTTTCTGAATAGTTGACAAAGTGATAGTGACAGTTTTCTGACAGATCAAAAGGAGATGTGGAAGTGTACTTTGCATTGGAAGCCATCAAAATGGACATAGGGAATAAGGAAACATTCCAACTTCCAATCTGGTTCTTGAGTGGGATCATTATAAACCTGAAGACAGAAGACAAAGATCTCCAAGGACCATTGGACAAAAGGGATGAAAACAAGCTACTGGCGGTTACCTTTAGTGTACTTTAGAGTAGCCAAAAATAGCATTGTAAAACTTGGGTTATATAACCAAGTGTAGCAGTTCATTTTATATATATATGTGAGTGAGATAAAATAGTTTGTATTAGCTTTCTCAAGAGCACTCTCACTTTGTATCAAGAACTGAGTAGATTTGATACATTTTGTAACACAGATTATTTCCGCAATAAAAACATCTCAGTTGGATCCTCAAAACATCCAACTGAAATTTTATATTTGCTTGTGTTTTTATTTTCAGTAAAGTTTTAATTGTAAGTTGTTTTAAGTTTCGAAATATCTAGAATTGTATTTAACCCCCCCCCCCTTCTACAATTTTGTTAGGTCATTTGGGATTAACAGTTAATTCTGATAAAAGAGAATTAATATGTCGATACGCATCAGGAAGCTTTAAAGATGCAGAAACCCGATATCATTCTAATGAGAAAGAGTATCTAGCGGTCAAAAGAGCTATTAGTAAATTCTCCATTTATCTTACCCCTGTAACATTTCTAGTCAGGACGGATAACAAGAATTTTACTTATTTCCTTAAATTGAAAATTGAAGGAGATAACAAACAGGGAAGACTAGTGCGCTGGCAATAGTGGTTTTCCAGGTACAGTTTCAAGGTCGAACACCTTGACAGAGTTAAGAACTGTCTAGCCGACTTCTTAACTAGAGAATTCCAAAAGTAAAAGGTAAAAACTAATGAAATCATTTAGTGCGTCATTCGTTTGCTTTTGCTGGAATTTTTAGCTATAAATACAGGAGCTTAGAATGAAGGAAATCACAACTCAAGTGATAAACACCTCAAACACTTCAAACACTCCTAGAAATAGCAAAGTTCTTCACAGAACTAAAGGACAATTTGTCCCAGAGCCTATTTGGCTTTATAGGCTGATATCTTAATATATCAGAAATGGAAGATATAGAATAACTTTTGATTAAAGAATGCATTCTATTGAAGGAACTCGAGCTTGTCAGAACCAAGATCGAATTTGTAAGGAAGTACTCTCTTCCTGAACAACAAAAGGTCATTTCTGCGCCTTTCTTAGAAATAAGTAAAGTAGAAGCTAATCCTGAGCAAACGGCTCCAGGTAAAGATTCAACAAATCCGTTGAAGGCTGTGAATTTGCCAAAAATTCAAACTGAGGTATAGACCTCAACAACGTTAGTCAAACCCTCAGATATAAGTTTGAGACCTAACGGGGGAATTCCATTCCCAACAAAGACTGAAGGTCAAACTTTAGCATTTCCTCACGGATTCAAAGGCAATTCCAAAGCCTATTATGTGGTTTTTAATGGCCCAAATGCAGGTATTTACAGCACATGGGAGATTGCCGAGAAAGCAATTAAAGGTTTTTCAGGCATCAAGCACAAGAAGTATAAATCGTTTACTGAAGCAAAAGTTACAGCAGGCATTTATACTATGCAAGAGTTCAAGCCACCCTTAGAGTTGATCAGTTCAGCAGAAGCTTTACAACCAACCTACAAAGGAGCATTGACAAAGAAAGAAAGAACCTCAAACAAAACAGTCTTAGGTTCAATTCCGAAGAATCAGAAAGCACTGTTGATACAAACAGATGAAGATACCATAGAAACTCTATATTCAGGGTTCAGATATCTCTATCACTATGGCAGAGAAGCCACAGAAAAGAAGTTCGTTGATGAGCATTTCTTCACTATAGACAAGAAGAATATTAGCTATTTCAACTTCTATCCTAATGCCAACCCAGAGATGGTGTATGAGGCATATCAGTATGGCATATTGGCACAGGTTTATCCATCCAATAACCTTATGGAGTTATCTAGGTTCCCCAAGGAATTTAGAAATGCGGTTAAGGCATACAAGAAAAATTGCCTTAAAAATTAGGATGTCGAAATATTCATCAAAACAACAAGCACAGTCATCTGTTGGGAAAATGAAGAAGAATACGACTGTCCACCAGATCAACCTTTTCATTATGTTCAGGTTGGTACCGCAAAAGAAAAAGTCTATTCTTCTAGCCAAGCTATGGAACCTACACTTGAGAAGAAGGACTTAAGAGAACTTGCTGAACAGAAATTATTGGTCTTAATCAATAAGCTATTCCGCATTAAGCAGGAAGACAAACTGCATGTTAATCTTGCAACAGTTTATACTCTAATGACCTCTTATTCACACAAAGAATTAAGTACAGAAGAGTATGACAAAATAGTGGCGTTCAGAAAACAGCTCCTCCACAAAGATGCTGTAGGATCCCATCAAAATCTCTTTTGCCAAAGAAAAGAAAAAGAGATAAAGAAATTTGGCATATCCCTCGATTGTCAAATATGCGGACTTAGTGCTTCTAAAGACAAAGTGGTGTCGACAGAAGTAGGACCCTCCACCTCCTCCACTGAAGAAAGCAGCGGACGAGAAGAAAAGTAGATAAAGGAATCTACTTTAAAGCATGGCCGACAGAGAACCTTATCTTTTCACTCGGAGTGCAACAATAATGGACAATCTACGTAAGCAATAACGTAGGATAAGTTGTACAGATCCTCATGCCTTATGATATAAAAGGATGAGTTCAGTTTTCTAGGGGGGACATCAAAAATTTGACACACTGAACATATCAGTTATCAAAGAAATATAGTCCAATGTTGAGTGAGTAGTCCCATTAGGGATTGTAAGTGTTATGAAGGGATTCATAATGAATCCATTGTAATATATTGTGTTGGTCCTTGTGTATTGCAGAAGGGGGGGGGGGATGAATGCAATACTGATAAAATTCAATCTCAGTTTCAACAACTAAAACCAAGATTTAATGTTATCAATAATATGTATGCATTCACAAACAGTAAAATAGAGAAGACATGATTCACAAAATAAATGTTTTATTTATTTTGCAAAGTGTTGCTACAACCTCAAGAGAGAATTCTTGAGCTTCGATTTTCTTCAAGGCACTTGCTTATCTTCGTCTTCTTTCTAGAATGAATTGATAGTAGGTATAAGACTAATCCTATCACTATCAGTCACGGGTTTGTGAAGCTGCTGTCATTGTCTAGTGGCAGCTTCTTACAGATTGTCTTACCCTTGCGACTTTCCTAAATTGCTAATATGTCAGATATACATTATAACAAAAGCAACCTAGATTCATTCTATTTCCAGCTTAAGCAATTCAGCAAATAAAGACTTGACCTTGCTCTTGAATTGATTCGCTTTTGTTTTGCAGTGCTTGAAGCTTCTGTCGTAGTCTTGCAGACTTGGTGCAGCTTAGGGATACTGCATCACGCCTGTTTCTTGAACATTGAAACTGTCACGGGATTTGACTGAGAAAGATACTTAGAACAAGGGTCTTTCTCGAGACAGTTACTTTTGCCACAAAGCTTGCTGTCACAGGAATGTGCTTTTGGTGACAGTAGGAGTTCCCCGCATAGTGATGTCGAGGTTTCCAAACTTGTTGTCGAGGGCTAAAGTTGCTGTCGCGTAGTCTTCCGCCAATGTTGCTGTCAGAGTGAATATGCTGTCTTGACTTGCAACATTCTGTCTTCTTGTAATCTTACTGTCGAAGCTTTAGGACAGTAACCTTTATTCATGTTGTCATCTAAATATGTATCCTTTGAGGCTTGAACACAACAAGTGAACTTCTTTCAAGTTATACAACTAGAATAACATTACATACTGATTACAAGAACATACTTTGGCTGTGACAGTATGTTCTACTTAATTAAAAATTAAGTACAATCAAAGTTAAGTTGTTTCTATGTTATCACCCATAAATCCCAACAATCTCCCCCAATTTGTTTTTATGGGAAATAACAACAAATTTACAATATGTGCTGACAACTTAACTAACAAGATCAGAATGGATTAAGAATTTTTTACTTAGCTTGAGATTTCCTCTTCTGCCTTGCTACATCCTCTCTTTTGAGAGCTTCTACCAAGCAGCCTCTTAGACCTTCTATCAGAGAAATTTCAGCAGCAGAAACTGCAGCATCCTCTACTTCTTCAATGATCTTCTTTATAGTAGGGGAGAGGAGAGAACTAGCATCCCTGAGATTCAACCATTGCTCTATATCATAAGGATAGGTTCTGAAGTGAAGTTCTTCATTAATGAGCTTGAATCTACTTCCAGGATAAGCATTGAGAGTCCTTCTCCTTTGCTTGTCTAGCTTTGAGTCTTCTCCTTTTCTCCCTTCCAATAAATTCTCTATTTCATCAGAACAAATCTGCTCCAAGGGATGTATTGAACCAGCTACCATATACTGTAAATCCTTCAGAATAGTTGTTTTTAGCTTGTGGAAGCTGCAAACATAGATTTCTTCTTTTAGATACTTCATTCTTAGGGGATTTTCCAGCATACATGATTGATAGTTTGGAGCTTCACTTTCTGCCTTGTTGGAGACCTTGCATCTTTCCAGTAGTTCAGCTTCCTTCTTATCAAGTTCTGACTTAGTTTGAGAATATTGAGAAGATTCAGGTCTTTTGCTTGGCTTGGGTTCCCTTTCCTGAGTTGGTTGGGTTTGCCCTTCTTCTGTGGGTAAGTCCTCAAACTCATAGTACCAGTGGTATGGTATAGGAGAAGGTGGGAGATCAGTTAGAATATCAGCATCATCAAAATCTGCAAAATTGTAGCCAAATTTCTGATAGAATTCAGCATCCCTATCAGCCTGATATTTCAGAATATGTTCCATGACAGACTCTGGAACATTATCATAGCTCTCCAACAACTCTACCATTCTTTCCAGGTAGAAGAAGTCAATTCTCCTTTTATCTATGGTTGATGTCCTACCACTGGTTGATGTGGACACCAGGTTGAAGTCCTTATCAACCTCGGTAGATCTTGATCCTTCCCACCACAGAACATACTCAGTGGCCTCTTGATTTGCATCCAATTTAACCTCAACACTCTTGATTTCCCAAGATTGCATCTGTTGAACTTTAAGACTGTTGGGAGGAATTGATTGAATTGGCATCTTTAAATTTCTGCCTAATCCAGTGGCCTTTTCCTTTCCTGAGCACATGTGCTTTCCTGCAGGTTTCTGTCTAGTAAACCATGCCTTAGCTTTAGCTTTCAGTCTCTTGGGCTTGACAGCAGCTTTGGCTTTATCCTTGACAGAACCTTCCTTGACAGTACCTTTGTCGACAGCATCTTCCATGACAGCATCTTCTATGACAGTATCCTTGTCGACAGTACCTTTGGTGACAACATCTTTTTCTGCATTTATGCAGTCAACAGCACATCTAAGAATGCTTGCCTCCAAAGCTTCCAGTATTCTTGACTCCTCTTCATTTGTAGCACCAGCATCTTTCTTTTCCTGATTAGGAGTTTCTTCATTGCCTTCATTTTGGGATTGAATACCAGTATTCCCAGAATTACTTCCACCAGCATTTCCAGCATTTCCAGAAGCTTCACCACCTCCAACCTCATCATCATCATCATCATCATCATCCTGAGGAGGAAGGTTATAGAGACAGCTTCCACCTTGATCATTTCTTTTGGCATTGGCTCTAGAGATTAGTTCCTTCACTCTAGCTCCCAGTGCCTTGTCTCTCAACACCAGCATTTTGTAGATCTCTTGAACAACATAAGCTCTTCCTGGATTGGTATTTGAATTGAGTATTCCATCTAACACTTTCAGAATTGACTTGGTTTCCATTCTGGATGTGCCAACCAAATTCATGAAGCTGTTCCTTCTTGTGCCATCCTTAGTTATAGATCTATAGAAAACACATGGTGGATTTGTGTAAACTTCAGGTAGCTTTTGTATGAGCAGGTTCTGGATTTGCATATCCAATATTTCATTAAATGGTGTTTGAGTTGCCCTGATCTTTCCCTTCAAGGCACACAACACCTTTGCTGGTAGACTCTGCAATAACTGCATTGTGATGAAATAAGATATGCCAGAAGTGAAATAGATACTTACAGCCCATCTTTTCTCATCATTCACCATTACACTGACACTAGTGATTTGATCCTTTAACAGTTTTGTGGTGTTGGTTGGACGGTTGCTTGGAACATTCATTGCTTGTTCCACCAAACTGCTAAATTCACTGTCCTGGTTGAGTAATGTGCTCTCCCTGTAATCCACCATCAAAACATTGGCTTCTTCTTGATCAAATTTAGTGCCATTTGACCAAATAATTCCCTTTTGGATGGATTCAGGCAGTTTCCCTTTACCTTTCCCAAGCTTGTTTTGTTCCTCCATTTCTCTCCATTTCTTCTGTAGAGTAGTTTCTTGAGTTTCTGGAGTTGGCTCTCTAATTACTACAGGAGGTAGGATTGGATGTCTAGATGCAGGTCTTCTTTGCAATGCATCTTGAGTTGCCTTTGACATTAACACCCTTTCACCATCCATTTCCACTTCAACAGGCTTTTCAGCTTTATCCTTTGGTTGTCCACTGCTTGGTTTGACTTGCTCCCCCTTAGACATTGCTTTCCTTTTAGCTCCCCCTCTGGTCTCCACAGCTACAGGCTCCCCCTGAGTTCCACCTGATTTCTGAATAGGCAATGATTCTGATCTTTCTACCTTCTCCCCCTTAGTTGAGTTGGCAGCTACTAGGTCAGTAAGGAACTGGATGGAGAGCTGAGTAGCAGCAAAACCATCAACCACCAGTTGAGAGAGAGAGTCCATCTTGGAGTTTAATGTAACGCACTGTCCTTCCAGAGCTGCAATCCTGTTACCATAAGTAGCAGATGGGCCACCATACCTTAACCTTCTTGGAGGGGAAGGAAAAGAAAGGGGCTTGGAGGCTATGGGGGTTTTCACACTCTCAGGGTGTTTTTGAGTGATCTCATCACCCCTCACAGATTGACTCTCAAGGCCTAATGCCTGAATAGTGTGGGCTCCCTCAATAACTCTCTGGACATGCTCAAGTCCCTCTCCTTTTGCCAGCTCATTTGGCTACCTCTCATTTTTATGCTCACCTCTCTTTTCTTTTATCTCTCTTTTCTTTTGCACACCCTCACTCAACCTAGATGCATGGGTATGAGCAGTACTAACATGCATGGAAGGAGTAGATTTAGAATGTACCTTTAAGAGTTTGGCAAGAGGTAGATCATCATCAGAAGCATCCTCAATGATCACAACATCAAAATCAGGCTGAGAGGACTGGACAACATCTTTGGCAGGAATGTTACGGTCAGTTGGAGTCTGGACAGCAGGTTCTGGCATGACAGCAACTTTGGGAGGTGGAGTGACAATAGTTTCTGTAGTGACAGTATCTTTCTCTCCACCCATGACGGCAGCTGTGTCCAGGACAGCAACATTGCCAGTGTCTTTGACAGCAACAGAGGCTGTGACAGCATCTTCCTGAAGGTAAGATGCTCCTTGGAGTTCAGACAAAGTGTTGGCTGTTTCATTTTCTGAAAAAATAACACTTTGCCCTAGCTCAGTGTTTGGAGGAGTGGTGTCCATCTCACTTTGAGAAATGGGTTCTTGTGGACCACTAGATGGGGGCTCATCCATGATTGGAGATGGATGATCAAAACCTGAAGGGTTGGGACTGTCCCCTTCTCTAGGTTGTTGAGAAGAAACAAAAGAATGTGTAGGGAAGGAAGAAGGGGAAAGTGTAGCAGAGAGTGGGGGCTGATTCACAGATGAAACATGTGAATCATCAATAGGAGTAGAGAAGTCCTCACTGTGCCCTAACTCACTGTGTGTTTCTTCAAGTGGGGGTATCTCAGGTTGTGAACCATGAGTTTGTGCAGACTCTGTACAGGGTGCCTTGGGAGATGGGCCAATTTCAATAGATGTCCCTTGTTGAGAAGGCACATCTAGGGAGGAGTTTATTTCCCTGGTTTCCTCTACAGTCTTTTGGGAGACTGCAGGGTGGCTGACAGTGGTTTTGATCCTCCTAGCTCTCTTCTTCTTAGGCTCAGGGGGAACCACTGTGGGTTCTGTTTGACTACCTTCCTTATTTGCTGCACTAGGTGCAGTGTCTCCCTCTTGACTAACAGAGCTACCACCAACATCAGCTTCTAAGGATCTTTTCCTGGAATCTTGTAAGGCCTCTCTTTGGGCTTTGAGAAGTCTAGAGGGCCTAGGCTGAATGTATGGTGTTGAATGTGGGTTAACTGAATTTGGGTCTAATTCAGTTTCATTCTCAAGAGTGAAAGAGTCATAACCAGAGGGTAATGGAAAATCAAGGTTGGACACTTGATCAACCATGTGCTTAGTGAAACAGAGTGGAATATGTGCATTGAGATTCTGTGAAGATAACAGTGTGTGTGTGTTCTTTTTCAAAACTGAGCAAGCCTCTAAACGAGGGGCAGCATCATTAAAATCACAGAATGAATTAATGCACATCATAAGAAAGCGAGGGTAGATTGATACCTTCTTACCTATGGTAGCTTTGAGGTGTGCCATGAGGAGAGCTCCAACATTCACCTTGTATCCATGGACAAGAGAATGTGTCAGTTTCTTGATGTAGGAGGGTATCCCATTCCATCCGGTGGACTTGGTAGAGAACACCTTGACCATCACATCAAGTATCATGCTCCACTCTTTTCTCAGATGCTTCCTATCCATTTCACCAGTTGGATACCATTTGGTAGTCCCCTCTTCGAGAATAGGGCCTGCATACCCAATCTTCAAGAAGAGCTTCTTGAGAGCGTCATCATTTGCAAGTTCAGTAAATTGTTGTCTTCCTTCAAGTGTAATTCCAAGAGCATTGTTGATGACCTCAGCTGTAAGAGTGTATTGTTGCCCAGAGATTGTGAATTGAATACCCGGGTTCTCACCCTCAGTTTGAGCAACAGCAGTTTGCCAAAACGCCTCAAGTCTGTCTAAGTCGAGAATGGGGGTTGAGGTGATGGCATAACCGAGATAGGACTTGTTCAAGAAAAACACTAGTCCTTTGAAGCCTTCACCAGCATCATTTGGGGAAAAGATGCCAGCAAAGTTTGTTTGAGAGAGAGTTTGTTTGGGGGCCATGGAGATTGCAAGAAAAGAAGAAAGTAAGAAAGTTGCTTTTTGCTGGAAGAAAGGTATTTTGCCTTGAGTTTGATGAGAAAGAGAAAGATATGTCTGAGTAACTGGGGAATAAATAGGGGTATCTCAAACGTTTTGTGCAAAAAAAAAAATGGATTTCAAGAACGTGTCTTAACCCACTCTTAAACACGTGAGTTACTGCCCGTTATTCACTGACCAACGTGGGATAAATATCCAATTTCAACGGTCCACTATTGTTGACAGTAACCTGTGCGCTAGAAATAATCTGTCAGTAATAAGAGGTGGTGACAGTAGGTTTTGCGCGACAGCAACTATTGCGCAAAAACTTGCTGTCACCGTTAAGAATATGAATGACAGTATCCTTTACAAGTCTTGACAGAAAGTCTTTTCCTGCTGTCAAGAAGGTTGCTGTCAAGAAACACACGACAGTATCCTTCTTAACGACAGTAACTTCGATTGGGAATAGGTTCTGTCATAAACTTATTAGAATGCTTTATTCATATACTTAACTTAATATTGACACATTATGGATTTAGCAATGTAATCGTTTCAACACAGATATTAAGCAAAGTACACAGACACTTCATAAACTCAATAACCACAAAAACAAGAACTTTTATTATTAATAAAATCATTAAAATAGAACATTGAGTACATTATTCTATGATTTTATCAACTAGTTCTAACGTCTCTGCCTTAATTTCTTCTTCAGAGCGACCTTCTTCTTTCAGAAGTGCCTGAAGCTCTTTCTCTTCTTCCTGAGCCTTGGCCTCCTCTTCCTGTTTCTTTTCCTCGTCTATCTCATCGAGGGCATCCAACAGCACCTCGAAGAGCTCCTCAATCTCTTCATTGTAGGGTTCACTATCACACTTCTTTAGCCCAACTTCAATCCCTACTTTGTTTTCCATTATTTACTTTAAAACTGAGAGCAGACTGGTGAAACCTAAGGTTAATTTATAGGTAAAACCGTCTAAGGATTAAAGTCTAATGGTCAACAGTTAGAGTACCCATACAACTACCACAAAAGTAATTAATGGTCGTGTCCTCCTTTAATCCTACAGATTAATGCAAGAAGGTGTGAAAGTCCAATGGAACAAATTTTTATCTCTCAAACTTAACAAGTAACCACATTAATGTCATACACGGTTTAAAAGTATGAGACTGGCACAAAATACTGACATGAAAAGTCAAATCAACACATGCTGTCACATAACAGACATAGACCAAGTAGACAGTAACTTCTCTTGACAGCAGGTTTGAAGTTGCTGTCATGAGCTTCATTAGAGAATTTGGAATTATAGAAAACTGAGTAAATCAACATACCAGGTTCAGCATTCCCAATTCACTTACCAACCTGTTGAAGGTTGCTTCATCCAATGGCTTAGTGAAGATGTCAGCAAGTTGCTTGTCAGTTGGGACATAGATCAACTTCACAGTTCCTTGTTCAACATGCTCTCTGATAAAGTGATGTCTTATATCAATGTGCTTTGTCCTAGAGTGTTGAACTGGATTGTCTGAAATGGCTATGGCACTAGTGTTGTCACAGTAGATAGGAATTTCACTTAACACTAGACCATAATCCAGAAGTTGATTCTTCATCCATAGAATTTGTGCACAACAACTGCCTGCAGCAATATACTCAGCTTCTGCAGTTGAGGTAGAAACTGAATGCTGCTTCTTGCTAAACCATGAGACGAATCTTCCACCAAGAAATTGACAGCTACCAGTAGTACTTTTTCTGTCAATCTTGCATCCAGCATAGTCTGAGTCTGAGTAGCCAATGAGATCAAATCCAGTGTTCTTGGGATACCAAAGACCTAGGTTAGGAGTGCCTTTTAGGTATCTAATGATTCTCTTGATGGCTACTAAGTGAGACTCCTTTGGATCACTCTGAAACCTTGCACAGAGACATGTAGCAAACATGATGTCAGGTCTGCTAGTTGTTCACACAATATCACGCAAGTATACGCGGTCACAAGTAATATAAGAATAAGTAGAGTTCGTTCCCACAGAGACTGCTATGGTTATTATAGTTATGCACTTATGCAACAATGTATGGCTATCGTTCAATGCTAAGACAAGTATCAAATTGTGTTTTGATTAACTAAATTAACTAAACAAATTATCAAGACTATATTAAACTAAAGATTGCTGATATATTACTTATGAGAAAATAAACATGGGATCCTAACTTCATTAAATACTTCATTCAGAGTCTTTTGTCTTTAATCAATGCATGTGACGGTTGTGATAACTAATCGGATAACACGAAATCAATACACGCTACCTTTCAGTATACGTATACCAAACTACTCAAACATCCACAAAAGAGATAGAAGTTGGGTAGACACCAATTATGCTTAGACCCTATATGTCTATAAGATTTGAAAACATAACGGTTTAACGAGCAAGTTATCCATTCAGATTACATAGGGCAGGTAAGATGGTTAAAATCACATACGAATCATGCATGACAAACATACATAAACCTATGCTAGCATGGCAAGTTCTAACCTCTATATCCACTTTCGCATTCAATAGAGATTAACAAACAATCTTAGATGTTAGCTACGCATCCAAGAAGAATAAGCACAACCAAACTAGGATATCAATTAGCCATCACACACACATCTTTAAAACAATTAACTACTAAAATCCATAAATAAATCCGTTAGAATCCCACGACGACGATTAGTTCATAATAGAACCGTTCATCATCGTGGGTTCTGATGAAAGCATGATGAAAAACAAGAAATCAATGATGTAAATATGAATAAGAGTTAAAGGTTTAGAGGACAAATCCGGAAGCATCCAAAAGTTGCACCAAAATTGAAGAATACAAGAAAAAACTATGTCTAGATCTCCTCGTAGTCACGTTCTTCGTTCTTGGCTCCTCGATCTTGTGCTCCAATATTGAATCTGATCTCTGGTGTGTTGTGATGTATTGTGATGTATTGTGATGTCTTGATTATATCCCCCCAAGGTGTGTATTTATAGCTCCAAGTTGTCCCTCTTCCAAGCAATTGCCGTTTTTGAATTAGAATAGAATTACGGCAATTTCCATCTTTGAATGCAATAAGAATTGCCTATTCCATGTTTACAACTGATTCTGGAAGTTTCTGGCCGCCCCAAGCAATTACCATATTGATTAGAAGTCGAATTTGTGAAGTTTTCCTAATTAAAATCGAATTCTGGTAATTTCTGGCGGTTCTGACTTCCAGGGCGGCCGCGCAGAATTCCAGTACAATTCCTGGGCGCCCGCGCAGAACCTTCTGCCTAGAATTATAGAAAATGTTGTCCTCTTCGCGTGAGCTGTAAGATCGTCAGAATCGGACTTGTAGAACTCCAGATATGGCCAAAACAGTGAAGACTGCGCAACCTACCCGGAAAATCCGAATTTTAATCAAATTAACCTCCAACTCTTGGTTCTGCAAAACTTAATGAAAACACATTAAACACACCACATACTTGAGTTCAAGTCATCAATTTAAGCCGATATGAAGCGTTCCAAGTGGATTAAAAATCCACTTATCACTAGCAGTTAGGTATAGGAGAGATCCTACCATGCCTCTATAGGTGCTTGAGTCAACTTTCTTCCCTTTAGGATCAAGATCCAGACTGGTTGAGGTGGACATTGGTGTTTTTGCAGGTGATGAATCTTCCAAGTTGAACTTTCTGAGAAGTTCCTTGATGTATTTAGCTTGACAAATGAAGATTCCATCAGATTGTTGAAGAATTTGTAATCCCAGAAAGAATGACAATTCTCCCATCATACTCATCTCATATTTGTTACTCATGAGAGAGGAAAACTTCTCACACAGTCTCTCATTTGTTGAACCAAATATGATATCATCCACATAGATTTGTACCAGAATGATGTCCTTGCCATGGTGTTTGTAGAAAAGTGTCTTGTCCACAACTCCTCTAGTAAACTGATTGTCCAAGAGAAAAGTGGAGAGTGTGTCATACCAAGCCCTGGGTGCTTGCTTTAGTCCATACAAAGCTTTGAAGAGTTTGTATACAAAATCATACACTTCAGCATCCTCAAACCCTGGTGGCTGTTCAACATACACTTCTTCTTCCAATTCTCCATTTAGGAAGGCACTTTTGACATCCATCTGAAATACTTTGAAGTTGCAGTGTGCAGAATAGGCTAGAAAGATTCTTATAGCTTCAAGTCTTGCAACATGTGCAAATGTCTCATCATAATCTATTCCCTCATGTTGACAGTAACCCTTAGCTACTAGCCTTGCTTTGTTTCTTGTAACTGATCCATTTTCATCAAGCTTGTTTCTGAAAACCCATTTGGTCTCAATGACTGACTTTCCCTTAGGTCTTGGAACTATCTTCCATACATTGTTCCTTTCAAACTGATTGAGCTCTTCTTGCATGGCTATCACCCAGTCAGAATCCAACAATGCTTCATCAATTGTCTTAGGTTCCATTTGAGACAGGAAGCATGAAAACATGCTGTCAGCAGAGACTTTGTTCCTGGTCCTCACTCCAGAATTAGGGTCACCAATGATGAGGTCACTTGAGTGATCTTTGTTCCACTTGGTGATTCTGGGCAAGCTACTTGACTATACAGGAACATTTTCTTCAGTTTGTTGAGTTGAATGATCACCAATCCCATTGTCTTCACCATGTTCTTCATTGTCTCCAGAGTCACCATTGTCATGAATGTTAGAGATTATGGTCTGTGACTAAGCTGGAGTTTGGTTGACAGTAGTGGCATTGACAGTATCTTTATCAACTTCAACAATTTGAGTGAAGCTAGGTTCTTCATCCACAATTTCCTCAGCTTCCAAGTATCCTTGATTCTCAAATCTGAATGTCTGCATCTTTCCTTCTTCATGCAGTCCTGGAAACTTGGTTTCATCAAATGTGACATTAACACTTTCTTCAATAATCCTGTGTTCCATAACATAAACTCTGTAGGCAGTCCATTCAGTACTGTAACCCATGAATAGTCCTTCAAAAGCCTTGGTGTCAAATTTTCCTTTCTTCTCATGGTTATCCTTCATCATAAAGCATTTGCTCCCAAACACATGAAAATATTTGACAGTAGGTTTCTTTCCAGTTAACAGACAGTAAGGTGTACTTGCATGAGTTTTGTTGATCATGGTTCTGTTCTGAGTATAACATGCTGTGTTGATAGCTTCAGCCCAGAAATATGTTGGCAGTTTGGCATCATGCAACATAGTTCTAGCTGCTTCAATGAGAGTCCTGTTCTTTCTTTCTACAACTCCATTCTGTTGTGGAGTTCTTGCAGCAGAGAATTGTTGTACAATTCCTTCATCTTTACAGAAATTTCCAAGAGTGGCATTTCTGAATTCTGTACCATTGTCACTCCTCAAGATTTGAACTTTTGAGTTTGAAGTTCTATCAAGAACTCTGACTTGATCAATAATCACTTGAGCAGCTTCATCTTTGGATTCTAGAAACTTCACCCAAGTGTACCTTGAGTAATCATCCACCATTACTAAGGCATATCTCTTCTTGGCCATTGATGGTACATTGACTGGTCCAAAGAGATCCATGTGAATCAACTTGAGTGCTTCAATGTTGGTGTTCATTTGCTTGGACTTGTGCACAGCTCTTCTCAGTTTGCCCATTTGACAATCTTCACACAGTCCTTCTTGACAGAATTCCTGTTGGGGCAAACCTCTCACTAACTCCTTCTTCATCAGAATGTTCATTGTCTTGAAGTTGAGATGTGAGAGCTTCCTGTGCCAAAGCATACTGTCACCAACAGTAGCTTTACTGTAGAAACAGTAAACCTTATCCTTCTTTGTTGAATTTAAGTCAGCAACAAACAAGCTTCCTTTTCTAACCCCTTTTAGAGAGAGGCTACTTTCCTTCTTGTGATAGATGTTGCACAACATCATATCAAAATCAACCTTGAATCCCCTGTCACTGAATTGGCTGACACTGAGTAGATTGTGCTTCAATCCATCCACAAGAGCAATATCTTCAATGACAACATTTCCAATTTCTAGACAGCCATATCCCACTGTGTAACCCTTGCTGTTGTCTCCAAAGGTTATGATTGGGCCAGCTTTCTCAGCATAATGTGATAGCAGGGCTTTATCACCTGTCATGTGTCTTGAGCAGCCACTGTCGATGATCCACATGACTTGATCTTTCTTCTTGCCCTGCAAAACAGAACGTGTCTAAGATGCATATGGTACCCAATCCTTGTTGGGTCCTGCAGTTTCAGTGTCTCCTGAGTTTCTTTCAGTCATAAAGTCACAAGAATTATCAGTAATCTCCTGTTTGACTTCTCTTTTCACCCACTTAGGTTTAGAATTGGACTTGGTCCTTTTCTTGGTGGATGGAGCCTTCTTTCTGTTGCCAGCAGGCTCAGAAGTCTCAACAGTGTTTGAGTATGAACATTTTTCAGTAGTGAGAATAGGTAAGTTAAAGCATGTACTCATAGCAGTAATTTTGCATGGCATACATTCAATGTTATTACAGACACTCATAGTTCTATGCATGAGGGGGGTTCTGTGTAAGTTACCATTGAGTTCAGTTGCATTGACCTTTTCCTCAATTGGTTTCTTACAAACATGTGTTAAGTGATGAGTAGATCCACAGTTATTGCATAGTTTCCTAGAAGCACCTCCAACATTAGTGTATCCATTTCCTTTGTTGACTCCTACCTTTCCATTCCTATTCTTAGACTTGGGAATTACTGGATTGACAGTATGTTCAGAAGTTGCTGTCGAACTTTCCTTGGCAGTATCTTTTATTCCTACTGTTTTGACAGAAGGTTTTAAAGTTACTGTCTTGGAACCATTCTTGACAGTATCTTTGGAAGATTCTGTCTTGCCAACTGTGACAGCATCTTTTGAACTTACTGTCTGATTGCTTGGTAAGTTTACTGTCTTGGCGATTGTGACAGTATCCTTTCCATCCTTGAATGTGCTGTCAACACCTTCATCCTCATCAAGAATTTCTTGTTTGATGAGCATGGCTTCTTCATTAAACTCAATTTCTACAGCTTTGAAAATGGGAGTTTTAACTTTCTTGAGAATGGTGGGTTTGACAGCAGCATTTCCAGAACAATTTTGAATCACAGTTTCCTTTCCAGGACTTCTACCATATGAAAAACCTATACCAACTGACTGATTTTCTGTATGCTTATCATTGTAATCCTGAACTATCTTTGATGAGTTTTTATAAGCCTTGATTTTAAATTCATTTTCAGCAATCTCATTTCTCAGGAATTCCTCAACCTCTTTAGCACATTTCAATTCATTTTTAAGTTTAGCATTCTCCTGAGCTAAAGAGTCTAGTGAACTGGTTTTGAGAACAAGAGATTCATTTTCAGACTTTAGTGTTTCATTTAGCTTATTCAGCCTAGTGATCTCCTCATTGGCAGCAGATAAGCTAGTATAGACATTGAACATTTCAGCACTTAAGTCTTTAATGGTTTTCTTATACTCATCAATGGACATATCAAGTAAGACAAGTGAAGGTACCTGACTTGAGGATGTTGATGTTACTTCATCAGTGCTAGCCATGAGAGCTAGGTTGACATATTCTTCTTCATCTTCATCATCAGACTCATCCCAACACTTTCCTTCAGCCACATAGGCTCTACCTTGATTCTTCTTGGAGTATCCACCAGTTCCTTTCTCAAATCTCTGAACCTGTTTGGGTCTTTTGCACTCAGTGGCAAAATGACCAGGTTCACCACAGTTGTAACACTTGAATTTAGATCTATCCACAAATCCAGTCTTGTATCCTCCTTTGAATGAGCTTCCCACAGCAGCCTTTGATGAGCTTCCCTTGGTGAACTTGGATGCTTGGCCTTGGGGCCTGAATGACCTATCCTTCTTGAACCTAAAGTTCTTGAACTTTTTGGCCATGTAGGCCATAGTAGGATTGTCCATGCTTTCCAGTTCCTCCATAGTGTAGAAGTCTTCATCTTCCACATCCTTGAGCTGTAGTACTACTTTCTCAACATCTTCAACAACCTCTTCTATCTTCAAGGATTGTACAGGGGTTGGTTGAGTGATTTGTAGTGCTTCACTAGGTTGTGTGATCCTTGGCACTTGTGCTACTAGGGCACTTGACATATTAGCCATCTTGTTCCTTGTTCCACTTTGTATGGCTCTCTTTTGAAAGAGTTCAAGTTCATACGATTTCAGAATGCCATAAAGTGTCTCAAAGGTTATATTGTTGAGATCTCTTCCTTCTCGTATGGTTGTTGTCTTGTGTTCAAGATGATCAGGCAGTGTAAGCAAGAACTTGACATTCAATTCTTTTATGTCATAGTACTTGCCATGTATCTGTAGTTCAGTTAAGAGCTTACTGAACCTTTCAAACATGGAGGTTAAGTCTTCACCAGGCTTGGCCATAAATGCCTCATATTGAGATATAAGTATTTGCCTTTGGTTGCCCTTAACTTCTTCACTTCCTTCACAGAGTAAGGCTAACCTGATCCACATCTCCTTGGCTGATGTGCAGCTTATCACACTTCCACACATGGCTTTATCCAACGTGAGAGAATCGAGCAAGATGAGTTGCAAGTGATCATCTGCACCATTTTCTCCTTCTCAGTTTCCAAAAATTCCGAGGGATCTTTGGGAACCCAATGTGCAGGAATGATCTCACCATTTACTGTTCTGGCTTCAATTTCCTTTCTTGGTATGAAAGGACCATTCTCGAGTATACCTGGGTATAGTGGATTCACAGCTTTGATAAACAACAAGATTTTTCTTTTCCAAATGCTGTAGTTCTCTTTATCAAAAGCTGGGATCTTGATACTATTTGATTTCTGCATTGTCGTCGGGATCTCAGATATGTATGTTAATCTGAATGCTCTGATACCAGTTGTTGGTCCTTGTGTATTGCAGAAGGGGGGGGGGATGAATGCAATACTGTTAGGCCGAATACACAATATATAATCAAGTATGTATGAGAATAACAATTAAGAACACAAGTTTATGAATCAATAAACTGAATTATATTAAATAATTCTCTCTTAGTGATGTTAATGAATCATAAAGAGCTACTAGGTTACAAGAATAATATATTCAATGTTCGCATCCCTTCTAGGGATAACCTATCTGTGTTTTTATAGTACACAGCTACATACAATCCTTATCTAATTGATACTCCTATAAATTAGCTATACAATTCATATCAATTAAGGATTGCTTCAGTCTTCTATTCCGTTTCCTTAGCTGTATCAATATATTCTGCTTCTTTCCATCTTCAGAATATATTGCTTCTAGAATCTTCAATTCAGCACCGACAGCTAATTCAACTATCACCCTGTCAGACTTTAAATAAACTCTGACCGGCTTCCTTTAAACTCTTCACCCTGTCAGAGTTTAATTAAACTCTGACCGGCTTCTGATAAATTCTGGTCAGTACCTGTTGCTTAAACACTGATAAACAAACGTCAGCAATTATATCTAACAATCTCCCCCAACTTGTTCATA
The DNA here is from genome assembly GCA_030848705.1 of Heracleum sosnowskyi. Classification (NCBI taxonomy): domain Eukaryota; kingdom Viridiplantae; phylum Streptophyta; class Magnoliopsida; order Apiales; family Apiaceae; genus Heracleum; species Heracleum sosnowskyi. The sequence goes on from JAUIZM010000030.1 coordinate 842,035, forward strand.
ATAAAATGTACAAGTTAAACATATAATTGATGATGTCAAAAACTTTTAACAAATGCAGTGTTTAACATATAACAGAGTTTAATTTAAAACAGAGTTTAAATTTGACTTAGAATAGAAAACATAAAAACTTACAGTCAGACTTTACTTGATTTCTTGAATATCAGGCACTGTCCTGATATAGTCTGATAGCAATTTCTTTTCAGCTCTTTCTAGTTCAGCAATCATAATCTTCTTCAGCTCCTTCATTTCTGGTTCATCTTCACCAATTTGATAATTGGCAGCCCTCAAAGAATATATGCTGTTTTTGTTCATTTCATTGCCAAGTCTGATATAAAAAGGTTTATCAGACTCTAGATTGAACTCAAGAACCTTTTTATTTAGTGCAGTTCTGAACCTAGCACTATTCCTTTTCATTTCTACCAACTTTCCATGTGCATCTCTGTATTTCGGAATGTATGCACTTGATACTCCAGCTCCACTCAAAACTTTGGATTTCATCATCCTTTCCTTCAAAACTCGAGCAGCATCATAAGTACTTCTATTCTTTACTTCAAGTAGATATAGAACATACTCTAGCTCTTCCCAAAGTTTTAACTGGATATCAAATTCACCAAATCTATACACTCTGCCATCAGCCATAAAATATAACAAGAATTCCTTTTTGATTCCTTTGTGAAAAATCATCTGTACAGATTCTAGTTTGTCAAGGCCTTCTTGAGTAATTCCAACTCCAAATTCTGCCAATGAAAACTTGTCTTGAGATCTGTTATTAGTTCTTCTCTCTCTGTGTGAACCCAGTCCAGATTTATCAAAGGCTTCTTTTCCCAATACTGTTCTGGTTTCTGAAAAATTCACAGCTTCAAGCTTTAAGTCTTCAAGAACTTTTGGTTTGCTGAATCCTGGAAGTAGTGTAGATTTCTGTACAACTTGAGCAGCGTCAGAGGTTGTCATAACTTCAGTAGAAACATCAACTTGAGCAGCGTCAGAGGTTGATTTGGCTAATCTTGTTTCAACTTGAGCAATGTCAGAGGTTGAATTATCTTTCTTCTCTAGGTAAGGCTCTTCAATCATTATGCCTTTACCCTTATCAGAGTTTCCAATCACAGGTCTCCTTGTATATTGTATACTCTGTTGTGTATTCTCTTTAATAGAAATACCAACTTCTTTCTTTCTAGGAGCCTTGATTTCCTTTTTCTTATAGATTCCAGCTTCAAGATTTTTCTTGTGTTCATCAGCAAGCATTTGCTCTTCAGCCTGGATATCTTCAATAGTTACATTCTTTCCATGCTCTTTTATGAATATCTTAGCAGCAATCTCTTCATCAGTAGATGGATTAGTTGAAACAACTAAACGCTTGAGTTGTGAAGTAGATTGACCACCAGAGTTTATCGTTTCAGAGTTTATTTGTCTACCAGAGTTTACTCTTGACCTGCTTTGCCTTTGAACAACAACCTTTCTTTTATTTCCTTTGCTTCCCCCATCAGTAGAATCATCCTTCTGTCTCAGAGCTTGAATGTCTTTGCATTTGTCTTTAGGCACATTCTCCCCCTTTTTGACATCATCAGAAAGAAGTACTGATGTCAGCAATTCAATGGCAGTAGAAATAGAATGCAGTTGAGTAGACATTGCATCTTGATTTTCCTCAACTTTCCCAAGCCTCTTCTTGATTTCCTCAGAATCCTTGGCTTGCTGCTTGAGCATAGAATAATAAAAAGTTCTGTCAGACTTGAAAGTAAGATCCTTCAGACTGACTTCATTTCGTAGATTAGTAAGCATTTGTTGATTCTCATCAAATCTATTATTAAGAGATTTGACTTGAACAACAGTTGCCGTTAAGCTTGTAAGTACATCAGCATTTGAGATCTTCTTGACAGAATCAGATAGTAAATCTGCAACCCTTTGTGCTGAGAAGACACAATCTGCAGCAGCCCAATTTTTGAAGTACATATTCTGGAAATGCTCATTGGTCTGTCTATTGACTTCCCTTACGTCAGCACTATGGACATCATCAGCCAATGAAACTTGAATACTAGGGTGTGAATGAGAACCCTCAGCATCATGTCCAGCTTCGTCATAATAGACTGCTTCATTGTCATTAAGAATATTGTCAGCAGTAAACTGTGCAGCTTCATCAATGTTCTCCTCTGCTACAGCTTCAGGAATATTAGAGGTAGCCTGAGCAAAAACTTCTGCTTCTCTTTGGACAATCTCAACAACAGATTGTTGCAAAGCTTCAAGAATAACATTCTCAGAGTTTAGCTCATCAACAACCTCTTGTTCCTTTTCCATCACAGCTTCATCAATTTTCTCTGGGACTTTGACCGTCTGATTAACCTCCTCACCTTTGTCAAGATCACAAGAAATAATTTCAGTGTGAGTGGCCAGAGATTCTTCTACCTGATCAGTTACTTGATCAGCTTCCACACCCTCTGTATAATGATCAGAAAGAAAAGAGGTGTGTGCTTCAAAATCAAAAATTCTGCTATCAGAACGATTAGCAGCTTCCTCAACTACATCATTAGCCTTTGATGTAGGAGCATCTAAATCCATAGTAGCATCAGTATTTAATCTGTCTAGATTGACAGCTTCAGCAATCGCAGCATCCTCCTGAACAAACACTTCAGGAGCGTCAGTGTTTACAAACACTCTGTTCTCATCAGCATTTATAATATCCTCCTCAACAACAATTTCAGGAGGAGCTTGAGGAACAGCTTCAGCCACAATCTCCTCATTCTCTGATGCAGGAGCTTCAGTTTCCTCAGAAACTCTGTCCATATTGACATTCACAGCACCAAAAAGATGTGCAGCCACTAGTCTTCTTTTTCTCTGATGAAGAGTTTCTTCATCAGTATCAGTCTCTGAGGCTGCAGTAACATTAGCATCAGACTTTGCTCTATTTGCTCTTTTCTTCTTCATTCTTCTTTTCTGAGGCATATCATTAGCATTTGATGCCCCAGCTTCAGCGTTTGATGGCTTCACCCTTGCACTTTTAACAACCCTCAATGTTGATGTCTTTGACCTCTGTGATTGAGACACAGAAGGTCCAGCTTCAGCATGTGCAGGTGATTGTTGTTATTGTGAATTGATCAAAAATTGTTGCACATACTCAGGCAACATTAAAACACCAACATCTCCTTTCTTGGTATCTTTATTAGTAAGATCAGAGAATATTCGTTTGTGCAATTGAAAAGAAGGAATCACATCATTCTCTAAAATCGCAATATCAGGACAGCAAAGGTTGAATATTAACTGACAAAATCTAGAGAAATAAACAACATTCCTATTCTCTAGCATTTTTTCACCAATATTATGTAAAACTAACCTAGCAACATCAAAATGACCTCCATAAAGAAGAGAATACCCGATTTGAAGACTATCAGTGGGAATCGCATCCCAGTTGGTACACTTCTTCCCGAACGCCCTTGTTATACAGTCGAAAAAGAAACTCCATTCCTTTCTCAAGAGCGGTCGCTTCAATTGACCAATCTTTGCCAATGATCCAGAGTATCCAATTTCCCTCATCATACGAACTAACTCAGGATCGCCAACAGAGATTGTAAAAGAATTGAAATCCTCAAGTCCCAACGCATCACGAACAGTAGTTGGAGTAACTACAAATTCGTTTCCTTCAAATTCAAAAACAATAGACGGAGACCCAGTCTCTCCTCCATTATCATAAGTACCTGTCTGCCAAAAAGTTCTGATGTTTGATGCAGACAGCTTCGACGGTGCGGTTAGAGCAGTACCAATATCAGAGTTTAACAAGAAACTCTGAATCAAATGAAACGCCTCCGGTGCATTCTCATTTGCCAAAGGAGCTGAGTAATTGTTAGGAACAAATTCTAACCCAGAAGCAACAAAAGATGTGGTGGCCATTCGAAGATTTTGATGCAAAAGCTTAACAGAGTTTATGTGTAGAAAGACGTTTGTGAATATGCGTGTGTGACAAAAGATGTGTATGAGTAAGATGTGAAAAGTTTAAACGAAGGTGTGTGTATTGTATAAAAATAAAATGTAAAATTAAAAACTGAACAGTTTTTAATCATTAATACACAACTGTCTTACGCCATTTACTGTGCTAGTGGGACACGTGGCACACGTACAGACACTGATAGCTGTATTGAACAACTTCCAACACATACGTGCAGACGAGAAGACACCGTGCATCACATAACCGCTTTTAAAAAAAATCAATAATAATAAAATTATCGATTTGTATATCTCAGAAACATAATAATAAAGTACTAAGGAGCTCAACAGTCGGAAGAATAATGACTGTCTTGGAACTCCGCACTTTCATGTTCCCAGAGCTTCGAGTCAAGCAAAACCTTTCAGTTACCCTGTTGAATGCTATAAAAACTGAAGCATTCGACCAACAGGCAATACACATAAAAAAAAATTACCATACATCAAATGGCAGGAATCTTTGAATTCATGGATGTAGAATCCTTCTTAGATTTGAACTGGCGTCAACAAGCAAACTACATCATTGATGAGTTTCTTGTGTTATCATTTCTGAATGATGAAGGGCTCATAGCTGATGATGAAATAGCGGAAGGACCTATCTCCAACCCCTATGTGCACATCATCCGTCCTGGACCATATGATGTGCCCATCCTTGCAGATGATGAGGCTGTGGAGATCTGTATGATGCTCTTTTATCAGAGCTACTTGAAGGGTTCAAAGAAGAATGTCTTCTTGGAGTCCTGCAAGCTGCAAGCCAGAAAGAGAATGCGAGAGGATGATGATGATGAGTCAACATCAGGGGGTTGTCAAGCTTTGAAAATCCCAGATGTTGTAATAACCTGTTAACCAAACAAGTAGCTAGACAAGAGTATAATGTTGTCTGATTGTAAACAGAGTTTGAATCATTTAATGAGAAAAATCCATTGTTTTGTTTTACATTTCAGTATCTCATAGCAATCGTAAAGTGAAAGAAATGATATCACTTTGAACAATAAACTAACATACTCATCAGCGCTACTAATCACCATCAGAACTTATCAAACACACTCTTTCTGTTCTCTGTTGAATGTAAAATAGATTCGTTATCAATCATACTGTTTCGAAAAACAAATGTCTAATCTCAAAATTATAAGATGTCTGAAACAAAGAAATTATTTTAACCATCAGAGATTAAAACAAAGTTACCTCGGCATATGTCACACAATACATCAGTGTTTACCATTTGTCCTTCTTTGTCAATAAACTCTTTTCTCAAACTGTACAGGTGTGAAAATATGTGTGTGCAATAGCAGAGTTTACCGAAATCAATATTTAGATCATCTCAAAGTGCATAAAATCCACAAACTAAATTAGTAAAAAAAACTGGTTGCCTAAACTCTCATGTATAACATAGAATCTGATTTTTATATCTAAACTCTGTAGTACTGATATCCTTTCATTTGGATATGTCTTTTATTTTTCACCCCCTTTATATAGATATATATATATATATTTTTATTTTTTATTTATTTATTTATTTATTTATTTTTATTTTTATTTTTTAATTTTTCCAGTAATCAGTGGTTGGCACTAGTCACCAAAAATCAAAGATTTTAGCCCTTATTTCATACAATAAGTTCCTGGATCTTCCTAGGCACAACATGATCTCAAAGGAATTTGTGCTCTGTTTGGCATCTTTTGATTTGAGGGTGAATTATTTGCAATTAATAATCAGAGTTTAGACTTTTCATCAGTAAATATAATTAACTTATGAGAGAAAATGCAAACAGCTAATACAGACTCAGTGTATAAGATCAATAAACTAAGAGATGGTATAAATACAGAGACAGTATCATGCTGTGTTAATTTACTGCACATAATTGAGATCAGAATCTATACAACTCTTAAGGATTCACAATTACTTACTGAGAATTATGCTTCATGCAAATTTCTTCATTGGTCCATATGTTTCAGACAGAATTACAATTAGAGAATAGCATTAAACTGTAACTATCAGAGTATGACCAACAGAGTTTAGCATCAGAGTTTACTTTCAGAGTATGACTGACACTTCACAGAGTTTATTATCAGAGTTTAACATGCTGGTTCACATAACAGTTAACACATGTAAGAAATCATGAACATAAAAGTGAGTCTAACCCGTATCTCTAGTCAGAACCAGAGATCATTCCAAGTTCATTTACCAATCTTGTAAAAGTAGCTTCACTCAAAGGTTTGGTGAAGATATCTGCAAGTTGTTGGTCTGTAGACACAAAATGAAGCTCAATGTTTCCTTCTTCCACATGTTCTCTGATAAAATGATACCTTATGCTGATGTGCTTGGTCATGGAATGCTGTACTGGATTACCTGTCATAGCAATAGCACTTTGGTTATCACAGAAAATAGGTATTCTAGAGTACCTTAACCCATAATCCAGCAATTGATTCTTCATCCATAAAATCTGTGCACAACAGCTACCAGCTGCTATATACTCTGCTTCTGCAGTGGATGTAGAAATTGATTTCTGTTTCTTACTGTACCAAGAAACCAATCTGTCACCTAAAAATTGACAGCTTCCACTTGTACTTTTTCTGTCTATCTTACAGCCTGCAAAATCTGCATCAGAGTAACCAATTAACTTAAACTCTGATTCCCTAGGATACCACAAACCCAAGGTTATGGTTCCTTTAAGATATTTGAAGATCCTTTTTACAGCTGTTAGATGAGGCTCTCTGGGATCGGCTTGAAATCTTGCACAAAGACATGTTGCATACATGATATCAGGTCTACTTGCAGTAAGATACAGTAGAGACCCTATCATTCCTCTGTAGTTAGTCATATCTACTGAGGCTCCTGTGTCTTTGTCAAGCTTCGTTGCTGTAGCCATGGGAGTTGTAGCAGATGAACTATCAAGCATGCCAAATTTCTTTAGAAGATTTCTGGTATACTTTGCTTGATTGATAAAAATCCCATCATCTGTTTGCTTGACCTGTAAGCCTAGAAAATAACTAAGCTCTCCCATCATGCTCATTTGGTACCTGGATTGCATAAGCTTTGCAAACTTCTTACAGAGTTTGTCATTAGTAGATCCAAAAATAATATCATCTACATAAATTTGAACTAAAAGCAAATCATCACCAGAATTGAAATAAAACAAGGTTTTATCAATTGTACCTCTTGTGAACCCACTTTCTAAAAGAAATTGAGCAAGAGTTTCATACCATGCTCTTGGTGCTTGCTTTAGTCCATATAATGCCTTGTCAAGCCTGTAGACATAATCTGGATGCTTGGAATCTACAAATCCTGGTGGTTGTTCAACAAACACTTCTTCTTCAAGCTTCCCATTGAGAAAAGCACTTTTTACATCCATCTGAAAAACTTTAAACTTCTTGTGTGCTGCATAGGCCAGAAAAATCCTTATGGCCTCCAGTCTTGCAACTGGAGCAAAGGTTTCATCATAGTCAATTCCTTCCTGTTGTGAATAACCTTTAGCCACAAGTCTAGCCTTGTTTCTTGTAATCACACCTTCACTGTCAGTCTTGTTTCTGAAAACCCACTTTGTACCTACTATTGATCTATTCTTTGGTCTAGGTACAAGTGTCCAGACTTCATTTCTTTCAAATTCATTTAACTCTTCTTGCATTGCTGTTATCCAGTGTGCATCTTGAAGAGCTTCCTCCACTTTCTTTGGTTCTGTTTGAGACAAGAAGGCATGATACAGACACTCATTATTTGTTGCACTTTTAGTTCTTACACCAGCATCAGGATCTCCAATTATGAGATCAGGTGTGTGTGCCTGTGTCCACTTTCTTGCTGTTGGTAAGTGGTTTCTTGCATCATTATTGAATCCTCCCCCTTGATCCATGCTCTCCTGATTCATATGTTGACTTTCTGCAGCATCTGAGGCTCCCCCTGAATTGGATGGCTCAGAGTTTGAACTGTCAGAGTTTGAATCAGTTTCCTCAACTGACTCATTTGCTGTATCTTGTTGAGCTTCTTCACGCTCCCCCTCAACTGGTTCTCTATTTTGTTCAACTTGAGAATTTCCAGTTTCTTCAGTATTTACCAGTAGAGGTTCAGAGTATGCTTCGTCAGAGTTTGTCAACCCTGCTTCATCAGAGTTTATATCATCAGAGAATAGATCTTCATTTTCAAAACGCAGTTGATCATATCCATCCTTGTCTTCAAGTCCAATTATTTTCTTGTCATCAAATGACACATGTATAGATTCCATGATCACCTTAGTTCTTAGATTATAAACTCTGAATGCTTTTGTTGACAATGGGTAGCCAACAAAGATTCCTTCATCAGCTTTTAACTCGAACTTAGTCAACTGTTCAGGATGAGTCTTCAACACAAAGCATTTGCATCCAAATATGTGAAAATATTTCAAATTTGGCTTCTTATTTTTCACCATCTCATATGGTGTTTTCCCATGCTTGTTGATTAGTGTAGCATTTTGAGTAAAACAAGCAGATTGAACAGCTTCTGCCCAGAAATAAGTTGGTAATTTTGCTTCTTCAAGCATAGTTCTGGCTGCTTCAATTAAGGTTCTGTTCTTTCTTTCAACTACACCATTTTGCTGTGGAGTTCCAGGTGCAGAAAATTCTTGTTTCACTCCTCTTTCCTTGCAGAAAGCTTCTATAATTGAGTTTCTGAATTCAGTTCCATTATCACTCCTTATAATTTTGACTTTGTGCTGTGATCCTTTGTCCAGTAGATTCACATGATCCATCAGAGTTTGAGCAGTTTCATCCTTCTTTGACAAGAAATACACCCATGTATATCTAGTATATTCATCAACAATTACTAGAGCATATTTCTTTCTGCCCATAGACATCACATTGACTGGTCCAAAGAGATCAACATGTAGAAGATGATAAGGTTCCACTACTGAAGATTCAGATTTGCTCTTGAAAGATGACTTCCTTTGCTTGGCTTTTTGACAAGAATCACACAAGCCATCTAGACTGAGTATAGACTTTGGAAGTCCCCTTACAAGATCCTTTCTTATTAGCTCATTGATGTTGTTCAAATTGAGATGAGAGAGCTTCTTGTGCCAGTTCCAACTCTCTTCATTTGACATTCTGGCTGTTAGACACACTGTTTTTCCATCAGAGTTTGTTACCAAACTTGCTTCATAAATGTTGTTGCGCCTGTGTCCAACTAGAACAACTTTTCCAGTAGATTTACTGATAACTTCACAGTATTCACTATGAAAATCTACATGGTTTCCTCTGTCACAGATTTGACTCACAGATAGCAGATTATGCTTGAGTCCTGAGACTAGAGCTACATTTGTAATGATGACACTTCCAAGATTGATATTGCCATATCCCAGAGTGTGTCCTATGTTGCCATCTCCATAGGAAACCTTTGGGCCAGCCTTCTCCTTAAAGTCTGATAGCAGGGCTTTATTTCCAGTCATATGTCCTGAGCATCCACTGTCCAAGATAAGTGTGCTCTCTATTATACCCTGCAATCACAAACAAACACTAAGTGTTAGTTTTAAGGACCCAGACTTGCTTGGATCCTTTGTCTTTCTTAACAGTGTTAGCTTTTGCAGCGGAAGTACTATCAACAGAGTTTAAGCTAACATTGTCAGACTTTACACTTGCAGAGTTTGCTTTAACCCACTTCAGATTGGGTTTTAGCTCATAATAGTTATGATAAATAGCATGATAACTCTTGCAAGTATAAATGGAATGCCAAGTGCTCCCACAGTGTGTGCATAAAGTTTGTGGTTTAACCCTTACATAGTCATTCTTTACTCCTGAAGTAGAAGATAAAGAATTAATATGTTTGTTCTTAGTGCAAAATCTAGCAAGATGATTAGAACTACCACAATTATAACATGTTTTCCTCGGAGCAGCACCAGTAGGCAAATGATTATTTCTATTATTTATGCCTATCTTTCCATTCCTATTCTTCTTGGACCCTTTTGGTTTCATGGCAGATTTTATCTCTTTCAGCTTATGATTAAACTGTTTCCCTGTCATCAAACCAACATTAACCTGTTTTTCACAAGTTTTTACTGGCTTTCTAACAGTTTCTTTTTCCATAAGTTTTTCTGTTATAATATTTTCCTGTCTTTCACAGGCTTCATCTGATTCCATATCAGCTTCTCTTATTACAACAGATTTTAACTTATTGGCTTCTGGAACAAATATTACAGGTTTAAGTTGTGGTTTTACCTTAACCTTGTCTTTAAACCTAAGTTCATCATTTTCACAATAGCCTAAACCTACAGAGTCTGTTTGAAACACTTGATGAGTGTCTCTTCCAGAGTCTGTCCAAGTCTTGATTATTTTTCTTTCTTTTTCTAAATCACATTCTAATTGCTTATATCTTATGAGCAATTCCTGTTCTACATAAACAGCATCATCTCTTTCTTTTTGAATCTTCTTCATATTTTCAAGTTCTTCTTCAAGAAACTTGTTTCTATCTTTAAGACTAAGATTCTCAGCTTTAATTCTCTCATTCTCTAAAGTCTGATCCCTATAGCTAACATGTACGCTTTTCAGATATACTCTTAACTCAGATATATTATCAGTATCATAAGCATAAGTAGTTAGGGGTACCTTATTTTCAGATGATTCAGTCTCATCTCTGACAGTTGCCATAAGAGCATAGTTTTCTCCATCATCAGAGTCTGAAGTATCTGCCCAGTCTTTGCCTTTAGAGATGAGTGCTTTCTCAGATTTGCCTTTCTTGCACTCTGGAGCATAATGACCCATCTCCTTACACTTGTAGCACTGGATTTGAGACTTATCCTTCTTGCCAGACTTGGTCTCCCTTCCATCAGACTTTCTGAAACTTCTCCTTTCAGAGTTTGAATCTTTCCTTGAGAATCTCTTTCCTTTCTTGAAGTTCTTGAATCCCATCTTCTTAAAGGTCTTCACCATCAATGCAGCCATTTGCATCAACTCCTCTTCATCATCCTCAGAGTCAGAAGCTTCATCAGAGTTTGAGTCATCATCAGAGTTTGATGACTCACTTTCAGATTTAATAACTAAAGCCTTTCCCTTGGCTTTCTTCCTTGATGATTCCTTCTTGATGGGCTTCTCCTCGACTTTGAGAGCAACAGATTTTGTCTTCTTGCTGGATCTCCTGTTCCTTTGTTCTATCTCAAGTTCATGAGTCTTTAACAATCCATAGATCTCATCAAGATCTGTATCAGCAAGATCATAATTATCTCTGATTGTTGTTGCCTTTAAATCCCACTTTTCAGGTAGAGATAACAGAAACTTGAGATTAGACTCTTCAAGTTCATATTCTTTATCAACCAGAGACAGATCGTTCAACAGTTTGCAAAATCTGTCATAAGTCTCAGTCAAGGTTTCATTAGTTCTTGAATCAAAGTGCTCATACTCCTGTGTGAGTATTGTTTTTCTGTTCTTCTTAATAGCACCTGTTCCCTGGCATCTAACTTCTAAAGCATCCCATATTTCTTTGGCAGTTTTGCAGCCAATTACTCTGTTAGACATTACATTATCTAAAGCACTGTGGAGAAGATGTCTAACCTTTGCATCCTTTGCAATTGATGAGATGTCCTCAGGAGTCATATCTTTCTTTTCCTTTGGAACAGTCTTTTGTACTTGTCCATCAACAACAGGGGACAATTTAGTCGGCATATGAGGACCATCATAGATTCTGTCAAGGTATTCTGGATCTGTAGCCTCCAGAAACATGGTCATCTTCACCTTCCAAATCAGATACTCTACTGGCCTGAGAATTGGAACCCTGATTGTTTCATATCGACTCACAGAATTGGGCTTAACTTGTTCAGCCTTAGGAGCAGTTTGATTTTCTTCAGACATGATTAATACTGTGTTTGAATCATAAAACTGTATATATTAAACAGCCTTGGCTCTGATACCAATTGTTAGGCCGAATACACAATATATAATCAAGTATGTATGAGAATAACAATTAAGAACACAAGTTTATGAATCAATAAACTGAATTATATTAAATAATTCTCTCTTAGTGATGTTAATGAATCATAAAGAGCTACTAGGTTACAAGAATAATATATTCAATGTTCGCATCCTTTCTAGGGATAACCTATCTGTGTTTTTATAGTACACAGCTACATACAATCCTTATCTAATTGATACTCCTATAAATTAGCTATACAATTCATATCAATTAAGGATTGCTTCAGTCTTCTATTCCGTTTCCTTAGCTGTATCAATATATTCTGCTTCTTTCCATCTTCAGAATATATTGCTTCTAGAATCTTCAATTCAGCACCGACAGCTAATTCAACTATCACCCTGTCAGACTTTAAATAAACTCTGACCGGCTTCCTTTAAACTCTTCACCCTGTCAGAGTTTAATTAAACTCTGACCGGCTTCTGATAAATTCTGGTCAGTACCTGTTGCTTAAACACTGATAAACAAACGTCAGCAATTATATCTAACAAATACTGATAAAATTCAATCTCAGTTTCAACAACTAAAACTAAGATTTAATGTTATCAATAATATGTATGCATTCACAAACAGTAAAATAGAGAAGACATGATTCACAAAATAAATGTTTTATTTATTTTGCAAAGTGTTGCTACAACCTCAAGAGAGAATTCTTGAGCTTCGATTTTCTTCAAGGCACTTGCTTATCTTCGTCTTCTTTCTAGAATGAATTGATAGTAGGTATAAGACTAATCCTATCACTATCAGTCACGGGTTTGTGAAGCTGCTGTCATTGTCTAGTGGCAGCTTCTTACAGATTGTCTTACCCTTGTGACTTTCCTAAATTGCTAATATGTCAGATATACATTATAACAAAAGCAACCTAGATTCATTCTATTTCCAGCTTAACCAATTTAGCAAATAAAGACTTGACCTTGCTCTTGAATTGATTCTCTTTTGTTTTGCAGTGCTTGAAGCTTCTGTCATAGTCATGCAGACTTGGTGCAGCTTAGGGATACTGCATCACGCCTGTTTCTTGAACATTGAAACTGTCACGGGATTTGACTGAGAAAGATACTTAGAACAAGGGTCTTTCTCGAGACAGTTACTTTTGCCACAAAGCTTGCTGTCACAGGAATGTGCTTTTGGTGACAGTAGGAGTTCCCCGCATAGTGTGTTGTCGAGGTTTCCAAACTTGCTGTCGAGGGCTAAAGTTGCTGTCGCGTAGTCTTCCGCCAATGTTGATGTCATAGTGAATATGCTGTCTTAACTTGCAACATTCTGTCTTCTTGTAATCTTACTGTCGAAGCTTTAGGACAGTAACCTTTATTCATGTTGTCATCTAAATATGTATCCTTTGAGGCTTGAACACAACAAGTGAACTTCTTTCAAGTTATACAACTAGAATACCATTACATACTGATTACAAGAACATACTTTGGCTGTGACAGTATGTTCTACTTAATTAAAAATTAAGTACAATCAAAGTTAAGTTGTTTCTATGTTATCACCCATAAATCCCAACATATTGTATGGAATAAAACAGTCTAGTTTGAATTCAAAATTTGTCTCATGTTTAGTGTCTGGTCTTAGACTCTGGAGTCCGCCTGGGTCACAGGAAAGTACCGCTTTAGGCAGGTGGCCGTTTAGGGAAATCGCCGACCATGGATTGAGCGACCACAAGGCAAATTAGCATGAGAGGAAGAATTCAAACTGAAATTCTATTCGACGTTACTATCACTACTACAAATGGAGTTCATTAAAAGGAGAATTCCCGGTAATATCATTTACAATCTCTATCTTGAAAAATTTATTCTGATTGATATAAATTCATATATATAATGATTTATAGTTATCATCAAGGTTCTCTGTGAACTTAGAAATATGACTAATACACAGCCGTGGTTAGTAAACATAGAAGGTAACGCCATGATTGAAATGGATAACCATCAGTATCTAGAATACCTATTACGGGCATCTAGTACAACCGTCTCTAACAAAGACAATAGAGCAATTAGAGCCCTTATCTGGGATCTAGAAGAAATTAAAACTGAACAAGTTCGGTTTTATTATAAGTTCTCTATGCAGATAGAAACAGATATTTTCTCTTGGAAGAATTCTCAGTTATGATCTTATTAGAAACCATAATAGGATTAGCCATAATGAAGGATACGAAAGATTCGTACTTCATCGACCATCAGATGCCTAGCAAAACATCTTTGATAGGACAATATGTTTTAACCCTGGTTTTTAACCATAGGTTAATCAGTATGACTGTTAATAAAAGAGAAGGCCCACAAAAGGGTCTCATTTCTCATAATAAGAAGGGACTCATTGGAGTAACCCCCTATATATATAGGATATTGGTCCAGATATCCCATGCCCTCAATGTTTCATTGAGGGCGATTGTTTTTAAACAAATAATTAAAAATAGAAGAATACTAGAAAAAAAATATAACATTCATTACAAAAATAGTGGGCATGTTTCTCTGGATAAGTATAAATTCAAATTCAAAATTTTCAATTTTTTATTTTTATTTAATTTTTCAGGTAAATTTATACTAATAATAAATACCCCCGCCCTTAATGTTTCATTGAGAATGTTCGTTTAAAAAAATAAATTTAAAAATATATAAAAAGTCAAAATTAAAATTCATACACACCCAAGCAATCGTAGTAACTATTTTTGTGACGAATGTTACCTTATTACAACTAATTTTCTAATAATTGAATTTTTTTTACTCATTTTAACTACTTTGTAAATTTACTTGAAAAATTAAATAAAATAGAAAAAAGGTGAAAATTAAATTTAAATTCATACGCACACAAGTAATCGTAGTTGCCATTTTTGTGACGAATTTTACCTTAGTTTCATTAATTTTCTAATTGTTGAATTTTTTTCACTCATTTTAACTACTTTTTAGATTTACTTGAAAAATTAAAAAAAATTGTAAAAAGGCATAATTTGAATTAAAATTCATACGCACCCAAATAATCATACTCACAATAAACACTATCAACTACAAAGGGATTCAAAGATTTTAGTTATATAAGAGAAAGATTAGAAATTTTAAAGTTTAGGGGTTACCCTAACCCTTAAACCCTAAATCCTAAATCCTATACCATAAATTAAATTTAAAATTCATACACATACAAGTAATCGTAGTTATCATTTTTGTGATGAATTTTACCTCGTTTTCATTAATTTTTTTAATTGTTGAATTTGTTTCACTCATTTTAACTACTTTGTAGATTTACTTGAAAAATTAAATAAATATTGTAAAAAACAAAATTTGAATTAAAATGCATACACAACCAAGTAATCTTACTCACTATAAACACTATCAACTACAAAGAGATTCAAATATTTTAGTTATATAAGAGAAAGATTAGAAATTTTAAAGTTTAGGGGTTACCCTAACTCCTAAACCCTAAACCCTAAATCCTATACCCTATACTCTATACTCTAAATTTATACATATCCAAGTAATCGTAATCACTCACTATTAACAGTATAAGACAACTAAAAATAGTAGTAGTAGTAGTAGTAGCAGCAATGCAAGTAATGATTTGAGGAGAATAAACAGGGTCCAAGACCTCAATGTTTCGTTACGGGCAGTCACTTTGAAAAACTAAATAAAAATATAAGAAAAGGAAAATTTTGAATTTAAATTCATATACAACAAAGTAATCATACTCACTATAAACACTACAAGATAACTAAAAATTGTAGTAGTAGCAATGGAGGTGGAGGTACGGATATTTGCTAGAGAATAGGAAACAATGTCCAACAACTCAAATAAAGCTTTAAACAATGACGATGTTATATAGCACCAGAGATCAAATAAAATGGTACGCATCATGCCTAATCAATTTATCAATTACAAAGAAATTCAAAGATTTTGGTTATATAAGAAAAAAATTAGAAAATTTTAAAGTTTAGGGGTTACCCTAACCCCTAACCCCTAAACCCTAAATCGTATACCCTAAATCCTAAATCCTTACCCTATGCTCTAAATTCATCACCCAAGTCATCGTACTCACTCACTATTAATACTATAAGACTACTAAAAGTAGTAGTAGTAGTAGTAGTAGTAGTAGTAGTAGTAGTAGTAGTAGTAGTAGTAGTAGTAGCAATGTAAGTAATGATTCTTAGGAGAGAAGAAGAAACGGGGTCTAACAACTCAATGTTTCATTACGGGCAGTCACTTTGAAAAATTAAATAAAAATATACAAAAAGGAAAATTTTGAATTTAAATTCATACACACCAAAATAATTACTATTTTTTTGACGAATGTTACTTTATTTTCATTAATTTTCTAATTATTTGAATTTTCCGTCCGTTTTTAACTAGTTTGTAGAATCACTCAAAAAATAAAATTGCAACTTACTATGAAACTATAAGACAAATAAAAGCATTAGTAATAATAGTAGCAATGTAAGTTTTGATATAAATATAAAATGAAATATTTGGGAAAAAATGGATATTATAATATTTTTTTAATCAAAAAAAGAATAATATAATAAATAGTAATATAAAATGTAATAATTGAAAAAAATGGATTGCTTATTATTTTTTTAATTTTAATTAGTTTGTAGATTTACTTGAAAAATTAAATAAAAATGTAATAATTAATTACTTAATTTTAAGAAATGGAGAAATATTTGAAAATATCTTAAATTACCTTATTTCACTAATTTTCTAATAATTTGTTTTTTTTTGTTTTTTTTTAATTTGTAATAATTCATTATATAAAAAAATTAAATTTAAATTTAAATTCATACACACCCAATTAATCATACTTATACTCAAAATATAATTCTTTGAATATTATAATTTTTTGAATTTTTGTTGAACTTTTAAATAATTAAATCATGAATTTAAGGCAGAAAACTAAAAAAAAATTAAAGAGTAGTGACGACATGAAATTACAATACTATCCTTATTACGCCCTCAATGAAACATTGAGGGTGGTTCCTAAAGTTACATTTTTATCCTTTTACGCCCTCGATGTTTCATTGTGGGTGACGGGCCCAAAAACACACACGACCCGACTGATACATCCAAAACAAAAAACCCTAATTCTTTCGATTCTTCAGCGTTTTTGACGATTTCATCTCCAAAATCGTAATACTCGACAGAAAATAAGACTATACACTAAGGGTGAACAAAAAACCAAATTAAAACCGAAACCGAACCGAACCCGATAAAAACCGAACCGTAAAAAACCGAAACCGAGTTGAAACCGAACCGAAACCGAAAATTAAAAAACCGAACCGTTCTTGAGGTTTCGGTTTCGGTTTTAAGTCCAAACCGAACCGAAAAAACCCGATCCGATTAATAAAAATAAAGAAATAAATATATTATACATTCTACTAGACCAATTTTTATGAGTAGTGGGAGTAGATTAATAAAGATCCTGACATTCCTTTTAATAATTATACTATTTTGTTTTGTTTTTGAAGTTTTAATTTGTAATAGTTGATTAATAAATGTAGTTTAATAAACTTTTATATCTAGGTGTTTTATATGTTGCTTTATTTTTGGATGTGACGATTTTTCTTGGTTTTCTGGAAAAACTCTTTAGTTATACAAAGACTTCAGATAGACTTGACATTGTTGAATTTCTAACATTGTCTTCTATACATTTCAAAGAAAATATTTTTGAAGATCATGTTAAATTTTCATTATTCTCGGATCATGTTGGACTTAAATAATTTATTATGAAAACTTTGTATGTTTATTTTGGACGAAAAAATAATTTGTAACTTTGCAAGCTTAAAAATTTGAAGTCATTTTATTTATTTTGTTATGTTTATTTGAGGCGGTTTTAAAACCGAAACCGAACCGATTGTAACCGATCCGATCATTTTAAAACCGAAACCGAACCGACGGTTTCGGTTTCGGTTGCGGTTTCAGTTTTCGATTTTTAAAATCGAGGATATGCGGTTTCGGTTTCGGTTTTAACCTAAAACCGAACCGATCCGACCCGCGCTCACCCCTACTATACACACACAAAACCCAACTATACACACAACTCGACAGCTTCTTCGACAATTTCAGTTCAATCTCTGCGATTTCTTTCGATTTCATCTCCTAATTGGCCACTTGATTTATATGTATTTCTGGTAATTTGGTTCGTATTCTATCTCCTCATCTTTGCTTTACAATTATTGTATATGAGTTGTGTTTATATCAATTTTTTCTTATTGTTCAATACATGGTTGATTATGTGACCGAATATAATTGCACATGTACGGGTTCAATTTATTTGAGTTTTGGCTTATATGCTTCACTATGCTCATTTTATTAGTTTTTTGGTTGTTGGCTTGTGAAAAAAAATTGGCTAGTAGACAAGTATAGCTGGTTTCCTAAACAAAATTCACCAAAGTAACCGGTTTCAAATAATTGGCCAATTTTAGCCGGTAAAACACGCATATGACAACAGAGTAATTCATCATACGCATTTGGGACTGGAGTAATCCATGATACGCATTTGTAATTGTTGGTGGCCCAACTGGGATTGGGCCGAATAGTGATTGGGCCGAGTAGTAATTGGGCCGAATGGTCACAGCCCATTCCTTCGGATCGGTCCGTTGGATCTGACCGTTGCTTGACCAGGTCACCCGACTATTCAGGCGTAAGAACAGGACCACGTATGTGGTCGGTTGCCCCCGAAGAATCCGGGCGAGCCGGTACCAAGGTGCCTATAAAAGCACATAACAGGTTTCTGATTGTGGATATACTCATTTTTACACTCACAAATACTTACACGTTCGTTTAAACCTATTTGGAACCTCTAACTTATTCTCACACCGGAGGTGAATCGGGGGCCCAACCCCTCGCATTCTTCTCTTTTGACAGGTTGACCCGAAGAGCTTCCTGGAATCCAACCCGACAGAAAACTGGTTCCAACATTTGGCGCCGTCTGTGGGAACGTGTAAGCAAATTTGTGACGTTGGCTGAGAAAGATGGCAATTGATAGTTTTGAAGATAGGGCTCTCGGTTTCGCTGAGACTCATCGCCAAGGTCCCTCTACAACTACACCTCCTATTAATCGAATTCTCAATTTCGATGATGAGTTGGAGGAGGGACCAATGCCAACTCCTGAAGAGCAAAAGGTCATGATTCTTAAATGGCGTGAAGAAACTGCTGCCAAAGGGGGAAAGCAGAAGGAAAAGGAAAGGCTGGAAGCCGAAGCCCAAGCTAGGGCGAAGAAGAGGGAAGAGGATCTCGCTAAGCTGGAAGCAATGAAAAGGCGAAGGGCTGAGCTGGATGCTGAGGAAAAGGCTCTCCAAGGTGCTGTGGAGACCGGAGAACAACTATTGGTATAGACCAGTCACAGGAGAGAAAAGAGGGTGCATAATGATGAAGATGGATCTTCGGATTCTGAATCACACCCCCGAAGGATCCGTTCAAAGGTGGTCGTACGATCGGATACCGACGAGGAAGGAGATCCTCGCATGAAAGACAGGCTAAGCCGAATGGAGAAGGCGATGTTCGGCGATCGTAGAATTAGTCACGATCCGGTAGTGTCGGAGGAAATCGAGCAGTATAGACCTCCCCCTGGAAGACAATTCCCGAAGATGAACGAATTCAATGGGAAAGGCGACCCTGAAGACCATTGCGAGAAGTATGAGTCCTTTATGACAGGCATGGGACACTGTGATGTCATGCTTTGCAAGATGTTCAAGACATACCTGAAGGGTCCAGCTACCATGTGGTACAGGTCAATGAAACCAAGGTCGATATGTTCTTACGACCAGCTAAAAAGGAAATTCTTGAGGCACTATTCGCACTTGTGCCGAAGAGAGAAGGACACCGAAGCTTTGATCCACTGTAGACAAAGGCCGAACGAAGAGTTGGGAGATTACTTGGCTAGGTTTAAGGAAGAAGCTGGAATGGTGACAAATTTGGACAAAGTAAAGGCCGCTGGGTTCTTATCGGCAGGACTAGACCCCATCAAAGGTAAAAAACTCCGATATTCTCTTTATGATATTCCCCCTAAATCCCTGAATGATATATACTTGAGGGGTGAGAGCATCCGACGGAAGATGGAATCCATCGGGGGGTTTAAAGAAGCCAAGAGAGAAGACAGGGGGAGAAAAGGGTATGATAGGTACGATTCAGGGCGAAGATTCGATGATAGGCGAGATGAGGCGAAGGGTCGCGATAAAGCTGCCGAACGAAGGAGAGATAGGGATGGCACAACATTTACCCCTCTGAATGCACCAATCTCGAAGATTCTCCACGAGATAAAAGGAAAGCCTGGCTTCGTTCGCCCAGCACGAATGAAGATGCCCGATTATAAGAAAAATGGTAACAAGTATTGCGATTATCATCAGGACAAGGGTCACAACACTGATGAGTGTTACCATCTAAAAAACTGATATAAAAGATGATCAAGGAGGGAGAACTGAATAAATTTGTCAAAGACCTGAGGGACAAGCTAGCCCCGAAGGAAGACAAACGAAAAGAGCCCGAAGAGGTCGAAAGGTACAGAGGCGAAGTAAAAACCATATTCGGTGGAAGTACCCTGGGACGAGATAGCAAGACGGACAAGAAAAGGTACGCAAAACAGGTTTATAATTTGTACCAGTTTCAATCTGCCAAACAGGCGATGCCGATCATGTTTACCGAGGATGACTATGAGGATGTGATTTGGCCTCATGAAGACCCTTTGATCATCAATCCGGTGATCGGGCAAACCAAAATATGGAAAGCTCTGATAGACGGGGGGAGCTCGGTGAACATTCTGTATCATCGGACGTATAGTAAAATGAACCTTGGAGGCGAACAGCTGGAACCCTGCCATGAAGCTCCCCTGTATGGCTTCGGGAATCAGCCAGTCCCTATTGAAGGTACTATCACTCTATCTGTTCTTTTGGGTAAAGCTCCATATACTGTGGAAAAGCAGGTCAAGTTCTATGTGGTTCGGGTGGAAATCCCCTACAATACTATTCTCGGAAGGCAAGCCCTTACCTCCTTCCAGGCGGTGGCGTCGATACCTCATCTCAAATTGAAATTCCCGACCGAGCATGGCATCGGGGAAATGAGAGGCCATGAAAAAACCGCCTGAATCATCATGCTAGACGATCTAGATAAAGATCAGGATTTTGAGCTGACCGAAAGTGGTAAAAGAAAGAGGACCGAAGGCGAATCTAGCGGAAGTCGCCAAACCATGAACATCGAATTAGAAAAGTTTGGGGCAGACCTATCTAGCCCAATTGCCGAACCAGCAGCAGAAACCGAAGAGGTGGAGCTATATGCAGGCTGTTCGGGAAAGATGGTTCGAATCGGGAAAAATATGGAGCCCGACCTGAAGAAGAAAGTGATTGAAGTGGTCAGGCAATACCACGACGTCTTCGCCTGGGGGCCCGAGGACATGCCGGGCTTGGATCCAAAGACGGCGAAGCATTTTCTTAATGTTAAGCCCGAGGCAAAGCCAGTAAAGCAAAGAAAGAGAACATTCGCCATGGAACGACAGAAGATCATTGAAGCCGAAGTGGAAAAACTTCTGGAAGCAAAATTCATAGAGGAAATCGAGTACCCGGACTGGCTAGCCAATGTAGTGGTGGTAAAGAAGGCAAATAACAAATGGCGAATGTGTGTTGACTACATCGACTTAAACAAAGCCTGCCCGAAGGACCATTACCCGCTTCCTAGCATTGACCAGCTGACAGACGCCACTGCCGGATATCAGGTACTTAGTTTTTTGGATGCTTTTTCAGGATACCATCAGATTGAAATGAATGCCGAGGATATTCCAAAGACAGCATTCATCACCCCGAAAGGAACATACGCCTACATCAAAATGCCTTTCGGCCTGAAAAACGCAGGAGCCACATTCCAAAGAGTGGTCAATCGGATTTTCTATAAACAAATCGGGAGAAACATGGAATGCTATGTGGATGATATGATTGTTAAGTCCCAGTTCAAAGATCACATGGAAGATCTCAAAGAATGCTTCGAGACATTAAGGAATCACGACATGAAGATTAATCCGAACAAGTGTACTTTCGGAGTCTCCAGTGGGAAATTCTTAGGGTATATGGTCAGTGCCCGAGGGATCGAAGCAAACCCAGAAAAGATACAAGCATTAATCGACATGGAACAGCCGAAGACAATTCAGGATGTACAGAAATTGACCGGTCGAATGGCCGCCTTGCGAAGATTTATTTCCAGATCAGCAGAAAAGGCCCTACCTTTCTTTGAAGCACTCCGGGGATCGAAGAATTTTGAATGGGGATCGAAGTGCCAGAGAGCATTCGAGGATGTGAAGGAGTATCTCACCAAGGCGCCTCTCCTGATGAGGCCCGATCCGAAGGAAACATTACAGCTGTACTTAGCAGTGAGCGACCGAACTCTTGGAGCAGTACTAGTGAAAGAACATAACGGCTCTCAACACCCAGTGTTTTACGTGTCCCACATGCTGAAAGATGCGGAGACAAGATATCCAAATGCAGAAAAGTTCGCATACAGCCTTGTAATGGCGACCCGAAAGCTACGTCATTATTTTCAGGGGCGAACGGTACAGATTATAACCGATCAACCCCTTAAGAAAATTTTGACAAGACCAGAGGCGTCCGGAAGGGTGGTGGCTTGGTCCATTGAGCTGGGAGAATACGATTTGGAATACATCCCCAGAACGTCCATCAAAGCCCAAGCATTGGCAGACTTCATGGTCGAATGCTATTTTTCAGGACCAAAAGACCTAGCTCCCGAAGAGCAGCTGGTGCGATCGCCAGGCAAGTGGAAATTGTTCGTAGATGGGTCGGTAGCCGGGTTAAAGTGTGGGGCAGGATTAATCCTTTCAAGTCCAGACGGGTTCGAAATCTGCCAAACAATAAGATTCACTTTCCCGCTAACCAATAACGAGGCCGAGTACGAAGCATTGCTAGCCGATTTAAACCTGGCCAAAAATCTCGAGGTAAGACATTTACGAGCATTTAGTGATTCTATGTTAGTGGTGAAGCACTTTTCAGGAGAGTACGAACAAAGAGAGCTTCGACTCAAGGCTTACGCCGCAAAGGTAAAGGACTCATCGGTCTCATTTGAATCCTTCGAATTAAGTCAAGTAGGAAGAGATGATAACAGCCGAGCCGATGCTCTGTCAAGGTTGGCTTCGGCCGAAACACACAACCTCACAGGATCCATCTACCTGACTGAAGTGAAAAGCCCTTCAATCAACAAGCAACAATGCATGGAAATCCACCAAAGCATTAACTGGATGACCCCGATCAGGGCCTATCTAGAAAAAGGTACTTTGCCCCTAGACCGGAAAGAGGCCAAAAAAGTGAAGTAAAGGGCAGCAAGCTACACCATCATCGGTAACAAGTTGTATAGAAGGTCAGCGACAGAACCCCTTCTCCGATGTTTGGATCCCGAAGAACAACTGCTGGCTTTGGAAACAGTTCACGAAGGGATATGTGGAGAACATCTTGCCGGTCGGTCACTTGCTTTTAAAATCCTCAGGCAAGGGTTTTACTGGCCGACTTTGCGAGCAGATGCAGCCGATTACGCAAAAAAGTGTCGACAGTGCCAGTTGTTCAGTACAATTCCGAAACAACCACCAGAAGAAATGGCATCAGTCATAAGCCCCATTCCTTTCACCATGTGGGCTGTGGATATCGTTGGAATCTTACCCAAAAGCACGAAGCAAGCTAAGTACTGCATTATGGCGATCGACTATATGACCAAATGGGTTGAAGAAAGACCGCTGGCGACCATAACCGAAGAGGCATCAAAAAAGTTTATGTTGGAGCAGGTCATACTCAGGTTTGGGATCCCGAAAATCTGTGTATCCGACAACGGGACCCAATTCATCGGGAACAAATTCCGAAAAGTTTTGACACATTTTGGAATATAGCAGAAATTCAGCTCGGTCGGTCATCCTCAAGGAAATGGAGTAATCGAAGCTGCAAACAAAATCATCTTCGATGGAATAAAAAAGCGCCTGGGAGACGCCAAGGGGCTTTGGGCAGAAGAGTTAAACTGGGTGTTGTGGGCGTACCGAACAACCCCACGTTCATCAACCGGAGAAGCACCCTTCAAGTTGGCATTCGGGACCGACGCCCTGGTTCCCGTGGAGGTCGGACTGGACTCCTACCGAACGGAGGTATTCAACATCGAAGCAAATGAATTCGGCCTTCGGGCCAATGTGGATTTGTTGGAAGAAGAAAGAGAGGCGGCTCACCTAAGGAACTTGAAATATCAGCTTCAGACGGCCCAATACTACGACGCCGGAGTGAAAAAAAGAGCCTTCATGATAGGGGATCTGGTGCTGCGAGAATTGGAGACCTCCATGCCAGCTAAATAGGGGAAACTAATGCCTAACTGGGAGGGTCCGTATAAAGTAACTGAAGTGATTCGGCCCGGAACCTACAAACTATCAACCGTGTCTGGCGATCCGATCAAGAACACGTGGCATGCCTCCCGATTACGAAGGTACTATCAATAGTCTTCAGCCAACCTAAAGGAATGCGACCGAACAAAAGGTGCTCGCCGCTCAAGTTATCTCTACTTTGTACTGATTCTTTTTCCTAAAAGCATGTAGAAATGAATAAGCTCATCAATAAAATACATGCTTCCCTTTTCCACTTATTTTGTTAGTCCCATATTTTAATATTATAAGTCAATCATTTATTGCACGATTTTTCGAATAATATTTCATTAAATTTGGCAATTAGACATCCAAATAGCCAAAATTTGGGGGAATACAGACTATGTTTAGGCGAAATATAAAGCCAAAGATACATAAAAGAAATTTTATGTTAAGGCAAAAATGAAGCCGAAGACACATTAGTTGGCTTAAATTTTGTAAATTATGTTAAGGCAATGATTAAAAGCCGAAGATGCATAAATTTTGCTAATTACGTTGAGGCGAAGTTGATAAGCCGAAGACACTTAAATTTTGACAATTATGTTGAGGCGAAGTTGATAAGCCGAAGACACTTAAATTTTGTAAATTATGTCAAGGAAAAGATAAGCTGAAGATGCATAAATTTTGTTAATTATGTTAAGGCCGAAGCCGAAGGTACATAAAAATATTTATTATGTTAAAGGCAACAATCGGCACTAAAAGAAGCCATAGACGACGGAATTATATAAACTTGGAAAATCCATTAGGAAAGATAAGTACATTCAATGCCCAAAGGCTACAGAAGTTTAAATGCCCGAAGGCGAAATAAAGTACAAGAAAAAAAAAAGTCCTAATCAGATAATTCTTCGTCCTCGCCAGAAGACACGACAGGAGGCTCGTCCTCATCTGGGCGACCAACTGGATCGGTGAAGCCGGGCTCTACCAAAGGTGCATGGTCCAAGCCCATAGAGGCCGCCCTCCTCACGACCTCGTCGTGGCCCATCTGATAACAGCGTTCCTCGGCGTTCAACCGAAGCTTGGTCTCCCTCCGGGCCATCTTCCTAGAAGCCTTCAGAGAGAGGTTGCGCTTGGTTAGCCTGGCTCGGAGAAGGTCGACCTCCTTCTGCATTGCCTCCCGATCGGCCCTCAACGTCGCAGCCTGCCCTTCTAGCCTCTCCACGTCACCAACGGCTTGCTGAAGAGCATTCTCCGACCTCACAGCTCGGACCTCCAGTTCCCGAAGCTGGCCGAAATTGCCCTCCATATCCTTCACCTTATCGGTGATGATAGCTGCCATTGGTGTCACCTGAAAAAGAGAAAGGAAACTCGGTTAAAAAAAAAAAAGGCAAACCAACTATGCTTACCTTGGAGAGGAAGGCCATCAGGCCGGCGCAAGCATCGGCAAGACCCAACTGATCATAGGCGGGGCGATCAGCCGGAAGGACCAACGCCTGGCACAAGTCGGGGGCTATCTCCTTGATGGATTTGGGGTCAGCCGTGGCGATTGTATCGGATTCCAGGACCGCCCACTGAGGGACGTACGTTTTTATAACGTCCCCCCGACGAGCCCTTTTTCTAACCGGGGCAGACCCGGCCGCCTGCTCCGCATTTTCGGTTGGAGAGGGAGACATCGGGGCCGATTGCTCAGGCGCCCGTTTATCGCCCTCCTGGTGACCATCGTTGGTAGCAGCACCCGCCCGGGCCGCTTCGGCTGCTTCAGCTGCCTTAGCCACTAAAGCCGCCTGCTCCGCCTCAAACTTGACCCTTTTCCTCTCTATGATGGCCTGACGTGAAGACATTGTAAAAAGAAAGAGAGGGGTTAACATCATTATTGAAGGTATAAACATGAAGATAGAAGCACAGTAAACAAAATTTAAATGCAAGGGGTAAAGTATGTTACCATTACCCCAAAGGGCAAAAATCCATTGCTTATCCCGAAGGTCCTCTAAAGGGATTCGGCCCATATCGAAATTACATAGGCGTTGGTAGTTGTCCAGCTATATCCTTGATAGTGCGGGTTTAACCACCTGAACAGTAGGATCAACCACACGCCATTGAGACAAAGCGGCTATCTTCGGGCCTGAGATGTAACACCACTTATCGTGGCTACCCTTGTTGTTGGAATTGGTTTCCACCCACTCAGCCCTGTTGCTACGGCGGGCGATGGAGTAATAACCTTTACTCTCACCATTCTTCCGGAAGTCGTGGTGGTGCCAGAACAATGCGGGGGTTGGATCGATGTTGGCTGCGAGGCATCGGCATTGAAAGCCGTTCATGTGTAGGAACCCGTTCGGGTCCATTTGGCCTAAAGCTATACCCATCTGGGCGAACAGTTGCTTCACCAGCGGGAGCATCGGGACCCGGAAACCGCATTTTAAAGCGGCCTCAGAGATCCCGATAGCGACATTCCCGTATCCCTTCGGGACGGGAGGGTTGAACCATATCCGGTCAGCAGCTCTCGGCAGATACGTATGCCAGGCACCGGTCGGGATATCAAACTCTTTCGGCAACTTAGCTACTCTGTCCTCTGATAACCGAGTAGGATGATTCGCCGCAGGAAATTCATCGATATCGTGAAACGGATATGTTAGGCCGAATACACAATATAATCAAGTATGTATGAGAATAACAATCAAGAATACAAGTTTGTAAATCAACAAACTGTAATTATATTAACAGTTTCTCTCTTTATGATGTTAATGAATCACAAAGAGCTACTAGGTTACAAGAATAATTTTTCAATAATCGCATCCCTTCTAGGGATAACCTATCTGTGTTTATATAGTACACAGTTACAATCAATCTCTAATTGATACTCCTACAAATTAGCTATACAATTTGTAATCAATTAGAATTGCTTCAGTCCTCTGTCCAGTCTCCTTAGCTGTATCAATATATTCTGCTTCTTTCCATCTTCAGAATATATTTCTTCTAGAATCTTCATAATATGCACCGACACCTAAATCGACTTTCACCCTGTCAGACTTTAACAAACTCTGACCGGCTTCCATGTAAACTCTGATAAGTACTTCAGACTAAACTCTGAACAGTACCTGTTACTTAAACACTGATTAAACAAACGTCAGCAATTATATCTAACAATCTCCCCCAACTTGTGCATAATAAAAATGTACAAGTTAAATAGATAATTGATGATGTCAAAACATATAACAAATGCAGTGTTTAATCGTAACAGAGTTTAATTTTAACTTAGAACAGAAAACTTTAAAAACTTACAGTCAGACTTTATTTGATTTCTTGAATATCAGGAACAGTTCTGAGATAATCCATGAGAAGTCTTCTTTCAGCCCTTTCCAGCTCTTCAACCATAACTTTCTTCAACTCTCTCAACTCTGGATCAGATTCTCCAGTCTGATAAATTGCAGCTCTCAAAGAATAGATGGAATTTTTCCTCATCTCATTCCCTAGCCTAATAAAATATGGTTTATCAGAGTCTAGATTGAATTCTAAGACTTTAACTCCCAGATCAGTCCTTAGTCTTGCACTGTTTCTTTTCATTTCTACAATCTTTCCATGAGCATCTTTATACTTAGGGATGTAAGCACTGGTAATTTTAGCACCACTGAGAACCTTTGCTCTCATCATCCTTACTCTCAAAACTTCAGCAGCATTTTGAGTCCTTTGATTTCTGACTTTGAGTAGATATAAGATATATTCTAACTCTTCAGCCATTTTCAAATGTATATCATTTTCACCTATTCTGTATACTCTGCCATCAGCCATGAAGTATAACAGAAAGTCCTTCCTAAGTCCCTTATGATGAATTAACTGAACAGACTCTAGCTTGTCAAGGCTCTCTTGAGTAACCCCAACACCAGGTTCTGCCAGTGAAGTTTGATCCATTGGACTGTTATTTATCCTCTTCTCTCTGTGTGAACCTAAACCAGACTTGTCATAAGATTGTTTTCCATGTACTGTCCTGGTTTGAGAAAAATCCACAGGTTCTAATGTCAGAGTTTCAGAAAGTACAGGTCTTAAGAAACCTTTGAGTTGAGTTTGTACAACTTGAGCCTTGTCAGAGGTTGTCACAACTTTAGTAGCAATATCAACATGAGCAACGTCAGAGGTTGATTTGTTTATCCTTGATTCAACTTGAGCAATGTCAGAGGTTGAATAAATCTTCTTTGGTAACTGTTCTTCTTCTACCAGTTTACCTTTTCCTTTGTCATTTCTTAAAATAGTAGGTCTCCTTGAGTATTGCAAACTTTGATCAGAGTTTACATTATCTTTAACAGATATTCCTATCTCTTTTCTCCTTGGAGCTTTACCTTTCTTTGTATAAGTACCAGCTTCCATTTTCTTCTGGTGCTCTTCATTTATCATTTTTAATTCAGCATCATAATCCTCAACTGTTACCTCACCACCATGCTCTTCTAAAAACATTTTAGTAGCAATTTCCTCATCTGTGGTAGGCTTATCAGAGATTATCAAACTTTTGAGTTTTGAACCACTAGCAGAGTTTGCATTTCCCTTACCAGAGTTTGATCTTCTATCAGAGTTTGATCTTCTTGGTAGTCTTCTATCAGAATTTAATCTTAAACTCTTTCCATCTCCCTTGTTTCCACCATCATTACCATCATCCCTCCGTCTCAGAGTTTGAGTGTCTTTGCATTTGTCACTTGGTACACTCTCCCCCTTTTTGACATCATCAGAAAGTAGTACTGATGTCAGCAACTCAATTGCAGTAGAAATTGACGTCAGTTGGGCAGACATAGCAGTCTGGTTGTCCTCAATTTTCCCAAGCCTCTTCTGAATTTCATCAGAGTCCTTAGCTTGCTTCTTGAACATAGAATTGTAGTAAGATCTATCATTCTTCAGAGTAAGATCTCTCATACCAACTTCATTCCTCAAAGCAGTGACCTCCTTATGAGACTCATCAAATCTGTTGTGAAGAGATTTAATTTGAATCACAGTGGCCTTTAGATTTGTAATAACATCAGAAGATGAAATGGTTTTGATAGACTGATTAACAAAATCAGCAGCCCTCTGAGCAGAAAAAACACAATCAGCATCTGCCCAGTTCTTGAAGTACATATCTTGAAAGTACTCAGCATTAGCACGATTTGCTTCTCTTATAGTATTAGAGTCTACATCTTCTGATAATTCAACCTGTATATCAGGATTAGAATGAGCATCTTTACTATCATCAGAATTTGCTGCATTGTCTTCTTGATTTTCCTCAGCATCTGGAATATCTTGCTGTACAGCTTCAGGAGTTTCAGAGTTTAGATTTGCAACTAACTCTGCTTCCCTGTGAACAACCTCAACAACCGACTGTTGTAGAGCTTCAAGCAACAAGTCATCATTGTCTTCCACAGGAACCTTAAGATTTTCAGAGTTTGTCGGAAAAACCTCTGCTTCAACACAATTCTCTCCTGTAGCTTCATTTAAAATCTTCTCTACTTCTACTGCTGGAACAACCTCAGCTTTCTCAACATTTTCAACAATCTGCTCAGAAGAGACAGATTTTGCTGCCTGATCAACCTCCTCACCCAATTCAGGAATCTGATTGGTGACAGAGAGAATCTCTGTATGAGTTGCCATTGATTCTTCAAGTACCAGAGTGGCTTGATCAGCTACCACATCCTCAGTGTTACAAACACTGACAGCAGGATGTGCTTCATGAACATTTGCCATTTCAAAATCAGCAGTAAAATCTTGTTCAAAAACCTCAGCTTCTGTTTCAGCATTTGCCATATCAGACACAGAGACTGCTTCAATATTTTCAGCATCCTCCTGAACAAAAACTTCAGGAGCTTCAGCAACTTTTGAAGAAACATTCTTAGCACCAAATAAATGTGCTGCTACTAGTCTTCTTTTCCTTTGATGAAGAGTTTCATCATCAGTTTCACTTTCCTCATGAACAGCATCAGACTTTGCCCTGTTGGCCCTTCTTTTCTTTAACTGTTTCTTCTGAGGCATATCAGCAGTGTTTGATACCCCAGCTTCAGTAGTTGGCTTAACAGACTTTGCTGGTTTAAAAGCCCTATGTTTGATTCTTCCACCAGTACGAATTGATTGGGAAGGAGCAGCTTCTGTTCTTACTGGTTCTGGTTGTTGTTCTGCTTGAATAGAGTTAGCCAAAAACTGTTGCACTAATGCAGGTAGCAAAAGATCACCTACATTTCCTTTCTTTACATCCTTATTGATAAGATCAGAAAATACCCTCTTGTGTAATTTAAAACAAGAAACATCTTCTTCAATTACTTGTACTCCTTCAACACAGTAAGAGAATAAAATCTGACAGAATCTGGAAAAATAGACGACTCCTCTATTCTCTGTCATTTTCTCTCCTAGATTATTCAAAACAAGTCGTGCAAAATCAAAATGATTATCATATAAAAGAGAATACCCGATTTGCAGACTGTCTGTGGGAATAGCATCCCAGTTTGTGCATTTCTTTCCAAACGTTCTTGTGATGCAATCAAAGAAGAAGCTCCACTCCTTCCGTAAGAATGGTCGTTTTAACTGTCCAATCTTGTTCAAGGGTCCAGAATACCCAATCTCTCGCATCATCCTTATCAAATCTTCATCACCCATGCCAATAGTATATGATGAAAACTCAGGAAACCCCATTGCAGCACGAATGGTTCCAGCAGTAATCACATACTCTGTTTCTTCATATTCAAAGATTATAGATGGGTTCCCAGTTTCACCACCATCATCATACATCCCCGACTCCCAGAACGCCTTGATTTGTAAACCAGAGAGTTTTGCTGGTTCAACTAAAGCACGCCCAATCGCTGACTGAGCAAGAAAATCTTGAATCATATGAAAAGCTTCTGGGGCATTAACGGTATTTAGTGGTGCTGCATAATTGTTTGGAACAAATTCTAACCCAGAAGAAACAAACGCTGTAGTCGCCATTAGTAAGATTTGAAAGAAATCAAAGAAACTGATGCAAAAGCTTCTTTAGAGTTTGTGAGTAGAAAAAGTGTTTGTGAATATGTGTGTGTGAAAAGTTTAGACGAATGTGTGTGTATTGTATAAATATGAAATGCAAAAATTAAAAACTGAACAGTTTTTAATCATTAATACACAACTGTCTTACTCCTTTAATTATGTGAGTGGGACACGTGGCACATATGTAATGACTGACAGCAAGTAATTGACAGTTTCCAATGCGCATGCGCAGTAAAAACAGCAATAATTGTAACAGCCCCAAATCCGGGGTCAGGGATTTAGAGTAGTCACGATCCATTTACTCCTTGCCTTATCTGTATTACTCACACCGTGCATAATTCACCTGCTCATGACCCCACAATATATGACTCACACACACACACACAGGTTAGAGTCTCAGAAACGACACAATACAACAACTGCGGAATAAATAATCTTTATTACAATACCCAAATGTCTTTGAATCTGTCACTGATACAATTTCTAAGTAAGGTTACATTACCAACTTAGCCTTCTGATGCTCACAATCCTCTCATACCATTCATATCTATACATAAGTTGAATACCAAAAGCTGTAGCCTGATTCGATTGGTTCGTACTATTCTCGGGATCACTGCTAGAAACTGTTTGTGGAAACGCCTTGCGGGGTATGTGTCGTCCCATTGGCATCCTGCTTCGCTGCTATATAATATATATAAAACAATAGCAAGAGTGAGCGATAGCTCAGCAAGGTAATGAAAGTATGGCCTAATTCTGCCTTTAACTCAACCCAGAATAAAGCGGGTATAAGACAATAATTTGTCAAAATATCTCGATACTGAAATTATTTCCTTATCGGAAGATATTCCAAAAATAGTACCTTTATTGTAATTCAAATATCATTTCATAATATTTCTGCAACTCTTTTGCTATATTATGAACAAAGTTCTTGTATACAAGATGAGGTTTCAAAATAAACCAAATATAACCTTTTCAAAAATTATCTGCTATATAAGCAGAATATCAACATATAACTTAAAAGATGAAGTTATAAGGAAAATTCAATATAAGCAACTCCCTTACCATAACTCATGTTATGTATGGTATCCACAGAGTCATATGATATGCTTTAAGCGGATAAGAAACTAGTATAATATAAACGATGAAGTTACGAGGAAAATTAATATAATATTTCCGTAACCCAAACTCCACTTATGCATATATATCTTTAATCAGGTTTTATCAGAGTCATAACTCAAAAGTAAAAGATGGAGTTGCACAAATTTATTGTCACTTCATTTCCAAACACTTTTCAACCCCCTGCCAACATGGTTGGTTCTTCACCCCAATACATGTTGCAGGAAATATCCAAATTGGATGATGAACTAATACTGGAGTTGCTACCGCGTCCGCTGTGCCTAACCTTACTATGATCAGTAGCAGGTCGCACCGCTCAAATAGTTTTCTACATGTAGATAGAAGTATCACGACGGCCTGACATTGTCTACCGCCTTACTATGACCTCCCGGCCCATTTGGGGCAATATAAAAGTTGGATGGGCCCACGCAACTTGACCACTTACACCACTCCTAGTTCAGATGAAATCCATGACTCTGAAACGTAAAGATCGTCCTCCTTTCCCCAAGTGTAACACTTGTTGATACGACTCCACTAAGTAGTTATATCTAGGTTGGAAAGGAAGATTCTCCAATATTTCCCAAGCTATGCTTGTTAATGGATATCGACTTGTTCCACGAATTTACCCCTCGATCATTGAGGTGGTAACACAACATTAGACTGGCAGCAATTAAATTGCTCCAAGAAAATATCTGTCCCTTGACAGTTTTTGAATTGAGAGTTTAAAAAGAGTAGTAGTCACTTAAATCAGGTTTCCCGTATTTTTGATAGTTGAGCGAGCATTTGAATCTTCTTAAAAGACGGATTTAAATGGAAAACATTGTTTTGGGAACCTCTTTTGATTTTAAAAATAATCAATGACATTGATTAAGTAAGTAAAGCTTAGATGAATATTCAGAATAATATTCCTTCAGTAAATACTGATTAAATGAATATTCGAAAATAATATTCATTAAGTAAATATAGATTAAATGAATATTCGAAGGTAATATTCATTAAATAAATAACTCTTAAATGAATATTCTAAAATAATATTCATTAAATAAATAAACCTCAAATGAATATTAGGAAATAATATTCATTAAATAAATAAGCCTCAAATGAATATTCAAAAGCAATATTCATTAAATAAATAATTAATCCTCGAATGAATATTCAAAACTAATATTCATTAAATAAATAAATAATCCTCGAATGAATATTCAAAACTAATATTCATTAAATAAATAAATAATCCTCGAATGAATATTCGACATTAATATTCATTAAATAATCCCCAGATGAATATTCACAATAATATTCTTAAAGTCAATAGTCCTCAAATGAATATACATAAATAATGTTCATTAAATACATAATTAACCCTCGAACAAGTAAGCCTCAAATGAATATACATAAATAATATTCATTAATTAATAAATCTCAAATAACAGTCACCTGATGTCTTTATCGGAAAAATAATCTTTAGCATATACAGAAATACAATCACTTCTGATCCTTAATAAAAATCACACGCCCTTATCCTAGGGCATATAAGAATACTGGCTTATAACTGATATCCCATATTTAACATATAAGCCAATTACCAAATCATTTTCAAATAATAACCTTCGAATGAGGTAATATTCAAATAACATTCCTCAAATCATTTCCAGGTAACTAATACTTTCTAGAAATATAATTAATGTTTAATAATAATATTCCTCAAGATGAATAGTACTCTGCCGCTGGAATCCCTCCGGGTCTCCACGACTATCTATATAACACAAATATCGACTCCCGGTCTAGAGTCGAAACAATAAACATGCTCTTATCTATAGAGCTACGAGGTATACCGGTTCATAAGTACATTATCTCACAGCTCGTATCATATCCAAAAGTCAAATCTTATTGAACACGATATATAACATGTATCGCAAAACTGTATAACTCCTCACATGGCAACAACAGTAATATATAATCAATACTTCAAAGTATAGAATTAGGAAACTTGCCACAATACTCACAACTAAGATTTGATATATATAACTTGGGAATACACAAGTATTGAATATTTGAAAATATACCTACTCTGAACAATAGAGTAAGGTTTAGTAAACTTGCCTGATGCTCGAGAAGTGATAGGGGTTCGCGACGATGCCGTATAATCTAGACAAAGTCAAAGAAAACGTACGATTAATCCCCTGGATAATCCACTTGCTCAATGCTTAAACACGTAAGCGAAACACAACCAAGGCATTACTAGCTCGTTATAGGCTCATACTAAGTCCATGTTAATCGACAATTTCTTAAGTCGTAGGTTTAGTCCGAAATCGATCCTCGAATACAAGTTATACCTAATCATTTACAACATTGGTTTCTAAGTCATGTTCTTAGTGGTTTTCACTTGCGCGACCTCGACTAAAACATTTTTATAAAATCGAAAGATAATCTTTTTAATACGAATCCTTTTCGTGAGCCTTCCTAACTGTCTCTAGTATTATTCCTCAAAATTTCACATTTTAATACGGCTCCGAAGTGGTCCAAATATAGCCTCAAAGTTGCTGGGCAGAGATGAGTCATTCTTCCGAACGGCGTTTACTAAAACTCACTTTTCTCCTAAACCGTAAATCGTATAGACATGATCTTTATACCAAAACAAACCTTAAAACAAGACCTACATGTTCATGGTCAGTTCTGTTCAAAAATATTACCAGACCAGTTCGTAATTCTTGCTCAAAACAGCCCTAAATCAAATGGGTATTACGACGGCTATAATCGTAACGTTTTCCATTTTCAAAACACACCCAAATCAATACCAATCAATTCCAAACTCACCATCCACCTTATACACCCTCCACTCAGTCAAATCCTCCAGGAATAATCACAACAAAATTCATAACCCATCCTCCAAACTCAACCAACAATTTATTTAATTACTTAATCATGCTTTTAACTCTACATAAACATCAAAACCATTTCGAAACTCATACAAACAAAAGGGGCAGAGGTTTTATACCTTCTCCAAGCTTGCTTGCTGCTATATACCTTATGTAACCTTAGATCCTTGCTTAATACAACCTTTGGAAGCTACAAACTCAATATCCAAAAACAAAACAAAACACAAGTTACTATTCATCATCTTCTCCGACTGTTAATCACTGAAATCGAAGGGGTAAATCACAGGGTTGAGGTGATTGCTTACCATGGTTACGTCGGGCTTCTCGAGAGCTTCGATTTGAGTGGTAGAACGCCAAAAACGGACCACGGAATCTCGAGTTACGATCGTTTCTTTCTCTCCCATTTTTCTCCTCTTTTCTCCTCCCGAATTTTCTTCTTTCTTTTCTTTTCTTTTTGTCTTGATAATAATGATAAGGATGCTGATTTTTGTGTTTAAAAAGTGGTGAGTCATCACCTTTTGGTGAGTCACCGGGACACGTGTCGCGCATGCACGCGTTTGGTTAAAGTAGCTTTACTAGTTCGTTTCTTTTCACATGGATGATCCAAATGTTGCATTTCTCGAATTAATCTTGTTACATGTTACTTCCATGTCTTTATTTAATCCTGTCATAATTTCAATCCTTAATCCATGATTCGTTCTCTTAATCGCTTAATCTCGTTATAAAGTATCAGCGGTTTCTAGTATCTTCGTTTCACTGTCTCAGTGGTTTTCGTTCTAAATTCTCAAATCAAATATAATAAAATTCCAAAATATTAAATCCTCAAATCCTTAATTTAATATCTCATTTCTTGAATATAATAATATATAATTCACTGCCCGGTCAAATAGTTCACCAAAATTAAATTTGGAATTTTTGAATTCCGATCGTCTTTGCATTCACTTATTTACTCCGTAGATTACTAATATGACTTCGGAATATCCACACTACGTCTCGTACATAGGTGGCATGAAAAACTTTGTTAATTCTCAAAATCACTATTCATCCACCAAATTCACTATTCACTGATGCACTTAATCATAATAAGAAAAGTTTTAATCCTACCAAAAATTCAGGTTATTACAGTCTCCCCTCCTTAAAAGGATTCCGTCCCGGAATCAGCTTAGGAATAACTGGGGGTACTTCTCTCCCATTGCACTTCCTAACTCCCAAGTGGATTCCCCCACTTCTTGATTTTCCACAAACCTCTCACTATCTTGGCAACCTCGTCTTTTAGCACTTGTTCATTTCTATCCGTGATTTCCACAGGTTGTTCTTTGTAAGTCAGACCAGGTTGTATATCTACCTGCTCGTATTCTAACATATGACGGGCATCTATAGTATACTGACGTAGCATCGACACATGAACCCCGTTGTGACCATTCTACAAGTTTGGAGGGGGTAAGGCTGGCTCGTAGGCCACCTTCCTGACGCGTTTTAAAATCTCAGATGGCCCAGTGAATCTCGGGCTCAACTTCCCTTTCTTTCCAAATCTCATTAATTCTTCCCACGAGGATATCTTTTAGCATCACGAATTTCTAACCTCATATTCTCTATCTTGTTTACACAGAAAATACACCAATCATAAACTTGCTTGTCATCCATCCACATGCCATTTAGCTCATCAATAGCAGTACTATCTCTATACTCGCGGGCTTAGTCCGCATACTTTCTCTGTCTGTCTTGGCTGTTACTAGCCGCCTGTTGGTGAAATCTTCTGTCTTTCTAGTTTGTCGGACTAACTTGGGTTTTGTGTAAAATCTCATCCTTTAATTCCCGATCATTCGGAATCCATCTCAGTCTCATTTTAATTAAGGGTATCGGCCACCACATTGGCCTTTCCCGGATGGTAGTGTATCTCACAGTCATAATCCTAGGTCAATTTTAGCCATTTCTCCATCTCATGTTATCTACTATCACGGGTAACCCAAAGCCAATTCATTACATTCCATAAAATTTGTGGGTGCATTAATCACCCCAAAACAACCTCGCTGAAAACTCGAAGTGCCTATTCCTAATACGAATCGCAATCTTGGGTATATTCTCGGATTTAACTTCCAACCGGTGATATCCAGTTCTTAAATAAATTTGGAAATACACAGCGTTCTTTCGCTGATCTAACAATCATTTACAAGGGTACCTATGCTCCACGTCGAACTCATACAACTCTCGAGGTTCGATGCATAATCTTGTGCTAATATCCTTCTCTCTCACAACAACATCGGGCTCTCCACGGTGGTACAATGGGTCTTATCATATTCTTGCCCAACCATTCTTGTAACTGAGTCACTAACTCTTTCATTCCCACTATACTCGGAATACTCGGTATTCATTCTCATGTCATCCAAATCGATATCTGGTAGCTCCTTAAAACCTTGTACAATCTCCCAAAACCATCGTAGTTCCCTTAATACTTGGTATCTCTTTTCTTGGCGGCAACCATAAGAGCTAATTAAGCCTCGCATTTCTAGCGTAATAGTTTCTTAGTTTAAACTATATTCAAGAATCTCTGAATCTGTCTCCATCCTTTATTTATTACTCTCTCTCTCTTACAATCAGTCTGGACTCCATTGGGTGTCAACCAACCCATCCTTATAATAATATCAACTTCTCCCAAGTCACAATACCAGCTCCCTCTGACTCCATCGCCAGTACTTATCTTGCTAACCCAGAGGTAGTGTCCATTCGTAAACAACTCCTCCAAAATCTTAATTCCATTATAGGGCATCTATCTAACACCGTTGTCACTGGAGTACACGACACATCGCTATTCCTTTCACACATGTCGATTGACACGCTTTCCATTATCATAACATCCTTGGGAGAATAACCCAATTTCGTTGATACGTCACTAACATTCTATTCGTCTTAGGGATTCGCTCCTGTCATAGGCGATTTCGTTGCGAATCTAATTCCTATCAGCGAATTTTGACTTATTTGACCTGGTTCGCCTCCCCTTAGAATTCAATGAGGATAACAAAAATCATGGGGCCTTGAAAAGACAGCTCCCATATCAAGGAAAACGTCACACACTGGTGATCATAAGGTTATGAGTTTTAAGGTAACCTTATTGGAGGTAAGAGAATTTACCAAGAGATCAACATGATCATAAGAACTCAACGTTGTGTGCCTCGATTGAGACATTACTAAAGGTAATTTTAGCCTTCTTGTATTTCACAACTTACAAGTGATGGCGTCCCATCCGACTTCTATCACATAGACAGATAGTCCTTGTAGCCCCTATAAGTATAGGGTTGTTCGTCTCAGTGGAAGTTGAAAAGTACGAAAGCAATTCGAGATCAATTTAATGATTATCGTCTTTCGACAATATTTCTCAAAGGAACACCTCGGATTAAAATTGAACAGATTCCAAAGGTGCGGTTTCTAAAGAAAATACAAGGAAAAGAATAACCAAAAAGATATTGGTACTTTAACAAACAAGTGGTGAGGTATCACCATAGGGTCATTCATTATTCGAAAAAAAGTGAAAGCTTAAATAACATCATTTGACAGGGCTTCGAAAACCTGAAAGCAGGCATTGTGACAGCCTCTGGCACAAGTGAAACTGAATATGGTTTAGCACAAGTGTTATAAAATAACTTCGAAGAGGGAATATACCCTTTATCAGAATTCTTTCTTGGAAAGAGGTCAAGATAGATCATAGATTGGGAAAATATCCCACATAATTTGCAAATGGGGAGGGTACTACCAAGGTCTCTACGGATGCCTTTTTATGTCGGCTCCTCTGATGGATAATCGTTCAATTCCAAAGCTTTTCTTTTCCACGCACCCTAAGGTGTTCGATACTTACGTCATTGCCGACTTATAATAGTCGCTAAGAATTCAACCATCAACATTTGCAATCGTAGGGAGTTCTATTCGACTAGACGCAACATCTCAAGTAAGCGTTCTGTTCTATAAGAAGACTTTGATACCGTTGTTGCCCATAGCAATGACAATTCCACATGTCGACTGGGCAGTACTACGGAAGCTCGTTAGAAACTACAAGCTTAAACCCGGTCTCTATTTCAATCATCATTATATCCAATATTCCTTTTTCCCATATCAATCCCGTGTGCTACATAAGCTTAACACTTTTGGCACAATAGCCTTTTCATTTAAGTCAATCCCGGAACTTCTCAGTCTGTCTTGGTCCTTAAATATATTTCGCCTTTACCGTCCAATCTCAACTTCATCATTTTATCTCCACAATCAATTATAGCAATCAGGGTCTGTCCACCAACCCATATAACGGCTATCTTACCCAATCCACAGGGTTCGCTCTAGTTTCCACTCTCTTTGGTGACATCCTCTGGTAATCAGAAAGACAAGGTTTGCCAAAATTTGCTGAATTTCTTTCCAAAATCAGGGAAACTCGATCAATCTATTTACCTACTAGTAATGCTCGAATATGATTTCCGACCTTTAGGTTCTATCCTCATAATTCCTTCCTGGTTTCCTGAGGGTGGTAAATCTTGTTCTCGATTCTGCCTTAGCGTGCTTGTCTTATAATAACATTTGCATGGTACATATACCCAAAATTCTCCTTGAGATAATAAAATCCCTCAATGATGTAATAGACACTATTTCCAATGGAATCGCTGGTCGTGGGGGATTGAAACCTCATAGCCAAAGAAATACCTTTCACTATTCTAGGCAACTAAGTACCCTTAATCGTTCGTGAAAATCTGAACATCTTGGTTCTTACGTATGCTGCCTCCTTATGGGCAACTATAACTGACTACGAGTAACAGGTTTCGTTCGAGTCGAATCAATCCACTGATACTGGCTATACTGCCTCTACCTCTTCTGCTTTGGAGATTCCACTCCATCTTCTTTGTCATATCTCTTGATAAATCATGAACGATCCTTAGACTCTCGTCTCGTCACTTATTTATCCTCTGAAGGTTCGTCCGGTCTTTATTATACGACCTCAAGTAACATACTACATCTTTATCAATCAACACGTTCTCTACACGATTCTTTCCTTGACCCACTATGGGGTCTTCCTCTAGATCCTCCTATGGATCTTCCTTTATCGGGTCTCCGTCCATTTCAAGGAACGCATCATCAATTGCCTACTCGAAGGCCTCGGGGTCTGGTATCTCAGAATCCCATCACTCTATAACTCATACGAATCGAGGTGACTAACCATGAAGTCCTAAGTACGGTTTCCCAGAAGAAGTCCCATCTCGGGCTTCATCTTAAACAGTCAGGGTCATGTCCTTTAACCCGACTACGAACTCAATTTGGGCTCTAGATGTTCTTATCATTCTTAAGGGTATTGTAAGACTCGATCTCCTATCGTTTCTGAGGACTGTAACCTAACGCTCTGATACCATTTCTGTAACAGCCCCAAATCCGGGGTCAGGGATTTAGAGTAGTCACGATCCATTTACTCCTTGCCTTATCTGTATTACTCACACCGTGCATAATTCACCTGCTCATGACCCCACAATATATGACTCACACACACACACACAGGTTAGAGTCTCAGAAACGACACAATACAACAACTGCGGAATAAATAATCTTTATTACAATACCCAAATGTCTTTGAATCTGTCACTGATACAATTTCTAAGTAAGGTTACATTACCAACTTAGCCTTCTGATGCTCACAATCCTCTCATACCATTCATATCTATACATAAGTTGAATACCAAAAGCTGTAGCCTGATTCGATTGGTTCGTACTATTCTCGGGATCACTGCTAGAAACTGTTTGTGGAAACGCCTTGCGGGGTATGTGTCGTCCCATTGGCATCCTGCTTCGCTGCTATATAATATATATAAAACAATAGCAAGAGTGAGCGATAGCTCAGCAAGGTAATGAAAGTATGGCCTAATTCTGCCTTTAACTCAACCCAGAATAAAGCGGGTATAAGACAATAATTTGTCAAAATATCTCGATACTGAAATTATTTCCTTATCGGAAGATATTCCAAAAATAGTACCTTTATTGTAATTCAAATATCATTTCATAATATTTCTGCAACTCTTTTGCTATATTATGAACAAAGTTCTTGTATACAAGATGAGGTTTCAAAATAAACCAAATATAACCTTTTCAAAAATTATCTGCTATATAAGCAGAATATCAACATATAACTTAAAAGATGAAGTTATAAGGAAAATTCAATATAAGCAACTCCCTTACCATAACTCATGTTATGTAGGGTATCCACAGAGTCATATGATATGCTTTAAGCGGATAAGAAACTAGTATAATATAAACGATGAAGTTACGAGGAAAATTAATATAATATTTCCGTAACCCAAACTCCACTTATGCATATATATCTTTAATCAGGTTTTATCAGAGTCATAACTCAAAAGTAAAAGATGGAGTTGCACAAATTTATTGTCACTTCATTTCCAAACACTTTTCAACCCCCTGCCAACATGGTTGGTTCTTCACCCCAATACATGTTGCAGGAAATATCCAAATTGGATGATGAACTAATACTGGAGTTGCTACCGCGTCCGCTGTGCCTAACCTTACTATGATCAGTAGCAGGTCGCACCGCTCAAATAGTTTTCTACATGTAGATGGAAGTATCACGACGGCCTGACATTGTCTACCGCCTTACTATGACCTCCCGGCCCATTTGGGGCAATATAAAAGTTGGATGGGCCCACGCAACTTGACCACTTACACCACTCCTAGTTCAGATGAAATCCATGACTCTGAAACGTAAAGATCGTCCTCCTTTCCCCAAGTGTAACACTTGTTGATACGACTCCACTAAGTAGTTATATCTAGGTTGGAAAGGAAGATTCTCCAATATTTCCCAAGCTATGCTTGTTAATGGATATCGACTTGTTCCACGAATTTACCCCTCGATCATTGAGGTGGTAACACAACATTAGACTGGCAGCAATTAAATTGCTCCAAGAAAATATCTGTCCCTTGACAGTTTTTGAATTGAGAGTTTAAAAAGAGTAGTAGTCACTTAAATCAGGTTTCCCGTATTTTTGATAGTTGAGCGAGCATTTGAATCTTCTTAAAAGACGGATTTAAATGGAAAACATTGTTTTGGGAACCTCTTTTGATTTTAAAAATAATCAATGACATTGATTAAGTAAGTAAAGCTTAGATGAATATTCAGAATAATATTCCTTCAGTAAATACTGATTAAATGAATATTCGAAAATAATATTCATTAAGTAAATATAGATTAAATGAATATTCGAAGGTAATATTCATTAAATAAATAACTCTTAAATGAATATTCTAAAATAATATTCATTAAATAAATAAACCTCAAATGAATATTAGGAAATAATATTCATTAAATAAATAAGCCTCAAATGAATATTCAAAAGCAATATTCATTAAATAAATAATTAATCCTCGAATGAATATTCAAAACTAATATTCATTAAATAAATAAATAATCCTCGAATGAATATTCAAAACTAATATTCATTAAATAAATAAATAATCCTCGAATGAATATTCGACATTAATATTCATTAAATAATCCCCAGATGAATATTCACAATAATATTCTTAAAGTCAATAGTCCTCAAATGAATATACATAAATAATGTTCATTAAATACATAATTAACCCTCGAACAAGTAAGCCTCAAATGAATATACATAAATAATATTCATTAATTAATAAATCTCAAATAACAGTCACCTGATGTCTTTATCGGAAAAATAATCTTTAGCATATACAGAAATACAATCACTTCTGATCCTTAATAAAAATCACACGCCCTTATCCTAGGGCATATAAGAATACTGGCTTATAACTGATATCCCATATTTAACATATAAGCCAATTACCAAATCATTTTCAAATAATAACCTTCGAATGAGGTAATATTCAAATAACATTCCTCAAATCATTTCCAGGTAACTAATACTTTCTAGAAATATAATTAATGTTTAATAATAATATTCCTCAAGATGAATAGTACTCTGCCGCTGGAATCCCTCCGGGTCTCCACGACTATCTATATAACACAAATATCGACTCCCGGTCTAGAGTCGAAACAATAAACATGCTCTTATCTATAGAGCTACGAGGTATACCGGTTCATAAGTACATTATCTCACAGCTCGTATCATATCCAAAAGTCAAATCTTATTGAACACGATATATAACATGTATCGCAAAACTGTATAACTCCTCACATGGCAACAACAGTAATATATAATCAATACTTCAAAGTATAGAATTAGGAAACTTGCCACAATACTCACAACTAAGATTTGATATATATAACTTGGGAATACACAAGTATTGAATATTTGAAAATATACCTACTCTGAACAATAGAGTAAGGTTTAGTAAACTTGCCTGATGCTCGAGAAGTGATAGGGGTTCGCGACGATGCCGTATAATCTAGACAAAGTCAAAGAAAACGTACGATTAAT
This sequence comes from Heracleum sosnowskyi, assembly GCA_030848705.1. Classification (NCBI taxonomy): domain Eukaryota; kingdom Viridiplantae; phylum Streptophyta; class Magnoliopsida; order Apiales; family Apiaceae; genus Heracleum; species Heracleum sosnowskyi. Next base: position 885,612 of record JAUIZM010000030.1, read on the forward strand.
CCCCTGGATAATCCACTTGCTCAATGCTTAAACACGTAAGCGAAACACAACCAAGGCATTACTAGCTCGTTATAGGCTCATACTAAGTCCATGTTAATCGACAATTTCTTAAGTCGTAGGTTTAGTCCGAAATCGATCCTCGAATACAAGTTATACCTAATCATTTACAACATTGGTTTCTAAGTCATGTTCTTAGTGGTTTTCACTTGCGCGACCTCGACTAAAACATTTTTATAAAATCGAAAGATAATCTTTTTAATACGAATCCTTTTCGTGAGCCTTCCTAACTGTCTCTAGTATTATTCCTCAAAATTTCACATTTTAATACGGCTCCGAAGTGGTCCAAATATAGCCTCAAAGTTGCTGGGCAGAGATGAGTCATTCTTCCGAACGGCGTTTACTAAAACTCACTTTTCTCCTAAACCGTAAATCGTATAGACATGATCTTTATACCAAAACAAACCTTAAAACAAGACCTACATGTTCATGGTCAGTTCTGTTCAAAAATATTACCAGACCAGTTCGTAATTCTTGCTCAAAACAGCCCTAAATCAAATGGGTATTACGACGGCTATAATCGTAACGTTTTCCATTTTCAAAACACACCCAAATCAATACCAATCAATTCCAAACTCACCATCCACCTTATACACCCTCCACTCAGTCAAATCCTCCAGGAATAATCACAACAAAATTCATAACCCATCCTCCAAACTCAACCAACAATTTATCTAATTACTTAATCATGCTTTTAACTCTACATAAACATCAAAACCATTTCGAAACTCATACAAACAAAAGGGGCAGAGGTTTTATACCTTCTCCAAGCTTGCTTGCTGCTATATACCTTATGTAACCTTAGATCCTTGCTTAATACAACCTTTGGAAGCTACAAACTCAATATCCAAAAACAAAACAAAACACAAGTTACTATTCATCATCTTCTCCGACTGTTAATCACTGAAATCGAAGGGGTAAATCACAGGGTTGAGGTGATTGCTTACCATGGTTACGTCGGGCTTCTCGAGAGCTTCGATTTGAGTGGTAGAACGCCAAAAACGGACCACGGAATCTCGAGTTACGATCGTTTCTTTCTCTCCCATTTTTCTCCTCTTTTCTCCTCCCGAATTTTCTTCTTTCTTTTCTTTTCTTTTTGTCTTGATAATAATGATAAGGATGCTGATTTTTGTGTTTAAAAAGTGGTGAGTCATCACCTTTTGGTGAGTCACCGGGACACGTGTCGCGCATGCACGCGTTTGGTTAAAGTAGCTTTACTAGTTCGTTTCTTTTCACATGGATGATCCAAATGTTGCATTTCTCGAATTAATCTTGTTACATGTTACTTCCATGTCTTTATTTAATCCTGTCATAATTTCAATCCTTAATCCATGATTCGTTCTCTTAATCGCTTAATCTCGTTATAAAGTATCAGCGGTTTCTAGTATCTTCGTTTCACTGTCTCAGTGGTTTTCGTTCTAAATTCTCAAATCAAATATAATAAAATTCCAAAATATTAAATCCTCAAATCCTTAATTTAATATCTCATTTCTTGAATATAATAATATATAATTCACTGCCCGGTCAAATAGTTCACCAAAATTAAATTTGGAATTTCTGAATTCCGATCGTCTTTGCATTCACTTATTTACTCCGTAGATTACTAATATGACTTCGGAATATCCACACTACGTCTCGTACATAGGTGGCATGAAAAACTTTGTTAATTCTCAAAATCACTATTCATCCACCAAATTCACTATTCACTGATGCACTTAATCATAATAAGAAAAGTTTTAATCCTACCAAAAATTCAGGTTATTACAATAATTACCGCCTGTTACACTTTTCTAGGAAATTAACCTCTCTCCTCTGTTTAAAACATTCTTGAGCAACTGTCCAATCATACTCTTATTTTTAAATATTCAAAACAAATGTCTTTTTCTCAAAATTATAGTATGTCTGAAACCAACAAAATTTAATTTAATCATCAGAGATTAAAATTAAAGTACCTCGGCGTAGAGTACATAATTCATCAGTGTTTACCAATCCTCCTCCTTTAGAAACAAACTCTTTTCACAATCTGTACAGATGTGAGTATTTGTGTGTGAATTAGCAGAGTTTACTGAATATGAATATTTAGACCATCTCAAAGTGCATAAAATCCACGAACTAAAGTAGTAAAAACTGGTTGCCTAAACTCTCATGTATTAAAAAAATCTGATTTTTATATCTAAACTCTGTATACTGATATCCTTTCATTTGGATATATCTTTTATTTTTCACCCCCTTTATGATATTATTATTATTTTTTTTTTTTTATTATTTTTTTTTGTTTTTTTGTTTTTTGTTTTTTTTTATTTTTTTTTGTTTTTTTTTCCAGTAATCAGTGGTTGACACTAGTCACCAAAAATCAAAGATTTTAGCCCTTATTTCATACAATAAGTTCCTGGATCTTCCTAGGCACAACATGATCTCAAAGGAATTTGTGCTCTTTTTGGCATCTTTTGATTTGAGGGTGAATTATTTACAATTAATAATCAGAGTTTAGACTTTTCATCAGTTAATGCAATTAATTTATGAGAGAAAATGCAAACAGCTAATACAAACTCAGTGTATAGGATCAATAAACTAAGAGATACTATAAATATAGAGACAGTATCATGCTGTGTAAAATTTCTGTACATTCTGTAATCAGAATTTATAATACTTAGAAGGATTCATGATTACTTACTGAAAATCATGCTTCATACATTTTTCTTCATTGGTCATTATGTTTCAGACAATATTACAATCAGAGTATAGCATTAGACTATAACTATCAGAGTATGACCAACACTTTTATGACTAACAGAGTTTAGCATCAGAGTTTAGCACACTGGTACTTATAACAGTTAATACATACAAGGAATCATGAGCATTAAAAATCAAACATGTATAGTTTTTGAGTCTAACCCGTATCTCTAGTCAAAACCAGAGATCATTCCAAGTTCATTTACCAATCTTGTAAAAGTAGCTTCACTCAAAGGTTTGGTGAAGATATCTGCAAGTTGTTGGTCTGTAGACACAAAATGAAGCTCAATATCTCCTTCTTCCACATGTTCCCTGATAAAATGATACCTTATGCTGATGTGCTTGGTCATGGAATGCTGTACTGGGTTACCTGTCATAGCAATAACACTTTGGTTATCACAGTAAATAGGTATCTTAGAGTACCTTAACCCATAATCCAGCAACTGATTCTTCATCCACAGAATCTGTGCACAACAGCTACCAGCAGCTATATACTCTGCTTCTGCAGTGGATGTGGAAATTGATTTCTGTTTCTTGCTATACCAAGAAACCAATCTGTCACCTAAGAATTGACAGCTTCCACTTGTACTTTTTCTGTCTATCTTACAGCCTGCAAAATCTGCATCAGAGTAACCAATTAGCTTAAACTCTGATTCTCTAGGATACCACAAACCCAAGGTTATGGTTCCTTTGAGATATTTGAAAATCCTTTTTACAGCTGTTAGATGAGGCTCTCTGGGATCTGCTTGAAATCTTGCACAAAGACATGTGGCATACATGATATCAGGTCTACTTGCTGTGAGATACAGAAGAGACCCTATCATGCCTCTATAGGTTGTCATATCCACTGTAGCACCTGTGTCTTTGTCTAGCTTTGTTGCTGTAGCCATGGGAGTTGTAGCAGATGAACTATCAAGCATACCAAATTTCTTTAGAAGATTTCTGGTATACTTTGCTTGATTGATAAAAATCCCATCATCTGTTTGCTTGACCTGTAAGCCTAGAAAATAACTAAGCTCTCCCATCATGCTCATTTGGTACCTGGACTGCATAAGCTTTGCAAACTTCTTACAAAGTTTGTCATTAGTAGATCCAAAAATAATATCATCTACATAAATTTGAACTAAAAGCAAATCATCACCAGAATTAAAATAAAACAAAGTTTTATCAATTGTACCTCTTGTGAAGCCACTTTCTAAAAGAAATTGAGCAAGAGTTTCATACCATGCTCTTGGTGCTTGCTTTAGTCCATACAATGCCTTGTCAAGCCTGTAGACATAATCTGGATGTTTGGAATCTACAAATCTTGGTGGTTGTTCAACAAACACTTCTTCTTCAAGCTTCCCATTGAGAAAAGCACTTTTCACATCCATCTGAAAGACTTTAAACTTCTTGTGTGCAGCATAGGCCAGAAAAATTCTTATGGCCTCCAATCTTGCAACTTTACTGTCAGTCTTGTTTCTGAAAACCCACTTTGTACCTACAATTGATCTATTCTTTGGTCTAGGTACAAGTGTCCAGACTTCATTTCTTTCAAATTCATTTAACTCTTCTTGCATTGCTGTTATCCAGTTTGCATCTTGAAGAGCTTCTTCCACTTTCTTTGGTTCTGTTTGAGACAAGAAAGCATGATACAGACACTCATTATTTGTTGCACTTCTAGTTCTCACACTAGCATCAGGATCTCCAATTATGAGATCAGGTGTGTGTGCCTGTGTCCACTTTCTTGCTGTTGGTAAGTGGTTTCTTGCATTATTATTTGATCCTCCCCCTTGATCCATGCTTTCCTGATTCATATGTTGATTTTCTGCAGCATTTGAGGCTCCCCCTGAATTAAATAACTCAGAGTTTAAACTGTCAGAGTTTGAATCAGTTTCCTCAACTGACTCACTTGCTGTGTCTTGTTGAGCTTCTTCACGCTCCCCCTCAACTGGTTCTCTATTTTGTTCAATTTGAGAATTTCCAGTTTCTCCAGTATTTACCAGTAGAGGTTCAGAGTATGCTTCGTCAGAGTTTGTCAGAACCGCTTCATCAGAGTTTGTCGGTACTGCTTCATCAGAGTTTACATCATCAGAGAATAAACTTTCATTTTCAAAACGCAGTTGATCATATTCATCTAAGTCATCAAGTCCAGTTATTTTCTTGTCATCAAATGACACATGTATGGATTCCATGATCACTTTAGTTCTCAGATTGTAAACTCTGAATGCTTTTGTTGACACTGGATAGCCAACAAAGATTCCTTCATCAGCTTTTAACTCGAACTTAGTCAACTGTTCAGGATGAGTCTTCAACACAAAGCATTTGCATCCAAATATATGAAAATATTTCAAATTTGGCTTCTTATTTTTCACCATCTCATATGGTGTTTTCCCATGCTTGTTAATCAGTGTAGCATTTTGAGTAAAACAAGCTGTTTGAACAGCTTCTACCCAGAAGTAAGTTGGTAATTTTGCTTCATCAAGCAAAGTTCTGGCAGCTTCGATTAAAGTTCTGTTCTTTCTTTCAACTACACCATTTTGCTGTGGAGTTCCAGGTGCAGAAAATTCTTGTTTCACTCCTCTTTCCTTGCAGAAAGCTTCCATGATTGAGTTTCTGAATTCAGTTCCATTATCACTTCTTATAATTTTGACTTTGTGTTGTGATCCTTTGTCCAGTAGATTTACATGATCCATCAGAGTTTGAGCAGTTTCATCCTTCTTTGATAAGAAATACACCCATGTATATCTAGTATATTCATCAACAATTACTAAAGCATATTTCTTTCTGCCCATAGACATCACATTCACTGGTCCAAAGAGATCAACATGTAGAAGATGATAAGGTTCTACTACTGAAGATTCAGATTTGCTCTTGAAAGATGACTTCCTTTGCTTAGCCTTTTGACAAGAATCACATAGGCCATCTAGACTGAGTATTGATTTTGGAAGTCCCCTTACAAGATCCTTTCTAATAAGCTCATTGATGTTGTTCAAATTGAGATGAGAGAGCTTCTTATGCCAGTTCCAACTCTCTTCATTTGACATTCTTGTAGTCAGACACACTGTTTTTCCATCAGAGTTTGTTACCTAATGTGCTTCATAAATGTTGTTGTGCCTATGTCCAACTAGAACAACTTTTCCAGTAGATTTACTGATAACTTCACAGTGTTCAGTATGAAAATCTACATGGTTTCCTCTATCACAGATTTGACTCACAAATAGCAGATTATGCTTGAGTCCTGAGACTAGAGCTACATTTGTTATGATGACACTTCCAAGATTTATATTGCCATATCCCAGAGTAAGTCCTATGTTGCCATCTCCATAGGAAACCTTTGGGCCAGCTTTCTCCTCAAAATCTGATAGCAGGGCTTTATTTCCAGTCATGTGTCCTGAGCATCCACTGTCCAAGATAAGGGTGCTCTCTTTTATGCCCTGCAATCACAACCAATTACAAAGAGTTAGTTTTAAGGATCCAGACTTGCTTGGATCCTTTGCCTTTCTTAACATTGTTAGCTTTTGCAGCGGAATCATTATCAACAGAGTTTAAACTAACATTGTCAGACTTTACACTTGCAGAGTTTGCCCTAACCCATTTTAAGTTGGGTTTTAGCTCATAATAGTTATGATAAATAGCATGATAACTTTTACAAGTATAAATAGAATGCCAAGTGCTCCCACAGTGTGTGCATAAAGTCTGTGGTTTAACCCTTACATAATCATTCTTTACTCCTGATGTAGAAGGTAAAGAATTAATATCTTTGTTCTTATTGCAAAATCTAGCAAGATGGTTAGAACTACCACAATTATAACATGTTTTCCTTGGAGCAGCAGCAGTAGGCAAATGATTATTTCTTTTATTTATGCCTATCTTTCCATTCCTATTCTTCTTGGACCCTTTTGGTTTCATGGCAGACTTTACCTCTTTGAGCTTATGATTGAACTGTTTTCCTGTCATTAAACCAACATTAACCTGTTTTTCACAGACTTTTACTGGCTTTTTAACAGCTTCTAATTCTATAAGATTTTCTGTTATAATATTTTCCTGTCTTTCACAGGTTTCATCTGATTCCATATCAGCTTCTCTTACTACAACAGATTTTAACTTAGTGGACTCTGGAACAAATTTCACAGGTTTAAGTTGTGGTTTAACCTTAACTTTGTCTTTAAACCTTAGTTCATCATTTTCATAATAGCCTAAACCTACAGAATCTGTCTGAAACACTTGATGAGTGTCTCTTCTAGAGTTTGTCCAAGTCTTGATTATCTTTCTTTCTTTTTCTAGATCAGATTCTAGTTGCCTATATCTTTTGAGCAACTCCTGTTCAACATAAACAGCATCATCTCTTTCTTTTTGAATCTGCTTCATATTTTCAAGTTCTCCTTCAAGAAACTTGTTTCTATCTTTAAGGCTAAGATTCTCAGATTTAATTCTCTCATTCTCTAAAGTCTGATCCCTATAACTAACATGTACGCTTTTCAGATATACTCTTAATTCAGATATATTATCAGTATCATAAGCATAAGTTGTTAGGGGTACCTTATTTTCAGATGATTCAGTCTCATCTTTGACAGTTGCCATAAGAGCATAATTTACTCCATCATCAGAGTCTGAAGTATCTGCCCAGTCTTTGCCTTTAGAGATGAGTGCTTTCTCAGATTTGCCTTTCTTGCACTCTGGAGCATAGTGACCCATCTCCTTACACTTGTAGCACTGGATTTCAGATTTATCCTTCTTGCCAGACTTGGTCTCCCTTCCATCAGACTTTCTAAAACCTTTCCTTTCAGTGTTTGAATCTTTCCTTGAGAATCTCTTTCCTTTCTTAAAGTTCTTGAATCCCATCTTCTTGAAGGTCTTCACCATCAATGCAGCCATTTGCATCATCTGTTCTTCATCATCCTCAGAGTCAGAAGCTTCATCAGAGTTTGAGTCATCATCAGAGTTTGATGACTCACTTTCAGATTTAATGACTAGAGCCTTTCCCTTGGATCTCTTCCTTGATGATTCTTTCTTGATGGGCTTCTCCTCAACTTTGAGAGCTACATATTTTGTCTTCTTGCTTGATCTTCTGTTTCTTTGTTCTATTTCCAATTCATGAGTTTTCAGTAACCCATAAATCTCATCAAGTTCAGTTTCAGCAAGTTCGTAATTATCTCTTATAGTTGTTGACTTCAAATCCCATCTTTCAGGTAAAGATAAGAGAAATTTGAGATTTGATTCTTCAAGATCATATTCTTTATCAACTAGAGATAAATCATTTAGCAGTTTACAGAATCTGTCATATGTCTCAGTCAAGGTTTCATTGGCTCTTGAATCAAAGTGCTCATACTCCTGAGTAAGTATTGTTTTCCTGTTCTTCTTTATAGCAGTGGTTCCTTGACACCTGACTTCCAAAGCATCCCAGATTTCTTTTGCAGTTTTGCAACCAATTACTCTGTTAGACATAACATTATCTAAAGCACTGTGGAGAAGATGTCTTACCTTTGCATCTTTTGCAATTGATGAGATGTCCTCAGGAGTCATATCTTTCTTTTCCTTTGGAACAGTCTTTTGTTCTTGACCATCAACAACAGGAGACAATTTAGTCGGCATATGAGGACCATCATAGATTCTGTCAAGGTATTCTGGATCTGTAGCCTCCAGAAACATGGTCATCTTCACCTTCCAAATTGGATACTCCACTGGCCTGAGAATTGGAACCCTGATTGTTTCATACCGACTCACAGAATTAGGTTTAACCTGTTCAACCTTGGGAGGAGCTTGATTTTCTTCAGACATGATTATTACTGTGTTTGAATCGTAAAACTGTATATATTAAACAGCCTTGGCTCTGATACCAATTGTTAGGCCGAATACACAATATAATCAAGTATGTATGAGAATAACAATCAAGAACACAAGTTTGTAAATCAACAAACTGTAATTATATTAACAGTTTCTCTCTTTATGATGTTAATGAATCACAAAGAGCTACTAGGTTACAAGAATAATTTTTCAATAATCGCATCCCTTCTAGGGATAACCTATCTGTGTTTATATAGTACACAGTTACAATCAATCTCTAATTGATACTCCTACAAATTAGCTATACAATTTGTAATCAATTAGAATTGCTTCAGTCCTCTGTCCAGTCTCCTTAGCTGTATCAATATATTCTGCTTCTTTCCATTTTCAGAATTGCTTCTAGAATCTTCATAATATGCACCGACACCTAAATCGACTTTCACCCTGTCAGACTTTAACAAACTCTGACCGGCTTCCATGTAAACTCTGATAAGTACTTCAGACTAAACTCTGAACAGTACCTGTTACTTAAACACTGATTAAACAAACGTCAGCAATTATATCTAACAGGATATCTTTCCGGGGATACGGATTTGGGAGATTGTCCCGAGGTAGAAGCCGACCGATCCATAATTCCTGCATTAATATGAATAAATTAGCCTTGTACTCGGACATGAGCAAGAATGAGAAGAAAGAAAAAGTAGTCGCCGAGTACAGAGGGCTTGGATCGGTCGGAGGGTTACTAACTTCTAAGCCGAAGCAATAAGAGAGATCTCCAAGGAACTACGCAGCCCGAAGACTGTTCTAAGGGCCAACCCCTCCCGAAGATTGTTCCAAGGACAGATTCATCCCGAAGATCGTTCTAGGGACAAATTGGTCTCGGAAATTATTCTTAGGACGAATCTATCTACTGGTCTGACTACCGACCTAATTATGGGTATATTTTCGAAAGCAAGTATAACCCAAAGCAAAATTACTATTATGCCTAAACAATGGTGAACATATTCAGGAAAGTTAAACACGAAATGGAAAATTGCGCAGAGGGATATAGAAAACTTACTTGTGATAAGAGTTTGAGGAGGATTCGAACTTGTCAAGTGAAATCGTCGATATCTGCAAACAGAGGTGCTGGAGAGAAACTGGCAAAATGAAGTTGCTTTTGAATGTATAAGTGACGATGTTTGGGGGGAATTTTTTTATATTTATACGGAAGATATGTGACGTTTGGACAGTAAAACGCGAACGTTTAATCTTGATCGTACGATCAAAGCCGTTTGGGATTCAACGGTGATGATCCAGCACTAATCTCAAGGAATTACAGCTGTCATTATTAATTACGGCACGATTTTCTAGGTGACGTGTCACAACGGATAGGCACGAAACCGTTGGAATCCATCCCGAAGAGAAGTGAAAAGCTAGGACTCCGAACGCATTAGCAAATCCGACCGAAGTCCAGGGACATGTTGGTGGCCCAACTAGGATTGGGCCGAATAGTGATTGGGCCGAGTAGTAATTGGGCCGAATGGTCACAGCCCATTCCTTCGGATCGGTCCGTTGGATCTGACCGTTGCTTGACCAGGTCACCCGACTATTCAGGCGTAAGAACAGGACCACGTAAGTGGTCGGTTGCCCCCGAAGAATCCGGGCGAGCCGGTACCAAGGTGCCTATAAAAGCACATAACAGGTTTCTGATTGTGGATATACTCATTTTTACGCTCACAAATACTTACACGTTCGTTTAAACCTATTTGGAACCTCTAACTTATTCTCACACCGGAGGTGAATCGGGGGCCCAACCTCTCGCATTCTTCTCTTTTGACAGGTTGACCCGAAGAGCTTCCTGGAATCCAACCCGACAGAAAAATGGTTCCAACAGTAATTAAAGTATTATGAAATATATAATATAGAACACACATTTGGTATCGTAGTATATGGAATTAAAATGCATATGGAGAATGCATATTGTTAATTATTTTAATCAGTAGTTGAGCACCTATATCAGTAGTTCAGAATAGTAAGGTCAGAATAGTAAGGTCATGGTTTTGCTGGAAATCGTGAATGAAGTTATTGGTACTGAACGTGCAATTCGGTTTGGTTTATGACTTGCTGGATGCTTCAAGTAAACATAGAATCATATTAAATATTGGAAGTTGTTAGGAATATCCTAAATTAGTTTGTTTGATAGTCTACAAGTGCGCATAATTTAATAGTTGCTATTTCAGTTATTTAATACAGTAGTTGCTAATTTAATAGTCTACAAGCTCTGTCTGACTTGTATATGCTGCTGTAGACCTGACCTGTTTAATATTTAGACATGACCTGTTTTCTAAACTCTACATATAGTAATCCTACTAGTGTTATGTATTCAGCTAAGAGTCGATGTGCCAGGGGAGGACACGCAGATAGTTTTTGATAAGGTTCTGGCAAATTTGGCTCGTACAGCACCACCAGTTCCACAAAATATAATTTACACAAAACATTAGTTTCTTATCTTGCTCAATTTTATATCTGATTCCTGGACTACTTTGTTTCTCATACATGCTACATAGCTGTTGTTCACAAGATACAACTTTTAAATATGACAGCAGATGAGATCTGTCTCAGTTCTTAGTCTTTAAATCATTTCCTGTGACATATCGATCCTGATTCCTATTTCACAACCAAACAAAATGGGTCTGATTATCAGGATCTGTAATGTAGTTATTTATAGAAATATCCAACTATGTTGCTTCGGCTGTTGCCTAAGTTAGCAACTATCTTTATCAAAGTGTATCTGGTACTGAAGGAATACATTCTAAGGCTACAAAAGTGAGATGGAAATACATGTTTTCAAACTTAGGTTTACTGTAAATTTTTATCCTCATTAACCATAAGCCAGTGTTTCAAGATTCTTCTATTATTATTTTGTATAGCTATTGCTAAACTGGTAAAGTACTCCTCTATGATTAATAGATTATATTGTTTACTAATGCATCATAACTTCTACAGTTCTACTCTACTATTAATTCTGATTCATGTAGTTAATTGTGTTGGTACAAGTACTTGTAAGATTTCAAATTATTCTCGAAAGTGAAAGATTCAAGAATGACCCGGGTAAAATCTTTAAATTTGTAGAATATATCAACCGGCTTAAAAAGAAAAAAGCAAGAATTTCATCTTTTACAAGGAAAAAGAAAAAGATTATCCATGAACTATCATTGTTTTCAGCTAACTTCAAATAATTTACAAAAAATGCTGAAAAAGCTAATTGAAATTCTCTTTAATATCAAACGGTCATAACATTAAATATCATCACATAAAACACACACATTTATGAAGTTTACCTTTAGTTTTGAGAAACCTTTGATTTGAATTTGAACTGTTTCAAGAACTTCCTTCTTTAACTCCTTTCTTCTCATGTCATTTTCTTGATTATTTGAAAACACTTTGGATCAAATACTTAGAAAACCCAGCTGAGAAATGTGTAGAAGATGTAAATTGTTCTTGAATCTTGATAGGATTAGTATGAAATAAAAATGTGATCAGTTTGCAGAGGCATTTATAAGTTGAACGTGGGGTGATGGAACTTTGTGATTACAATATATTTAATATAAATTTAATAATTGTAATACAATGATTATCATTTTTGTGTATATATTAGTTGTAGATGTGCATGAACTCCTATGTTAGATGCCTAACACTAGTCAAACATCTATAAACATTTATTTTTCTTCTCTAGTTATGAAATTTACAAGTTTAAGCTAAACTTGACACCAAATTATCAAAAAAAATAAAGATAATCCCATCTGGGCCTGTTGATCGATGTGCATGTTTTCTGAATCCTGGGCCAACTTTATTTTATTTCTAACACTGTCAATTCAATCACTTTTAGATGAGATGGGATTGGACAGAGATGATTTGAAGCTATGTGTCTGTGTATGTTATTCAATTGTACATTTTTAGATAATTTGTAAATTTACCTGAAAAATTAAATAAAAATAGAAAATTGTACAAAATTTGAATTTAAATTTATACGTATCCAGAAAAACATGCCCATTATTTTTGTGATGAATGTTATATTTTTTTTCTGGTATTCTTCTATTTTTAATTATTTGTTTAAAAACAACCGCCCTCAATTAAACATTGAGGACGCCCTCAATGAAACATTGAGGGCATGGGGATATCCAACGGGGGCTGTGGAACGTCCCCTATATATATATATATATATGAGTTAAGTTCTATGGAGACCACCTTTTTTATGAAGATCACATATGTTCTGCAATCTAAATTTGACAAAATAGATCATATTTTGTAATCAAAAATTTGCAAAACGTACTGTTTTGCAAAGTATATTCTATGAAAATCACTATTTCATTGAAAATCTTGAAAATCATGTAAGTTCTGCAAACTAAACATGAATGTTCTACAAACCGAACATGTTTTGCAGAAAAATATGTTTTGCTATATTTTAGTTGCAAAACATATATAATTTTAAAGATTTTAAATGAAAATAGTTATTTTCATAGAACATAATTTATAAAATATTATATTTTGCCAAATTCAAATTATAGAACATATGTGGTCTTCAGGTCTTCACAAAAAAGATGGTCTTCATAGAACTTTACTATATATATATATATATATACTAGGGATCAAATACAAACCAAAATTAAAATAAAAACTAGGAACTAATATAAGTCGTTAGATTTATTTAATCTAATGGCACTCTACTACACCACATACAGTTAAACTACATCCTCACATACACAATCTCACCTAATCCCCTTCGTTTTTAATTTGATTTTTCCCGTGAATCGGTGAACTTTTTTTGAAATCCGACTTCACTGTATTTTTCTCCATCTTCCAACGATCAATATGCATACCATATGTACTATATTACGGATTACTAAAATTTTAGTTATTTCTGTAAAAATAAATAGCGATTTCTGCATAGATCTAGCGATTTATTTTTATATACGTATAAATTTAGTGATTTTGCAGTACAAAATTTGTAATTTACGTATAGATCTGTAGAAAAAATCACTAAATTTATGCAGAAATCACTATTTATTCTTACAGAAATCATCAACATTTTAGTGATTCTCGCAAGCATAAATAGTGATTTATCATCGGAATATATCAAATATGGTATGCAAACTGATTGTTACGAGATGGAGAAAAATACACTGAAGTCAGATTTCAAAAAAAGATAACCAATTAACGGGAAAAATATAATTACGAATGGAGGGGATTAGGTGGGGTTGTGTGTGAGAGGGTGTATTTAATTGTGTGGTGTAGTTTCTAATTTTTATTTTAAATTAGTTTATATTTGAGTAGGACATATATATATATATATATATATATATATATATATATATATATATATATAAACTAGTGATCAAATAGAAACCAAACTAAAAATCAATTCAAACCGTTAGATCAATCTAATCTAATGGCCCTAGAGACACCACACACAATTGAAATACACCATTCTATACACAATCATACCTAATCCTTCTGTTTTTAATTTGAATTTCCCGTCAATCTGTGAGTTTTTTTGAAATCTGACTTCACTCTATTTTTTTCTATCTCTCAACGATCAGTTTGCATACCATACTTGCTATATTACGGAGTACTAAAATTTTAGTGATTTCTGTAAGAATAAATAGTGATTTCAGCATAAATATAACGATTTATTCTTATATGTGTAAAAATCTAGTGATTTTACGGTACAAAATTTGTGATTTACGTATAGTCTGAAAAATAAATTACTAGATTTACGCCGAAATTACTATTTATTCTTACAGAAATCACCAACATTTTAGTGATTCTCATACGCATAAATAATGATTTATCACCAGAATATAGAAAATATGGTATGAAAACTGATTGTTGGGAGATAGAGAAAAATACAGTGAACCAAAAGTTCAAAAAAAGCTCACCGATTGATGGAAAAAATTTAATTAAAAATGGAGGAGAGTATGTGGGGTTGAGTGTGGGAGGGTGTATTTAAATTGTGTGGTGCAATTTCTAGTTTTTATTTTAAATTGGTTTATATTAGAGTAGGAATATATATATATATATATATATATATATATATATATATATATATATATATATATATATATATATATATACATACTATTATATTAAAGACGAAATATTGGTCCTGAAAGTTTTTGTAGTCTGGTCACTACATTCATAGCCGTAAGATATTTCAGATCAAATTGGTGAGAACTGTTAAATAAAATATTAAAATTATTATATAGAATATCTTTTCTATTTTTTCTAAGGGAAAATGAATTTTTTTATCATTAAACTTTATATACTTTTAGAAACCAAGCACTGAACTATAAACTTATTTGTTCATATCACTAACGTTCTCTCGAATTTTAAAATTAACATTCCGTTAAATGATTGGACAACATATACTATTTTGCTGATGTGGCTTGATGACGTTGTGTATATCTATATCTGTATAAATAACCCGGTTGTAATATAAAAACACAACGGATGTTCAGATTGGGGCTTAATACAAACTAAGGTTCAAACACCAATCTAGAATCAATTAAGCATCTACAATCAATGGATTTGAGTAATTCATCATCTTCAATCGATTCTCAAGCCAAACCGAGTGAAGTGATACGATGCTTTCGTGGAGTTAAAGCATACCTTAATATATGAGTAGTCAACCCTAAATTTTAGAGACGAGTATTGTTAGATTTTTAATTGGAACCCTAGATTTGTGTTTGGTATTGGAACAGTCAGAGTGTATTTTGTTCGGATAATATCATTCTTGTCATTTTATTTATTATTTTTTTTGTTTTAATAATCAACCATTGAGTCAGCAGCCACGTGTTTGAACTTTTTACACGTGGATAAATAACTTAACGCCCGTCACTGATTTTTTAACGGAATGATAATTTTAAAATTCGAGAGTAACGTTAGTGATATAAATAAATAAGTCAGTGGTTGGTTTCTTAAAGTATATAAAGTTCAGTGATAAAAAAAATTATTTTCCCTTAACAGAATGCTAATTTTGAAATTCGAGAGTAACGTTAGTGATATAAACAAATAAGTTTATAGTTCAGTGGTTGGTTTCTAAAAGTATATAGTGGTTGGTTTCTAAAAGTATATAGATTTCAGTGATAAAAAAATTTATTTTCCCTTTTTCTAACTAAAACATCTCATTTTTCCAAAAATATCGCTGGCAGTTTCATTTAATAAAATAACACACTTCCTTTGTTCCTTTAGGTTCTTAACGTTTGGGAAAGAGGGTTTGACACGCATGTTAAGGCTCCTAAAAAATATAGTTTCATAAATTATTTTTAATTTTTTTTCTTCTGAATAAAAATCTACTTATATATATTAAATGGCGTCTAAGGGCAAATTGAGCCCAAAAAATGGCTGTAAAATTACAATTTTACCCTTATTTGTTGAAAAATCACAAAAATGCCACTTTCTATAAGTTATGCTAAAAATTAATTAATTTGTGTGCTTATTAAGAATCGAACCCTTGACTTACTCTTAGCAAGTTCATGTCTTAACCACTATGCTAAGTTAACTTTTGATTTGTAATTTAGAATTCCTATTAGGTAAACCACATGATCTCCTTTTATTCTTTTCATAATTTAAATTTTAAGTATATAGAACGTTGACTTATATTATTTATATACCATTATTTTTGTTTTTGTAGCTTTATATATAACTACATATCCGATCATGTTTGTAAATTTTTTATTATACATGTTTCTTTTCAATTAAAAAATACCAATTATATTGTTAATTGATATAATTTATATTTATTTGAACTGGTCAAGTATTTATACATAAAATATAATAATAAAATTTGATCTAATATAAATTACATATTAGATACAAGGATCTCATTATTCGTTAGTTAATATTTTTTAAATTAAGAAAGTTAGCGTTGATATTTATCAGTAAATTATGAAATAATTATTATACAATTAGTTCGTCTCATTCATTTGTTAACAGTTTTATTTTCGAAATGTACACTCCTTTATTTTTATCTTTCCAAAAGACATATTATTTTTTACAACTTTAATAAATCTCACATGTCACTAATTTGTCCATTTTTTTTATCATTCCTTCACCGTTCATATCTTTCACAAAAATTTGATTTATGACGCGAAAATTTAGTATTTGATTTAATTTTTGATACACGAATTTACACGAACACGAAAATAAATGATAAAAATGTATAATGTCTTAATGACATGTATTGTAGACTTTGTGATTATACAACAACCGCTCATATATATTATGTATACTTCCGCCAAAAAAACTTTAACTCTCAATTTTTTTTAGTTAAGGGGTTGTCATTAACCAAAAAGTTGGTGATAAGACCCCTCTTTACTGTTTTCTTTTGATTTCGTTTTCGATTTGTAAAAGTCTCTCATTATTGAGAGTTTTAGTACATCGTTTAGTGGATTTTCTCTACCCATTCTTCGGGTTTGTTCTCTCTCCTTGTGAGAGTTTGGTTTGTTTTAGTATCCGGGATCGTAGATCTGCAGGATTTATAATAGTGGTTCATTGATTTGGATTGTATGGAGTCGCAATTATGATGAGTTAGGCTCTATGGAGTACTATACTATTTGAAGATCTCTTAGACCCAAGTACAACCGTTGATTTGATTTTAATCTTAGGGTGCAACTTAAAAGGAGTATAATGGCACACTGGTAATTAGCAAGGCTTTTAGGGGTAGTGTTCTACAACAAAAAAAACGTAAGATACAAAATATACATAACATCAAAGACCGTATAAAATCAAATCCCCCAAATCCTGCAGTACAGATTACGGTTATAATTTGGAATTCAAAATTATAGCTACCCAATTCATATAAAGCACTTGCATCAGCATCAGGTAAATAACAAAAAACTTTTGAAAATTTCTAATTAGTACTTGGTGAAGATTAGTTAGAGCTTGCAATACATTGTGCAGTTTAAAGGCATAGATATGAATGAAGGTACGTTGTCTGTTGTCTTGATCAGAGTTCTTGTGTTTTAAGATTTTATAAAATTCAATCAGTATTGGTTGTGATTCTTTGTGGCTGTGTTTTAGTGTTAATCATTTATTTTGAAATTGATACATATTAAAAGGTCATGTATTGCTCTTTTGTCTGAATTTCTAATTTGTTTTGGAACTATTGTCTAGCACATTTTAAAAACTATCGTACTAGTTGTTGGGTTTGTGGTCAATTGATGATAATAGATTTTTTCTAGTTGTTGGTAAAAGGTGCACATGTAATTTCTAAAACATTGGTTTTTTTTTTTAATTTCTGAACTACTGTGCAGGACATTTTCAGTGCATGTTATTTGAATTGTTGTCCATTTTTTTAATCTATTCTCAATTGTAATATTATTTGTTCCATTATTTAAAAATTTGCAAGAGAATGGATTTGATTTATACTAGTAATACATCTTGTGTTTGTAGTATTTTTTTTTTGGTGGTGCAATAGAGTTTGAAGTACAAACGTTCTGTTGCGTCAAATTGTCCGCACTAATAGAGCTTGCATACATGTTTTTTGCTTAACACATTATATTCAGAGACAAAGCGGTCATGGTTCAGTGAGCATGTTGTTGTTGCAGGTCATTGTACTACGGCTTGTGATAATGTGGAGCTGATGCAAGAAAGAACTAAAGGTTGTCCAGTGTATAGTTTAGATACCTGCAATGATGATGATGATTTTGCAGAACCCGTTCGTATTAGAGTTGGGGAGATACAATGTGTGGAGAATGAAAGAGATAGAGCAGGAGTTGTTTACGAGGGTGGGAAGAAGGTGAACAAGTTGAAACTGCTGAGGAAGAAGTGTGTGATTGATATATGTGAAAGTGCATATATAGTTGGGGTGGGGACTAGTAGCAAGAAAAGGAGGCGAGATGTGAAGGTAAAATACTGTTAATCCTAATGTATCATTGTTATTCTATTGATTCTATTGTTTAAAACTATATGTGAATGTAGGTAATTTTAAAGACTAATTATAGCCATTATAGCTATATTAAGGTAGACAAGAAAGTATTATTCTCAACATTTCTAATGTGTTTTTGTATTGTATGTAGGTTGGATCGAGCTTTGTTGGTGGGACCAGGTTGGATGTGACGTGTAAGAAAAAGCTTGCTTTACGGAAGAAATTAAGTAGTACTAGTGCAAAATGCGAGGAGAAAAAGAAAAAAGTGAGGACATACAACCGGTATATTCAAAAGAAATTCTCACCATCAATATTCTCTGAGGTAATTGAGAACCTATCTAAACCTCAAATCAAATGGATAAAGGATACAGGTTTTGGTGATTTGCTCAACTTCAAAATGCAATGTTATCCTCATAATTTGGGATACAATGTGGTAGAGGTTTTTGATGCATCAACATGTTCACTAGTCTTCAAAGGCAGGACCATTAAAATAACAGAAGGTTTAGTGCAAAGTACTTTAGGTTTTCCATTAGGTGGAAAATGTGTGCAATTTTCTGAAAGTGAAGAGCCATATTCTGTTTGGGGTAAACAATTCCCAGGGCGTACAAGTTCTTTGATCAGTCCTTTAATGGTTATGCACGTGATGAGTGAGAATACGGAGGCTGATGCAATTTTTAAGTGGAATTTTTTAATGTTGATGTATAATTTTTTTATAGAGTCAAATCAAAATGCTTTCCTTTTGCGAGATGTTTTGAGATTTTCTGGAAACATTGATGAATGTGGGGAATATAATTGGTGTAGTCTGATGCTTGACAAATTGAAAACAACCCAGACATACTGGGCAGAGTCTCCGAAAAGAAACTTCACTGGGGCTTTACCTTTGCTCATAGTAAGTCATAAGTCAAAACTTTAGTATATGTGACATTATGTAACATCATGAAGCATATTTGTAACATATTTTTGTTTTGTCTTGATTACAGTATGTGTATGTTGACCAAGTGAGGGCTGAGCAAAATAAGGATGTTGTTAGAACAGAACCGGCTTATGTAGCTTGGACTGATGCATTATTGCGCGAGCGACAAAAGTATGAGATGAAGTATAAGTGTTTTGGCATCGGGAAGATTGAATCTGGTGCTGAGAATGTAGAGGTAAGAAAGTTGTTATAACTGGTTATGCATAATGTGATAAAGAAATGAAAAACTTTACGTATTGTCTATGTTTTCTTAATTAAGAAGCAGTACATGCAGGACGAAGAAACGGATATGATGAATGATGCTGACTTGGTAAACATTGTGAATGGGCTGAGTTTACACGATTACATAAACTCTGAGGATAATGATGCTAACACGCAAATAAGCAATGGAAATATGTGTAACGCAAATGAGGTAAACCTTGGAGTAAGATTTTTTTTTTTGAATAATTAATAGTGTGATAGTGTAGCAATAAAAATAAACCAATGATGTAAAATCATGAGTACATGAGTTAGCTATTTTATCAGTTTTTTTAGAAACATATAGATTCTTAAGAATCATGTACTCATATACATTCCCCGATAATACTGTAGTGAAAAAGTGTGGGACTTTGACATTTTATCATACTATACTTAAAAGAGCATGTAAGTAGTTTTTTCACTAGTGAGAGTGAAATTGTTTTAAGAGGTGCATTACAATAAGTCCCTTTTAGTCTTATTTTAAATGTGAGGGATTTGGAATTATTGTTCTTTTTTCTAATGTGTTCTATAATATAACAATGTAGATTGTGTGTTTTCTTTTTATAAATAGGTTAATGGTGTCATTAACTGTTAATGCAAACAGGTTTTATTAGGTGACAATTGTGAGAAGGCTGATGATGTTCTTCCAGGGACGAATATAGTCCGTGGAGAAGGCAGGAATGACAAAGGGATTGAGTTGGAGCTAGGACAAGACATGGTATGAAATGGTGTTGCATTTTAAATAATATTAGTGATTTTGTGGTATTTGTTTTATGGTTTGTTGTACATAGTGTTGGGATTTATGGGTGATAGCAAAGGAACAACTTAACTTTGTATATACTTAATTTTGTAATTAAGTAGAACATACTGTCACAGCCAAAGTATGTTCTTGTAATCAGTATGTAATGTTATTTTAATTGTGTAATTTGGAAGAAGTTCACTTTCTGTGTTCAAGCCTCAAAGAACGCATATTAGATGACAGCATGAATAAAGGTTACTGTCATCAGCATTGACAGTAAGATTACAAGAAGACAGAATGTTGCAAGTCAAGACAGCATATTCACTCTGACAGCAACATTGGCGGAAGACTACGCGACAGAAACTTTAGCCCTCGACAGCAAGCTTGGGAACCTCGACAGCACATTATGCGGGGAACTCCTACTGTCACCGAAAGCACATTCCCGTGACAGCAAGCTTTGCGGCAAAAGTAACTGTCTCGAGAAAGATCCCTGTTCTAGGTATCTTTCTCAGTTAAATCCCGTGATAGCTTCAATGTTCAAGAAACAGGCGTGTTGCAGTATCCCTAAGCTGCACCAAGTCTGCAAGACTACGACAGAAGCTTCAAGCACTGCAAAACAAAAGCGAATCAATTCAAGAGCAAGGTCAAGTCTTTATTTGCTGAATTGCTTAAGCTGGAAATAGAATGAATCTAAGTTGCTTTCTTTGTAATGTATATCTGACATGTTAGCAATTTAGGAAAGTCACATGGGTAAGACAATCTGTAAGAAGCTGCCACTTGACAGTGACAGCAACTTCACAAACCCGTGACTGATAGGGATAGGATTAGTCTTATACCTACTATCAATTCATTCTAGATGTAAAAAAAAGACAAGAAAGTGTCTTAGAGAAACCGCAGCTCGAGAATTCTTTCTTGAGGTTGTAGCAACACTTTGCAAAATAAATAAAACATTTATTTTGTGAATCTTGTTCTTACTTCATACTGTTCGTGATTGCATATATTGCTGATAACATTTAATCTTGATTATAGTTGTTGAAATTTAGATTGAATTTTTATCAGTATTGCATTCATCCCCCCCCTTCTGCAATACACAAGGACTAACAACTGGTATCAGAGCGATCAGATTAACATACATATCTGAGATCCCGACGACAATGCATAAATCAAACAGTATCAAGATCCCAGCTTTTGATAAAGAGAACTACAGTATTTGGAAAAGAAAGATCTTGTTGTTTATCAAAGCTGCGAATCCACTATACCCAGGTATACTCGAGAATGGTCCTTTCATACCAAGGAAGGAAATTGAAGCCACAACAGTAAATGGTGAGATCATTCCTGCACATTGGGTTCCCAAAGACCCCTCAGAAATTTTGGAACCTGAGAAGGAGAAAATGGTGCTAGATGATCACTTGCAACTCATCTTGCTCGACTCTCTCACGTTGGATAAAGCCATGTGTGGAAGTGTGATAAGCTGCACATCAGCCAAGGAGATGTGGATCAGGTTAGCCTTACTTTGTGAAGGAAGTGAAGAAGTTAAGGGAAACCAAAGGCAAATACTAATATCTCAATATGAGGCATTCATGGCCAAGCCTGGTGAAGACTTAACTTCCATGTTTGAAAGGTTCAGTAAGCTCTTAACTGAACTGCAGATACATGGCAAATACTATGACAGAAAAGAATTAAATGTCAAGTTCTTGCTTACACTGCCTGATCATCTTGAACACAAGACAACAGCCATACGAGAAGGAAGAGATCTCAACAATATAACCTTTGAGACACTTTATGGCATTCTGAAATCTTATGAACTTGAACTCTTTCAAAAGAGAGCCATACAAAGTGGAACAAGGAACAAGATGGCTAACATGTCAAGTGCCCTAGTAGCACAAGTGCCAAGGATCACACAACCTAGTGAAGCACTTCAAATCACACAACCAACCCCTGTACAATCCTTGAAGATAGAAGAAGTGGTTGAAGATGATGAGAAAGTAGTACTACAGCTCAAGGATGTGGAAGATGAAGACTTCTACACAATGGAGGAACTGGAAAGCATGGACAATCCTACTATGGCTTACATGGCCAAAAAGTTCAAAAACTTCAGGTTCAAGAAGGATAGGTCATTCAGGCCCCAAGGCCAAGCATCCAAGTTCACCAAGGGAAGCTCATCAAAGGCTGCTGTGGGAAGCTCATTCAAAGGAGGATACAAGACTGGATTTGTGGATAGATCTAAATTCAAGTGTTACAACTGTGCTGAACCGGGTCATTTTGCTACTGAGTGCAAAAGACCCAAACAGGTTCAGAGATTTGAAAAAGGAACTGGTGGATACTCTAAGAAGAATCAAGGTAGAGCCTATGTGGCTGAAGGAAAGTGTTGGGATGAGTCTGATGATGAAGATGAAGAAGAATATGTCAACCTAGCTCTCATGGCTAGCACTGCTGAAGTAACATCAACATCTTCAAGTCAGGTACCTTCACTTGTCTTACTTGATATGTCCATTGATGAGTATAAGAAAACCATTAAAGACTTAAGTGCTGAAATGTTCAATGTCTATACTAGCTCATCTCCTGCTAATGAGGAGATCACTAGGCTGAGTAAGCTAAATGAAACACTAAAGTCTGAAAGTGAATCTCTTGTTCTCAAAACCAGTTCACTAGACTCTTTAGCTCAGGAGAATGCTAAACTTAAAAATGAATTGAAATGTGCTAAAGAGGTTGAGGAATACCTGAGAAATGAGATTGCTGAAAATGAATTTAAAATCAAGGCTTATAAAAACTCATCAAAGATAGTTCAGGATTACAATGATAAGCATACAGAAAATCAGTCAGTTGGTATAGGTTTTTCTTATGGTAGAAGACCTGGAAAGGAAACTGTGATTCAAGATTGTCCTGGAAGTGCTGCTGTCAAACCCACCATTCTCAAGAAAGTTAAAACTCCTATTTTCAAAGCTGCAAAAATTGAGTTTGATGAAGAAGCCATGCTCATCAAACAAGAAATTCTTGATGAGGATGAAGGTGTTGACAGCACATTCAAGGATGGAAAGGATACTGTCACAATCCCCAAGACAGTAAACTTACCAAGCAATCAGACAGTAAGATCAAAAGATGCTGTCACAGTTGGCAAGACAGAATCTTCCAAAGATACTGTCAAGAATGGTTCCAAGACAGTAACTTTAAAACCTTCTGTCAAGACAGTAGAAATAAAAGATACTGTCAAGGAATGTTCGACAGCAACTTCTGAACATACTGTCAATCCAGTAACTCCCAAGTCTAAGAATAGGAATGGAAAGGTAGGTGTCAATAAAGGAAATGGATACACTAATGTTGGAGGTGCCTCTAGGAAACTATGCAATAACTGTGGATCTACTCATCACTTAACACATGTTTGTAAGAAACCAATTGAGAATAAGATCAATGCAACTGAACTCAATGGTAACTTACACAGAACCCCCCTTTTGCATAGAACTATGAGTGTCTGTAATAACATTGAATGTATGCCATGCAAAATCACTGCCATGAGTACATGCTTTAACTTACCTATTCTCACTACTGAAGAATGTTCATACATAAACACTGTTGAGACTTCTGAGCCTGCTGGCAACAACAAAAAGGCTCCATCCACTAAGAAAAGGACCAAGTCCAATTCTAAACCTAAGTGGGTGAAAAGAGAAGTCAAACAGGAGATTACTGACAATGCTTTTGATTTTATGACTGAAAGAAACTCAGGAGACACTGAAACTGCAGGACCCAACAAGGATTGGGTACCATATGCATCTTAGACACATTCTGTTTTGCAGGGCAAGAAGAAAGATCAAGTCATGTGGATCATTGACAGTGGCTGCTCAAGACACATGACAGGTGATAAAGCCCTGCTATCATATTATGTTGAGAAAGCTGGCCCAATCATAACCTTTGGAGACAACAGCAAGGGTTACACAGTGGGATATGGCTGTCTGGAAATTGGAAATGTTGTCATTGAAGATATTGCTCTTGTGGATGGATTGAAGCACAATCTACTCAGTGTCAGCCAATTCAGTGACAGGGGATTCAAGGTTGATTTTTGATATGATGCTGTGTAACATCTATCACAAGAAGAATAGTAGCCTCTCTCTAAAAGGGGTTAGAAAAGGAAGCTTGTTTGTTGCTGACTTAAATTCAACAA
Organism: Heracleum sosnowskyi; assembly: GCA_030848705.1. Taxonomy (NCBI): domain Eukaryota; kingdom Viridiplantae; phylum Streptophyta; class Magnoliopsida; order Apiales; family Apiaceae; genus Heracleum; species Heracleum sosnowskyi. The sequence continues at coordinate 910,183 of JAUIZM010000030.1, forward strand.
AGAAGGATAAGGTTTACTGTTTTTACAGTAAAGCAACTATTGGTGACAGTATGCTTTGGCACAGGAAGCTCTCACATCTCAACTTCAAGACAATGAATATTCTGATGAAGAAGGAGTTAGTGAGAGGTTTGCCCCAACAGGAATTCTGTCAAGAAGGACTGTGTGAAGATTGTCAAATGGGCAAACTGAGAAGAGTTGTGCACAAGTCTAAGCAAATGAACACCAACATAGAAGCACTCAAGTTGATTCACATGGATCTCTTTGGACCAGTCAATGTACCATCAATGGCCAAGAAGAGATATGCCTTAGTAATGGTGGATGATTACTCAAGGTACACTTGGGTGAAGTTTCTTGAATCCAAAGATGAAGCTGCTCAAGTGATTATTGATCAAGTCAGAGTTCTTGATAGAACTCCAAACTCAAAAGTTCAAATCTTGAGGAGTGACAATGGTACAGAATTCAGAAATGCAACTCTTGGAAATTTCTGTAAAGATGAAGGAATTGTACAACAATTCTCTGCTGCAAGAACTCCACAGCAGAATGGAGTTGTAGAAAGAAAGAACAGGACTCTCATTGAAGCAGCTAGAACTATGTTACATGATGCCAAACTGCCAACATATTTCTGGGCTGAAGCTATCAACACAGCTTGTTATACTCAGAACAGAACCATGATCAACAAAACTCATGCAAGTACACCTTACTGTCTGTTAACTGGAAAGAAACCTACTGTCAAATATTTTCATGTGTTTGGGAGCAAATGCTTTATGATGAAGGATAACCATGAGAAGAAAGGAAAATTTGACACCAAGGCCTTTGAAGGACTATTCATGGGTTACAGCACAGAAAGGACTGCCTACAGAGTTTATGTTATGGAACACAGGATTATTGAAGAAAGTGTTAATGTCACATTTGATGAAACCAAGTTTCCAGGACTGCATGAAGAAGGAAAGATGCAGACATTCAGATTTGAGAATCAAGGATACTTGGAAGCTGAGGAGATTGTGGATGAAGAACCTAGCTTCACTCAAATTGTTGAAGTTGATAAAGATGCTGTCAATATCTCTACTGTCAACCAAACTCCAGCTCAGTCACAGACCATAACCTCTAACATTCATAACAGTAGTGACTCTGGAGACAATGAAGAACATGGTGAAGACAATGGGATTGGTGATCATTCAACTCAACAAACTGAAACAAATGTTCCTGTACAGTCAAGTAGCTTGCCCAGAATCACCAAGTGGAACAAGGATCACTCAAGTGACCTCATCATTGGTGACCCTAATTCTGGAGTGAGGACAATGAACAAAGTCTCTGCTGACAGCATGTTCTCATGCTTTCTGTCTCAAATGGAACCCAAGACAACTGATGAAGCATTGTTGGATTCTGACTGGGTGATAGCCATGCAAAAAGAGCTAAATCAGTTTGAAAGGAACAATGTATGGAAGCTGGTTCCAAGACCTAAGGGAAAGTCAGTCATTGAGACCAAATGGGTTTTCAGAAACAAGCTTGATGAAAATGGATCAGTGACAAGAAACAAAGCAAGGCTAGTGACTAAGGGTTACTGTCAACAGGAGGGTATAGACTATGATGAGACATTTGCACCTGTTGCAAGACTTGAAGCTATAAGAATCTTTCTAGCCTATGCTGCACACTGCAACTTCAAGGTATTTCAGATGGATGTCAAAAGTGCCTTCCTAAATGGAGAATTGGAAGAAGAAGTGTATGTTGAACAGCCACCAGGGTTTGAGGATGCTGAAATGTATGACTTTGTGTACAAACTTTTCAAAGCTTTGTATGGACTAAAGCAGGCACCCAGGGCTTGGTATGACACACTTTCCACTTTTCTCCTGGACAATCAGTTTACTAGAGGAGTTGTGGACAAGACACTTTTCTACAAACACCATGGCAAGGACATCATTCTGGTACAAATCTATGTGGATGATATCATTTTTGGTTCTACAAATGAGAAACTGTGTGAGAAGTTTTCCTCTCTCATGAGTAACAAATATGAGATGAGTATGATGGGAGAATTGTCATTCTTTCTGGGATTGCAAATTCTTCAACAAACTGATGGAATCTTCATTTGTCAAGCTAAATACATCAAGGAACTTCTCAGAAAGTTCAACTTGGAAGATTCATCACCTGCAAAGACACCAATGTCCACCTCAACCAGTCTGGATCTTGATCCTAAAGGGAAGAAAATTGACTCAAGCACCTATAGAGGCATGGTAGGATCTCTTCTATACTTAACTGCTAGCAGACCTGACATCATGTTTGCTACATGTCTCTGTGCAAGGTTTCAAAGTGATCCAAAGGAGTCTCACTTAGTAGCCATCAAGAGAATCTTTAGATACCTAAAAGGCACTCATAACCTAGGTCTTTGGTATCCCAAGAACACTGGATTTGATCTAATTGGCTACTCAGACTCAGACTATTCTGGATGCAAGATTGACAGAAAGAGTACTACTGGTAGCTGTCAATTTCTTGGTGAAAGATTGGTCTCATGGTTTAGCAAAAAGCAGCATTCAGTTTCTACCTCAACTGCAGAAGCTGAGTATATTGCTGCAGGCAGTTGCTGTGCACAAATTCTATGGATGAAGAATCAACTTCTGGATTATGGTCTAGTGTTGAGAGAAATTCCTATCTATTGTGACAACACTAGTGCCATAGCCATTTCAGACAATCCAGTTCAACACTCTAGGACAAAGCACATTGATATAAGACATCACTTTATCAGAGAGCATGTTGAACAAGGAACTGTGAAGCTGATCTATGTCCCAACTGACAAGCAACTTGCTGACATCTTTACTAAGCCATTGGATGAAGCAACCTTTAACAGGTTGGTAAGTGAATTGGGAATGCTGAACCTGGTATGTTGATTCACTCAGTTTTCTATATTTCCAAATTCTCTATTGAAGCTCATGACAGCAACTTCAAACCTGCTGTCAAGAGAAGTTACTGTCTACTTGGTTTATGTCTGTTATGTGACAGCATGTGTTGATTTGACTTTTCATGTCAGTATTTTGTGCCAGTCTCATACTTTTAAACCGTGTATGACTTTAATGTGGTTATCTGTTAAGTTTGAGAGTTAAAAATCTGTTCCATTGGACTTTCACACCCTTTTGCATTAATCTATAGGATTAAAGGAGGACACGACCATTAATTACTTTTGTGGTAGTTGTATGGGTACTCTAACTGTTGACCATTAGACTTTAATCCTTAGACGGTTTTGCCTATAAATTAACCTTAGGTTTCACCAGTCTGCTCTCTGTTTTAAAGTAAATAATGGAAAACAAAGTAGGAATTGAAGTTGGTCTAAAGAAGTGTGACAGTGAACCCGAAAATGAAGAGATCGATGAGCTCTTTGAGATACTGTTGGACGCCTTGGATGAGATAGACGAGGAAAAGGAGGCCAAGGCTAAGGAAGAGGAGGCCAAGGCTAAGGAAGAAGAGAAGGAGCTTCAGGCACTTCTTGAAAAAGAAGGTCGCTTTGAAGAAGAGATTAAGGAAGAAGTCTTAGAACTAGTTGATAAAATCATAAAATGATGTACTCAATGTTCTATTCTGAATGATTTTATTAATAATAATAATAAAAGTTCTTGTCTTTGTAGTTATTGAGTTTATGATTTGTCTGTGTTAATTGCTTAATATCTATGTTCAAAAGATTACATTGCTAAATCCATAATTTGTCAATATTAAGTTAAATGTATGAATCAAGCATTCTAATAAGTTCATGACAGAACCAATTCCTAATCGAAGTTACTGTCGTTAAGAAGGATACTGTCGTGTGTTTCTTGACAGCAACCTTCTTGACAGCAGGAAAAGACTTTCTGTCAAAGACTTGTAAAGGATACTGTCATCCATATGCTTAACGGTGACAACAAGTTTTTGCGCAATAGTTGCTGTCGCGCAAAACCTACTGTCACCACCTCTTATTACTGACAGATTGTTTCTAGTGCACAGGTTACTGTCAACAATAGTGGACCGTTGAAATTGGATATTCATCCCACGTTGGTCAGTGAATAACGGGCAGTAACTGACGTGTTATAAGAGTGGGTTAAGACACGTTCTTTAATTCCACTTTTTGTGCACAACGTTTGAAATACCTCTATTTATTCTCCAGTTACTCAGACATATCACTCTCATCGAACTCAAGGCAATATACTTTTCTTTAAGCAAAAAGCCACTTTCTTACTTTCTTCTTTTCTTGAAATCTCCATGGCACCCAAACAGACTCTCTCTCAAACAAACTTTGCTGGCATCTTTTCCCCAAATGATGCTGGTGAAGGTTTCAAAGGACTCGTGTTTTTCTTGAACAAGTCCTATCTCGGTTATGCCATCACCTCAACCCCCATTCTCGACTTAGACAGAATTGAGGCGTTTTGGCGAACTGCTGTTGCTCAAATTGAGGGTGAGAACCCGGGTATTCAATTCAAAATCTCTGGGCAACAATACATTCTTACATCTGAGGTTATCAACACTGCTCTTGGTATTACACTTGAAGCAGGACAGAGATTTACTGAACTTGCCAATGATGACACTCTCAAGAAGCTCTTCTTGAAGATTGGGTATGCAGGCCCTATTCTCGAAGAGGGGACTACCAAATGGTATCCAACTGGTGAAATGGATAGGAAGCATCTGAGAAAAGAGTGGAGCATGATACTTGATGTCATGGTCAAGGTGTTCTCTACCAAGTCCACAGGCTGGAATGGAATACCCTCCTACATCAAGAAACTGACACATTCTCTTGTCCATGGATACAAGGTGAATGTTGGAGCTCTCCTCATGGCACACCTCACAGCTGCCATAGGTAAGAAGGTATCAATCTACCCTCGCTTTCTTATGATGTGCATTAATTCATTCTGTGATTTTAATGATGCTGCTCCTCGTTTAGAGGCTTGCTCAGTTTTGAAAAAGAACACACACACACACTGTTATCATCACAAGATCTCAATGCACATATTCCACTTTGTTTCACTCAGCACATGGTTAATCAAGTGTCCAACCCTGATTTACCATTACCATCTGGTTATGCCTCTTTTACTCTTGAGAATGAAACTGAATTAGACCCAAATTCAGTTAACCCACATTCCACACCATACACTCAGCCTAGGCCCTCTAGACTTACCAAAGCCCAAAGAGAAGCCTTGCAAGAATCCAGAAAAAGACCCTTAGAAGCTGATGTTGGTGGTAGCTCTGTTAGTCAAGAGGGAGACCCTGCACCTAGTGCAGCAAATAAGGAAGGTAGTCAAACAGAACCCCCAGTGGTTCCCCCTGAGCCTAAGAAGAAGAGAGCTAGGAGGACCAAAACCACTGTTAGCCAAGCTGCAGTTTCTCAACAAACTGTAGTTACTGAAAGGGACTCAAACACCTCTCTAGATGTGCCTTCTCAACAAGGTGCATCTATTGAAAATGGCATGTCTCCCAAGGCACCCTGTACAGAGTCTGCACAAACTCACGGTTCACAACCTGAGATACCCCCACTTGAAGAAACACACAGTGAGTTAGGGCACAGTGAGGATTTCTCTACTCCTTTTGATGGTTCCCATGTTTCATCTGTGAATCAGCCCCCACTCTCTGCTACACTTTCACCTTCTTCCTTCCCTACACATTCTTTTGTTTCTTCTCCACAACCTAGAGAAGGGGACAGTCCCAACCCTGCAGGTTTTGATCATCCATCTCCAATCTTGGATGAGCCCCCATCTAGTGGTCCACAAGAACCCATTTCTCAAAGTGAGATGGACACCACTCCTCCAAACACTGGGCTAGGGCAAAGTGGTATTTTGTCAGACAATGAAACAGCCAACACTTTGTCTGAACTCCAAGGAGCATCTTACCTTCAAGAAGATGCTGTCACAGCCTCTGTTGTTGTCAATGACACTGGAAATGTTGCTATCCTGGACACAGCTGCTGTCATGGGTGGAGAGAAAGATACTGTCACTACAGAACCTACTGTCACTCCACCTCCCAAAGTTGCTGTCATGCCAGAACCTGCTGTCCAGACTCCAACAACTGACAGTAACATTCCTGCCACAGATGCTGTCCAGTCTCCTCGGCCTGATTTTGATGCTGTGATCATTGAGGATGCCTCTGATGATGATCTACCTCTTGCCAAACTCTTAAAGGTACATTCTAAATCTACTCCTTCCATGCATGTTAGTACTGCTCATACCCATGCATCTAGGTTGAGTGAGGGTGTGCAAAAGAAAAGAGAGGTGAGCATAAAAATGAGAGGCAGCCAAATGAGCTGGCAAAAGGAGACGGACTTGAGCATGTCCAGAGAGATATTAAGGGAGCCCACACTGTTCAGGCATTAGGCCTTGAGAGTCAATCTCTGAGGGGTGATGAGATCACTCAAAAACACCCTGAGAGTGTGAGAACCCCCATAGCCTCCAAACCCCTTTCTTTTCCTTCCCCTCCAAGAAGGTTAAGGTATGGTTGCCCCTCTGCTACTTATGGAAACAGGCTTGCAGCTCTGGAAGGACAGTGTGCTACACTAAACTCCAAGATGGACTCTCTCTCTCAACTGGTGGTTGATGGTTTTGCTGCTACTCAGCTCTCTATCCAGTTCCTTACTGACCTAGTAGCTGCCAACTCAACTAAGGGGGAGAAGGTAGCAAGATCAGAATCATTGCCTATTCAGGAATCAGGTGGAACTCAGGGGGAGCCAGTAACTGTGAAGACCAAAGGGGGAGCTAAAAGGAAAGCAATGTCAAAGGGGGAGCAAGTCAAACCAAGCAGTGGACAACCAAAGGATAAAGCTGAAGAGCTTGTTGAAGTTGACTTGGATGGAGAAAGAGTGTTGATGTCTAAGGCAACTCAAGATGCATTGCAAAGAAGACCTGCATCTAGACATCCTATTCTACCTCCTGTGGTAATTAGAGAGCCAACTCAAGAAACTGCTCTACAGAAGAAATGGAGAGAAATGGAGGTACAAAACAAACTTGGGAAAGGTAAAGGGAAACTGCCTGAATCCATCCATAAAGGAAATACTTGGTCCAATGGTACTGAGTATGATCAAGAAGAAGCCAATACTCTAATGGTGGATTACAGGGAGAGCACATTACACAATCATGACAGTGAATTTAGCAGTTTGGTGGAAGAAGCAATGAATGCTCCAAGCAACCGTCCAACCAACACCACAACACTGTTAAAGGATCAAATCACTAGTGTCAGTGTAATGGTGAATGATGAGAAAAGATGGGCTGTAAGTATTTATCTCACTTCTGGCACATCTTATTTCATCACAATGCAGCTATTGCAGAGTCTGCCAGCAAAGGTGTTGTGTGCTTTGAAGGGAAAGATCAGGGCAACTCAAACACCATTCAATGAAATATTGGATATGCAAATCCAGAACCTGCTCACACAAAAGCTACCTGAAGTCTACACAAACCCACCATGTGTTTTCTACAGATCTGTAACTAAGGATGGCACAAGAAGAAACAGCTTCATGAATTTGGTTGGCACATCCAGAATGGAAACCAAGTCAATTCTGAAAGTGTTAGATGGAATACTCAGTTCAAATGCCAATCCAGGAAGAGTTTATGTTGTTCAAGAGATCTACAAAATGTTGGTGTTGAGAGACAAGACACTGGGAGCTAGAATGAAGGAGCTAATCACTAGAGCCAATGCCAAAAGAAATGATCAAGGTGGGAGCTGTCTCTATAACATTCCTCCTCATGATGATGATGATGATGATGATGATGAGGTTGGAGGTGGTGAAGCTTCTGGAAATGCTGGAAATGCTGGTGGAAGTAATTCTGGGAATACTGGTATTCAATCTCAGAATGAAGGCAATGAAGAAACTCCTAGTCAAGAAAAGAAAGATGCTGGTGCAACAGATGAAGAGGAGCCAAGAATACTGGAAGCTTTGGAGGCAAGCATTCTTAGATGTGCTATTGATTGCATAAATGCAGAAAAAGATGCTGTCACCAAAGGTACTGTCGACAAGGAAACTGTCAAAGAAGATGCTGTCATGGAAGATACTGTCGACAAAGGTACTGTCAAGGAAGGTTCTGTCAAGAATGAAGCCAAAGCTGCTATCAAGCCCAAGAGACTGAAAGCTAAAGCTAAGGCATGGTTTACTAGACAGAAACCTGAAGGAAAGCACAAGTACTCAGGAAAGGAAAAGACCACTGGATTTGGCAGGAATCTTAAGAAGCCAATTCAATCAATACCTCCCAACAGTCTTAAGATACAACAGATGCAATCTAGAGAAATCAAGAGTGTTGAGGTAAAGATGGATGCAAATCAAGAGGTCACTGAGTACATTCTGTGGTGGGAAGAATCAAGATCTACCAAGGTTGATAAGGATTTCAATCTGGTCTCCACATCAACCAGTGGTAGGACATCAACCTTAGATAAAAGAAGAATTGACTTCTTCTACCTGGAAAGAATGGTAGAGTTGCTGGAGAGCTATGATAATGTTCCTAAGTCTGTTATGGAACATATTCTGAAATATCAAGCTGATAGGGATGCTGAATTCTATCAGAAATTTGGCTACAACTTTGTAGATTTTGATGATGCTGATATTTCAACTGACTTACCAGCTTCTCCTATACCATACCATTGGTACTATGAGTTTGAGGTCTCACCCACAGAAGAAGGGCAAACCCAACCAACTCAGGAAAGGGAACCCAAGCCAAGCAAAAGACCTGAATCTTCTCAATACTCTCAAACTAAGTCAGAACTTGATAAGAAGGAAGCTGAACTACTGGAAAAATGCAAGGTCTCCAACAAGGCAGAAAGTGAAGCTCCAAATTATAAATCATGCATGCTGGAAAATCCCCTAAGAATGAAGTATCTAAAAGAAGAAATCTATGATTGTAGCCTTCACAAGCTAAAAACAACTATTCTGAAGGATTTACAGTATATGGTAGCTGGATCTATTCATCCCTTGGAGCAGATTTGTTCTGATGAAATAGAGAATGTATTGGAAGGGAGAAAAGGAGAAGACTCAAAGATGGACAAGCAAAGAAGAAGGACTCTCAATGCTTATCCTGGAAAAAGATTCAAGCTCATTAATGAAGAACTTCACTTCAGAACCTATCCTTATGATATAGAGCAATGGTTGAATCTCAGGGATGCTAGTTCTCTTCTCTCCCCTACTATAAAGAAGATCATTGAAGAAGTAGAGGATGCTGCAGTTTCTGTTTCTGAAATTTCTCTTATAGAAGGTCTAAGAGGCTGCTTGGTGGAAGCTCTCAAAAGAGAGGATGCAGCAAGGCAGAAGAGGAAATCTCAAGCTAAGTAAAAATTCTTAATCCATTCTGATCTTGTTAGTTAAGTTGTTAGCACATATTGTAAATTTGTTGTTATTGTCCATAAAAACAAATTGGGGGAGATTGTTGGGATTTATGGGTGATAGCAAAGGAACAACTTAACTTTGTATATACTTAATTTTGTAATTAAGTAGAACATACTGTCACAGCCAAAGTATGTTCTTGTAATCAGTATGTAATGTTATTTTAATTGTGTAATTTGGAAGAAGTTCACTTTCTGTGTTCAAGCCTCAAAGAACGCATATTAGATGACAGCATGAATAAAGGTTAATGTCATGAGCATTGACAGTAAGATTACAAGAAGACAGAATGTTGCAAGTCAAGACAGCATATTCACTCTGACAGCAACATTGGCGGAAGACTACGCGACAACAACTTTAGCCCTCGACAGCAAGCTTGGGAACCTCGACAGCACATTATGCGGGGAACTCCTACTGTCACCGAAAGCACATTCCTGTGACAGCAAGCTTTGCGGCAAAAGTAACTGTATCGAGAAAGATCCCTGTTCTAGGTATCTTTCTCAGTCAAATCCCGTGACAGCTTCAATGTTCAAGAAACAGGCGTGTTGCAGTATCCCTAAGCTGCACCAAGTCTGCAAGACTACGACAGAAGCTTCAAGCACTGCAAAACAAAAGCGAATCAATTCAAGAGCAAGGTCAAGTCTTTATTTGCTGAATTGCTTAAGCTGGAAATAGAATGAATCTAAGTTGCTTTCTTTGTAATGTATATCTTACATGTTAGCAATTTAGGAAAGTCACATGGGTAAGACAATCTGTAAGAAGCTGCCACTTGACAGTGACAGCAGCTTCACAAACCCGTGACTGATAGGGATAGGATTAGTCTTATACCTACTATCAATTCATTCTAGATGTAAAAAAAGACAAGCAGGTGTCTTAGAGAAACCGCAGCTCGAGAATTCTTTCTTGAGGTTGTAGCAACACTTTGCAAAATAAATAAAACATTTATTTTGTGAATCTTGTTCTTACTGTTGGGATTTATGGGTGATAGCATAGAAACAACTTAACTTTGATTGTACTTAATTTTTTAAATTAAGTAGAACATACTGTCATAGCCAAAGTATGTTCTTGTAATCAGTATGTAATGTTATTCTAGTTGTATTATTTGAAAGAAGTTCACTTGTGTGTTCAAGCCTCAAAGAATGCTTTTTGGATGACAACATGAATAAAGGTTACTGTCCTAAAGCTGTGACAGTAAGATTACAAGAAGACAGAATGTTGCAAGTCACGACAGCATATTCACTCTGACAGCAACATTGGCGGAAGACTACGCGACAGCAACTATTGCCCTCGACAGCAAGTTTGGGATCCTCGACAGCACTCTATGCGGGGAACTCATACTGTCACCAAAAGATCATTCCTGTGACAGCAAGCTTTGCGGCAAAAGTAACTGTCTCAATAAAGATCCTTATGCTAGGTATCTTTCTCAGTCAAATCCCGTGACAGTTTAAATGTTCAAGAAACAGGCGTGATGCAGCATCCCTAAGCTGCACCAAGTCTGCAAGACTACGACAGAAGCTTCAAGGCACTACAAATCAAAAGCGAATCAATTCAAGAGCAAGGTCAAGTCTTTATCTGCTGAATTGGTTTAGCTGGAAATAGAATGAATCTAGGTTGCTTTCTTTGTAATGTATATCTGACATGTTAGCAATTTAGGAAAGTCACATGGGTAAGACAATCTGTAAGAAGCTGCCACTTGACAGTGACAGCAGCTTTACAAACCCGTGACTGATAGTGATAGGGTTAGTCATATACCTACTATCAACTCATTCTAGAAGAGTAACGAACAGAAGGAAGTGTCTGTGAAGAAAACCCGCAGCTCGAGAATTCTTTCTTGAGGTTGTAGCAACACTTTGCAAAATAAATAAAACATTTATTTTGTGAATCTTGTTCTTACTAAATACTGTTCGTGATTGCATATATTGCTGATAACGTTTAATCTTGATTTTAGTTGTTGAAATTTAGATTGAATTTTATCAGTATTGCATTCATCCCCCCCCTTCTGCAATACTCAAGGACTAACAACTGGTATCAGAGCTTTCAGATTAACATACATATCTGAGATCCCGGAGAAAATGCAGAAATCAAACAGTATCAAGATCCCAGCTTTTGATAAAGAGAACTACAGCATTTGGAAAAGAAAAATCTTGTTGTTTATCAAAGATGCAAATCCACTATACCCAGGTATACTCGAGAATGGTCCTTTCATTCCAAGAAAGGAAATTGAAGCCACAACAGTGAATGGTGAGATTATTCCTGCACATTGGGTTCCCAAAGATCCCTCAGAAATCTTGGAACCTGAAAAGGAGAAAATGGTGCTAGATGATCATTTGCAACTTATCTTGCTCGATTCTCTCACGCTGGATAAAGCCATGTGTGGAAGTGTAATAAGCTGCACATCAGCCAAGGAGATGTGGATCAGGTTAGCCTTACTCTGTGAAGGAAGTGAAGAGGTTAAGGGCAACCAAAGGCAAATTCTAATATCTCAATATGAGGCATTCATGGCCAAGCCTGGTGAAGACTTAACCTCCATGTTCGAAAGGTTCAGTAAGCTCTTAACTGAATTACAGATACATGGCAAGTACTATGACAGAAAAGAATTAAACGTCAAGTTCCTGCTCACACTGCCTGATCACCTTGAACACAAGACAACAGCCATACGAGAAGGAAGAGATCTCAACACTATAACCTTTGAGACACTTTATGGTATTCTGAAATCCTATGAACTCGAACTCTTTCAAAAGAGAGCCATACAAAGTGGAACAAGGAACAAGATGGCTAATATGTCAAGTGCCCTAGTAGCACATGTGCCAAGGATCACACAGCCAAGTGAAGTACCACAGATCACACAATCAACCCCAACACAGACCTTGAAGATAGAAGAGGTGGTTGAAGATGATGAGAAAGTGGTACTACAGATTAAAGATGTGGAAGATGAAGACTTCTACACAATGGAGGAACTGGAAAGCATGGACAACCCTACTATGGCTTACATGGCCAAGAAGTTCAAGAACTTTAGGTTCAAGAAGGATAGGTCATACAAGCCTCAAGGCCAAGCATCCAAGTTCAGCAAAGGAAGCTCATCAAAGGCTGCTGTGGGAAGTTCAACCAAAGGAGGATACAAAACTGGATTTGTGGATAGATCAAAGTTCAAATGTTACAACTGTGGAGAACCTGGTCATTTTGCTACTGAATGCAAAAGACCCAAACAGGTTCAAAGATATGAGAAAGGAACTGGTGGATACTCTAAGAAAAATCAAGGTAGAGCCTATGTGGCTGAAGGAAAGTGTTGGGATGATTCTGATGATGAAGAAGAGGAAGAATATGTTAACCTAGCTCTCATGGCTAGCACTGATGAGGTAGCATCAACTCCTTCAAGTCAGGTACCTTCACTTGTCTTACTTGATATGTCTACTGATGAGTATAAGAAAACCATTAAAGACTTAAGTGCTGAAATGTTCAATGTCTATACTAGCTTATCTGCTGCTAATGAGGAAATCTCTAGACTAAGTAAGCTAAATGAAACACTTCAGTCTGAAAATGATTCTCTTTTTCTCAAAACCAGTTCTCTAGGCTCTTTAGCTCAAGAGAATGCCAAACTTAAAAATGAATTAAAATGTGCTAAGGAGGTTGAGGAATTCCTGAGGAATGAGATTGCTGAAAATGAATTTAAGATTAAGGCCTATAGAAACTCATCAAAGATACTTCAGGATTACAATGATAAGCATACAGAAAATCAGTCTGTTGGTATAGGTTTTTCTTATGGTAGAAGACCTGGAAAGGAAACTGTGATTCAAGATTGTCCTGAAATAGCTGCTGTCAAACCCACCATTCTCAAGAAAGTTAAAACTCCTATTTTCAAAGCTGCTGAAATTGAGTTTGATGAAGAAGCCATGCTCATCAAACAAGAAATTCTTGATGAGGATGAAGGTGTTGACAACACATTCAAGGAAGGAAAGGATACTGTCACAATCCCCAAGACAGTAAACTTACCAAGCAATCAGACAGTAAGTTCAAAGGATGTTGTCACGATTGGCAAGACAGAATCTTTCAAAGATACTGTCAAGAATGATTCCAAGACAGTAACTCTCAAACCTTCTGTCAAGACAGTAGGATTAAAAGATACTGTCAAGGATAGTTCGACAGCAACTTCTGAACATACTGTCAATCCAGTGACTCCCAAGTCTAGGAACAGGAATGGTAAGGTAGGTGTCAACAAAGGAAATGGATACACTAATGTTGGAGGTGCTTCTAGGAAACTATGCAATAACTGTGGATCTACACATCACTTAACACATGTTTGTAAGAAACCAATTGAGGATAAGATCAATGCAACTGAACTCAATGGTAACTTACACAGAACCCCCCTTATGCATAGAACTATGAGTGTCTGTAATAACATTGATTGTATGCCATGCAAAATCACTGCCATGAGTACATGCTTTAACTTACCTGTTCTCTCTACTGAAAAATGCTCATACCTAAACACTGTTGAGACTTCTGAGCCTGCTGGCAACAGCAAAAAGGCTTCATCCACTAAGAAAAGGACCAAGTCCAATTCTAAACCTAAGTGGGTGAAAAGAGAAGTCAAACAGGAAGTCTTTGATAATGCTTGTGATGTTGTAACTGGAAGAAACTCAGGGAACACTGAAACTGCAGGACCCAACAAAGATTGGGTACCATATGCAACTTAGAAACATTCTGTTTTGCAGGGTAAGAAGAAAAATCAGGTCATGTGGATAATTGACAGTGGTTGCTCAAGACACATGACAGGTGATAAAGCCCTGCTATCACATTATGTAGAGAAAGTTGGCCCAATCATAACCTTTAGAGACAACAGCAAGGGTTACACAGTGGGATATGGCTGTCTGGAAATTGGAAATGTTGTCATTGAAGATATTGCTCTTGTGGATGGATTGAAGCACAACCTACTCAGTGTCAGCCAATTCAGTGACAGAGGATTTAAGGTTGACTTTGACATGATGGTTTGCAACATCTATCACAAGAAGGATGGAAGCCTCTCTCTAAAAGGGGTCAGAAAAGGAAGCTTGTTTGTTGCTGATCTAAGCTCAACAAAGAAGGATAAAGTTTACTGTTTTTACAGTAAAGCTACTGTTGGTGACAGTATGCTTTGGCACTGGAAGCTCTCACATCTCAACTTCAAGACAATGAATATTCTGATGAAGAAGGAGTTAGTGAGAGGTTTGCCCCAACAGGAATTCTGTCAAGAAGGACTGTGTGAAGATTGTCAAATGGGCAAACTGAGAAGAGCTGTGCACAAGTCCAAACAAGTAAACACCAACACAGAAGCACTCAAGTTAATTCACATGGACCTCTTTGGACCAGTCAATGTACCATCTATGGCCAGAAAGAGGTATGCCTTGGTAATGGTGGATGATTACTCAAGGCACACTTGGGTGAAATTTCTTGAATCCAAAGATGAAGCTGCTCAAGTGATTATTGATCAAGTCAGAGTTCTTGATAGAACCCCAAACTCAAAAGTTCAAATCTTGAGGAGTGACAATGGTACAGAATTCAGAAATGCCACTCTTGGAAATTTCTGTAAAGATGAAGGAATTGTACAACAATTCTCTGCTGCAAGAACTCCACAGCAGAATGGAGTTGTAGAAAGAAAGAACAGGACTCTCATTGAAGCAGCTAGAACTATGTTGCATGATGCTAAGTTGCCAACATATTTCTGGGCTGAAGCTATCAACACAGCCTGTTATACTCAGAACAGAACCATGATCAACAAAACTCATGCAAGTACTCCTTACTGTCTGCTAACTGGAAGGAAACCTACTGTCAAATATTTTCATGTGTTTGGGAGCAAATGCTTTATGATGAAAGACAACCATGAGAAGAAAGGAAAATTTGACACCAAGGCTTTTGAAGGATTATTCATGGGTTACAGCACAGAAAGGACTGCCTACAGAGTTTATGTCATGGAACACAAGATTATTGAAGAAAGTGTTAATGTCACATTTGATGAAACCAAGTTTCCAGGACTGCATGAAGAAGGAAAGATGCAGACATTCAGATTTGAGAATCAAGGATACCTGGAAGCTGAGGAGATTGTAGATGAAGAACCTAGCTTCACTCAAATTATTGAAGTTGACAAAGATGCTGTCAACACCACTACTGTCATTCAAACTCCAGCTCAATCACACACCATAACATCTAACATTCAGAACAGTGTTGACTCTGGAGACAATGAAGAACATGGTGGAGACAATGAAATTGATGAGCATTCAACTCAACAAGCTGAAGCAAATGTTCCTGTTCAATCAAGTAGCCTGCCCAGAATCACCAGGTGGACCAAGGACCACACAAATGACCTAATAATTGGTGATCCCAATTCTGGTGTGAGGACAAGGAACAAAGTCTCTGCTGACAGCATGTTCTCATGCTTCCTGTCACAAATGGAACCCAAGACAATTGATGAAGCATTGTTGGATTCTGACTGGGTGATAGCCATGCAAGAAGAGCTAAATCAGTTTGAAAGAAACAATGTATGGAGATTGGTTCCAAGACCTAAGGGAAAGTCAGTTATTGAGACCAAGTGGGTTTTCAGAAACAAACTTGATGAAAATGGATTGGTGACAAGGAACAAAGCAAGGCTAGTGGCTAAAGGTTACTGTCAACAGGAGGGAATAGATTATGATGAAACATTTGCTCCTGTTGCCAGACTTGAAGCTATAAGAATCTTTCTAGCTTATGCTGCACACTGCAAATTCAAAGTATTTCAGATGGATGTCAAAAGTGCCTTTCTAAATGGAGAGCTGGAAGAAGAAGTGTATGTGGAACAGCCACCAGGGTTTGAGGATGCTGACATGCATAACTTTGTGTTCAAACTCTTCAAAGCTTTGTATGGACTAAAGCAAGCACCCAGGGCATGGTATGACACACTTTCCACCTTTCTTCTGGAAAACCAGTTTACCAGAGGAGTTGTGGACAAGACACTTTTCTACAAGCATCATGGCAAGGACATCATTCTGGTACAAATCTATGTGGATGATATCATTTTTGGTTCTACAAATGAGAAGCTGTGTGAGAAGTTTTCCCATCTCATGAGTAACAAATATGAGATGAGCATGATGGGAGAATTGTCATTCTTTCTAGGGTTACAAATTCTTCAACAAACTGATGGAATCTTCATAAGTCAAGCTAAGTATATCAAGGAACTTCTCAAAAAGTTCAACTTGGAAGATTCATCTCCTGCAAGGACACCAATGTCCACAGCAACTAGTCTGGATCTTGATCCTAAAGGAAAGAAAGTTGACTCAAGCACTTATAGAGGCATGGTAGGATCCCTCCTATACCTAACAGCTAGCAGACCTGACATCATGTTTGCTACATGTCTTTGTGCAAGGTTTCAAAGTGATCCAAAGGAGTCACACTTGGTAGCCATCAAGAGAATCTTTAGATACTTAAAAGGCACTCCTAACCTAGGCCTTTGGTATCCTAAGAATACTGGATTTGATCTAGTTGGTTACTCAGACTCAGACTATGCTGGATGCAAGATTGACAGAAAAAGTACTACTGGTAGCTGTCAATTTCTTGGTGGAAGATTGGTATCATGGTTTAGCAAGAAGCAGCATTCAGTTTCTACCTCAACTGCAGAAGCTGAGTACATTGCTGCAGGCAGTTGCTGTGCACAAATTCTATGGATGAAAAGTCAACTTCTAGATTATGGTCTAGTGTTAAGAGATATTCCCATTTACTGTGACAACACTAGTGCCATAGCCATCTCAGACAATCCAGTTCAACACTCTAGGACAAAGCACATTGATATAAGACATCACTTTATCAGAGAGCATGTTGAACAAGGAACTGTGAAGCTGATTTATGTCCCAACTGACAAGCAACTTGCTGACATCTTCACTAAGCCATTGGATGAAGCAACCTTCAACAGGTTGGTAAGTGAATTGGGAATGCTGAATCTGGTATGTTAATTTACTAAGGTTTCTAAATTTTCAATTTTTTTTTGAAGCTCATGACAGCAATTTCAAACCTGCTGTCAAGAGAAGTTACTGTCTACTTGGTTTATGTTTGTTATGTGACAGCATATGTTGATTTGACTACTCATGTCAGTATTTTTGTGCCAGTCTCATATTTTTAAACCGTGTATGACTTTAATGTGGTTATCTGTTAAGTTTGAGAGTTAAAAATCTGTTCCATTGGACTTTCACACTCTTTTGCATTAATCTGTAGGATTAAAGGAGGACACGACCATTAATTACTTTTGTGGTAGTTGTATGGGTACTCTAACTGTTGACCATTAGACTTTAATCCTTAGACGGTTTTGCCTATAAATTAAACTTAGGTTTCACCAGTCTGCTCTCAGTTTTAAAGTAAATAATGGAAAACAAAGTAGGAATTGAAGTTGGTCTAAAGAAGTGTGATAGTGAACCCGACAATGAAGAGATCGACGAGCTCTTTGAAATGTTGTTGGACGCCATGGATGAGATCGATGAGGAAAAGGAGGCCAAGGCTAAGGAAGAAGAAGCCAAGGCTGTGGAAGAAGAGAAGGAGCTTCAGGCACTTCTTGAAAAAGAAGGCCGCTCTGAAGAAGAGATTAAGGAAGAAGTCTTAGAACTAGTTAATAAAATCATAGAATAATGTACTAAATGTTCAATTTTAATGATTTTATTAATAATAATAAAAGTTCCTGTTTTTGTGGTTACTGAGTTTATGATTTGTCTGTGTTAATTGCTTAATATCTGTGTTCAAACGATTACATTGCTAAATCCATAATTTGTCAATATTAAGTTCAGTGTATGAATCAAGCATTCTAATAAGTTCATGACAGAACCATTTCCTAATCGAAGTTACTGTCGTTAAGAAGGATACTGTCATGTGTTTCTTGACAGCAACCTTCTTGACAGCAGGAAAAGACTTTCTGTCAAGACTTGTAAAGGATACTGTCATTCATATGCTTAACGGTGACAGCAAGTTTTTGCGCAATAGTTGCTGTCGCGCAAAACCTACTGTCACCACCTCCTCTTACTGACAGATTGTTTCTAGCGCACAGGTTACTGTCAACAATAGTGGACCGTTGTAATTGGACATTCACCCCACGATTGACAGTGAATAACGGGCAGTAACTCACGTGTTAAGAGAGTGGATTAAGACACGTCCTTTAACTCCACTTTTTGAGCAAACGTTTGAGAAACCCATATTTATTCTCCAGTTACTCATACATATCACTCTCACAAAACTCAAAGGCAAAATACTTTTCTTCAAGCAAAAAGCTACTTTCTCACTTTCTTCTTTTCTTGAAATCTCCATGGCCCCCAAATAGACTCTCTCTCAAACAAACTTTGCTGGCATCTTTTCCCCAAATGATGCTGGTGAGGATTTCAAAGGACTGGTGTTTTTCTTGAACAAGTCCTATCTTCGTTCAGCCATTACCTCAACTCCAATTCTCGACCTAGACAAACTTGAGGAATTTTGGCGCACTGCTGTTGCTCAAACTGAGGGTGAAAACCCAGCTATTCAATTCACGATTAATGGGCAACAATACATTCTCACAGCTGAGGTCATCAATACTGCTCTTGGAATTACACTGGAAGCAGGCCAAAACTTTGCTCCACTTGCTAATGATGACACTCTGAAGAAGCTCTTCTTGAAGATTGGGTATGCAGGCCCTATTCTCGAAGAGGGAACAACCAAGTGGTACCCGTCTGGTGAAATGGACAGGAAGTATCTAAGGAAGGAGTGGAGCATGATATTTGATGCAATGGTCAAGGTGTTCTCTACCAAGTCCACAGGCTGGAATGGGATACCCTCCTACATCAAGAAACTGACACATTCTCTTGTCCATGGATACAAGGTGAATGTTGGAGCTCTCCTCATGGCACAACTCAAAGCTGCCATAGGTAAGAAGGTATCACACTACCCTCGCTTTCTTATGATGTGTATCAATACTTTCTGTGACTTTAATAATGATGCCCCTCGTCTAGAGGTTTGTTCTGTCTTGAAAAAGAACACACACACACTGTTATCTTCACAGGATCTAAATGCACATATTCCACTTTGCTTCACTCAGCACATGGTTGATCAAGTGACCAACCTTGATTATCCATTACCTACTGGTTATGATTCTTTTTCTCTTGAGGATGAAGCTGGATTAGACCCAAATTCAGTTAACCCCCATTCAACACCATACACTCAGCCTAGGCCCTCTAGACTTCCCAAAGCCCAAAGAGAAGCCTTGCAAGAATCCAGAAAAAGATCCTTAGAAGCTGATGTTGGTGGTAGCTCTGTTAGTCAAGAGGGAGACACTGCACCTAGTGCAGCAAATAAGGAAGGTAGTCAAGCAGAACCCACAGTGGTTCCCCCTGAGCCTAAGAAGAAGAGAGCTAGGAGGACCAAAACCACTGTCAGCCACCCTGCAGTCGCCCAAAAGACTGTGGAGGAAACCAGGGAAATAAACTCCTCCCTAGATGTGCCTTCTCAACAAGGTGCTTCTATTGAAATTGGCCTGTCTCCCAAGGCACCCTGTACAGAGTCTGCACAAACTCATGGTTCCCAACCTGAGATACCCCCACTTGAAGAAACACACAGTGAGTTAGGGCACAGTGAGGATTTCTCTACTCCTATTGATGGTTCACATGTTTCATCTGTGAATCAGCCCCCACTCTCTCCTACACTTTCACCTTCTTCCTTCCCTACACATTCTTTTGTTTCTTCTCCACAACCTAGAGAAGGGGACAGTCCCAACCCTTCAGGTTTTGATCATCCATCTCCAATCATGGATGAGCCCCCCTCTCGTGGTCCACAAGAACCCATTTCTCAAAGTGAGATGGACACCACTCCTCCAAACACTGAGCTAGGGCAAAGTGGTATTTTGTCAGAAACTGAAACAACCAACACTTTGTCTGACCTCCAAGGAGCATCTTACCTTCAGGAAGATGCTGTCACAGCCTATGTTGCTGTCAAAGACACTGGGGATGCTACTGTCCTGGGCACAGCTACTGTCAAAGGTGGAGAGAAAGATGCTGTCACTACAGAACATACTGTCACTCCACCTCCCAAAGATGCTGTCATGCCAGAACCTGCTGTCCAGACTACAACTGACAGTAACATTCCTCCCAAAGATGCTGTCAAGTCCTCCCAGCCTTATTTTGATGCTGTACTTGTTGAGGATGCCTCTGATGATGACCTACCTCTTGCCAAACTCCTAAAGGTACATTCTAAATCTTCTCCTTCCATGCATGTTAGTACTGCTCATACCCATGCATCTAGGTTGAGTGAGGGTGTGCAAAAGAAAAAAGAGATAAAGGAAAAGAGAGGTGAGCATAAAAATGAGAGGCAGCCAAATGAGCTGGCAAAAGGAGAGGGACTTGAGCATGTCCAGAGAGATATTGAGGGAGCCCACACTATTCAGGCACTAGGCCTTGAGAGTCAAACTGTGAGGGGTGATGAGATCACTCAAAAACACCCTGAGAGTGTGAGAACCCCCATAGCCTCCAAGCCCCTGTCTTTTCCTTCCCCTCCAAGAAGGTTAAGGTCTGGTGGCCCCTCTGCTACTTTTGGTAACAGGATTGCAGCTCTTGTAGGACAGTGTGCTTCTTTGGACTCCAAGCTGGACTCTCTCTCTCAACTGGTGGTTGATGGTTTTGCTGCTACTCAACTTTCCATTCAGTTCCTTACTGACCTGGTAGCTGCCAACTCAACTAAGGGGGAGAAGGTAGCAAGATCAGAATCAATGCCTATTCAAGAATCAGGTGGAACTCAGGGGGAGCCTGTAGCTGTGAAGACCAGAGGGGGAGCTAAAAGGAAAGCAATGTCTCAGGGGGAGCAAGTCAAACCAAGCAGTGCAAAACCACAGGATAAAGCTGAACAGACTATTGAAGTGGAAATGGATGGAGAAAGGGTGTTAATGTCAAAGGAAACTCAAGATGCATTGCAAAGAAGACCTGCATCTAGACATCCAATCTTGCCTCCTGTGGTGATTAGAGAACCTATTCAAGAAACTCAAGAAACTGCTCTGCACAAGAAATGGAGAGAAATGGAGGAACAAAACAAACTTGGGAAAGGTAAAGGGAAACTGCCTGAATCCATCCATAAAGGAACTACTTGGTCCAATGGTACTGAGTATGATCAAGAGGAAGCCAATGTCTTGATGGTGGATTACAGGGAGAGCACATTACACAACCATGACAATGAGTTTAGCAGTTTGGTGGAAGAAGCAATGAATGCTCCTAGCAACCGTCCATCCAACACCACAAAACTGTTAAAGGAACAAATTACCAGTGTCAGTGTAATGGTGAATGATGAGAAAAGATGGGCTGTAAGTATTTATCTAACTTCTGGCATATCTTATTTCATCACAATGCAGCTATTGCAGAGTCTGCCAGCAAAGGTGTTGTGTGCTTTGAAGGGAAAGATCAGGGCAACTCAAACACCATTCAATGAAATATTGGATATGCAAATCCAGAACCTGATCATACAGAAGCTACCTGAAGTCTACTCAAATCCATCATGTGTTTTCTACAGATCTAAATCTAAGGATGGCATTAGAAGGAACTGCTACATGAATATTGGTAGCCCATCCAAAATGGAAACCAAGTCAATTCTGAAGGTACTAGATGGAATACTCAGTTCAAATGCCAATCCAGGAAGAGTTCATGCTGTTCAAGAAATCTACAAAATGCTGGTGTTGAGAGACAAGGCACTGGGAGCTAGAATAAAGGAGCTAATCACTAGAGCCAATGCCAAAAGAAATGATCAAGGTGGAAGCTGCTTCTATAACATTCCTCCCCATGATGATAATGATGATGATGATGATGAAGATGGTAAGGATGGAGGTGGTGAAGCTTCTGGAAATGCTGGAAATGCTGGTGGAAGTAATTCTGGGAATACTGGTATTCAATCTCAGAATGAAGGCAATGAAGAAACTCCTGGCCAGGAAAAGAAAGATGCTGGTGCAACAGATGAAGAGGAGTCAAGAATACTGGAAGCTTTGGAGGCAAGCATTCTTAGATGTGCTATTGACTGCATAAATGCTGAAAAAGATGCTGTCATCAAAGGTACTATCGACAAGGATACTGTCATAGAAGATGCTGTCTTGAAAGATGCTGTCGACAGAGGTACTGTCAAGGAAGGTTCTGTCAAGGATGAAACCAAAGCTGCTGTCAAGCCCAAGAGACTGAAAGCTAAAGCAAAGGCATGGTTTACTAGACAGAAACCAACAGGGAAGCACAAGTACTCAGGAAAGGAAAAGGCCACTGGATTTGGCAGGAATCTCAAAAAGCCAATTCAATCAATTCCTCCCAACAGTCTTAAGATTCAACAAATGAAATCAAAAGAAATTAAGAGTGTTGAGGTTAAGCTGGATGCAGATCAAGAGGCCACTGAGTACATTCTGTGGTGGGAAGAATCAAGGTCTGCCAAGATTGACAAGGACTTCAATCTGGTAGCCACATCAACCAAGAACAGCACATCAACCATAGATAAAAGAAGAATTGATTTCTTCTACCTGGAAAGAATGGTAGAGTTGCTGGAGAGCTATGATAATGTTTCAGAGGCTGTCATGGAACATGTTCTAAAATATCAGGCAGATAGGGATGCTGAATTTTATCAGAAATTTGGCTATAACTTTGCAGATTTTGATGATGCTGATATTCTTACTGATCTCCCAGCCTCTCCTATACCATACCACTGGTACTATGAGTTTGATGACTCACCCACAGAAGAAGGGCAAGCCCAACCAACTCAGGAAGGGCAACCCAAGCCAAGCAAAGGACCTGAATCTTCTGCATATTCTCAAGCTCAGACAGAACTTGATAAGAAGGAAGCTGAATTACTAGAAATTCACAAGGCCTCTAACAAGGCAGAAAGTGAAGCTCCAAATTATCAACCATATATGCTGGAAAATCCCCTAAGAGTCAAGTTCCTAAAAGAAGAAATCTATGTTTGCAGCTTGCATAAGCTTAAAACATCCACTCTGAAGGATTTACAGTATATGGTAGCTGGTTCAATTCACCCCTTGGAACAGATTTGTTCTTATGAGATAGAGAAGTTATTGGAAGGGAGAAAAGGAGAAGACTCAAAGCTGGACAAGCAAAGAAGGAAGTCTCTCAATGCTTATCCTGGAAGAAGATTCAAGCTCATTAATGAAGAACTTCATTTCAGAACTTATCCATATGATATAGAGCAATGGCTGAATCTCAGGGATGTTAGCTCTCTCATATCTCCTTCCATAAAGAAGATCATTGATGAAGTAGAGGATGATGCAGTGTCTGCTGCTGAAATTTCTCTTGTAGAAAGTCTAAGAAGCTGCTTGGCAGAAGCTCTCAAAAGAGAGGATGCAGCAAGACAGAAGAGGAAATCTCAAGCTAAGTGAAAATTCTTGAATTCTGATCTTGTTAGTTAAGTTGTCAGCACATATTGTAAATTTGCTGTTATTTTCCATAAAAACAAATTGGGGGAGATTGTTGGGATTTATGGGTGATAGCATAGAAACAACTTAACTTTGATTGTACTTAATTTTTTAAATTAAGTAGAACATACTGTCATAGCCAAAGTATGTTCTTGTAATCAGTATGTAATGTTATTCTAGTTGTATTATTTGAAAGAAGTTCACTTGTGTGTTCAAGCCTCAAAGAATGCTTTTTGGATGACAACATGAATAAAGGTTACTGTCCTAAAGCTGTGACAGTAAGATTACAAGAAGACAGAATGTTGCAAGTCACGACAGCATATTCACTCTGACAGCAACATTGGCGGAAGACTACGCGACAGCAACTATTGCCCTCGACAGCAAGTTTGGGATCCTCGACAGCACTCTATGCGGGGAACTCATACTGTCACCAAAAGATCATTCCTGTGACAGCAAGCTTTGCGGCAAAAGTAACTGTCTCAATAAAGATCCTTATGCTAGGTATCTTTCTCAGTCAAATCCCGTGACAGTTTAAATGTTCAAGAAACAGGCGTGATGCAGCATCCCTAAGCTGCACCAAGTCTGCAAGACTACGACAGAAGCTTCAAGGCACTACAAATCAAAAGCGAATCAATTCAAGAGCAAGGTCAAGTCTTTATCTGCTGAATTGGTTTAGCTGGAAATAGAATGAATCTAGGTTGCTTTCTTTGTAATGTATATCTGACATGTTAGCAATTTAGGAAAGTCACATGGGTAAGACAATCTGTAAGAAGCTGCCACTTGACAGTGACAGCAGCTTTACAAACCCGTGACTGATAGTGATAGGGTTAGTCATATACCTACTATCAACTCATTCTAGAAGAGTAACGAACAGAAGGAAGTGTCTGTGAAGAAAACCCGCAGCTCGAGAATTCTTTCTTGAGGTTGTAGCAACACTTTGCAAAATAAATAAAACATTTATTTTGTGAATCTTGTTCTTACTAAATACTGTTTGTGATTGCATATATTGCTGATAACGTTTAATCTTGATTTTAGTTGTTGAAATTTAGATTGAATTTTATCAGTATTGCATTCATCCCCCCCCTTCTGCAATACTCAAGGACTAACACTTACTTCATACTGTTCGTGATTGCATATATTGCTGATAACATTTAATCTTGATTATAGTTGTTGAAATTTAGATTGAATTTTATCAGTATTGCATTCATCCCCCCCCCCCCTTCTGCAATACACAAGGACTAACACATAGTAAGCACTAGATTTAGAATGTGAATTATGTAGTTCTTTTATGACTAAGGTGTGTGTTTGGTGTAGCAAACTAAAGTGTGTGTTGGTGAATGAATGGTACAGGAACTTGATGAAGGAGATGGACAAGTGAAGAAAACGCAAGAGCTTATTGACGAAGAAATTGATCAGATTTTTGATGAGGATGTAAGTTATCCCTTAATAATAACCACATAAAATTTAACTTTTGCCCTCAACTTAATATGAATTGTACTAAAGCTAACATCTTTTGTACAGTCATATGTAGAGCAGTTCAAGAGAAATGTGATTGAACTGAAAGAAGGGTACAGACGATGTGTAACCGATTATGTAACCGTACTTGCTCTTTTTCCTCAAAATGCAAAAGTTGAAGAGCTTAAGGAAGAGTACGCAATATTCTTCAAAGTATTCGAAGAACTGAGTCCAGTATCAAAAAAGTTGGCAGTTTGTAATGCAATTGAGAATGCTGCTAAGTATTCTGTAATTGAAACTGAAGAAGACCTGCCTAGTTTTTCCTTGGGGTTGTCTCAGAATATCAGTAGAAATCTTGGTTTTGAGTTTGGGACGGTTGCCCAAAGTTATATAGAAAGTCGTTTTGGTACTAAAATGAGTGAAGATGAATATAGAGCTGGGGAAAACGAAGGGGACTACGTAAATGATGCAGGAGACATGAGGGAAAACAATGATAATGATGATGGTGTAAAGATTAGACCGCGGCGAGAGATGAGAGCAACCTATGTACAGAAGTCGCCTTACATTAGCAGGGTGGTGGATATTAGACGTCGTAAAATATCGATTGTGGAGAGACAAGTCTGGGATTGGTTGTTCCAAAATCGAAGAAATAAGAAGTATGTTTGCTTTTTCTAAATCTGGTTGACACTTTCTATATAGTCTAATATTTTTTCGTGGCACACTGTTTTATAATCTGTTTTTTTTATTTGTGTTGTAGAGAGACTTTATTTGAATGTGGTGATTTGATGTGTACGAGAGGACACTTTCATTCCATGCAAGAGAAAAAATTGGTGAATGCAACTGTCATTGATACGTGGAGTCATTTACTGAATGAAAATGAGATAATGAGGGCTGATTCATCACCACTAAGGCTTTTTCTCACTACCGAGACCACAATAAGTTTTTTTAAAAAAAATTTCCATTACTACATTTCGTGTTTATAGTAAATTTGGGGGCATTGATGTGTAAAGGATAACGTTGATTGCATGCGTCATTTTGTTGTGTAACATATGCAGTATGGGCCTATGGAGATGCTTGTCAATGATAATGATGTGGATGCAAAAATAAAGCGTTATGCACTGTTCGATGACAACATGGATGTTGTTTTAAAAATGGTTAATGACTTGCATAATAAGCGATACGAAGGAATGGAATTTGATATGGTAAAACTAATGATATTATGGATGTGAAATTCTTTTTTTCCTAATGTAGTGACAAAATGGTACGTCTAATATAATGTTCTATATTATATCGTGTAGTTTGTCTTCCCAGTGTACTATTCAGGACACTTCTATATAATATGCTATAATGTCAAGAAGCCATCGTGGGAGATAATTGACAACATGGTTCTGACTGTACCATTTGAGGAGAAATATGGAAGTTTGCCGGCGCGTATGGTATGTCATGAAATTAATTAATTTATTTGTAATGACAACATGGTGTGCAAGATATTTTTATAAAAGCATTAAATTAATATAATTTTTTGGACCAAAACAGCATGACTGCTTTTGTCACTGGTTGTCAGCCTTCGACATGCCAAAAGAAAGAGAGATAAAGAATTTGAAACCGAATGTTCTTAAAAAGAACTGGCAGACTGTTGATAACTTTATAGATTGCGGGATTTTCGTAATGCGTCATATGGAGACATACATGGGAAATGCATATAGGTGGAATAGTGGTTTGCCTGCAGAATCTGTAAGTGGATAGTATGTGGTTTCTTTTGAATTGTAATCACCTTTTCCTTGTATCTAAACATTATGTTCAAACCTATAGGTTACACAGCGAGCACTGCTAGATAAATTGAGGATTATCTACTGTTACATGATGTTGACATGGAGGGGAAATAAAAAAAGAAACTCTGTAATACAGGCGATAGCAAATCAGACAAAGAGGTAGAACGTGGTTGACGGGTGAAAGAAATAAAATTTGTTATAAGATCTAGAAGTTTGGTATTCAGAAGGGTTTTTTAATATTTGATTCAGTTTAGAAAGACTTTGACATTTGCCCTACGAATAATATGAAATAAATGGCTTGTTAAGTATGGGTAGCTTGTTTCAAAGCTAATGTAAACTAGATTTGCAGTTGAATAATGTTTTTTTATTGCTTGGAATAATGTGGTTTTATTTCCTGTTTGTGTCATTTCATTTGGTAAATTTCTTGTTTGAATAATCACTATTTACTACTCTTGTGTTTGGCATATCTAGTAGTGTAATGAACAAAGAACGCCTATGGTGACAAGTATGGAGTTAAAAATATATTGAGCATGCCAGTAAACGAAAGGATATTGGTTATTATTTTTATATTAAATGGTGTAGCCTTACGTTGAAATGCGCGGTATGAGAAGTAAGGTAGAAGTACATGGTGAATTATGTAAGGTTGTGTTGCAGAATATCGTGCATGTATAGTAAGGGCATAAAAGAAATGATGCCTAGAGTAAGAGGTTAACACCTGTGAAAGGTACAAAGATCAACTATGTTTTAAATATCTCATGCAGGACACTATGTACTGCAGGTAGAATATATAGTACTGCACGCAGAACATTGTGTTCTGCAATCCACATGCATAAGTACTGCATCAGAACGACACCTTAAAATTAATGTAGTAATGTATTGTCGTCCTGCAACTCTTAAGACACTTTAGATTCTGAAATGGGACATGTAATAGGCTACATAAAGGAAGCAACTTGTAAATATTATTAGGGCTGTCAAACGGATAATACGGTCACGGATATACTTATATCCGTATTCGAATCCGAAGAGTATAGTTCATATCCGGATTCGTATCCGAATTCGGAAATGTGAAAGAAATGCTATCCAAATTCGAAATCCGGCGGATATTATCCGAATACGGATAATATCCGAATCCGTTTTTAAACACCAACTGAAATTTACTCTATTTCTTAATTAAGGATGAAACTCAATGCAATTATGTACCAGCAAAAAAATCACTAAAGAATGCAAAAAAAAACACAGAACAATGCAGAAAAAAATACAGAAACAAGCAAGTAATGTGCAGAAAAATGAGAAAAAACTGAGCAGAAACAAGCAGAAAATGAGCAGAAAACTGAGTAAAAAACTGAGCAGAAAATTAAAAACCAGAAAAATGGCTGCAGATTGCATAAAAAACCTGAAGAATGCAGAAAATGAATGCAGAAAATAAGCAGAAAACTGAGTAAAAACAAGCAGAAAATGAGCAGAATCTGAGTAAAAAACTGAGCAGAAAACTGAGTAAAAAACAAGCAGAAAACTAGCAGAAAATTACAAACCAGAAAAATGACTGCAGATTGCATAAAAAACCTGAAGAATGCAGAAAACGAATGCAGAAAATAAGCATAAAACTGAGCAGAAAACTGAGTAAAAAACAAGCAGAAAATGAGCAGAAAACTGAGTAAAAAACTGAGCAGAAAACTTAGTAAAAAACAAGCAGAACATGAGCAGAAAACTGAGCAGAAAATTACAAACTAGAAAAATGACTGCAGATTGCATAAAAACCCTGAAGAATGCAGAAAACGAATGCAGAAAATAAGCATAAAACTGAGCAGAACAGTGCAGAATGTAACCAGAATAATGCACCAGATTGCAGAAAAAACAGAATAATGCACCAGATTGCAGAATAAAACAGAAAAATGCAGTTAAAACATGCAGAAAATGAGCAGATGATAAACCAGAATCTGCAGAATTAAGAAACCAGAAAAATTAAAATAGACCAGAGAACTAAAGCTGAATTCTGAGCAGAAAAATGAAAATAATTGCAGAACAATAAACCAGAATACTAAAGTCCGTAATCTGCATAATTCTGAACCAGAATAAAAAACTGAACTGGAAAAGTTTTTAGTATTACAAAATGATAATAGTAATCCATGGATCTTGCTCAGAAATCGACATCCCATTCACTAAAGCTTGAATCATTATCCTCGACAACTTTTTCGGATTGACCTATAACAAATTTAAACAATAGGAATTATTTTAAATTTAAGAACAACCCAGCAGTACAATGTTAGCTCCACATTTCCACTGCGATTATTTGTTAAAGGTACAGCTCCTTGCATTGTGGCCAGCAATTTGATTGCACCGACCACACTTTCTTCCTTTACCTACTTCAATAGAAATCTCACGACTACTTTTAATGCGACTACGACATCCCTTATTTCGACTTATATTCGGGTTCTGGATTGATATGTTAGATTGTGGTAGTGGACCAATGAATTTATCAACTCTCTGAGCACCACCTAGAACTGTTGAAGTAGATGATGAATCTTTGATACCAGAATTAATAGTCTTCAATCCAGTGATGACCGCATCAACCTTAAATTCATCTTCACCAGCATTTTTCATACATGTTTGAAATTCAAACCATGCTGTAGTCTTCTTCACTTTTATTCTAGCACGTTTAGCACATTGATCTGACACTTGTGTTGAGCCTAGAATAGAATGACGGTTGGATGCAAATTTTGTCCATCTTAGTTTCACATATTGAGGTGGAATAATGTCAACACTACAATGCTGTAAAGCAGCAAAGGCATGTATGCATAGATATCCCCTTCTAAAGTAAAGCTTGCATGAGCACTTAACATCGTAGTCATGTAGTCTTACGGACACCTGATTTTTTTTTTTGTTAAAAATGGTTAAACGTGTAATAATGTGAACTGTCACAGAGAAACTAAATTTGAAACAACGTACCTCAAAAAATTTTCCATGTAACATGGCATCTTTACATTTGAAGTGGCGTGCCTCGTTATCTTTTGTCATATCAACCATACTTGTATGATAACAAGCTGATGTTATCTCATCCCGTACAAGATAATAAAGTTCTTGTGTATACTGCTTTAATGCATCTACCTCTATTTTCATAGTTGTCGCTGCCAGAGGTGTACGCTCAGATTTCTTATCATCATCTGCACTCTGTAGACGTTGTCTGTCCATAGCACTCTCAAAACTTGAGTAAAATTCCACCAATGTGTCACCGCTTTCATGAAAATGTTGAAATAAAAATTGGAACTCTCGGACCTCGAAGTGGTTCTTAACAAACCAGCCATTTCAACGTCTGAAAAATATGCAGGAATCCATTGCTTGCGCATGTTGTACATATCATTTAGCCAAATGTTACTTTCCAATTTATATTCTGAAATTAAAGACTTCCAACCTTCCTCAAACTCATCTTGTGTGAGGTGATCCGCCCAAACAATAGACTTCATTTTATCCATGAATTTCTTATTTGAAGATAGTACTGGACCAATCTGTACACAAAAATTTAGAAAAATGTCAAAGAATATACATGAGCTGGGAAAAATATGCTTGATACGATCTAAGGTAAAGAATAGAGGTGACCTTTCCGGGCAACTTATTCATAATATGCCACATGCAGAGCCTATGTTTTGAAGAAGGCCAGTGCTTGGCTAAAGCTTTTTTAATCGCCAAACATTGATCAGTAATAACACATGGGGGTACTCGACCCATTGAAAAATTAAATGTCTTTAGGAGCCATTTAAAATTTTTGTAATTCTCTTTTGCTATAAGTCCAGCAGCAAAAGTTACATTTCTCCAGTGATTGTTAACTCCGGTGAAAGGTACAAAGACCATATTGTACCTGAAAGTGATGTAAAAAAAATGTAGGTAATGCCACATTCAACACGTTTAAATTTAAAATAACTGATTGTCAAAGGTTGGAAAATAAAATCATACACTGGAAAAGTAGACAAAATTGAATCATGGAGTAATTAAATAAATCTCAGCAAGCATGATAATTTTAAGTTGGATAATTTTTATTAGAAGATATCATGAAGTGATAGACTGTTCTGCAGTTAAAGAATGTTAAAGAATGTAAGTGGTAAATGTGCATAGTAGCAACGCACTAAACTATGATAGGAAAATATCTGTTGCAGGACACTATATACTGCATGTAGAACATACAGTACTGCATGTTTAACATTGTGTTCTGCAATCCACAGGCATGAGTACTGCATCTGATTGACACCTTAAAATGAAAGTAGTAATGGATTGTCATCCTACAACTCTTAAGACACTTTAGATTCTAAAATGTGACATGTAATAGGCTGCATAACAGAAGCAACTTGTATATATTATACAGCATAATAACTAGGATTTAGTATGCGTGCATAAATAGCCAACTAAAACAAATAAGTATACATAAAGAAAAATTTCTAATCATACATACCTATTAGTTCGAAAAGTAGGGTCGAATGATATGACATCACCAAATACATCATAGTTTGCTCGGCCTGTAGCATCTGTCCAAAATAGACCAGTAAGGTGTCCCTCTTTATCAACCTTGTAGTCATAATAAAAGGTATTATTAGATGACTCCTTCTTTAGCTTAAATTTTGCAAGAATCATATCAGCGTCATGTTCTCCAATGCGAACTTTAACATCCCGACTAAAATTCTTAAAGTCAGTAGCAGTTGCCCCTACATTTTCGTATGATCCAACCATTTCCTTTGCTAAACTGTGTGCTCTTGTTGGACCTATGTTCACCTTAGCACAATCCATAATGAAGTTTTGGTAACCAACCGACAAATCCCTATTACATCTAAGGAACATTTTTCCAGCTTCAGATGCTAGAGGGTGATTGTGTTCCTCAACAAATGACATTACAACAAACCCCCCAAACCCTGAAGATTTCATAACAATTTGTGCCTTGCATCCGCACCTCCGTGATGATGTTCTTCTGCGTTTCTTTGGACTCTGAACAGCGATTTCATCATATTTAGCTTTTTTCGGTTTGGGCCAACCAGCACGATTGCATTGAATATGTTTAGCCTTCACATTTCCATGTCCATCAGATTTTTGTGTTGACTTCCGCACATCAAATCCACAAATGCGCCCATATTCCCTGTAAAATATAAAGGCGTCCTCCAAGGTTGGGAAATGCTGGTTCAGAAATGGTTTTTCTGTGACATCACAGTTAGGTGTCCAAAATTTACGACCATCGGGCGTGACATAACAAGATGACGAATCAGTTTCATTTGATTCATTAGTCGAATTATCCATTTCGTGTTCAGAGTCTGAGCTCTCTTCATCCATGTCTTCATCCGTGTCTGAACTTGTTCCATCAGAATCTGAGCTCTCAACATGGGGTTTGCTACTTTCACCTATTCATATATCAAAGTTTTAGTAACAATTCAACTAAAATCACATCTTAACATCATCATATAAGAAACTAACTTTTCTTAAAAAAAAACTAGCCATAGTTTTTAATACTTCCATGTGAGTACCGTGTCAATTGTCAAAGAACTTTTAACATTACTGGAGCTGAGTTCATTATTTACATATTAAATTTGACAAGAAAAGCTAATGATGGCATAATAGATATTGGATCAATCTTGTATAACAACAGAACAAAATCAAAGCAACATATATATACATAAAATACACTTAAAATTAAGAAACATAGTAAAAATTGGTCTCCGTGCCTAAATGTTCTTCAAATATAGTCATTCTTGAACCGAGCCCAAAGAGAGTTAATCTAAATTCCCTTTTACTTTGTATTTTACGAACCTTCTTGTTTTTAGTAGGATTATATTCTAAGCTATGTAGCCACTCCTGTGAGCACCATTTGTGTAATGATATTAGTAACTCCCATGCTTGATTAACGCCAAAAATTTGTAACTGCTCCTGTATTGCTTTTATACTACACACGTACTACTACATTTTTACGGTCCATGTATTGTTTTGTAGAATATTTACTATGTTTATGGACAACTTTAACCTTCATGTATTTACTTTACTTCTAATATCAAAATAAATATTAGCCATTAGATCAGCTCACAGATCTGGACTCCAATACTCCACTTAAAACATGTACTCCATAGAACTTTTGCCTAATTATTATATGATTATTATTGTATAGATATATTGATCCAACTTTTTAAACCTGATCAAATTATAAAATATTTGGTTCATGAAAACGACATACAATATTATAAAATTAATTTACAAATATAAAATAAAGTTGAAATACTATAATTTACCATCTATTTAATTATAAAATTATTTCGAAGATGCTGATTTGTGCGAAAATTATTTCCGTATATGAACAGGCCCGTGCATCGCACGGGCTTCTACGCTAGTTTAATGTTTAAACTTTTATTCAAGATTTTTTTTAAAAAAAATAGTTTATGAAACTATAGTTTATGAGAGCCTTAAAATGCGTGCCAGGTCTTCGATCCCAAATGTTAAGAACCTAATGGGACGGAGGGAGCAATAAGATTATAATTGCTAATAACTAATCCATTACCATATTTAGCTAAAGTGTATATTCTTTTTTATATTTTCTAACTAAAATTTCTACTTTTTTATTTTTTCTAAATAAAACCTCTCATTTTTCAAAAATATCACGAACAGTTCTATTTAATAAAATAAAATAATAATATTATAATCATTAATGATTAACTAATTAGTTTTTTTCCAAAACGTATATTCTTTTTTATATTTTCTAACTAATATTCCTCCTACCTAAAACCTCAAAAATATTACGGGCTATTCCATTTAGTAGCATAAAATAATAATATTATAAATATATCTATTTATCTATACTATGTATTTATACTATACTATGAAAGACGAAATATTAAAAGTTTGGTCAGTACGGTATCTATTTTTTGGTACTTCGTGATTTTTTTTACTTAATTAACCTTACTTATCTATAAAAAAAGATTATTAAATAATAAGACATTTATAATCAATTACATTTGTCAGCTAAAACACATTAAATTTTCTATTTTTTCTAACAAAATCTACTCCTTTCTTAAAAATATCACACACAATTACCTTTTTTAACTAAAACATGTTATGTTTTCAATTTTACTTACTAAAACCTCTTATTTCCCAAAAATATTACGGGTAAACCCTTAATTATTTATTTTAAAATCTATTTTTATACTTTTAATTTTTTAAAAAGTTTACATATTTTAACATGCCTACTTATTGTTTTTTAACAAATTTTGATTTTTGAAAAAGTTAACATATTTTAACATGCCTACTTTTTTTTTAACAAATACAACTAATAAAATATTATAACATAAATAATCAAGTAACAACTATTAAAAACAATCCGTACACCACGGGTTATGAAAATATCAAGGACAATTATCTTTTTCAACTAAAACATGTTGCTTTTTCTATTTTCCCTTACTAAAATCCCTCCTTTTTCCAAAAATATCACGGTTAACCCTTAATTATTTATTTTAAAACATATTTTAATATTTTCAATTATTTAAAAAAGTTTACCTATTTTTAACATGTCTACTTAATTTTTCAACAAATACAATTAATCTATACTATCTATATCTATATCTATACTATCTATCTATACTATCTTATAATAATAGACGAAACATTAAAAGTTTGGTTAGTCGATACTAAGTGATATTACTTAATTACCCTTACTTATTTTTAAAAAGATATTATTAAATAATAACAATATTTATAACCAATCACATTTTCAGCTAAAATACAAGACTTTTTCTATTTTTCCAGCAAAATTTCCTCTTTTTCTAAAAAAATCACGGGCAATTAACTTTTTCAACTGAAACATTTTTTTTCTATTTTTCCTTACTAAAATCCCTCCTTTTCCAAAAATATCACGGGCAAACCCTTACAACCTATTTTAATACGTTTAATTATTTAAAAAAGTTTAACTATCTTATAATAGATAGACAAAACATTAAAAGTTTGTTCGGTCAGTTGATACTTTGTGATTTTACTTAATTACCCTTACTTATTTTAAAAAAATATTATTAAATAACAACATTATTTATAATCAATTACTTTTTCATCTAAAATACTTTACTTTTTCTATTTTTCTAACAATTCCCCTCTTATTTCTAAAAAAATCACAGACAATTATTTTTCAACTAAAACATGTTATTTTTTCTATTTTTTCTTACTAAAACCCCCCATTTTCCAAAAATTTCACAGTAATAATAGTAATAATACTAATAATAATAATAATAATAATAATAATAATAATAATAATAATAAGGGTTAATTATCTTGTTGATCACTAAAGTGTACCTAAAATATCAAGTTGGTCACCAAACTGAAAACGGTCTCAATCAGGTCACTAAAGTCGACTACAGTGTACACTCCGCTAAATAAATTATTATTTTTAGATGAAAAATGATGATGTATTAAAGAATACTAGCCTAAAAACCTGTGCGAAGCACGGGCCTGCTTATTTACTGAAATAATTTTTCGCACGAAAATGTATATATATCGAAATAATTTTGTAATTAAAATTAATTTTGAATTTATCTTATATTTGTATAAAAAAATTTAATTTTTTTAATATTTAATAAGATTTCACAAAATTTGGAAAAAAAATCTATAAAATAAAGATCAAATTATTATTTTCATTTGACAAAATATTAATTTAGTTTTAAATGTCGTGAAATGCATTTTATCAAATTCAACAATTAAATATAATCTAAATGATTATTTTAGTATAGTTGTTTATGATATGGATGTATCTAAACTAATGTGTTTTTAACGAAATGACAATATACTTGTAAATAAAATATAAAGTTGGTCACGTACGTAAGACTACACACCGTGATCACATCTTAAAATATTTTAGTCTAAAGTCCGTATATAACATTAGTGTATGTAAATTAATATGATAACGTAACTGTGCCAAACCCAAGGCTTTGGGACTTGTTCATAGTGAGTATTATTGATATTAAGAACAAATAGAAACAATGTAAAATTTGAAACACGGTCGAACTATTGTTCTTGTTGCAATTATAATCAGGTTTACCGGAGTTTTCTATGTTGGAGAAAGTATAATTTGTAAATAGGTATTTTGCCTTAGTAGTTGTTGTTTGTTTTTCAGCGATCAATTGATTTGGTTTTTTTTATTTTTTTGCAGTCTAGAATATAAATCGTTAAATGCACACAATGTTGTTGTAATATAATCGAACACATGTGAATGAGATAGAGGATTTTAAAAAGAAGCCGAAGGTTGGTGCATCTTTGCACACTCTCACGAGACTATCTTGCGGTGTAAATTACAAAATTGTCGGTATATAACATAGGCGATGCAGTCTTAACATTGTCAGATATAAACGTAGGGCCGAGACTTATTACAAAATCTATTAATATTATTTAAAAGTCATCCATGCGGCGTCTCACTCAATTTTTTTACTTTTAAAATTTTATAAAAATTTTATACTATAATCTTATATGTTATCTCTAATCTTATTATTATGTAGAAATTATACGTTATCTATAATCTTATACTCTTTTAAAATTTTATTTTTTATATCAATCATTTAAAATAAAAGAAAGAGAATCGTAGAGTATGCTCAATCCATTAAAATATTTTTGGTAATTATATACAATGCAAAATTTTATAAATAATATAAACCAACATTTTATTTATTTAAAAATAAAAAATTATAAAAAAGAAGATGAGAGAAGAAGAGAAATTAACATTAATAAGATTTTAAAGAAAACTTAAAACAAAATGTACTATGCTACTTATGCATGAGCTTGATTAGAGAAGATTAATGGTTCAATTTACTACACTACCATAATTTTATCTACTATTTACATAAATATAAAAGAGTTGACGTTTTTGTAATTTTTTAACATGTAGGGGCAAAATCATAAATTCAAGGTATTAAAATGACATATATCAATAATTTAAATTGATAAAACAGAATTGTAGATTATGTTCAATTGCTAAAAATATTTATTATAACTATGTATTGTGCAATATTCTAAAAATAATATAAATCAATGTTTATTAACTCAAAAAATAAAAAAATTGGAAGAAGAGGTAGTTTATCTAATAAGAGTTTGAATATAAGCTCAAAACAAAGTGTAGCACAGTTGGTTATGACATGAGTTTGACATGGATATGTTAAGGGTTCGATTCCCATCATTAACATAATTTCACAATTTTTACATTTTCATTAAAGAATGGTATTTTTGTAATTTTAGAAAATATAAGGGTAAAATCGTAACTTCACAGCCATTAAAATGGCAAACTTTGCCCTTTGTTGGCTTTTAATATATAGAGAAAGATTTAATATGATATCGACATGGTAGGGTAACATACCCATTTCAGACCATAAAATCGAAGAAATTAGCATTAATATTAGTGTTTTCCGTCGAGAAAAAAATAAGTTATATAATAGAATGTACATGTAGTTGACTTTAGTGACTTGTTTGAGACCGTTTTCAGTTGGTGACCAACTTGATACTTTAGGCCCACTTTAGTGACCAACAAGATAATTAACCACAAAAATAATAATAATTATTATTATTAAAAATAGTCCGTGTATCGCACGAGTTTTACATTAAAAGTTTGGTCGGTATGGTACCTGTTTTTTGGTACTTCGTGATTTTACTTAATTACCCTTACTTATTTATAAAAATTACTATTAAATAATAAGACATATTTATAATAGAATACCTTTTTCAGCTAAGACACAATATGCTTTCTATTCTTTCTAACAAAATCTCCTACTTTTTCAAAAATATCACAAAAATATCACGGATAATTACATTTTCTAACCAAAACATGTTAGATTTTCAAAAATATCACAAAAATATCACGGGTTTACCTTAATTTTTTATTTTAAAACCTATTTAATTCTATTTTTACTTATTAAAACCCCTCCTTTTCCAAAAAAATCACAGTTAAACCCTTAATTATTTATTTTAAAATATATTTTAATATTACCACTAATTTTTTAAAAAGTGTACCTATTTTAACATGTTTACTAATTTTTTTAACAAACGCAATTAATAAAATAGTATAACGTAAATAATCAAATGACAACTATTAAAAACAGTCCGTGCATCGTACGACACGAGTTTTAATCTATACTATTTTCGGTTGATACTTAGTGATTTTACTTAATTACCCTTGCCTATTTAAAAAAAATATTATTAAATAATAACATTATTTATAACCAATTACCTTTTCAGCTAAAATACATTACTTTTTCTAACAAAATTCTCTCTTTTTCTAAAAAAATCATGGGCAATTACCTTTTTTTTAACTAAATATGTTACTTTTTTCTATTTTCCTTACTAAAACACCCCATTTTTCAAAAATATCATGGGCAACCACTTACTTATTTATTTTAAAACCTATTTTAATACTTTTAATTATGGACAATTACGTTTTTCAACTCAAACATGTTACTTTTTCTATTTTTCCTTACTAAAACCCCTCTTTTTTTTTCAAAAATATAATGGGAAAACCGTTACTTATTTATTTTAAAACCTATTTTAATAATTTTAAATTATTTAAAAAAGTTTGACACACCTACTTATTTTTTTAACAAATGCAATTAATAAAATATTAAAACGTAAATAATAAGAATAACAATTAATATTATTAAATAATAACATTATTTATAACCAATTACCTTTTCAACTAAAATACATTACTTTTTTTATTTTTTTAAAAAGAAAATCCTCTTTTTTTTCTAAAAACAAATCATTCGCTTACCTTTTTCAACTAAAACACGTCATTTTTTCTATTTTCCCTTACTAAAACACCTTTTTTCCAAAAATATAACCCTTACTTATTTATTTTAAAACAAATTTTAATTACGGGCAATTACCCTTTTCAACTCAAACATGTTACTTTTTCTATTTTTCTTTACTAAACGGTTAATTATTTATTTTAAAACCTATTTTAATACTTTTAATTATTTTAAAAAGCTTAACACACCTACTTTTTTTTAA
Source organism: Heracleum sosnowskyi (assembly GCA_030848705.1). NCBI lineage: Eukaryota > Viridiplantae > Streptophyta > Magnoliopsida > Apiales > Apiaceae > Heracleum > Heracleum sosnowskyi. The sequence goes on from JAUIZM010000030.1 coordinate 949,085, forward strand.
ACAAATGCAATTAATAAAATAATAAAACATAAATAATAAAAATATTAATTATTAAATCTGTACTATAATATAATAGTCGAAACATTGAAAATTTTAGTTTTCGGTCCTTAATTCTAATTAATAAATAATAAAATAATAGTAATTAGCTGATTGCCTTTTACGATTTAAAGACATTATCTTTTAATTAACACATATTACCTTTTATAAACACACCTAAAAATACCAATTGGAGTATGTTATATTTTTCAATCATTAAAATTGAATTATTGCATTTTCAAATTAAAACACATTACCTTTTAATTAAACCATCTTACCTTTTATAAACACACATAAAAATATCAATTATAGTATATCTTTTAATCATTAATACACCCCCAAAAATATCATATATTATATATTTTAATCATTATTCATTAATGCACACCCCGAATTACCATACACTATATTTTTCAATTATTTAAAAAATATTTATAAAAAAACCCGTACATCGTACGAGCTATAAGCTAGTATTATTAAAGACGAAACATTGAAAGTTTTGGTACTTGTTTTTTGGTACGGTACTTGCCATATTTAATTATTATAAAAATTATTATAATCAATTACTCTTTCAGTTAAAATACATTACCTCTAAAAAAATCACGGACAATTTCATTTTCATCTAAAACATGTTACTTTTTCTATTTACCTTGCAAAAATCCCTCATTTTCCAAATATATCACGAGCAAACCCTTACTTATTTATTTTAAAACATATTTTAATACTTTTAATTGGCAATTATCTTTCCCCTCTTTTTCTAGAAAAATCACGGACAATTACCTTTTCAGCTAAAACATGTTATATTTTCTATTTTTCTTACTAAAATCCCTCCTTTTCTAAATATATCACGGGCAAACCCTTACTTATTTAATTCAAAATATATTTTAATACTTTTAATTGACAATTACATTTTTCAAATAAAACATGTCACATTTTCTTTTTTTTCTTACTAAAACCCCTCTTTTTTTCAAAAATATCACGGGCAAATCGTTACTTTTATATTTAAAAATTCAACGAAAACATGTTACTTTCTATTTTTCTTACTAAAACTCTTATTTTTCCAAAATATCACAGGCAAACCGTTATTTATTTATTTTAAAATCTATTTTAATACTTTTAATTTGTTAAAAATGTTTAACACGCCTACTTATTTTTTTAATAAATGCAATTAATAAAATATAAAATATAAATAATAAATAATAAAATTAACAATTATTAAAAATAATCTGTGTATCGCACGAGTTTTAAGCTATATTATTAAAGACGAAACATTAAAAGTTTGGTAGTCGGACGGACGGACGGTCGGTACTTAGTGATTTTACTTAATTACCTTTACTTATTTTTTAAAAAAACTATCACTAAATAATAATATTATTTATAACCAATTACCTTTTCAGCTAAAATACATTACCTCTTTTAATTTTTGTCTAACAAAATCCTCTCTTTTTCTAAAAACAAACACGGGCGATTATCTTTTTCAATAAAAACATGTTACTCTTTCTATTTTTCCTTACTAAAACCCCTCATTTTCCAAAAATATCACGAGCAAACCCTTATTTATTTTTTTAAAAATCTATTTTAATACTTTTAATTATGAGCATTTTTTCAGCTGAAACGTGTTACTTTTTCTATTTTTTCATTTTCTAAAGAAATTATTATTAAATAATAACATTTTTATAACCAACTACCTTTTCAGCTAAAATACATTATCTTTTCTATTTTTTCTAACAAAAACCTCTCTTTTTCTAAAAAAATCACGGGCAATTACCTTTTTCAACTAAAACATGTTACTCTTTCTATTTTTCCTTACTAAAACCCCTCATTTTCCAAAAATATCCCGGACAAATCCTTACTTATTTATTTTGAAACCTATTTAAATACTTTTAAATTACGAGCACTTACCTTTTCAGCTAAAACATGTTACTTTTTCTATTTTTCCTTAGTAAGACCCCTCCTTTTCCAAAAATATCACGGGCAAATAGTTATTAATTTATTTTAAAATCTATTTTAATTCTATTAATTATTTTAAAAAGTTTAACACGCCTATTTTTTTTAGCAAATGCAAATTAATAGAATATTAAAACATAAATAATAATAATTATTATTAATAACAATCCGTGCATCGCAATACCTTTTCGGAAAGGGAAACATGCGTCTGAACAAAACAGACTTGTCACTCGTTCGTCTGTAAGGCTGTTAGGAACTATGTTGTTTTTTGATGATAACTAAACTAACTTAGTGAAAATTGTATAACTATAAAAATGTAGCTTTCAACATATAGCATGCATTTGCAGTATCCGTAGAAAGGTAGCTTATCTACAGATATGACTCAATGTAACATGCTTGTGCAATCCTGATGTGTAATCCTGATGTAAAAGTTGGAGTATTAGTTTTTGGCTGAATAAGTCATGTTGACTGTTAAATGGATATGTAGAATAAGGAGGCTAATTGTAAATAGTTTATGTCTTGTAATTTTACATAAGTGAAATTGACTGTCTACGGATAGTAGTACTAACCTTCTACGGATGTGGTGAAAACACTATCTATGGATAGCAGTACCAGCCTTCTACGGATGTGGTCAAAATACTCTCAACGGATGCAGCTCAAATAACCTCTACTGATACAATCTGTACTTTGTGAAAATGACAGTTCTGACAGAGCACATGGGTTGACAGATTTCACAAAGCATGGAAACCAGTATTTCTGGTAAACTGACGAGAAGAAGAAACATTTTGTTTTGTCTGGTCAATTGTAGCAATTCCATAAAAGACAATCAGCCAAGAATGGCAAGCTACCAACACATGGACCACAACTCAGAATGGAGAAGCAAGGATTTTGGACAGAGTTACTTTTTGTATTATTAGCTGTTCGAAATATCTTGTAAACTTGGGTTATATAACCAAGTGTAGAATTATTCTAGAACTTAAGAAATCAGTTAGGCAATTTAGAGAGCAAAAGGCAATATCACTTCTAAATTGCTAAAGCTAGAATAATGTGTATGCAGCTGTGTGTTTATTCATAAACATCATAGAATTTCTTCTAATAAAAATCTTTCAGGTGGATCAATCAATCCACCTAAATTTTTAATTCTTCTTTTAATTTTATCTTGTTTGTTTTTCTATGGATGAATGATATGTAGAATGCATCGATCATGGCCCTCATGTTCCAATGAAGCCAAACACCTCAATAGCTCAAGCACCTGCAGAAGCTCCAAGCACCATTCCAATGTTACCTTCAGAATGGACTCGTGAGGACATTATTGCCGTTCACAAAGATAAAAAGGCCATGAATATTTTGTTCAATGGTCTTGATTCTGACATGTTTGACAATGTTATTAATTGTTCTACAGCCAAGGAGATTTGGGACACTGTCCAAACCATCTGTGAAGGGACTGAGCAAGTCAGAGGAAACAAGATGCAGCTCCTCATACAACAGTATGAACACTTTCACTTTAAGAGTGGAGAATCTTTAAATGATACCTTTAGTAGATTTAAAAAATTGCTGAATGGATTGAAGTTGTATGGGAGGGTGTATCAAATCAAAGATTCAAATCTTAAATTTCTCAGAGCCTTGCCAAAGGAGTGGAAGCCTATGACTGTTTCCTTGAGAAACACTCAAGAGTATAAGGATTTTACTCTTGAAAGGCTGTATGGAACTCTAAAAACATATGAGCTTGAAATAGAGCAGGATGAGGAAATTGAGAAGGTCCAAAAGAAAACTGGATATGTTGCCTTAGTAGCAAGTGTTAACAAGGTTGAGGACATGAAGGAAGAAACTATTGAAGCTACACCAAACCCAAGTGCTTTTGAAGGTAGGACTGAATCATGGAAATGCAAGGGAAAGATGATTGAAGAAAGTGAGCTCTCTAACCAAGATGAAATGGATGAGCTAGATGAACATCTAGCTTTTTTGTCAAGAAAATTCTCAAAGCCCAAGTTCAAGAGAAACCCTGAGGTGACCAAGCCATTCCGAAAGGACTTTCAATCAAACAAGAACTATGTTGAAAGGTCCAAGTTTAAATGTTTCAATTGTGGAATGGGAGGACACTTTGTTAATGAATGCAAAAGACCAAAAGCTGAGAAGAGTGACAGGAAGTTTGAACCTGTTGATTATAAGAAGAAATACTTTGATCTCCTCAAGCAAAAGGGAAGAGCATTCATAACTCAGGACTATGACTGGGCTGATGATGGGAATGATTCTGAGGAGGACATTGAATATGTGAACCTTGCACTGATGGCTGATTCAAGTGAGCAGGAGGCTAGTTCATCATCCAATCAAGTAATCACTACCAACCTCTTTGAGCTTTCTACAGAGGAATGCAATAATGTAATTAATGATATGTCTACTGAACTGTATCATATGCGTATTTCTCTTAAATCACTTACAAAAGAAAACACTAGGATCAAAGATGCTAATCAGTTTTTAAGTGATAGGAATGTTGTTCTTAGGGCAAAAGAAACAATCCAAAATCTGCCTCCAGGAGCTGGTGAAGACTTTGAATATGATGAAGACAGTGATGATTCTGAGAGTGGTGAAGGAGGAGATGAAGGCCCTTCCACTCTACAAGAGATGCCTCATTGGTTATTTTCCAACTCTTATGCTCACAATGACACCAAGGCTGTCATTCTCAAGAATTATCAGAGGGCACATGTTGAAGCTCAAACATCCAATCCTTTACATGCCACCACAGTCCAAAACTTTGTGGCATCCCTTCAGCTTCATCAGGCCCATATCCTCCAGCAGAGAGCCAACACAGATGATATCAAAGGCCATCTTGATGGGGGTAAACGATGCTATAGAAAGGAGAGTTGATGCAGTTGCTCCTTCTACCTCTCAAAGATTCAAGCAAGATAAGCTGGTGAAGGATGTGGCTGCTCTTACTGTGAGGATGGAGAAGATGGAGAAGCAAATGGACACGCCAACACAGATGATATCAAAGGCCATCTTGATGGGGGTAAACGATGCTATAGAAAGGAGAGTTGATGCAGTTGCTCCTTCTACCTCTCAAAGATTCAAGCAAGATAAGTTGGTGAAGGATGTGGCTGCTCTTACTGTGAGGATGGAGAAGATGGAGAAGCAAATGGACACCTTCTTGGCCAACCAAAACTTACAGACTCAGCTTCTGCAACAGTTACTGCAGGCTACTGGTATTACTCAAACCTTTGATGATAACAAAAAAAGGGAGAGTGCACTAGTGGTCTCTGAAACAGTAACCACTTCAGTCAAAGGTGTGACATCAAGTCATGGGGAGCCACCTCAAATTTTTGCAAATCCAATTGAGTTTCAACTCACAAATGTGGTCTCTCCAGCCAAAGATGCTCCAACTAAGGATGCTCAAACCTTCCTCAATTTTGAGAGGCTAATCAAGGAGTCCATCTTCAAGGCTGTGACTTCATCATCATCATCCAAGTCAGTGCCTGTCCACACAACCATCTTGAAAGTTCTCACTCCTGATACTATTATTCTGCAAAAAGAATATGATGCTGAACATTCAAGTGTCAAGGAGTTTGAACCAATCTTCAGTGGCAGGACTGGCTCTTCACCAAGACATCATGGCAAGAATAAATTAGAAGTTGACTATCCATTCCCCAAGCCTGATGATTCTAAGGTGTTAGCAGCTCTAATCAGGAATCTCAAAACTTCTAAAGATATTGAGCTCAGACAAGGGATGGCTGTTATCTACAGAAATGGTAAAGAAATTCACATCACAAGTAGCCATCCCATGTTCAATGAAGCTAAAAGAGAAGAGATTGCCAGATTAAGGAGAGAAGCCAATCCCCAGGGTTTTGAATCTACACATGAGAAACATGCTAGATTGGCCCAAGAACTAATGAGGGAAATGGAAGAAGAAAGTAGTGAGGCTGTAGAGGAAGAGACCCCTACAAAAAGAAAATTGAAGAAAAGGAAGACAGTGCCAAAGACCAAGCCTATCAGATGGAAGCAAAGATCAAATATGCCGGTCTCTCCTGAGAAAGTGGAAGAGAAGAGAGAAACATGGAGAAGAATTTTCTTTGAAGATCCCACTCCAAGCTTCAACTCAATTTCAAACCACCTTCCATGAGACTCCTGTAGAGCCCAAAGAAGAGCCTGTTGAGTTTGAAAACTTGGTCTTCCCTAAGTTCATCATTGAAGCTGAAAAGAAGTCAAGGAAAAAGGAACTAGTTAAAAGAGCTCAACAAGGACCAATCAAGCTGAATGTTGCACCAAAAGCTGCCAAGCCAGTTGAGAAAAAGGCAGACTTTATGTACATTGCAGAAATAGAGGAGTACTCAATCATGGATCTTTTCCTTGATGAAGTTAGTGAAATAAGAGGCACAGACAAATTCAGAGATCTGCCTGAAAGACTAACCTTTGTCTACAAAGGAGGGAAGGTGAGAGCATGACCCTTGCAACAAGTGTTGAATGAAGGATATTCCACCTTGGTGAAGGTTTTCTCAGGCTTCAAGAACACAAGGGGATTTTCTGAGTTTGCAAGAAGTGCTATTTTGAAGAAGATTGAAGAAATCAGGAATATCTGGAATTCTCATGATAGTTTGCCAAGAAAGATGCAGATCCCTTACAATGGACAAAGAATCCATCTCCCACCTTACTGGATGATGGAATTCAAAGATGACAAGGGTTGTAGAAGATTCTTCAGGATTGAAGATCAACTGTCTAAGGCCAGCACTAAGTACCTTAGATGGTTACAAGGCAAGCTGGATCCAAAAATTGCTGAAGAAGATGCATTCTACAAGAAGCTTCAAGATCAAATCAAGGCCAACTATGCTAAGGAAGGGAGACAAAAGATTCAACCTCCAAGAGAGAAGAAAAGGAATTAAATCTACTCAGTCTAGAGGAGCACTCTCTATGTAAATCTCTCAACTCTTCAGTATTTCAATAATGTAGCTTAATACAATTTTTACTGTTTATTGTTTATTTATTAGAAGTGGTTTTGTTATCATCAAGACTCTTAATTTATGTCTGATTCTCAACCAGGCATAAATTGGGGGAGATTGTTAGGAACTATGTTGTTTCTTGATGATAACTAGACTAACTTAGTGAAAATTGTATAAGTAAAAATGTAGCCTTCAACGGATATCATACTTTTGCAGTATCCGTAGAAGGGTAGCTTATCTACAGATAAGACTCAATTAACATGCTTGTGCAATCTTGATGTATAATCCTGAGATGCAATCCTGAGATGCAATCCTGATATGCAATCCTGATATGCAATCCTGATATGCAATCATGACATGCAATCCTGATATGCAATCCTGATGTACAATCCTGGTGTGCAGTCCTGATGTGTAATCCTGATTTGTAATTCTGTTGTAGAAGTTGAAGTATTAGTTTTTAGGCTGAATAAGTCATGCTGACTGTTAATAGATATCTACATAGGAAGGCTAATTGTAAATAGTCTATGCCTTGTAATTTTACATAAGTGAAATTGACTATCTACGGATAGCAACATTAGCCTTCTACGGATGTGGACAAAGTATTGTCTACAGATAACAGTACTAGCCGTCTACGGATGTGATCAAGATACTCTCAACGGATACAACTCAAATAACTTCTACGGATACCCTCTGTACTTTGTGAAAGGGACAGTTCAGACATAGCACATGGGTTGACAGATTTCACAGAGCATGGAAACCAGCATTTCTGGAAAACTCACGAGAAGAAGAAGCATTCTGTTTTGTCTGGTCAAAAGTAGCATTTCTATAAAAGACAATCAGCCAAGAAGGGCAAGCTACCAACACATGGACCACTACTCAGAATGGAGAAACAAGGATTTTGGACATATTTACTTTTTGTATTATTAACTGTTCGAAATATCTTGTAAACTTGGGATATATAAACAAGTGTAACATTATTCTAGAACTCAAGAAATCAGTTAGGCAATTTGGAGAGCTCAAAGCAATATCCTTTGTAAATTGCTGAAGCTAGAATAGTGTGTATGCAGTTGTGTGTTTATTCATAAACATCACAGAGATTTCTTCTAATAAAAATCTCTCAGGTGGATAAATCAATCCACCTGAATTTTTAATTCTTGTGTTATCTTATCCTTGTTTGTTTTTCTGTTCTTGAATTTATTTTCATATCTTTTCTATCAAGAACTAAAGAATTTTTAAAGATTGTATTCAACCCCCCCCCTTCTACAATCTAGATTCATTGTCTGGGAGTAACACTTGTCTCATGGTTCAGTAAAAAGCAAAATTTTGTCTCTACTTCTACAGATGAGGTTGAATATATTGCAGATGGAAGTTTTTGTGCTCAGATTCTTTGGATGAAAAATCAACTACTGGACTATGGTCTAATAGTTAATAAGATACCAATATTTTGTGACAACACTAGTGCATTTGCCATAACTGGTCTAGAGGAGCACTCTCTATGTAAATCTCTCAACTCTTCAGTATTTCAATAATGTAGCTTAATACAATTTTTACTGTTTATTGTTTATTTATTAGAAGTGGTTTTGTTATCATCAAGACTCTTAATTTATGTCTGATTCTCAACCAGGCATAAATTGGGGGAGATTGTTAGGAACTATGTTGTTTCTTGATGATAACTAGACTAACTTAGTGAAAATTGTATAAGTAAAAATGTAGCCTTCAACGGATATCATACTTTTGCAGTATCCGTAGAAGGGTAGCTTATCTACAGATAAGACTCAATTAACATGCTTGTGCAATATTGATGTATAATCCTGAGATGCAATCCTGAGATGCAATCCTGATATGCAATCCTGATATGCAATCATGACATGCAATCCTGATATGCAATCCTGATGTACAATCCTGGTGTGCAGTCCTGATGTGTAATCCTGATTTGTAATTCTGTTGTAGAAGTTGAAGTATTAGTTTTTAGGCTGAATAAGTCATGCTGACTGTTAATAGATATCTACATAGGAAGGCTAATTGTAAATAGTCTATGCCTTGTAATTTTACATAAGTGAAATTGACTATCTACGGATAGCAACATTAGCCTTCTACGGATGTGGACAAAGTATTGTCTACAGATAACAGTACTAGCCGTCTACGGATGTGATCAAGATACTCTCAACGGATACAACTCAAATAACTTCTACGGATACCCTCTGTACTTTGTGAAAGGGACAGTTCAGACATAGCACATGGGTTGACAGATTTCACAGAGCATGGAAACCAGCATTTCTGGAAAACTCACGAGAAGAAGAAGCATTCTGTTTTGTCTGGTCAAAAGTAGCATTTCTATAAAAGACAATCAGCCAAGAAGGGCAAGCTACCAACACATGGACCACTACTCAGAATGGAGAAACAAGGATTTTGGACATATTTACTTTTTGTATTATTAACTGTTCGAAATATCTTGTAAACTTGGGATATATAAACAAGTGTAACATTATTCTAGAACTCAAGAAATCAGTTAGGCAATTTGGAGAGCTCAAAGCAATATCCTTTGTAAATTGCTGAAGCTAGAATAGTGTGTATGCAGTTGTGTGTTTATTCATAAACATCACAGAGATTTCTTCTAATAAAAATCTCTCAGGTGGATAAATCAATCCACCTGAATTTTTAATTCTTGTGTTATCTTATCCTTGTTTGTTTTTCTGTTCTTGAATTTATTTTCATATCTTTTCTATCAAGAACTAAAGAATTTTTAAAGATTGTATTCAACCCCCCCCCCCCTTCTACAATCTAGATTCATTGTCTGGGAGTAACACTTGTCTCATGGTTCAGTAAAAAGCAAAATTTTGTCTCTACTTCTACAGATGAGGTTGAATATATTGCAGATGGAAGTTTTTGTGCTCAGATTCTTTGGATGAAAAATCAACTACTGGACTATGGTCTAATAGTTAATAAGATACCAATATTTTGTGACAACACTAGTGCATTTGCCATAACTAGTCTAGAGGAGCACTCTCTATGTAAATCTCTCAACTCTTCAGTATTTCAATAATGTAGCTTAATACAATTTTTACTGTTTATTGTTTATTTATTAGAAGTGGTTTTGTTATCATCAAGACTCTTAATTTATGTCTGATTCTCAACCAGGCATAAATTGGGGGAGATTGTTAGGAACTATGTTGTTTCTTGATGATAACTAGACTAACTTAGTGAAAATTGTATAAGTAAAAATGTAGCCTTCAACGGATATCATACTTTTGCAGTATCCGTAGAAGGGTAGCTTATCTACAGATAAGACTCAATTAACATGCTTGTGCAATCTTGATGTATAATCCTGAGATGCAATCCTGAGATGCAATCCTGATATGCAATCCTGATATGCAATCCTGATATGCAATCATGACATGCAATCCTGATATGCAATCCTGATGTACAATCCTGGTGTGCAGTCCTGATGTGTAATCCTGATTTGTAATTCTGTTGTAGAAGTTGAAGTATTAGTTTTTAGGCTGAATAAGTCATGCTGACTGTTAATAGATATCTACATAGGAAGGCTAATTGTAAATAGTCTATGCCTTGTAATTTTACATAAGTGAAATTGACTATCTACGGATAGCAACATTAGCCTTCTACGGATGTGGACAAAGTATTGTCTACAGATAACAGTACTAGCCGTCTATGGATGTGATCAAGATACTCTCAACGGATACAACTCAAATAACTTCTACGGATACCCTCTGTACTTTGTGAAAGGGACAGTTCAGACATAGCACATGGGTTGACAGATTTCACAGAGCATGGAAACCAGCATTTCTGGAAAACTCACGAGAAGAAGAAGCATTCTGTTTTGTCTGGTCAAAAGTAGCATTTCTATAAAAGACAATCAGCCAAGAAGGGCAAGCTACCAACACATGGACCACTACTCAGAATGGAGAAACAAGGATTTTGGACATATTTACTTTTTGTATTATTAACTGTTCGAAATATCTTGTAAACTTGGGATATATAAACAAGTGTAACATTATTCTAGAACTCAAGAAATCAGTTAGGCAATTTGGAGAGCTCAAAGCAATATCCTTTGTAAATTGCTGAAGCTAGAATAGTGTGTATGCAGTTGTGTGTTTATTCATAAACATCACAGAGATTTCTTCTAATAAAAATCTCTCAGGTGGATAAATCAATCCACCTGAATTTTTAATTCTTGTGTTATCTTATCCTTGTTTGTTTTTCTGTTCTTGAATTTATTTTCATATCTTTTCTATCAAGAACTAAAGAATTTTTAAAGATTGTATTCAACCCCCCCCCCCCTTCTACAATCTAGATTCATTGTCTGGGAGTAACACTTGTCTCATGGTTCAGTAAAAAGCAAAATTTTGTCTCTACTTCTACAGATGAGGTTGAATATATTGCAGATGGAAGTTTTTGTGCTCAGATTCTTTGGATGAAAAATCAACTACTGGACTATGGTCTAATAGTTAATAAGATACCAATATTTTGTGACAACACTAGTGCATTTGCCATAACTGGTCTAGAGGAGCACTCTCTATGTAAATCTCTCAACTCTTCAGTATTTCAATAATGTAGCTTAATACAATTTTTACTGTTTATTGTTTATTTATTAGAAGTGGTTTTGTTATCATCAAGACTCTTAATTTATGTCTGATTCTCAACCAGGCATAAATTAGGGGAGATTGTTAGGAACTATGTTGTTTCTTGATGATAACTAGACTAACTTAGTGAAAATTGTATAAGTAAAAATGTAGCCTTCAACGGATATCATACTTTTGCAGTATCCGTAGAAGGGTAGCTTATACAGATAAGACTCAATTAACATGCTTGTGCAATCTTGATGTATAATCCTGAGATGCAATCCTGAGATGCAATCCTGATATGCAATCCTGATATGCAATCCTGATATGCAATCATGACATGCAATCCTGATATGCAATCCTGATGTACAATCCTGGTGTGCAGTCCTGATGTGTAATCCTGATTTGTAATTCTGTTGTAGAAGTTGAAGTATTAGTTTTTAGGCTGAATAAGTCATGCTGACTGTTAATAGATATCTACATAGGAAGGCTAATTGTAAATAGTCTATGCCTTGTAATTTTACATAATTGAAATTGACTATCTACGGATAGCAACATTAGCCTTCTACGGATGTGGACAAAGTATTGTCTACAGATAACAGTACTAGCCGTCTACGGATGTGATCAAGATACTCTCAACGGATACAACTCAAATAACTTCTACGGATACCCTCTGTACTTTGTGAAAGGGACAGTTCAGACATAGCACATGGGTTGACAGATTTCACAGAGCATGGAAACCAGCATTTCTGGAAAACTCACGAGAAGAAGAAGCATTCTGTTTTGTCTGGTCAAAAGTAGCATTTCTATAAAAGACAATCAGCCAAGAAGGGCAAGCTACCAACACATGGACCACTACTCAGAATGGAGAAACAAGGATTTTGGACATAGTTACTTTTTGTATTATTAACTGTTCGAAATATCTTGTAAACTTGGGATATATAAACAAGTGTAACATTATTCTAGAACTCAAGAAATCAGTTAGGCAATTTGGAGAGCTCAAAGCAATATCCTTTGTAAATTGCTGAAGCTAGAATAGTGTGTATGCAGTTGTGTGTTTATTCATAAACATCACAGAGATTTCTTCTAATAAAAATCTCTCAGGTGGATAAATCAATCCACCTGAATTTTTAATTCTTGTGTTATCTTATCCTTGTTTGTTTTTCTGTTCTTGAATTTATTTTCATATCTTTTCTATCAAGAACTAAAGAATTTTTAAAGATTGTATTCAACCCCCCCCCCCCTTCTACAATCTAGATTCATTGTCTGGGAGTAACACTTGTCTCATGGTTCAGTAAAAAGCAAAATTTTGTCTCTACTTCTACAGATGAGGTTGAATATATTGCAGATGGAAGTTTTTGTGCTCAGATTCTTTGGATGAAAAATCAACTACTGGACTATGGTCTAATAGTTAATAAGATACCAATATTTTGTGACAACACTAGTGCATTTGCCATAACTGAGAATCCAGTGCAACACTCAAGTACCAAGTACATTAACATAAAGTATCACTTCATTAGGGAACATATGATGAATGGTACCGTGTGGAACTTCATTTTGTTCCAATTGAACAACAAATTGCAGACATTTTTACCAAGCCACTTGATGAATCAACATTCTCAAGGTTGGTAAGTGAGCTAGGTATGCTTAACTTCTCTTAATTAATTTAAATGTCTAATAATTTGTTATGCAGCCAGTGTCAAAAAGATTTTCTTGAGAATTAAAACTCTTAGAAAAAGTAAAATTTTGTCTAAGTCGAAATTACTCCATCTACGGATACCATTATCCGGTGATGGTCATTTTTGATACTGGATTTTCTATACGTCTACGTATACTACTTTTTGTTCCTCTACGGATGTCGAATCTCAAAAAGTATAATCCTATCCGTAGATAGTACAGTTCTAATCGTAACCGTTAAAAGCCACAATCACATTCGTAGTTACATGCGTATAATGTATGTATGTAATTGTAGTAATTCGTGGCTTTACTTTTAAAACTCATTACTTTTAAACGGTTATTTCTTGCACCAATCAAATAATTTCTTTCAATTATTTTGATTTTCTTAGTGAATTATTTGGGGGGGGGGGGGTATAAATTGATTTTTACTCTCGAATAATCATTTTATATTATTACCCAAATTTATCTAAGGCAAAAGCTCATCTTTCTCTCTCAAAACAAAACCTCTCTCTGTAATTCAAGCTCTGTAACAATGGCACCAACCAACAAAACAATGTCTCTTACTGGTTTTACTTATAAGAAGAAAAACTACACTGTACTGGTGGACTTTGATGAGAAGAACACATCATATAACAAGATGATGAGGTTTTTCCAGAAATGCAAGCTCTCAAAAGCCATGTTCGAAGCCTCCAAAATGTACTTTGAGGTGATTGAAGCCATCTGGGAATCTGCAATGTTCGATTCTGTCAATGCTACAATCACTTTCGTTCTTCAAGGTAAGGAACATGTAATTAATAGTGATGTCATTACAACATGCTTAAATTTGCCTGAAAACAATAGATTAGAAAAGCATAATGATGATAATGTTGTTAACATGCTCAATTCAATAAATTATGCTTTCCCAGTGCTAATCTCAGTAAGATACAAAGAAGAGGTATGGTAAAAGAATGAACCTTTTTATTTGATGCTATTCTTAAAGTTTTCTCTGGTAAGATTAGCAACTATGATGCTGTTACATTCTCTATGCTAGACATTTCTTACATGCTTTTAACTGATAGCTATTATATGAAGGGTTTCGAGCACATAAACGCAACGGAAAACGTAAAAATAAATCAAAATTCGAAACCCCTCCGCAGGATCCATACGAAAACAAAAGATTTAATTCGGAGATTAAGAACAAATACCTTAAGAAGCTTTAACAGTTCATTAATGGAAGATTAATGGAGATCCAAAGCTTGTTCAATCACCACGTATCCCGCTCTCACGATCTACGCTCTACGGTATCCCCACGAACGCTTTTCTTGAAGGATTGATGTGTACTAGCACCCGAAAACTGCTTCTTTCTCTCTCTCTTTTCTTTCTCTCATAAGCAGCTAGGGTTTTAATATAAAAACGTTTTTCACATTAAAATCAACCCTCTTTTAGAGTTTATATAGAGAGGAAAATAAGGTTTCTAATTATAATCCAATTATAATAAAATACTAATCTGAAATTCTAATTTATTATTTAATTAAGTCGCACTTAATTAATTAATAACTAATTTCAGAATTAGTTTAAGTAATTCCATTTTCTATTTAAATAATTAATCAAGTCATACTTAATTAATAATATAAATAGAATAAATTACTTATTTAAATTTAAATTCATAATTTAAATTATTTCTCCTTCAAGTGTTCTTTGTGTGTGACCCTGTAGGTTATTATTACGTTGGTAACAATTTTAATAACTAATTAAAATTGTAAACAATGAGCGGCATCTAGTAATACATCATTGCCACCCAAGTAATAATAATTAAATCGGTGATTCGATTAAGCCTTTCGTGAATAATGTTCCATGTAATATAATCCCTTTAACCTTAATATTATATATTAAACTCGAGGCATGTAATGTGTCATCCTCTTCATAATTTAATCTTAGTTTTCTTGATCGATGAGTAGACTAATAAATCAAATCAACATTTGAGCACATCCGTGCATTTCTTAGTCTCACTCAAACAAGAGGCCAATAATATCACTCCTAAAATTAGGAGGGTTAAATCCCATCTAGATCATTCATATTTCTCATACGATTCATAATATACCCAATGTCCACTTTTATCATCACCCGGTCAAAGGTAACTTTTAATGTAATCAAAGTATATTAATTCTCGTATAAAAATATAATGATTTCAGGTCTAAGGATCATTACACCATTATCACAGTGAGAATTACTTATGACACTATTAACATGTGTAATCTCACGGCGGGTCAATCTAGTGTCATGTACTCTTACATGCACATATGTTTTGACTTTTGTATCACCATA
This sequence comes from Heracleum sosnowskyi, assembly GCA_030848705.1. Lineage (NCBI taxonomy): Eukaryota > Viridiplantae > Streptophyta > Magnoliopsida > Apiales > Apiaceae > Heracleum > Heracleum sosnowskyi. Next base: position 964,557 of record JAUIZM010000030.1, read on the forward strand.
CCTATGACCAATGAGATGTGGTCATCAGTCAACAAACATACTAGTCTCTGTGTATTATTATTGTCCTTAAATAATAACACTCGACTAGGGATATTTAGGAATAAAGATACAATTCATATAATCTCATTTTTAAGTCACATACTTAAAGATATCGAATACGTATCATAATTCCAAGGACATTTATTATGCTAACATTTATAACGCAGTAAATAAAGACATAATAAAATAATAACAATAATCAATAAAACATAATTTATAATAATAAATTTTTTACTTTAAAACATAAAAGTATTGTCTCTAGAGCACTAATACTAACATTATAATCTAGGTTCCTTGATTCTGTTTGAACTTGGTGCTAAACTAGGAAATAAAGCATCTAGAAGTAAGAATGTCTATTATGCTAGATTTTTCATATTGCTAGCTAACCATGTAGAGAGTAACTTGGTGATCCAATTCCCTGAAAACTCCAAGGATTGTTGGGTTCAAAATAAGAGAGTCCTTGAGGAGTTGAATAGGATGAACCACAACAAGGAGGTACAATTGGTATACCTACCAATTTTCAATGATGCTCAGGAGGCACAGGTAACCCAGGTAACTTCCTCAACTATACCTTCCTCTACTGTAATTTATTTGATTTCAAGTGCGACTATGGAGGCTGGAACTGTCCAAAAGCCTCCTACCCAAGTGGCCACCTCTAAAATTTCAAAATCCAAGTCCAAGAAGCCCACCTCAGGTGCCTCTCAAAAGCCACCTGTTGTAAAAACCACCAAACCACTTGAGGGGAGTGTGCAGGTGTTTGTGAGTGGTGAGCGAAGGGGTGAACATCAAAGAAACCCCAAGAACAAGGAGGGTGAGATCAGTGAGTCCCAGCTTAGCCACCCTGTATCTTCTCAAAAAGATGAAGTGGTTGAAAAGGAATCAAACACATCCCTAGTGACATCCTCTCAAAAGGATGTTACTATTTAAAATAGTCCCCAACCAGGGACACATCACAAGAGGGACAAGGACACTAGAATCCCTAAAGATATGTCCAAGGCCTATGAAAGGAGAAAGAGGTCTAAGACAACTGGGGTTGCACAGGGAACACACACAGTGCAAACCACAACTTCAAGTTGTGTTTCTGCACCATCTCAAATTCAGTTTGATGTGGCTCCATTAAATGTGGAGTCACAGCCCCACTCTTTACACATTCAAACTGAAACAGAAATTCCTAGCTCACCAACTCTCTCTTTAGATGTGGACATGATACAAACATCTATTCCTGATTCTCCATCTGTAACATTCTTGGAGAAGCCCCACTCTGAAATTGGTGGTCATCATCTTCTTGATGATTTGTTGGACCATCAATCCATTTTTTCTTAGACTTTGGCTCCATCTGTGACACTCAACTTAAAATCAATCTCCACAGATTCAGCCATAGTCTCAATTTCTAAAGCTAATCCTTTTTCTTCGTCTACGGATATCTCTCATCCGTTGACAAGTGTTTGTCTGTCTACGAATATGCCTCAAAGCTGTTATCCGTTGACATACACCTCTACTACCTCTACGGATACTCCTTCCACACTTGCAGTTCAAACTTCAAATATCACAACATCAAGTGTGGATGAGTTAGTAGTGGTTCAAACACTTCTAGGATTGAGGGAAGGGAGTGAAATTGCTGAGAGTGAGGGGCTGGTTTGCAACCAGGCAAAATGAGAGGGAGAGAAAGAGGGACAAACTATTTCTTCCAGTCTGGTAAGAGTGAGTGTTGCGTAAAATATAGATGTGCAAGTGTAAACAATCGCAAACAAGTAATATAGTAGTAATTACCAGTTATCGTTCCTCAAGGACTGTATATTTGTATTAATCGCAAGTAATATCTAACACTTTGGTTATCGAACACAAGATTTGAGTTTTGTTTTTATACTAACACTAATTAATTAATCAACTAAATTAACCAACTAAATTATACTAGCAAAGAGAGTTTTCAAATATGAGAATATAAGTCAGGATAATTACTACCCCCTAACACATGAAAATTGGTAAAAGAGTCACGTAGCACTATATCAAACCACAGTTCACTAGCTAGAATTCAATGGTCATAGCTTTCTCTCGAAATCACTATGGTATAATTCCTACCAAATAATCTAACATATGTCTATACCAATTTACTCCTCAGAATACAATTAAGAACAAATTCACACAGCTATGCAAGGTCACAATATATGTCTATACCGTAACGATATTATAATCAAAGATATAAGCATGCACCATTCAAGTTCTATGTCAATTAATTATAACTCTCTCGATATTATAATTAACTAATTAACCCACTAAAGTTGATCAGACAATAGCAGGTATTAGCATGAAAAACACTTGAATGAATAAACTGTAGAACCACATACAATATTCTTTAACAAAACACCAATAATCCCATGCTAGGGTTCCATAAAAATCCCAACTTTATAAAAGTTAGTTCATAATCAAGATCTGAAAACAATCCAAGATAACCAACACATGTTCACAAGAAGAGATAAATAAAAGATATGAGAAAACAAAGCCAATTGAATGTCTTCAATGGCAGAATTCTTCTCCGTTGATGGCTTCTCCTCCTTTGATGGCTTCTCCTCCTTCCTTGTGCGGCTTCTTCTTTCTTCAATTCTCTATCTGTATTAGGTCTGATCTATATCTAATAATATATAATAAAAGTGTTTTTAATTATTGAATACAAAATACAAGGAGATTTCCCAAACAGAATTGAATTCCAATAAAAAAATTTGTAACTGACTGTTGGGCTCTGTTTCTGGACTGATACAGCTGGACTTTGATATCGAGACCACTTCTAAAATAAATCCCTTCTCATAAGCTTTCCATGGGCTATTGAATCGTCTGAATCAGACTTATAGAACTCCAGTTATGGTCCAAACTGTGTGGACTGCGCAAGTGGGTCATAAAATCCGAATTTTAATCAAATTAATCTCCAACTCTTGCCATTTAAGCTCCAAGTCTTCCTTTATTAAAATTCCTTGATACCTACAGTAAAACATTATAATTTATTAAATAAAAATCCAAATCAATACAAAATAACTTAAATATAGGGACAATATATAGATAATGCACACACTTATCACATCCCCACACTTAGCATTTTGCACATCCCCGGGCAAAGAAGAAAGAAAAATACTAAGTCCTAACTAATACCACTTCCGTAGGTGATCATGGTTGAATTTGGCATATGCAACAAGCCCTTTAAACCCCTAGGCAGCCCTAGTGGACGAGTAAGGTCTCGTGAGGGTTTATAGTAAATCTACCCACAAAATCTTATTTGGTCTGACTGCCAAGTCTCAAACATGAAATATATCATAGCACAGCACACATGAAAACTTAACCATGTAATAGCTCTTATATGTCATATAATGCAATTCCTCAACTTTACACACCAACACAACTATTCAAGTACGCACACATAGTCTAAAAGACTAAAATAATCATGAATAACATCAAAGTCTCAATCAACAAGATAATAGCATGCTTTGGATAAAAAATAACCTCACAAACACTCAAATCACACAAGTGTTTAGGTGCAACTGTATCACTCAAGTTCAATCAAATGCACATATGCTACCATAAGCTTGCTTGTCCACCAAAATCTCTAGACTTCGTGCTTGTATAAATCAAAAGGTCTTTGTCAAGGGTTGTAACGAGGCTTAGGTGAGGGGTAGGAAAATAAAAGGCTGCAGTTGGCTAAACTTGACAACTAATGGAGCATAATGTTCATATACATTTGAAGCACTCAACATGAAACTAACATTGAGATATCATCCCACATACAAATATAAAACCCGTAAATTTCACATTGTAAGAACCATCGAACATACACTCTCTTTCCTTTATTTTTTTCTTAGAGAAATCTCTTTTCTTTTCTTTTTCATTTTTTTTCAAGTTCTTTCTCACTCTTTTCTTTTCTCTTTATTTCTTATTGACCTTTGTGACTCTTTTTGAGGTGTCACAGACATGAAGTAGCCAAACCAATTCAAATCCCACCAAAATTCACACATTAACAAAGATATCCCCACACTCAATGTTTTACCAATCCCAAGTATATATCACAATGCTCTACTAGTAAATCAAGACAAGAACAAATTAATAGGCTCAAGATTTAGATAGTGATACACGAAGAAAAAGGATATAGGCTCAAGGGGGCTCACTAGGGATTATTTTTTCAGGGTATTGTTTGGGATAATACGGTTAATCCTAGTGCCTTTATCATTTTTACACAATACACGATATCAATATATACACGACCTGGTTTAAAGCAAGTTCTAGAGCAACATGCACAATGACAAATAGCTCACCACAAAAAAAATATAGATTGATAAAAAGATGTATCAATCGCAAATTAAGGCTCAAGATCTCACAGGTGATAGCATGCTAAACTCATCAAAATTGACAATGAAGCAAATTCAAGTTTTGAAATTTCGCAAGCACATACAAGACATCATCATGTATAAGATATTTTACACCAAGGAGACAAATACATGACACTCGCAAAATAAGTCTACATGGTGTGTACTTATCCTTATTAACATGTTATATTGACAAGACAATCAATTTTTTAATTTTCTATTTTTTTTGTGTTTTTCTATTTTTCAACTATCCTAAAAAAATCTAACAAATTAAAAAAGAAAAAAAAATCCTAATTTATTTATGATGGCAACCCCTCCCTATACTTAAGCGGTTCATTGTCCCTAATGAATAATATGTGTACATATTAAACTAACAAAATCCTAAAATAAATACAAAAAGAATTAAAATATATATATATATATATATATTGAAAGGCATATGTCTAGGCCTATTTGTAAACACCGAGGATTCTACTCAACTTTAATTAAGATGTAATAAGTAAATAATAAAAATCAAATGTCATAGGAATCTCAGAAGATTATATTTGTCAAAGAATGAAGATTAAAGTCATCTACAGACTTGAAGTGATTCTACATTGAAAGAAGATCAATTTGTTGATCAAGCCTCAGTGAAGTATTCAAGCTCAGTGGATTTATTAAAATGACGGAGATTTCAAGTGGTGATAGCAAAAGATACTGATTACGGAGTTCTTGAATGAGAAGGAAGTGAATCACTGCTTAAAGTTAAACAGATAAAGAACAAACATTGTCGTTAGTCACTCATCGAGTGTCAACGTACTATTGTGTTTGTTATTTATCTGAGTTTTAAGTGATTCTAGAATTGTTTAAGAAGTCAACTAATTCTATTTATTCGCTTATAAATAATTAATACTATTAAGTAAATTATTTATTAAATTAATTCTGTAAAGAATTAATTTAATACATAATTGATTTAGTTAATTATTTAAATTAGAATAAAAATGAACTAGGAAGACTTAGGTTTGAACTAGGAAGACTTAGTTTATTGAACTAGGGCAAATCAGAGTCTTCCCGATTGTCTTCCTAGGGCAAATCAGAGTCTTCCCGATTGTCTTCCATGAACAAACATTGTCTTCCCGAGAGTCTTCCAAGGCCAAATTCACAGTTTTCCTCTAAGTCTTCCTAATGCAATTCTTTGAATTGCATTGCACGTGGGTTGGTTTAAAAGGAATGCAGTGTGTTTTATTATATATAGTCAAGGCAGAAGACAGAAGAGATAATCAATTACATTACAACAAAAAGCACAGAAGATCAAAACTTTACATTCCTTCACTATCTTAACTCCTCAACTGTCTGAGCATTCGTTTTATACCAGTGAATTAAATTCTTGTTTGTTTGTAACATTTAATCCTTGAGAATCAATTCACTTGTACTGCTTTGACTTTCTAGCGGATCATAATCCCTAGATTTTATATCGAACTACTTTTTAGTATTCGATCCTATTTATTACAAAAATAGATAAATTCATGTCGAATTTATTCTAGGTTTGTTTTATCAAGTTCATTGTAATCAGTGATCAAAATTGTAACACCCTTCAAGTTTAATAGAGTTTTATTTAACTTGAATATTGTTTCAGTTTTATTCCGCACTAATTTGTTCTAAATTGTTAAATCTTTAAAAGGACAAATTCAATTAAACGGTATCGTTTGTATTCAACCCCCCTTCTACAAACATATCAGGACCTAACAATTGGTATCAGAGCCTTTTGATTGATATACTAATCAAGATCCAATTGTTTTGAGATTTTTTCTTATACTCTGAAATTTTTAATCTTTCAAAAATCTCAAAAGATGTCTACTACACAGAAAGCGGGTACAGTCAAAATCCCAATGTTCATAAAGGAGCATTATCCTACGTGGAAGAAGAAAATGCTCCTGTTTCTCCAAGTTGCAAATGTTAAATTTCTAGGAGTGCTGAAGAGTGGTCCTAAAATTCCTATGATTATTGAAGAAGAACAAATAGAGAATGCTATTGTTACTAGGGCTGCTAGGATGTACCCTAAGAATCCCAAGGACTACACTCCTGATGAGAAAGAGGACTCTACACTGGATGCCTGTCTACAGTTGATACTGGTTGATTGTCTGGATCCTATCATGCATAATCATGTCCTACACTGTGCTATTGCCAAACACATTTGGGACACAATAGAGATAATCAATGAGGGGACAGAGGAAGTTAGAGAGAATAAGCTGGAAATTCTCACCTCTTCATATGAGCATTTCAGATCAAACCCTGGTGAAGGTATCTCTGAGGTTTTTTAAAGATACAACAGATTAATCAATGATCTGAATCTCAATGGGAAGCACTACACTATCAAGGAGATTAACAAGAAGTTCCTATTGACACTTCCAATTCATTTGGAGCACAAAATATCTGCAATCAGAGAAGCAAGAGATATTGGAGAGATCTCTCTAGAAAGACTGTATGGTGTTCTGAAGACCTATGAGCTGGAGCACATTCAACAGAATGAATTATATGGAACTGGAAAGATAGTTTGTACTTCTACTGCATTGACAACAGTAGTCCCACAGAAACTGGAAGTGAAGGTTGTTCAACCTTCCAGTTCTAACTTGGATGTTATTGATGCTGAATTTGGTTTAACATCCATTGATCAATCTGGTGGTGACTACTACTATTTGGAAGAACTTGATCAGCTGGAGGATGGTGATTTGGCCATGATAGTCAGGAAGTTTGGGAAGTTCAGATTCAGAAGGAATCCCAATCTTAAGTTCAGGCCCAGATTTCAGAGAGGTGGATCTTCCTCTTCAAGTGGCACAAGGGGTGGCTACAAAACTGGAACTGTGGATAGGAGCACAATCAGATGCTATAATTGCAATGAGTTGGGTCACTTTGCTACTGAATGCAGAAAGCCAAAGCAAGTGACAAGGAACACATTTGATTCTAGCAAGAAGAACAAGATTGGGAAAGCTTATGTTGCTGAAGGAAAGAGTTGGGATGATACTGACAGTGATGAAGAAGCAGGTGAAATTGGAAATCTTGCTTTAATGGCTAAGGAGGCAAGCACTTCATCTACATACATGTCAGAGGTAAAGTTCATTGATGTTGAAATGATCTATCATCTTGGTGGTACTATTTCTTGTGCTCGCACTGAAAATGATAGAATAATTCTTTTGAACACAGCTCTTGAAAAGGAGATAAAAGAATTGAAACTTGTGCATGTTAATCAGAATGAACTTACTGAGAAAATTGCATTTCTTGAGAATAGGGTTAACTGTTATATTCAACTGGAAACCATTCTCAAGGAAAAGAATAGTGAGCTGAAGACTAAAGCTAATGCTTACTTCAACTCTTGTAAGACTGCTAAAGAAATTATCAATAAACAAAGTATTAGTCAGACCGTAGGAATAGGATATGACTATAATGAGTCTATTGGTAAATTAAGCATAAATACCCCTAATAGAGTCAGTGCTAAAGAAAGGGGTATTCCAGATGTGCTTAAGGGTATTGACAAACCTTTCTTTAGAGAGTCCCAGGCAGATTCTCTGAATGAATACTCTATCATCATTGCAGAGGAGATACTTGAAGAAGATATTGCTTTTGAAGTTGAACAGTCTAACAAGTGTATATCTGATATTCCAGTCAAAGTTGTTACAACTAAAAAGACTAAATTAGATATCCATAAGTTGGATCAAAACAACTGTAGTACTAACATGCCTGCTGTTAATTCTTCTCATAAAGCATGTGGTGTGATTAATTGCATGTCTTGTGCTTTCAATGTTATGTATGCTTATTTTAATAGTAAGCATGTATCTAGTGATAAGACTGCTCCACGTCAACATGTTAATAATAAGAAGCATGTTAAAGCTAAGACTACTATTCCTCCTAAGACTAGAATGGATTCATTTATCCCTAAGCCTACTCAGAAATGTGTTAAGGCTGGGTGTAAATGGAAACGCTCTTTTGTGAAAGAGGATGAAGTAGTTGTAGCTAAAAAGGTTGTTTTGCCTGACAAAGGCCAATTCTTTAAGTATGCCGGACCCAATCAAGTTTGGGTTCCGAGGAAGGAGTAATCAATTTGGTATTGCAGGGTGTGGAACAGGTAAACCGTGTTATGTGGGTTCTTGACAGTGGCTGTTCAAGGCATATGACCGGAGATAGAGCCCTGCTATCAAATGTGGTTGAGAAAGCCGACCTAGGAGTTACCTTTGGAGATAACATCAAGGGTATTACCAGAGGATATGGTTGTTTGAAGTTTGGAAATGTTATCATTCAAGATGTATCTATTGTGGAAGGTCTGAAGTTCAATCTTCTCAACATCAGTCATTTCTGTGACAGAGGATATGCTGTTTCCTTTGAGAAAGATAGATGTCCGATCCTTCACAAGAAGAATGGAAAGCCTGCTCTTCAAGGAGTAAGGAAAGGTGACTTGTTCATAGCTGATCTGCACTCTGGATCCAAAGATGAAGTAACTTGTTTTTATGCTAAAGCTTCATCTGATGAAAGTTGGCTATGGCACAAGAAGATGTCTCACCTTAACTTCAAAACCATGAACTCTTTAGTCAAGAGGGAATTGGTTAGAGGTTTGCCTCAGATGGAATTTACACAGGAAGGACTGTGTGAGGCTTGTCAGAAAGGAAAGTCAAAGAAAGCTTCTCACAAGGGCACTGACACATCATTAATAACTGAACCACTTCAGCTACTACACATGGATTTGTTTGGTCCAGTTAGTGTGATGTCCATGTCAAAGAAACAGTATGCACTTGTGATTGTTGATGACTATTCCAAATATACTTGGGTTTTATTCCTACGTACATTCCAAGGATGAGACCCCACAGATGGTGATTGATCATATAAAGTTGATTGAGCTGGATTCGAGATTCCCTGTTACAGCTATAAGGTCAGATAATGGAACTGAATTCAAGAATGCAGTCCTAAATGACTTTTGTGCTTCTAAAGGAATAACAAGACAATATTTTGCCCCTAGAACTCCTCAACAGAATGGAGTGGTGGAAAGGAAGAATCGTACATTGATTGAAGCTGCTAGGACTATGTTAAGTGAATCAAGACTTCCAAAATACTTTTGGGCTGAAGCTGTGAACACTGCTTGTTATACTCAGAATCGAACTTTAATCAACAAGGATTTAATGAAGACTCCTTATGAGATCATGAACAACAAGAAACCAACTCTCAAATACTTTCATGTATTTGGAGCAAAATGCTTTGTGCTTAAGGATGACAATGTGAAACTTGGCAAGTTTGAGGCTAAGGCACAAGAAGCTATTTTTATTGGTTATTCTAGAAGATCTTACAGGGTGTATTTGATTGATGGTCACCATGTGAAGGAAAGTGTCAATGTAACATTTGATGACACTAAACTCCCTAATATCCAAACAGAAGATTCATCTGAGAAACTGAAGTTTGATAACTTGCAAGACTCAGATTCAGATGATGAAGCCCCACCTGAGAATGTTGCTGGTAATGACAATAACAATGATGATAATAATCCTGGTGGTGGTGGTGGAAACATTGGTAACAATGGAGATACCACCAACACTGGAGAAGAATCATCAAGGCAATCAAGCAACAACTCAGGGGGAGGAAATAATGGATCTACTAGTCAGTCACAACACCACAATGAATTACATGGCGAATCATCAAGATCAAATCTTCTAAGACATACTGTATGGAATAGAGCTCATCCCTTTGAGCTGATCATTGGTGATCCAGGTGTTGGAGTTAAAACTAGAAGTGCTACTCAGAATGAATGTCATTATTTAGGGTTTCTATCTGAAATGGAGCCAAAGAAGACTGAGGAAGCACTGACTGATCCAGATTGGGTGATTGCTATGCAAGATGAACTCAATCAATTTGAACAACAGCAAGTCTGGAAGCTGGTACCCAGACCAAAGAACAAGAAAGTAGTTGGTACAAGATGGATATATAGAAACAAGCTAGATGAGGATGGAATTGTTACAAGGAACAAGGCAAGACTGGTTGCACAAGGGTATTCACAAGCTGAAAGCATTAATTATGATGAAACCTATGCTCCAGTGGCTAGACTTGAGGCCATCAGGATGTTCTTAGCATTTGCAGCTTACTCCAATTTTAAAGTCTATCAAATGGATGTTAAGAGTGCATTCCTAAATGGTGAGCTAGATGAAGAAGTGTATGTGGAATAGCCCCTGGCTTTGAAAATCAGGAGATGCTGGACTTTGTGTACTTTCTCTTCAAGGCTATCTATGGTCTCAAACAAGCCCCGAGAAAATGGTATGACACTCTCTCTGGTTTTCTTTTAGAAAATGGTTTTGTTAGAGGTATCATAGACAAAACTCTGTTAGAGGTACCCTAAAGATTCTGGTTTTAATCTTGTTGGATATACAGATTCTGATTATGCAGGTAGTGTTGTGGATAGAAAGAGTACCTCTGGGAGTTGTCAATTCCTAGGAGGTAGATTGATTTCCTGGTATAGCAAGAAACAACAAACAGTTTCCAATTCAATAGTAGAAGCTGAATATATTGTTGTTGTGCTCAGATCTTATGGATTAGGAATCAATTAAAGGACTATGGCTTTGCATTAGACAAAATTCCCATTTTGTTTGATAATACAAGTGCCATAGCAATCTCCGACAACCCTGTGCATCACTCGAGAACGAAGCACATTGATATCAGGTATCATTTTATCAGAGAGCATGTCATGAATGGAACTGTGGAGTTACACTTTGTACCCACAAAAGAAGAGACTGCAGATATATTCACTAAATCTGTTGACGAATCCACATTTATCAAGTTAGTTGTTAAATCGGGTATGTTAAACAGTCTTAGTGATTAACAATATATCTGTCATGTTTGTTCTTTCAAAAATTCATTTTCTCTTGTCATTTAAATGATATTTATTGCTAATTCTCATTTAATAATACATTCTTGTAAATTTTAAATAGTTCTGAATATTTTATTTTCTTTAAAAATATTTTTCTCATATTTTTTAAGTGGAGAAATGTATTTTTATTGAAAATATATTTATTTAGAATTATTTAGGTGTTTTTCAGATTGTAAATATTGTTGTTTAAATATTTCTGCAAGTTTATATTATTTTTATGCATTTCTATATAATTCTGCATATTTTTCTAGGATTTATGGAATTTTCTGTGAATTTTTCTAGTCTTTTATAAATATTTCATGCATTTTTATAAGTTTTATGCATTTTTCTGTAATTATTCTAATTAAATTCTAAGTTTTCCTAAGTCTTCCCAGTTTTAAACTAGGAAGACTACCGGGAAGACAAGAATTATTTCTTTTTGTTTTTTGTTTTTCCTTTCAGTTTTAAGTCTTTTCCTAAGTCTTCCCAGTTTTTGAACTAGGAAGACTATCGGGAAGACTTATCTTTTATTAGTTTATTTTTTGTTTTTGTTTTTTAATTAATTCCGAAGACTTTCTAGTTTGTACTAGGAAGACTACCGGGAAGACTATTCTAAGTCTTCCCGATTGTCTTCCCAGTACAATTTTTGTAAAAACGTTTGATAGTCTTCTAAGTTAATTTTAACAGTTATTTTCATATAAATATATTGTTAGGAATGAATATCACCTAGAAACTAGACAGAGGGGGGGGGGTGAATGGATAGTTTGATGAATTTTTGCTTTCTTGAAACTAAATATAAACTGTATATGATTATGCTATGTAATATGCAGAAAGTAAACAACACACACAATCACTTTAATCTACTTTGTATAAGCAAATTAAATACTACAGCTTTCCAAGAAATTCACAATCGAATTTCTGGCTTTTAAACAAGAACAATTTTTACTTGCTTGCTTACAGAGAAAAGAGCTTGAGATAAAAACTATGTGTGTCTCTCTTACAGCTTACAATTGTGTGTGCACAATATATATATATTAACCTATACAAACTAGGCACACACAATATTACACAGCTACCCCTTCTGAAAGTCCAACTTGTCCTGCCATAAGAAGTTCACTGTGTCAGGAAGGACCACCTGCTTTTCGGAGTCTCTTTCCCGTTTCTGTAGCTGCTTGTCTCTTATCTTTCTCTCCAAGTTTAGCTGTAGATTTGCCATCTGTTCTTTGGACCACCTTGCCAGAACAAATGCTTCAGTATTTGTCTCTTTTGATTCTTGGTTCTGTACCTTGATTTGTCTTGTTATAAACGGCTAAGTGTTGATATCGTGAACTCCACTTCATTCCTGACTTCGCGATCTCCCTAGTGAGGACTACGCGATATAGCCTTTGAGGACTTTGCGACATAGGCCATTTGACGACTATGCGACATAAGTCATTTCACGACTTTGCGACATAAGTCATTTGACGACTATGCGACATAAGTCATTTGACGACTATGCGACATAAGGCTTCTGAGGACTTCACGATCTAGGCTTCTTTTACTTTGCTGACTTCAACACTTCACAACATGAGTCTTGAGGACTTCTCGACATAGTACAAAATGGACTATGCGATGTAGCACTTCACGACATAGATATTGGTGACTTCACGACATAGCTTTCTTCTGACTTTGCTATATAATGCCTTAGACAAATTTCTGCAACTTATTTCTTCATGGCCTTATTCATTTCTATCCTGCTGCATGAACACTTCTGAACTTCTACCAGGACAATTATTCAATGGCCTATATACAATCTAGATGCAAGAAACTTTACTAAGCTCATTATAACTTTGAGCATACATGATCAAGCTAATGTTCATGAGAACAAGACAAGTACATATAGAGACCTATAATATATCCCAGTGATAGAACTCACTAGGTCATGTAATGTGACATAGTCACATAGTGTAGGCTTGTTAATAGTGGTATTCAGACATGTCTTGAGCCTAACAATCTCCCCCAAATTGTGAGTAAGATCCTTAGGCACAATTTCATGTCTGATAACAAGCCTAACTTACATAGAAGGAAATTAAGTAACAGAGAGGACAATTTATGAACATTGAGATCAGGAATTTGATTACATAGAAAAATTGAAAGCTTACAGATTATCTTTGTTGCTCAGCAGCTTCAGCTTCCAATTGCTTCTCTTGTAAATCATCATAAATCTTCTTTTTCCTTATCTCTTCTCTTCTTTTCATGTCTATGATGGCTTCTTGAAGTTCTTCTCTTGCAATCAGTTCTTCAATGAGAGGGGAGTCTTTTAGATCATCAATTACAGCTTTAAGAGCACTTTCCACATATGAATCCAGAAACTCCATCCTTATCTTGCTCATGCCTCCATTAGAATTTTTGTATTCCGCAACATAAGGATTTTGTTTTACCCTGCAAAGCCCTGTCTTTCTCAGCTCCTTTGCTCTTTCCTCCATTTCAGCCATTTCTTTCTCTTTCTGAATTATCTTCTCTTCATTTTCCTTTCTCAGGTTTTCTTCATAATCAACATGCATTTTCAAGAACCTGGCAATATCTATCTTCCATGTCCTTTCTTCTTTTTCTTCAAAATTCAGTAAGGCATTTATCCTTTCAAGCTCATACTTATAGAAATATTGCCAGCCTCCTTGCTTCATAATCCTTTCTCTTCCATCAGTGTACTTGATCTCTAGATGATCCAACTTCACTTTGACTTCAAAGATCCTTTGAGCCCTCAAAAATGCTAGGGCATCTTCATCATAGTCCTCATCTAGTGGAAGCACATTGATGCCAATAACATTTGTGAGTTTTCCAGTCTTCTTTGTTATCCTTATCCTTCTGGGTACACTCTTGATCTTCAAATGCTTCACAAGAGATACCTTTCTGGAACAAGGAGAATCAGTCTTCAGTGCCACATCACTTGGAAGTAGCTTCATTCCTTTTCCCTTCATCCACTGTAACACTCCACTAGCTGTGACTTTGTGGAAGTGTCTTTTTGATGTTTCTTTTGTGGCTCCTTCTTTCTTCTGTGGCAATTCAGGTTCAGAAGTCTTAGATAAAGATTTTGGAGGATCATTACTAATAGTACCCACCCTAGACTTAGAGTCTTGTGTTGTGGTTAAAGTACTGCTAGCAATGTCCTTGACTTGCTGAATTCCACTTCTTGTTCTCTTGGTTGTTTCCTTTGTCCCCTTAGAATCCTTCTTGTCATCATCAGCACCTTTTGTCTTCTTTGAAGATTTGCTCCTGCTACTGTCACTTGGTCCATCCTTATCACTCCTTGAATGAGATCTCCTTCTGTAGGTTTTCTCCTCATCATCATCCTCACCATCCTTCTTCTTGCTCTTTTCTTTGACAGATTCAGGAATGACTCCATGAATCAGAAAAGATTGTAGAGTGTGAATCATTTCTAGTTCCTCAGCTGTCCTAACTCCTCTCTTGGCTCTCAGAATTTGCAGCACCTGGTTGATCTTTGCATTGTTCTTCATTGTTAGGTCTGAGGGAATTACTAGTTGGTCAATATTGTTGTCTTGAGATAGACTTTGGTAAATTATTGTCCTTGGCTTGGATATAACCTCAGGCAATCTTTGGTTTTGGTTCATCTTCAAGTCAGTATAGAGACTTTCATTGTTCATCCCATGCTTTTCAATCAAATCCAGAATGATTGACAGCTCAGTAAATCTCATTTTCTCTAGAGTTTGAAATGCTAGGTGCCACAAGCAATTGTCCTTGCACACCATGATTATCTCTCTTAGATGGGCATCCTTGATTTTCCTTACTACAACTGTGAAGTACTTGATGCTTTCCTTGATCTTCTGTCTGTAAACCCTTGCATCTTCTTGAGCATTTCTGTAGATGGCTTTCAGAAACTCCAGGAAGGCCTCATCATGATAGATGTTTGAATTGGCAACTTCCTGTAGCTTGGCCTCTGTGATAACTGTAGCTTTGACAGGTTTAGCATTGGGAGTAGGTTGAGCAGGTTGAGGAGTTGAGATGTCTTTAGGCATTGTGGATGGATAGTAGGTGGTTGAGATTGTGCTCTTCTGGCCTACTGCACTTATGACCTCTACAGGGGAAGGATTATTGGTTTGATTGTTTCTTCAGAAATTTTGCCCTTGAGCTTCTGTTGCTTGGCAGGTACTCCCCCTTTCTTTTTCAGAATGACCTCCTTTTGTTTCTCCCCCTTAGGCTTGGAATCAGACAAGATGTCTTGAGCTTCCTCAGGGATAGGAAGGTTCATTTGTCTCATCATAGAAGTCAACATTTGTTGTTGCACCAGCAGGATATTGGAGGTGTTGTTGCCTTGGTCATCCAGCTTGTCATTGAGCTGGTTTAAGGATGTAGCAAGTATCCTGTTTTCATCCTTCAGAGATGCCACTTCTCTTTCTAGACCATCCACCTTGGAGAATAGTTGTTGAGACTTGAAAGAATTGAGAGATTGATCCTTGGTCTTGGCAAAGTCAAATTTGGAGATGTTTGACATAGGAACCTCATCCACCAATTTGTCACCATATTGATTCTTCCAAATAACATTCAGCATTGCATTAGAGTTGATGTTGGCCTTGACTTGATTTTCCAATGTTGTAGCCAGTTTCTTGATGTTGTCCGTGACCATGGCTAGAGAGAGATCCATCCTGTTGACATTAGAGTTGGTTTTCTGGATTTCCTTGAGGATGCCATCCACCTTGGGAAAATCAGAGAGATATGAGTTTCTTAGCTGAGTGAGGGATCTATCTGTCTCCTCCTGGATTGAATAAATCTCTGATTGAAGCCCTTTCCCAAGATAGTGCAGAGCCTTCAATTGATTCTTGTAGATGTCATTTACAGCATCATAAACTGCAGCAGGAGAGAGAGATCTTTTGCATTGGAGCCTAGAGAGGTGAGGTAGTCTTCTCTCAGAAAGGCTAGGGCATCCTTGAGTTTGATAGACCTCTTAGCATCCAACCAGGCATCCACATTTCCCTCTGGTTCAGCTGCATCCACTATCTTCTCCTGTTGGGCTGCAACATCCTCCTTGTGGCAAAGAAGAATAGCCTCATAATCAGCGTTTGGCAAGTTTGAGGTGAGGAGGTGTTGAGCTATTTTTGAGAACTCATCAATCTGTGCCACATGGAGATCTTGAATAGCTTCTTCTGTCATTTTGGAAGGCACAGTTGATGATCCTGAAGGCCTGTCATGTTGCACAGGCTTCGGCCATTCTGACAGAGTGGCCTGAGCCAAGTGAGAGCTAGTGCTAGGTACTTCATGAGATGTGAGTTTTTGAGTCTCCTCCAGCCTTGGAATGGCTGTAGAGACTGATGTTGTCTCCATTGAAATGGGATGTGTTACAACATCAGCCCTATTTGTCTGTGAAGACAGTTCCACATCCTTAAGGATGGGAGAATTTGGCATAGAGTCTCCAGTAAAAACTGGTGAATCCTCCATGTTTGTGTTGGTGTCATTAGGATATGCCCCAGCATGCATTCCCTGACCAACTAGATGTGGTTCCTGGGTGGTGAGCACAGTGTCATGCACCATGTCACTTGAGTTTGGCTCAATCACAGTATTGGATTGTGATTGATCAATGTCAGAAAAGTCATGTGAATGACTAATCTGTTGAGAAGAAATGTTAGATGTAGATTCTGGAAGAGAAGTGTGGTGTAGATTAGATTTTGGCAACTCCCCCTGAGAAATAGGAGGAGTTTCAAGTGTGATGTGCTCTCCACTCAATGTGTCAGCATCCTTATTTCTCCTAGGATCAAGAGTGAGTTCTTGATCCTGTGCAGACTCAGTACAGGTTGTAGTGGGGAGACTACTCTTTTCAATGCCAATAACCTGTTGGGAGGCCATTGACAGTAATAGGTGTACCCCTTTTTCCACATTTGAATCCTGTTGGGAGGATCCAGTGGTAGGTTTGGATTTGGATTTCTTACTATGTCTGGTGAGAGGTGACTCAGGATTCTCACTTTCTATCTCTACAGTTTCTTGAATCACTTTTAGGGGTCTCTTCTTAGTCTTCTTTTTAGTAACATCAGTCTTTTGGGAGACTGATGCACTTGGCTCCCTAATTTCTACAGATGTGTTTGCAGTGGGGTTGCTGGATGGGATAGGAAGGCTAGGGTTAGACTGTGTAGCTCCTTCAGTCTTAGCCTCCCCTGTCCAGGAAAGCTCATGGTATATTGGCTTAGCAATTTGATATGATTCAAATGTGTCCTGCATATGCTGGGTCACACTTAGAATCACATCAACTTGATTCCTTGTATCCAATGACCCAAATAGAATCTTGGACATGGACTTGGAATAAGCCATTTTAGTTTTATCTATACCCTCCAATTCATTGATATTTGCATCAAGATAGTTTAAAATAACTTGAAGGAAACGGGGGTAAAAGATTTCATTACCTCTACCACGAACTGTTCTCCCTAACCTCTGAGCCAATTCCTTGAGGATGATTGCTCCAACATTGATCTCCTGATTGTAGGCTAGGGAGTAGGCCAGCTTCACAGCAATGTGACTTATTTGGTCCCATCCTGTCTTCCTGCATAAGAACACCTTTTGGAGTGTATCAAAAACAAACGACCACTCCCTCCTGACATGCTTCTTGTTCAACTTAGCCATGTCAACCTTATCTGCATACTTGATGAGGTCCATGAAAGCAACCATTTCATCATCATTAGCTTCAGCAGCATGACCCTCAACCTTGAATCTCAGGGCTTCATTAATCTTTTTTTCGCCAAACTGGAAGTGCTTGCCCCCAATTGTGCAATTCACTTCCTGAAATGAGGTTCCATCGTCCCTCGCCATTGTTGCAACCAAGGCTGTTCTCCAGAACCCTTCCAACACATCGACATACAAAGTGGGGTTCAGGGTCAAGGCTTGGCGGAGGTATGAGGTGTTTAAGAACCGTACAAAGCACTTGTACCTGGGATTTGCCTCCGCCTCTGAGGGTATTGAGAGTAGATTTGTTTCTTTGGGAATGGTTAAAGGAATTGAGGATGATACTGTTTGAGATTTGGGTGCCATTTCAAAAGAGAGAGTGAAGAAGAGAGTAGAGAATTTGTGCTTAGGTTTGAGAGTTTGAGAGCAATAGACAAGATGAAAAGTTGTGAACGGTTAGAAAAGAGTATTTATATGATAGAGACACTGCGATATGGAGTTATGAATATGTACAGACTAATTGTATGTTGCGAAGTTAAAAATAGTCTGTACCGCAAAGTCTTGCAGAGTATATCGCATAGTCTAAAAATGAGCTATGTCGCAAAGTCTTAAAGGTGAAAAGATTTGGGGAGACTTTGCGATATAGTATAAATACCCTGTCTAAAACTCTCTTTTTGGAATTTCAAGCAATTTGTCAGACTTTTATCAAATTTTGAAATAAAATTAATTTAAATCAAAATTCTGTCAAATGTGGAGACTTGTCGATATGGTTATTCTAAGTCGCGAAGTCAAAGATGAACTATGTCGCAAACTCATGAAATGAACTATATCGCGAAGTCTCACAATCTCAACAGTTTGCGATATAAGTCTGTTTGATTTGAACTGTGTCGTGAACTCTGAAAATCATCTATATCGAGATGTCTCAAAAGCTCACAATTTCACCACCAAATATGATTTAAAAAAAATATGCAGTAAAATACTGAAATATTTATAAATCATATCTCAGCTAATTTTCACTCCAAATAAATAGAGCATTTAAACACAGTGAAAATTTACTGCTGCAACAATTAACTAGCATACTTACTTAGAACAACTAAATGAAGGATTGAGCATTCCAATTTCACTCACCAGTCTGTTGAAGACAGCTTCATTCAGAGGTTTAGTAAATATGTCAGCTAGTTGTTTCTCAGTTGGAACATAAGAGACTTCTATGGTACCATTTGCAGCATGTTCCCTAATGAAATGGTACCTGATCTCAATGTGCTTTGTAGTAGAATGATTAACAGGGTTGGCAACTATGGATATTGCACTAGTATTATCACACATCAGAGGAATGTGTTCTAACACTAGTCCATAATCCATGAGTTGATTTCTAATCCAAAGCAATTGAGCACAGCAACTTCCAGCAGCAATATATTCAGCCTCAGCTGTGGATGTTGTTGTGGACTGTTGTTTCTTACTGAACCAGTACACTAACCTTTGGCCTAAGAATTGGCAGCTTCCAGAGGTGCTCTTCCTGTCAATTCTGCATCCAGCATAATCAGAGTCTGTGTAACCAACCAGGTTGAACCCTGTTCCCTTTGGATACCATAGCCCAAGATTAGGAGTCCCTTTCAGATATTTGAAAATTCTTTTGATAGCCATCATGTGAGATTCCTTGGGATCAGACTGGAACCTTGCACAAAGGCATGTGGCAAACATGATATCAGGCCTGCTAGCAGTGAGATAGAGTAGTGACCCAACCATGCCTCTGTAAACCTTGATGTCTACTCTTTTGCCTTTCTTGTCTTCATCAAGCTTGATTGCAGTGGACATGGGAGTTTTTGTAGGGGATGAGTCTTCTAAACCATATTTCTTCAAAAGATCTTTGACATACTTTGATTGGTTTATGAAGATGCCATCCTCCTTTTGATGTACTTGCAAACCTAGAAAGTAGGTTAATTCTCCCATCATACTTATCTCATATTTTCTTTGCATCAACTTAGAGAACCTTTCACAGAGTTTTTCATTTGAAGAGCCAAAGATGATATCATCCACATAGATTTGAACAAGAATGATATCATTTCCATGCTTCTTGAAGAATAGGGTTTTGTCAATTGTACCCCTGGTAAATTGATGCTCAAGAAGGAATTGAGATAGAGTCTCATACCTGGCTCTTGGTGCCTGTTTGAGTCCATAGAGTGCCTTAAGCAGTCTGTACACAAAGTCTGGGAAGTTTTCATTTTCAAAGCCAGGTGGTTGAGATACATAAACTTCTTCAGCAAGATCACCATTGAGAAATGCACTTTTCACATCCATTTGATACACCTTGAAATTTGAGTGAGCTGCAAAAGCAAGGAAGATTCTGATGGCTTCCAGTCTAGCTACAGGTGCAAATGTCTCATCATAATCAATGCCTTCTTGCTGACAGTATCCTTTGGCAACCAGCCTTGATTTGTTTCTTATTACCACTCCTTCTTCATCCATCTTGTTTCTGAACACCCATTTGGTGTCAATAAAATTCTTTCCTTCAGGAGGTGGCACAAGCTCCCATACTTTGTTTTTCTCAAATTGATTCAATTCTTCTTGCATGGCAACAATCCAATCAGAAATCTTCAAAGCTTCTTCAACTACTTTAGGTTCCTCTTGTGACAGAAAGCAACTGTACAGACATGTATTCATAGTCGCCCTTCTTGTTCTAACTCCCTCACCAGGATCTCCAATGATTTGATCCCTAGTGTGGGCTCTGTCCCATTTCCTTGTGTGCCCCTGTTCATTTCCTTCATCTGTTCCAAGCTCATTTTGGTTGACAGTTGCATTCTCTTCTTCTCCCCCTGTGTTTGTGAACCCTTGCACAGGTGTTTGAAGAAGATTGTCAACTTCAAGAATTTCATTTTCTAGAACAGTTTGAACAGGTGGTTCATCTTCACTTTCAGAATCCTCAAGATAACCTTGATTCTCAAATCTTAATGGCACACTGTCTTGATCACTTGTTTTAAGTCCAGGAGTTTTCTTGTCATCAAAGGTAACATCCATGCTTTCCATGACTTTGTGTTGCTCAGGTACAAACACTCTGTATGTTGTCCTTTCCAGAGAGTATCCAATAAAGATACCTTCAAATGCCTTTGCATCAAATTTTCCAACATGCTCAGAGGTATCTTTCATCACAAAACACTTGCTTCCAAAAACATGCAGATGCTTGAAGGATGCTCTTTTTCTAGTCATTAATGAGTAAGGAGTTTTGCCAGACTTCTTATTGATCAATGTTCTATTTTGCACATAGCATGCTGTGTTAACAGCATCAGCCCAAAAGCTAATAGGTAGCTTTGCATCCAACAACATTGTCCTTGCAGCTTCAATGAGAGTTCTATTCTTTCTCTCAACTACTCCATTTTGTTGAGGTGTTCTAGGAGCTGAGAATTGTTGAGAAATTCCTTTATCTTTGCAAAACTCATACAATGTTGAATTTCTGAACTCAGTTCCATTATCACTTCTCAAAGCAACTACAGAGGAACCAGTGCTTTGTGCTTCTCTATCAACTCTCTTGATATGCTCTATTATGACTCGAGGTGCTTCATCTTTGGAGAATATGAATTCCACCCAAGTATATCTTGAATAATCATCAACCATCACTAGAGCATATTTCTTTTTGGAAAGGGACATTACATTCACAGGACCAAATAAATCCATGTGAATTAGCTGCAGAGGTTTTGAGTTTGTATTGAGCAACTTGTTCTTGTGACTAGATCTTTTAATCTTTCCTTTCTGACAAGCTTCACATGCTCCATCTTGCACAAACTCCAAGGCAGACATATCCCTGATGAGTTCTCTCTTGATTAGAGAGTTCATTGCCTGAACATTCAAGTGAGACAGTTTCTTGTGCCATAGCCAGAATTCCTCATTTGTGGCTTTAGTGTAGAAACAACAAATTTCTCCCTTGTCAGCAGCCTTGAGATCAGCTACAAACAGGCTTCCTTTCTTCACACCAGTTAGAACAACTTCACCACTTTCTCTTTTTGAGATTGAACAATGATCTTCATCAAATTCCACTTTGAAACCCCTGTTTGTAAATTGTCCAATGCTCAAGAGATTATGCTTCAGTCCTTCAACAAATGCTACATCTTCAATAATGACATTTCTAGATTTTATACTGCCATATCCCATTGTATAACCAATGTTGTCATTTCCAAAGGTTACTGATGGGCTAGCCTTTTCCTCAAAATGTGATAGCAGGGCTATATCACCAGTCATGTGACTTGAGCATCCACTATCCAAGATCCATATGACTCTTTTATTCCTGTTGCCCTGCATTCACAAGGTAACTAAGTTGTTTTTGGTACCCACACATGATAGGGTCCAGTTGATTTAGAAACATTTTTGTTAACAATTTTTTTGTCATAAGTTGCATTCATCACAGTAGAATACTTCATATTGTTTGTGGCTTTGGAGTTCACACTCTTAGGCTCACATGAAGTGTTCACCCTCTCAATCCTGATTGGGGATCCTGTCCTGTGAGTGTGCATGTGTGTGTGTGATTCACTAGATTGTGCAGAATCAAGTTTATGCTTTAGAGATAAACAGTTAGAAATCACAGTAACATAGCATGTCATGCAATTAGGCTTACCACAGAAGGAATCATGACTAGAGTTTATGCTAGCAGAATGGTTACTTAGGTTATCAACTTCAACATTCACTTGTTTGTTACACTTATGAGTCAAATGATTAACAGATTGACATTTCTGACATTGTTTCCTGGGAGCATTTGGCACATAAGCATAGTTGTTACCCTTGTTGACACCTACCTTACCATTTTTGTTTTGTTTCTTTTTCTTAACAACTTCTTTCTTTACTTTGGGACTCTTGACAAGATTGTCTTTGGTCTCTTTCTGACTGACAGATTTAGGAGGGGAAGAAGTGTCTTTAGCAGCCTCATCTTCTTCAAGAAGTTGTTGTTTGATAATCAATAGTTCTTCATCAAACTCAACAACACTCTTTTTGAAGATGGGATGTTCAACACTAGATAGAATGGTTGGGGAATTTTTGTTTGTAAAAGATTCTTTTCCTTTGCCCTTTGTCTTCTTCCTTCCTTTATCATTCTCATAGTCAAAACCAACTCCAACCTTGCTATCTTCGGTGTGTTCCTTGTGATGGGTTTGAATAAGTTCAGAGGAGTTCTTAAAGCTTCTTAGTTTCAATCCAGCTTCAGCAATTTGTTCCCTAAGAGCTTTCTCTATTTGTTCAGCACAAATCACTTTGTTTTTAAGATACTCAACCTCCTTTTTCAAACCATCAAGGTTCACAACCATTAACTCAAGTTCCTCATTCTTTTCTGTAAGCTCAAGATTTCTAGCAGTTAGTCTATCAATTTCTTCATTTGCTGCTAACATGCTAGTATGAATATTAAACATCTCAGTACTCATATCTTTAACAGTTTGCTTATATTGAAGGGGAGTCATATCAAGAGAAGTAAGAATAGGTACCTGACTAGAATCACCATCATCAGAAAATGCCATCAAGGCATAATTTGAGTACTCTTGTTCTTCTTCTTCATCAGAGTCATCCCAGCATTTTCCCTCAGCAATAAAAGTTTTACCCTGTTGTTTCTTGAGTAGAGCCTCATACTTAGCTTCAAGCTCTAAGTATGCTTTGTCCTTCTTGACCTGTTTAGGCTTTTTGCACTCAGTGGCAAAATGCCCAAGTTCATTGCAGTTATAGCATCTTATTTTGGACCTATCCACACTCCCAGATTTGTATCCTCCTTTAACTGCACCAGCAATCCCTTTTCCTTTGTTGAAAGAGTTTGAGCTACCTGGACCACCAACATTTCCACTATTGAATCTAGACTTGAATGGCTACTTCCTCTTAAACCTGATGTTAGGGTATCTCCTAGCCATATAAGCAAAAGATTTGTTTTCCATCTTGTCCAGTTCATCTATGTTGTAGAACTCATCCTCTTCAGGTAAATCATACACAACTTGAGTTTCATCACCAGTGTCATCACTTTCCAGTTCCTCAATCTTGACTTGACTAATTTTTAGAGAATCCATTCTTTGACCTAGATTGTCAGCAATAAGGGCACAAGAGGTATTGGCCACTAATCCTTGCTTTGCTTGAATAGATCTCTTTTGAAACAGCTCTAACTCATATGTCTTCAAAACACCATACAACACATCAAAACCAATCTTTGTTAGATCTCTTTCTTTAAGGGAAGAGATCCTTGGTTCCAAGTGATCTGGAAGAGTTAGTAAGAACTTCATATTGAGCTCTTCTGTCTCATAGTGTTTGTCATAGAGTTTGAGCTCGTTTATCAGCTTATTGAATCTCTCAAACACTTATGTGATTCCCTCTTTTGGCTGATCCATGAAGGCTTCATATTGTGAGACAAGAATCTGCTTCTTGTTCTTTCTTACTTCAGTAGTTCCTTCACAGAGCACTTCTATAAGATCCCACTTCTTCTTGGCACTAGTACAGTGAGCAACAGTGCCATACATGTTGAAGTCCATAGATTCACAAATGATAAGTTGAAGATGTCCATCCAGTGCTACTTTCTCCTTTTCAGGATCAGTGTATTTTGAGGGGTCTTTGGGCACATGTTTTCCTGGTACTATCTCAGTGCCATTGGTTGTTTCACCAATCTCGATCATTGGAATAAAGGGACCATGCTTTAGAATATCTAAATACATGGGGTTAGAAGCTTTGATGAAAAGCAACATCTTCTTTTTCCATAAACTGTAGTGCTCCTTGTTAAAGGGAGGAATCTTGATACTGCTCAATTTCTGTGAACTCATTCTTGATCTTTTCATGTTTGTACGTTAATAGCCTTCGCTCTGATACCACTTGTTAGGAATGAATATCACCTAGAAACTAGACAGAAGGGGGGGGGGTGAATGGATAGTTTGATGAATTTTTGCTTTCTTGAAACTAAATATAAACTGTATATGATTATGCTATGTAATATGCAGAAAGTAAAAAACACACACAATCACTTTAATCTACTTTGTATAAGCAAATTAAATACTACAGCTTTCCAAGAAATTCACAATCGAATTTCTGGCTTCTAAACAAGAACAGTTTTTACTTACTTGCTTACAGAGAAAAGAGCTTGAGATAAAAACTATGTGTGTCTCTCTTATAGCTTACAATTGTGTGTGCACAATATATATATATTAACCTATACAAACTAGGCACACACAATATTACACAACTACCCCTTCTGAAAGTCCAACTTGTCCTGCCATAAGAAGTTCACTGTGTCAGGAAGGACCACCTGCTTTTCGGAGTCTCTTTCCCGTTTCTGTAGCTGCTTGTCTCTTATCTTTCTCTCCAAGTTTAGCTGTAGATTTGCCATCTGTTCTTTGGACCACCTTGCCAGAACAAATGCTTCAGTATTTGTCTCTTTTGATTCTTGGTTCTGTACCTTGATTCGTCTTGTTATAAACGGCTAAGTGTTGATATCGTGAACTCCACTTCATTCTTGACTTCGCGATCTCCCTAGTGAGGACTACGCGATATAGCCTTTGAGGACTTTGCGACATAGGCCATTTGACGACTATGCGACATAAGTCATTTGACGACTTTGCGACATAAGTCATTTGATGACTATGCGACATAAGTCATTTGACGACTATGCGACATAAGTCATTTGACGACTATGCGACATAAGGCTTCTGAGGACTTCACGATCTAGGCTTCTTTGACTTTGCTGACTTCAACACTTCACGACATGAGTCTTGAGGACTTCTCGACATAGTACAAAATGGACTATGCGATGTAGCACTTCACGACATAGATATTGGTGACTTCACGACATAGCTTTCTTCTGACTTTGCTATATAATGCCTTAGACAAATTTCTGCAACTTATTTCTTCATGGCCTTATTCATTTCTATCCTGCTGCATGAACACTTCTGAACTTCTACCAGGACAATTATTCAATGGCCTATATACAATCTAGATGCAAGAAACTTTACTAAGCTCATTATAACTTTGAGCATACATGATCAAGCTAATGTTCATGAGAACAAGACAAGTACATATAGAGACCTATACTATATCCCAGTGATAGAACTCACTAGGTCATGTAATGTGACATAGTCACATAGTGTAGGCTTGTTAATAGTGGTATTCAGACATGTCTTGAGCCTAACATACATATATATATATATATATATATATATATATATATATATATATATATATATATATATATACATTACATACACGAACATTCATTTCTTTTGTGCCTTATCAGTGTTTTCTTTCTGTTCTAAAAACCCCCTTCGAATTCCTTCTGTGCAGAAAAGCTTTGATCATGTTCTTGATTGCTCAAGTTTTTACTTAGCAAAGCATTTAGTTCTCTCAAAATCACACAAATAAGTCGAATTGCTGTCCATTTTCTTTTAAAAACCATTCGACTTTGGTGTTCTTGCTTTTGCTAAGTAATTCTTTTTGTGTATGATCTTAGTTGTTTCTGTGTATTTTGAACTATGTGTGTGTTCTTGAGATCATTTACCCATTTTATTTGCATTTTAAAGTTTAAGTTCGAATTTTAGGATTTAAATTTAAAATTGGTTAATTTTGATAAAATTTTAATTTTCTAAAAATCCCTACAATTTTAATTTTGTTTTAAGTTAATTAAAATTTTGTGTTTTATCTAAATGGATCCTAATTTTGAACTCGTTTTAAATAACTATGTTGGGTATTTTGATCCGTCTAAATGCAAGGTGGAACGTTTCAGACCTTGGATTCAATTTTTAAATAGCGAGACTTGTGTTGGTCATGCTATTTGTGCCAATGCACTTCTTAAAATTGATCCTTTAAGGTTTTTGTGTTCAAGTGTTGTTATTGCTGAAGATTCAAAATCTTTTACTTTCAATATTCTAAACCAGCAATATACAGTTACTTTTGAGTTATTTTGTGGTGTTTTATATTTTCCAAAGGACAGGTTTGATCCCTTGCCCTCTGATGATGAGTTATCACAGTTCTTTGTGAATATTCATTATCAGGGTCCCTTACAAATGGTCAAATTATCTAAGAGTTTTGTTGTAAGGGAATGGGATCTGTTCTTTGATACAATAGTAAGAGTATTTGGTAACTGCACAAAAACAAATTTTCATTGCATTACCAGTCTTAATCAGTACATTGCTTATGCTATTGTATTTGGTCGTAGATTAAACTTTGTTGAGATTCTGTGGAACATAATGCTTAATAGGCTTGCTCACTCTAGGAGAGATTCTGATAATCATGTGAAAGTGAAGTGTTGGTACCCTCACTTTCTCACTCTTATCAGTAATCATCTTCTCACTGCTGAGCAGGTAGAACTGTTTAGGGAATCTAGATTTGAAACCTCTCCAACCACAGACACCAAATTCTACACCAGAATTGATGTCTCATCCAAATTCCTCAACATCCCTGTTCTTGTTTCACCATTGATGAGTCAATTCATTAATCTTCCTATCTTTGGTGAACAAGTTCCTGAGCCACATCCAGTTCCACTACAGGTAGTTATTCCTAACCCTAGATCTTCTTCTGGTACTTCAATTCAAACCCAAGTGGTTGTTAGGGCTGACCCAGAGATTGTTGAACCACAGTCTCTGACCCAGGTCATAGAGCCAAACAGAGAGTCAAACACTCCTGATACACAACCTGAGCCTAATGTACAAACCAGTTCAAGAAGTGTTAGTGAAGTAGCTACAAAGAGTGCTCCCACAGCTCTGTCTCCACCCTTAAAGAAAAGAAAAACCTATAGGGAGGCATCTGTAAGCCCATCTGTATCCTCTCAACAGGATATGGACATAGATATGGCCACTGAACAGTCTCTGGAGACATCCTCTCAACAAGGTGGATCTATTGAAATTCGCCATAGGGCCATGGCATCTTGTACTGAGTCAAGCACACTCCCATTACTCACAATGGGAGAAGATATCCATCTAGAAGAAACTCAGGACACCATGCAAGGAGAGCACTTTAATTTTGACTTTGAAACAGTGCCTACCATAGTTACGGTAGAAGTGCCTTCACAGGCATCAGAGGGAAAATCTGATTCTTCGCCACCAATAATAGAATCATTTTCTCCCCTCCCAGAGGGAACATCTCTGGCTCCCCTAAGGTATTTTTCACTCGCAGTTTATACTGGAGAAAGTGAAAGGCAACCTGGTGAGTCTGTCCCTGAAGCAATTCAGTATACAATGTCAAATATTTTGACAGACTCAACCAGGGATCGGGAATTGCGAACTCCCATTGCACCACCACTGACCTCTCTTGAAGGGGCTATGGTGATTTTTCATGCAGGTGCATCTACTGAGAACTTAGACAGACAGTTAGTTGTGAGAGACATGAGTCAAACACAGAGTAATACACAAGCACGTGAGTTGAGTGAAACACCACTGAGAGCAATTGAAGTGAGTGCACACACTGACACAAACACTACTTTGTTGTTGAACCAGCTAGCTGATCTACAGAGAAAGTTACAAGAAACCCAGGCTGAGAACAATCTTCTGAAAGCACAAGTGGTTGCACAATCTTCCACCTCTGTATCTAATCAGCTGGGTACTGTTAAAGATGACTTGCAAGGATTGAAGAATAATCTACTCCCGAAGCTGAATTCAATCCAACAATCTCAAGTACTGGTGGCTTCAGACATCTGTGATCTTACAACGTCAAATGCTCAGATATCGGAGAGTGTCAAGGAGATTGCTTCTATTTCTACCAAGGTGGACTTTATTCTGCAAACAGCTGATGAAAATCAAACGTTTAATGAAGAAAGGATGTCGAGGATAGAAGGAGGGATGGAGCATCTTAATGAAGGTATGAAGCACCTATACTATATGATCAAGAAATCACATCAACCTACTGAAGAGCAAAGAACATTCTTTGAGGGAGATGATGATGATGATGAGGATGATGATTCTGATGGAGGAGATAGAAAAGAAGAAGGAGAGATAAGGAGAACATCTGAGGTGAATCCTAGGGCTTCCAAAGCTAAATCTGTAGAGGATTCCTCAACTAAGGGGGATAAGGAGAAGCAAGGAGGAAACAGAGAAGCCGGAGGAGCTTCTGGAAAAGATAAGGGGAAAGGGAAAAAATCACTGGAGGATACTGTCTTTGATGATGCCTACTACTACCACGGTGAACAGGATGACTTCCAATTTGACACATCTGGTGATCTGGAGAAGACCATTCCTGAAGAAGCTTTTGGTGAGGAGGAGGTTGAAGAGGCAGCTAACTTTGATGATTGGGAAGATGAAGTTGACTTATACACTCCTGACCCTTTATTTCAAAAGGAGTTGAAGAAGCAACAAGCAGACCTCAGGAGAAAGGAGGATGAGAATGCTAAGGTCTCCGACATCATATCTCAAAATCTAAAGATTCAAAAGGCTGAACATGAAGACAAACAACGTCTTCATAGTATTCATGTCAAAGAAAGGAGATTGGATGTAAGGATGAAGCAGGGAAGCAAATGGGATAAGGCAATGGAGATGTTTGATATCCCTCAGAGAAGCACAAACAATGATGCTACTTTTCTGAAGTTGCTTGAGAAGATCAGAACGGTTAATCCAGACAATTCATTATACATGAAGGCATTGAAGGAAGATATCCTAAGGATTACGTTTGCATTTGATCAAGTGAGGCAAGAACTGTACATCTATATCTCAAGTGCTCTTGAAGGGTCATTCACCGTCTCTCTTGAACTACTCCAAAGAAGATCTCTCTCTGAATTGTGGATTCTAATGAGTAAGGTAAAGAGATCTTCTTGCTTGAACGAGCTTCTGTATGACCGGCTGAGAGATTCTGCTATGAAGGCCATCCCTCAAGTTGTGCACTTTCCTTATGAAGTTAAAATCTACAGAGGTACAACTTTAGAGACTGTGAGGCTGGATCCTGATTCTTTGAAGCTACAAACTGCAATGCAACTGGTGAAGTTGGAGAATCTTTTGAGAACTTCTGGGTTTACTACTGAAGAGAAGTCTGAAGTTGCTGATATGATTTCAGACTACTGCACGGAGAAAGTTCCAAGTTATGCTCAGATGAAGAACAGATTGAAGAAGATCACCACTCAACCAGTAATGCCTAGTGGTTTGGTTTCTGAAAGTGATCGTGTCCTTGACAAAGATCTTCTAGTCACCTTGCAAGAAGCTGAAGAAGGTGAAATTAGAGACTAAAGGCATGATGTAGTTAGCTCAATTTGTAAATGTTATATGTTTAGAGCTAGGTAAATCAAGATAGGTAAATGTATTCATATGTTCAGTCTAGAGGAACATCTATCTTGTATTTATCTTTATTGTTTGAATCTGGAAATTGTTATATTTAATCCAGAACTTTTTATTATTTGCTTGGCTCTTAAAAGTCTTATCTTTTCTTGTTTTAGTTGAGTTATCCTCTAGAGTATTTGGTTGTTATTGTCTAACAAACAAATAGGGGGAGATTGAAAGGCATATGTCTAGGCCTATTTGTAAACACTGAGGATTCTACTCAACTTTAATTAAGATGTAATAAGTAAATAATAAAAATCAAATGTCACAGGAATCTCAGAAGATTATATCTGTCAAAGAATGAAGATTAAAGTCATCTACAGACTTGAAGTGATTCTACATTGAAAGAAGATCAATTTGTTGATCAAGCCTCAGTGAAGTATTCAAGCTCAGTGGATTTATTAAAGTGACGGAGATTTCAAGTGGTGATAGCAAAAGATACCGATTACGGAGTTCTTGAATGAGAAGGAAGTGAATCACTGCTTAAAGTCAAACAGATAAAGAACAGACATTGCCATTAGTCACTCATGAACCAGACAGTGCATCGAGTGTCAACGTACTATTGTGTTTGTTATTTATCTAAGTTTTAAGTGATTCTAGAATTGTTTAAGAAGTCAACTAATTCTATTAATTCTCTTATAAATAATTAATACTATTAAGTAAATTATTTATTAAATTAATTCTGTAAAGAATTAATTTAATACATAATTTATTTAGTTAATTATTTAAATTAGAATAAAAATGAACTAGGAAGACTTAGGTTTGAACTAGGAAGACTTAGTTTATTGAACTAGGAAGACTCACAAGTGAGTCTTCCCGATTGTCTTCCTAGGGCAAATCAGAGTCTTCCCGATTGTCTTCCATGAACAAACATTGTCTTCCCGAGAGTCTTCCAAGTCCAAATTCACAGTTTTCCTCTAAGTCTTCCTAATGCAATTCTTTGAATTGCATTGCACGTGGGTTGGTTTAAAAGGAATGCAATGTGTTTTATTATATATAGTCAAGGCAGAAGACAGAAGAGATAATCAATTACATTACAACAAAAAGACACAGAAGATCAAAACTTTACATTCCTTCACTGTCTTAACTCCTCAACTGTCTGAGCATTCATTTTCTACCAGTGAATTAAATTCTTGTTTGTTTGTAACATTTAATCCTTGAGAATCAATTCACTTGTACTGCTTTGACTTTCTAGCGGATCATAATCCCTAGATTTTATATCGAACTAATTTTTAGTATTCGATCCTTTTTATTACAAAAATAGATAAATTCATGTCGAATTTATTCTAGGTTTGTTTTATCAAGTTCATTGTAATCAGTGATCAGAATTGTAACACCCTTCAAGTTTAATAGAGTTTTATTTAACTTGAATATTGTTTCAGTTTTATTCCGCACTAATTTGTTCTAAATTGTTAAATCTTTAAAAGGACAAATTCGATTAAACGGTATCGTTTGTATTTAACCCCCCTTCTACAAATATATCAGGACCTAACATATATATATATATATATATATATATATATATACAAAGAAACTAATAAGATCCTAAAAAATACAAAAATAATAATTAAAAAAAATGCAAAGAAAGGTTCAAAGTACTCCCCTAGTGCCGTATGAAGTGCTCTTTCAAAAGTGTTGCCGAAATTCCCTCTTATTTGATGAAATTGCTGGTCCAATTTCTTTATTAACTAGGCAAATCAACTTGTAACACTAACAACAAGTTGGTGGAGCGGTTGAGGTCTTTGTTTTGCATGCTAGAGGTCAGGGGTTCAACTCCCCACTCTAACATTTCCAATAATTTTTTGGAGAAAAAAAAAGGCCAGCCCTCCATCAGCTGATGTGGCAAATGATGTGGAAGCTAATTGGGCGTTGATGTGGTAACAGTTGGGCGCCAGGTGGATTACATGTGATAGTTGACATGGACATTGATGAGACGCTGACTGGACATTGAGTATGCTGATGTGTTGCTGACTGGACACCAGCTATGCCCAGGTGTAGTCACACAACAAACGAAGAGCTTGAAATATTATATAAGCAACAGAGAATTGCACATGCTGAACACAAAAAGCCGCACGCCCAACATAAGTAACGCGCCATAGCAATAAAAGAGGCAGAAATGTTTGCACGGTCCTCATAAATTTGACACGACCAACTTTAATTTTTTGTTTCGAACTTTTTTTTCTCTTTTCATTTGCCCACCATGCAAGACCCGTGTTCACCATGCGAATATCCCTGCTCCCTGACTCAATTTTTTTCTAAGTTTATCGTGCGTCATTCAAAATTTTCCATTCCTCCAATTTATTCTTGCATCTCATTAATTTTTTAGAACAAAATCATGGGTTGCCTCCCAAGAAGCGCCTTTCTTTAAAGTCTTTGGCTAGACATGGAACCGATCTTTCATATAACAATTTCACATTGTAATGTAAAATTCCGCATCAAATCTTCTAGTGGCCATTTAATTATCTTGTTCGGGGCCACGTATTTGACAACAAAATTCAGCTTGCTATGCTCATCAAAAGTGCCTTTAACATTGTACTCACGTCATATTTTCATACCCAACGTATAGATATCCTGAATATTTGAAATCATCCATTCACTACCTGAATCGTGCTTTTGTAGACCCTCCAAAAACAATTATTCCTTGCCAGGAGCTAAATCTGCTGAGATAATAATGGACAAAGTCAGAGATGTCAACCTTCTCCATTGCTCAAAAGATTCCATTGTAGTGTCCACTAACAAGATTTTCATGCCTAAGGAGCACATAATATCATGAAAATTTGACACATGCCGTCCAATGCCTATCTTGTTATTATGTAAAACCTTAAATAGATTTTCTTTCTTGTCCGGAGGTAACTCTGCGGAGATGATGATTGAACATGGTATAGAGGAGGTCGAATAAACTTCTTGAGAATGAAAGGACATCAACTTCAGTTTCAAATCAGGTGGTTCTTTAATAGATGCTTTTGGAAGTTTGACTTCTGCAGATAGCACTTCCAATGACTCGAAACAATGCACTGTTTCTGCAGTTTGTGAATTAAACTCCAACAAAGTTAGATTCTCCTCTTCATTATTTTAATATCCGGAATCTAGAATCATGGGCTTCTCCAAAAGATCTTCATAAGAATTTTTCTCTAATTTATCATAAACTAGAACATCCTTTACAGATTTTGTTGAAGAGTCCTCTACATATCCTTCACGATCAGATGTTGTCTGAGAGACCTCCACCTCTTTTCCACTTTCAGCAAACACATATTCAGAATGCCCTATCTGAACTTCTTCACAATTTTCAGTACCACTTGGTAGAGAACTTGGCGTTTGATTTTTTATCTCATCAACGAGATCTCGAACTTTATTACCTAAGTTCTTCATCGAATCTGATTGACTTTGGACAACATCTAGATTTTCAATAGCTTTTTTCAACAAATCTTTTACAGAACTGTATTGATCTTCTTCTTCAGATTCTAGTTATTGAGGTTGCTGGAAATATGGATAATTAGAATTCATTGATGAACTTCCAAGATAAGCTCCTTCATTGCTCCATGAATCATTCGGAGGTTGACTCCATGACTGATAGCAAGAATTGGAATATGGGTTACTCCAATTTTGATTACCAGCAAAGCAAATAGAGTCTGGATTGGAAGGACAGTAGTCATAGGTATGACCACTGCAACAATACACACACGAAACTCTGTCAACTTGACTTCGTGGTGGAAACTGTTGTTGCCATATAGGTTGATCCATTCCCATGATCAAATTCTTTACCATCTCTGACACGGAAGATAATCTAGCCTGCCAGGAAAGAAATTCTTGATCTCGAGCAGCACACTCTTCCTCATATCCCATATTCATTGCTCATGGAAAATACATAACTCTATGTTGTTAAACCTGACAAACAACTAGAATTATCCACGTAAGCACACAAAACAAACCAAACTGCAAGATGATTAACTTTATTTTGTTAAACCTGAGAAACAACAAGAATTATCCACGCAAGTGCCACAAGATAAACCAAATGCAAGATAATAAATTTTACAATAAACACTATAACAGTCCTCGGCAGCGGCGCCAAAAACTTGTTGCGTAAAATATAGATGTGCAAGTGTACACAATCGCAAACAAGTAATAGAGTAGTAATTACCAGTTATCGTTCCTCAAGGACTGTATTTTGTATTAATCGCAAGTAATATCTAACACTTTGGTTATCGAACACAAGATTTGAGTTTTGTTTTTATACTAACACTAATTAATTAATCAACTAAATTAACCAACTAAATTATACTAGCAAAGAGAGTTTTCAAATATGAGAATATAAGTCAGGATAATTACTGCCCCCTAACACATGAAAATCGGTAAAAGAGTCGCGTAGAACTATATCAAACCACAGTTCACTAGCTAGAATTCAATGGTCATAGGTTTCTCTCGAAATCACTATGGTATAATTCCTACCAAATAAACTAACATATGTCTATGCCAATTTACTCCTCAGAATACAATTAAGCACAAATTCACACAGCTATGCAAGGTCACAATATATGTCTATACCGTAACGATATTATAAGCATGCACCATTCAAGTTCTATGTCAATTAATTATAACTCTCTCGATATTATAATTAGCTCATTAACCCACTAAAGTTGATCAGACAATAGCAGGTATTAGCATGAAAAACACTTGAATGAATAAACTGTAGAACCGCATACAATATTCTTTAACAAAACACCAATAATCCCATGCTAGGGTTCCATAAAAATACCAACTTTATAAAAGTTAGTTCATAATCAAGATCTAAAAACAATCCAAGATAACCAACACATGTTCACAAGAAGAGATAAATAAAAGATATGAAAAAACAAAGCCAATTGAATGTCTTCAATGGCAGAATTCTTCTCCGTTGATGGCTTCTCCTCCTTCCTTGTGTGGCTTCATCTTTCTTCAATTCTCTCTCTGTATTAGGTCTGATCTATATATAATAATATATAATAAAAGTGTTTTTAATTATTTAATACAAAATACAAGGAGATTTTCCCAAACAGAATTGAATTCCAATAAAGAAATTCGTAACTGACTGTTGGGCTCTGTTTCTGGACTGATATAGCTGGAATTTGATATCAAGACCACTTCTAAAATAAATCCCTTCTCATAAGCTTTCCATGTGCTGTTTAATCGTCTGAATCGGACATATAGAACTCTAGTTATGACCCAAACAGTGTGGACTGCGCAAGTGGGTCATAAAATCCGAATTTTAATCAAATTAGTCTCCAACTCTTGCCATTTAAGCCCCAAGTCTTCCTTTATTAAAACTAAACTAGATTTATACCCGTGCAATGCACGGGATGCTTTATATATCATTTGTATATATTTTAATTTTGTTTAAATTGTTATTTTTAATTTTTCTAAAAATCTTACTCTGATTTAATTTCAACTTTATAAATTTTTAATGATAACCAAACTTGAAAACATATAAATTTCACATATATACTATATTATTAAAGCCGAAACATTAAAAGTTTTGGTTTTTGGTTTTCGGTTAGTTTTTGGTTTTCGGTACTTTTTCTAATTAATAAATTAATAATATAATCAAAAATCAGTAAAGTTTTATTCTACATTAATATTTCACTATATTTTACTACATAAAAATCAAATAATATTGAAATCTAATCAAAAAAATGAAAATGTGGGATCTAATTTGTTTAAATTTAAGATACACTGCTACAAATATACTTCTTTCTTTTTAGGATAACGAAAGCTACTACAAATCAAATCTTTTATGGAATTGTATTATTGGTAAGTTACCAAAATAGTAACTAGATGATTGACTTTTATAATTAAAATATATTGTTTTTCTAACAAAATCTACTCTTTTTCCAAAAATATCATTACAATTATCTTTAAATTAGAACATATTACCTTTTTATATTTGTTATTACTAAAATCTATGTTTTCCAAAAATATGAGGTGCAATCCTTACTTATTTATTTTAAAACCTATTTTAATACTCTATTTAATAAATAATAAAATAATATAAAAATAGTAACTAACTGATTACCTTTTATAATTAAAAAAAATCTAACAAAATCTACTCGTTTTCCAAAAATATCACGACAATTACCTTTAAATTAAAACATAATATCTTTTATATTTGTTATCACTGAAATCTCTATTTTCCAAAAATATGAGGTGCAATCCTTACTTATTTATTTTAAAATCTATTTTAATACTCTATTTAATAAATAATAAAATAATATAAAAATATTAACTAGCTGATTGCCTTTTATAATTAAAACATTTTTTTTCTAACAAAATCTACTTATTTTCCAAAAATATCACAGGCAATTACCTTTAAATTAATATATATTACCTTTTGTATTTGTTATCACTAAAATCTCTATTTTCCAAAAATATCAAGTGCAACCCTTACTTATATATTTTAAAACTTATTTTAATACTTTTAATTATTTTAAAAAAACTTACCTATTTTAACAAGTGGACGTATTTTTTTAACAAATACAATTAATATAATTAAAACACATCATCACTAAAATCCTTATTTTCCAAAACTATGAGGTGCAATCCTTACTTATTTCTTTTAAAACCTATTTTAATACTCTATTTAATAAATAATAAAATAATAGAAAAATTGTAACTAGCTGATTGCCTTTTATAGTTAAAACATTTTTTTCTAACAAAACTTACTTCTTTTCCAAAAATAGCCCGGGCAATTACCTTTAAATTAAAATATATTACCTTTTATATTTGTTATCGCTAAAATCTCTATTTTCCAAAAATATCAAGTGCAACTTATATATTTTAAAACCTATTTTAATACTTTTAATTATTTAAAAAAACTTACCTATTTTAACAAGTGAACGTATTTTTTTAACACATAAAATTAATATAATTAAAACACATCTAAAAATATTACGTGCAATTACTTTTTTATAATTAAAACATGTTAACTTTTCTATTTGTCCTTATTAAGAAAACTTACTTATTTTAACATGTCAACGTATTTTTTTTAATAAATACAATTAATATAATTAAAACACTTCTAAAAATATCACGGGCAATTACTTTTTTTAATTAAAACATGTTAGATTTTCTATATGTCCTTATTATTAATATTATTTTATTATAAAATAATATTAATAATACCTCATTTATCTTCCTCGGTCTCATTTGTATTTTTTTTTATATTTTTTATGTTCCAATGAATATTTAAGTTTCTCATTTTATAATTTATCATATTAATTTTTACTTTTATTTTAATATTTTCCGTTCACATTAAAGTTTTTAGTTTTAGTTTATGTCGTATTTTTGAAATGATACTTGTTTTTTATTTTTATATTTTTAAAATCACTATTTGTTTGTAATCATTTATTATTTTCCTAAATTTAACTTTGATAATTTTAGTTTGCTATTTGTTTGTCTTATATCAAGTTATCCCATTTTTTATTTAATTTAGTTTGTTATTTGTTTACTTTAATAATTTAATTTTAATTATTTTATTTATATACTTATTTTTTTGTTAAAATATTATATAGCTAAAGATATACTGATCATACCATCTCATAAATTAATTATTTTTGTATTATAGTTATCATTTTCTTAATTTTTTTGAAACAAATAAACACCAATATTATTTTTTTTATATTATAGTTATTATTTTAATTTTATTTTTGTTGTAATTATATTAGTAATCACAAGGTTAAACATATATAACTCATATTTTAGATTTAAGTTTTATCTTTAATTTCTTGTTGATTTATAGTGAGAATAGGACATTTTAGTTATCTTTCTATTTAATAATTTGAATTTCATACAAATTGAGATTTTGTTTTATTTTTAATTCAAAATAAGAAATATATTTGTAAATGAACCTAATTTACATTAAAGTAATACATATGCAAATATATATATATATATATCATTTAAAAATTTATCTTTAATTGTTTTTAGCTAAATATTGACCATAATTTGTTGATTATTAATTTCAAGATTTATCTTTTCTGATTATAGATAATATTTATATAACTTTTTAGTTTTTAAAGATCATTGTTTGATCTTCATTATATTTAATTATAATTGTATTCTTTGTTTTAGTGATTTTTTGTTTCAAAATATTAAATATTTGTTGGAGCATGGTGATTATAATGTTAAGTATATCTAACCTTTATTTTATATTTAAATCTTATTTTAAATTATTTTCCATTTTCTATATGTGGGAGTATGAGCTTGTTTGGGTAAATTTAAAATTATTGCTTATAAGTTAAATTGCTTTGTATATATTTTAATTTTGTTTAAATTGTTATTTTTAATTTTTCTAAAATTATTATTATGATTTAATTTCAAATTTATAAATTTTAAATGATAACCAAACTTGAAAACATAT
The DNA here is from genome assembly GCA_030848705.1 of Heracleum sosnowskyi. Classification (NCBI taxonomy): domain Eukaryota; kingdom Viridiplantae; phylum Streptophyta; class Magnoliopsida; order Apiales; family Apiaceae; genus Heracleum; species Heracleum sosnowskyi. Next base: position 1,003,059 of record JAUIZM010000030.1, read on the forward strand.
AAATTTCACATATATTTTATTTAAGTTTATGTCGTATTTTTGAAATGATACTTGTTTTTTATTTTTATATTTTTAAAATCACTATTTGTTTGTAATCATTTATTATTTTTCTAAATTTAACTTTGATAATTTTAGTTTGCTATTTGTTTGTCTTATATCAAGTTATCCCATTTTTTATTTAATTTAGTTTGTTATTTGTTTACTTTAATAATTTAATTTTAATAATTTTATTTATGTACTTATTGTTTTGTTAAAATATTATTTAGCTAAAGATATACCGATCATACCATGTCATAAATTAATTATTTTTGTATTATAGTTATCATTTTCTTAATTTTTTTTGAAAAAATAAACACCAATATTATTTTTTTATATTATAGTTATTATTTTAATTTTATTTTTGTTGTAATTATATGATATGGTTAGAAAAGTAATTATAGAAATATAATTGACAAGTCAATGGAAATGCCGATATTTAAGGCCCGACACCCTAATTATTCATTAATTTCGTAATTAATGAATAGAGAAAATATACAGCTCATAAAAAGAGTCCAAAATATGGTAAATTCATCAAAGAAGGATCCGGAATCCCAATTAAAGGCAATTAATGAGTCATAGCCTTTATCAACAAGGAAACGAATTCTCCAGCAAGAAATACAATGTTTATCCAATATCAAAAAAGAGACTTATTCGCTAAGACTCCTAAACATACCATAAATACTAGGCTCTAGACGCCTATATAAGGACCCTGATCCTACAATCAGAACTACGTTTTGGGCACAGCTCCATACGTCACAACGCCTCGAAGGCGCAACAAGCCACAAAGGCACCCCTAGAACTACGTTTTAGACTTCATCCTCGAATAAGGACATACAAGTCACTACGTCCTTGGTGTGCCCCTACCGCCATAGCCCCGAGGGCAACACCAAGAACTACGTCTTTGGCTTGATTCTCAATAACGAATTGAGATACGTAGGCATCTTGTGAGGACCGATTTAGTCTCGAAACACAAGTGCAGCCATAAAAGCTCGAAGCTCATTAAACCCTCGCATTAAATTCGTAAGCTCAGATTTTATTCCACAACATTTGGCGTCGTCTGTGGGAAGACAACATCAACCATGCCAAACACACGAAGAACAGCTCGAGATACTCAAACTCCTGAGGATCGCCCTGTCACCTCTGAGGCTGATACTCACGGAAATCAACCACCACCAACTACTGGCACTCAAGGGAAGAATATCCCCACCAAAACTCAAGGACCAGAAATCCCAATTTCGTTTGAAGGGAAGAACCCCTGCAGATGGTCATTCATGGATCTAATCCACAAGAGACCGTTCACCAGCAACCAATCTCGACTTCTCCACTCATCATGAATGCACCGAGAAGCCTTCAACTCCATACTACTGATCTCCCTCAATACGTGAATCAGACTTTGGGGATGCCAAGCTATGGCATGCCCCCTCGACCCATGGCGGGCGGTAGTGGAACTAATCCAATCTACCATGAGGCATATGTGCCCCCATTATATTCAAGGTCTGGGACCCCAAAATCAACAAACTCGCCAGACCCCTTTCGTTCAAGATTACTCGGGCCCATACACCGAGGATGAGGGTTATACAACTGGAGAGGATGTCGCCCCAAGAAGGAGACGTTCTTCCCAGACAAATCGGGATCAACCCCCAACTACTAAGGAGAAAATTGCAGCCCATGAGGTAGAGACTGCAAGACTCAAGAAACTCCTTGTTGAGGAGGAGGACACTCAATCTCAAGGCTGAACGACTGAAGGGATCCCGATAATCAACTTAGATCCACCGGCAAGAAGAACCAAGAGGGCCGAAGCCCCAAGGGGTGATCCTAGTATTCTGTTGCCCCTCGGAGATCCTAATGATCCAACACCACCCTTCACTCAAGACATCATGAAAGCCAACATCTCTAAAAAATTCAAGATGCCGACGATCAAGGCTTATGATAGAACGGGAGATCCCGTAAACCATGTGAGAACCTTCTCCAACGCACTGCTGTTGCAGCCAACCAATGATGCAGTTAAGTGCTGAGCGTTTCCACAAACCCTAGCAGGCATGGCACAACGTTGGTATAGCCGCTTGCCTCCCAATTCTATTGGGTCCTTCAAGGAATTATGCAAGGCTTTCATCAACCAATTCGTAAGTGGGAGAGTGCACGAGAAAAGCTCTGCATCCCCCATGGCAATTCAGCAAGAAAAGAATGAAGCTTTAAGAGATTACATTAATCGATTCACTAGAGAGGCTCTAAAAGTCCCAGACTTGGAGGACAAAGTGGCTATGATAGCCCTGCAACAAGGAACTACTGATGACCACTTCAAAAGGTCGTTAGCTAAACATCCACCCGAGAGCATGCTGAAGCTCCAAGATAGAGCCGGAAAGTATATCAAGGCTGAAGAAAACATGAGAAAGTATGAACCCACTGCTAGCGGTAGTGGAAACTGTTAGGAATATGTTGTTATTGATGATAAACATAAAACACTTAGTAGAATTTGTGTAAAGTCATTTTGTAGCTGTCAATGAAATGGCATGCTTTGCAGCATTCCGTTGACAGGAAGCTCATCAACGAAATGAGTGATGTAGCAATTGCACTGTACAATACTTCTAGTTTGATATGCATTTCATTGTAGATATTGGATAGGTTTTCTAAGTCATGTTGACTAAGTACTAGATAGGCAAAATAGGTTGGTTAATTGTAAATATCTCATGCCTTGTAATTTTGCCTAAGTGAAGACATGTCAACGGAATGAAGATTACTCTGTCAACGGTATGGAGTTTACTCATCAACGAAATGAAGAATAAAGCTATCAACGAAACACATCTCCCTGCTATCAACGAATCATTATTGCTTTTGTTGCCCAGTAAATAACAATTGTAGAAGGGGGTTGAATACAATTGTATAAGATTCTCGACTTTATATAACACAAATATGAAAGATCAATAACAATAACAATAACAGCTTTATTAACTTTGATATAAAACTGTTACAAACTCTCTTAAGAAATTCTGATGTTCTTAAGAGCTGCTAACTTACAAAAACTCTCTCAAGAAATTCTGTTCTTAAGAGCTTCTCTCCGATTATGTTCTCTCTCGAATGAATACATAAATCGAAACCAAAACTGTGTTTATATAGTGCACACAGCTTCTCTATCAATAACAAGATAAGTCCTAATCATAACAAAGATAGAAACATATCTTTAATCGATAGCTGCATTCTACAAACCAGGAACAAACTTCCATGTTTATCTAGACTCCAAATATAACTCGAAGTAGGAATCCTGATCAGCTTCAAGTCCTGATGATCAAACCTGATCATAGTCTGAGTAGGAATCCTGATGATCAATAAGATACTGACGCTTGATCAAATACTGATGACCATGCAATACTGATGACGTCAGCAATCCTGATCAGTTGAGTCTAGCTTCTGACGATCATTGAATTCTGATCTAACAATCTCCCCCAATCTCATACTTTGTAAAATAAAGTATAGATTCCAAATATTCAATGATGTCAAAAACATGTATCAAAATGTACAAGTATCTTCAGAAACAACTTATCTGTTTTAAGCTTTTTGATAGAACAGATTCATCTTCAAGAAATTGGATAATAAACTTTCTTCTTTTTCTTCAAGAATTTGAATCAGTCTTTCCTTAAGATTTCTGAGTTCTTCATCTTCCTCATTAATCTGGTAGATAGCTGCTCTGAGATTCTGTATGGAGTTTCTCTGTAGACTGTGCTCTTCAAGCAAAAGATAAGCAATTTCCTTCCCATCAGGATTGAGAGAAAGATGAGTCATGCCAAAATTTACTTCTTTAACAGCAGTACCCCTTTGCATTTCCACATCCTGACCTCTTTGATTTAAGTACATGGGAGTATAATTACCATCGAAATTACTGTTTCCATCCAGTCTTCTTCTTATAGTTGACAAAATCATGTCACTCCATTCTTTGTACACTTGGTTCTTCCATCTTAACAGATAGTGAACATATTTCAGTTCCTGTGTAGTTTTCATCAGCAGATCTTGAATAGATAGAATCTTCACACTACCATCTTTCATGAAGTACAGAAGCTTTTCTTTCTTTTCAAAACCATCATGACAATCTATAACTATATCAACAGCTAATAAATTGTTCAGGTTTTTAGAAGTTAAAGTACCTCCAATTTCTGTCAAGGAGTAAGGATCAACATATGACATATTCAGATATTCACCATCTCTGTGTCCAATACCTCCTCTTGAATTACTTGACAATTGCTTCAGATTCGAAAACATCTTTAACCAGAGTGTTTTTGATCTAGCCATATCAGACAAATCAACAACACTTGAAGCGCTTGTAATAATTCCACCAGACTGAAAATTGATAGGTGTATCACAACTTAATGTGCTAATATGTTTCCACTTCTTGTATTTCTCCTTTTCATGAGCGTAGCTTCTTTCAAGTAAAGATTCTTGTCTTCTTGAATTTCTCCATTTTCTTTCATTTGAAACTTTAAGCCTTTGTAGATAGAGATTGAAATCTTCATTTGTTCTTTTTGTAATATCTCTTCTTCTGGCTTCTTCTTCTTCATCTACTTCTTTGTTGTGACAATCAACAACAGTAGATAAGATTATCAAATCAACCTCTTGCAGAATTTCAGATTCGTCAGGATCTTGAATATTGTCAGGATTAGAATCTTCAATTTGATTTGTATTGCTGAGAGTTGATTTACTTGATTTTCTTTTCAATTCAGGTTCTTCTTCAACAAATTCCTTGTCTTCTTTCTCCATGATATCCTTGATAACAGGATCTATTAGATTTTGTGAAGCTTCAGGAATTTCTTCAATTCTTAATGCTCTAGACCTTGTCTGTCTAGGTACTGTTTGAGTTGAAGAACCTCTTCTATTTCTTCTAGCACCTCTCCTACCTCTGCTTCCTCTACCTCTAGCAGAAGCAGTATAGCTTTCCATTGTCTCTCTTTGTAGTCTCAAGAATTCTTCATGTGAGAGATCTGGATATTCTTCACTTGCTGTAGAGAGTGCTTTTCTGGCAAATAATTGTTGAACTCTTTTATCAGTGTGATAAAGAGTAACAATTCTACCGTCTTTTGTAGAAAACTTCTGGAATAAATTTGATGCATCTTCAGGATTATCAATAATTACATCTTCATCTCCTTCAGGAATTGTAGCAAGAATGTGTCCATGACCAGGTGTCAGGATTTGATTTTCCGTCAGGATCTGAGATTGCACCAATGTTCTTACTGTCTTAACTCCAGAATCAGAAACATGAGTTGACTGCGTAGTCTGACTTTGAGAAGTTTGAATTGTAGACTTCAAAACCCGCAGCATCAGAGGTTTCTCCTTGTATCACTTTGTCACCACCATCATCTCCAGTATCATCATCATTATTTCTTAATACTAGATCAGGTGTACATTTTGTCTGAATAACCTTCTCCCCCTTTTTGACATCAGGATTTGACAATAATTGCAAAATTAAGGAAAGAGAGGCTTGAATTTCAGTTACCTTAGTATCCAGAGAATCAATTCTTTGATTGATGGAGGTTTGTTCTGAAACAACAGATTTCACTTGGGATTCCACTACCCTCAGTTGTAAAGTAGTAGGCACCTTTGTAAAATTATTAAAGATATCAGTCCTCACTTTTTCAGTTGAACCCTTGATAGAATCAATCTCACTTTTCAGGCTTTTGGATAACAGAGTAGTAGCCTTCAGATGATTCTTCAAGTCTTGATTCTCTATAGACTTCACTGCATTATAGGCATGTTCAATAGCAAAAGAAAAACTGATAGATTCATCAGAATTGTGCCATGAATTGTTCCATTCATTCTGTCTAAATGCCTCTGCAGGATCAAAGGAAGGAGTAGAAAAATCTTGTCTCTGATCTTTCCCAGTGAAAGCATTGCTAGCCATATATGTACTTGATGAACCAAAATTAGTTCCAAGACTAATCTTGAGTGCTGTAGCAAGCTGTTCCTTCTCTTTTCTATTCTCATTATCATCATCACTATCATCATCAGAATTATCATCATCAGAACCATGAGATTTATCAGGATCAGGAATTGCAATACCTTTCAGTTTATCCTGAGATTCTGAGATAGGATGATCCATTGGTCTTGAACGAAGTGGCTGTATCAAAATAGGCTCAGTATCAGGAGCACCACTAACGTCAGGATGAACATCGTCAGGATTTGATATGCTTGCATCAGTATTTGCTACCTTTCACCTTCTTTGTTTTTCAATGGCTGCCAACAATCAAAACAACATACCCGATGAAGAACTTGATAGAATTTGGCAACAAATGGATGAGGCTCTTGCTGAGATGGAGCCACTGTTAGGCTCAAGACATGTCTGAATACCACTATTAACAAGCCTACACTATGTGACTATGTCACGTTACATGACCTAGTGATTTCTATCACTGGGATATAGTATAGGTCTCTAAATGTACTTGTCTTGTTCTCATGAACATTAGTTTGATCATGTATGCTCAGACTTATGATGAGCTTAGTAAAGTTTCTTGCATCTAGATTGTATATAGGCCATTGAATAATTATCCTGGTAGAAGTTCAGAAGTGTTCATGCAGCAGGATAGAGTTGAATAAGGCTATGAAGAAATAAGTTGCAGGAATTTGTCTAAGGCATTATATAGCAAAGTCAAAAGAAAGCTATGTCGTGAAGTCACCAATGTCCATGTCGTGAAGTACTATATCGCATAGTCCATTTTGTACTATGTCGAGAAGTCCTCAAGACACATGTCGTGAAGTGTTGAAGTCAGCAAAGTCAAAGGAGCCTAGATCGTGAAGTCCTCAGAAGCATTATGTCGCATAGTCATCAAATGACCTATGTCGCATAGTCATCAAATGACCTATGTCGTATAGTCATCAAATGACCTATGTCGCATAGTCGTCAAATGACCTATGTCGCAAAGTCTTCAAAGGCTATATCGCGTAGTCCTCACAAGGGAGATCGCATAGTCAGGGATAAAGTGGAGTTCACGATATCAACACTTAGCCGTTTATAACAAGACAAATCAAGGTACAGAACCAAGAATCAAAGGAGACAAATACTGAAGCATTTGTTCTGGCAAGGTGGTCCAAAGAACAGATGGCAAATCTACAGCTAAACTTGGAGAGAAAGATAAGAGACAAGCAGCTACAGAAACGGGAAAGACTCCGAAAAGCAGGTGGTCCTTCCTGACACAGTGAACTTCTTATGGCAGAACAAGTTGGACTTTCAGAAGGGGTAGCTGTGTAATATTGTGTGTGCCTAGTTTGTATAGGAAAATATATATATCGTGCACACACAACTGTAAGCTGTAAGAGAGATACACATAGTTATTTGCTAAGCTCTTTTCTCTGTAAGCAAGCAAGTTCAAACCGTTCTTGTTTAGAAGCCAGAAATTCGATTGTGAATTTCCTGGAAAGCTGTAGTATTTAATTTGCTTATACAAAGTAGATTAAAGTGATTGTGTGTGTTATTTACTTTCTGCATATTACATATCATAATCACATACAGTTGTTTACTTAGTTTTCAAGATCGAAAAATATATCAAACTATCCATTCACCCCCCCTCTGTCTAGTTTCTAGTGGTATTCATTTCTAACAAGTGGTATCAGAGCGTAGGCTGTTAACGTACAAACAGGAAAAGATCAAGAATGAGTTCACAGAAACTAAGCAGTATCAAGATTCCTCCCTTTAACAAGGAGCACTACAGTTTATGGAAGAAGAAGATGTTGCTTTTCATCAAAGCTTCTAACCCCATGTATTTAGATATTCTAAAGCATGGTCCCTTCATTCCAATGATCGAGATTGGTGAAACAACCAGTGGCACTGAGATTATACCAGCAAAACATGTGCCCAAAGATCCCTTAAAATACACTGATCCTGAAAAGGAAAAAGTGGCATTGGATGGACATCTTCAACTTATCATTTGTGAATCTATGGACTTCAACATGTATGGCACTGTTGCTCATTGTACTAGTGCCAAGAAGATGTGGGATCTTATAGAAGTGCTCTGTGAAGGAACTACTGAAGTAAGAAAGAACAAGAAGCAGATTCTCGTTTCACAATATGAAGCCTTCATGGCTCAGCCAAAAGAGGGAATCACAGAAGTGTTTGAGAGATTCAACAAGCTGATAAACGAGCTCAAACTCTATGACAAACACTATGAAACAGAAGAGCTCAATATGAAGTTTCTACTAACTCTGCCAGATCACTTGGAACCAAGAATCTCTTCTCTTAAAGAAAGAGATCTGACAAAGATTGGTTTTGATGTGTTGTATGGTGTTTTAAAGACATATGAGTTAGAGCTGTTTCAAAAGAGATCTATTCAAGCAAAGCAAGGGTTAGTGGCTAATACCTCCTGTGCACTTATTGCTGACAACCTAAGTCAAAGAATGGACTCTCTTAAAATCAGTCAGGTCAAGATTGAGGAACTAGAAGTTGAAGACACTGGTGATGAAACTCAGGTGGTGTATGATTTACCTGAAGAGGATGAGTTCTACAGTATAGATGAGCTGGACAAAATGGAAAACAAATCTTTTGCTTATATGGCTAGGAGGTATCCTAACATAAGGTTTAAAAGAAAGCAGCCATTTAGGTCCAAGTTCAATAATGGAAACACTGGTGGATCTAGTGGCTCAAACACCTTCAATAAAGGAAAAGGGATTGCTGGTGCTGCTAAAGGTGGATACAAGACAGGAAGTGTGGATAGGACCAAGATAAGGTGCTATAACTGCAATGAACTTGGGCATTTTGCCACTGAGTGCAAAAAGCCTAAACAAGTCAAGAAGGACAAAGCATACTTAGAGCTTGAAGCTAAGTATGAGGCTCTACTCAAGAAACAACAGGGCAAAGCTTTTATTGCTGAGGGAAAATGCTGGGATGACTCTGATGAAGAAGAAGAACAAGAGTACTCAAACTATGCCTTGATGGCATTCTCTGATGAAGGTGATTCAAGTCAGGTACCTATTCTTACTTCTCTTGATATGACTCCCCTTCAATATAAGCAAACTGTTGAAGATATGAGCACTGAGATGTTTAATATTCATACTAGCATGTTAGTGGCTAATGAAGAAATTGACAGACTAACTGCTAAGAATGTTGAGCTTACAGAAAAGAATGAGCAACTTGAGTTAATGGTTGTGAACCTGGATGGTTTGAAAAAGGAGGTTGAGTATCTTAAAAACAAAGTGATTTGTGCTGAGCAGATAGAGAATGCTCTTAGAGAACAAATTGCTGAAACTGAACTGAAACTAAGAAGCTTCAAAAACTCCTCTGAACTTATTCAAACCTACCACAAGGAACACACTGAAGATTGCAAGGTTGGAGTTGGTTTTGACTATGATAATGACAAGGGAAGGAAGAAAGTCAAGGGCAAAGGAAAGGAAACTTTTACAAACAAAAATGCCCCAACCATTCTGTCAAGTGTTGAACAGCCCATCTTCAGGAAGAGTGTTGTTGAGTTTGATGAGGAACTACTGATCATCAAGCAACAACTACTTGAAGAAGATGAGGCTGCTAAGAACACCTCTTCCTTTCCTGAACTTGTCAATCAGAAAGAGACCAAAGACAATCTTGTCAAGAGTCCTAAAGCAAAGAAAGAAGTTGCTAAGAAAAGGAAACAAAACAGAAATGGTAAAGTTGGTGTTAACAAAGGAAACAACTATGCTTATGTGCCAAATGCTCCCAGGAAACAATGTCAAAAATGCCTATCTGTTAATCATTTGACTCATAAGTGTAGTAAGCTTGAAATTGTTGAAGTTGATAACCTAAGTAACCTTTCTGCTAGCATAAATTCTAGTCATGATTCTTTCTGTGGTAAGCCAAACTGCATGACATGCTATGTGACTGTGATTGCTAACTGTTTATCTCTTAAACATAAACTTGACTCTGCACAATCTGGTGAATCACACACACACATACATTCTCATAGGACAGGGTCCCCAATCAGGGTTGAGAGGGTGAAAACTTCATGTGAGCCTAAGAGTGTAAACTCCAAAGCCACAGAAAAAGTGAAGTCTCCTACTATGAGAAATGCAATTTATGACAGAAGAATTATTAATCAAAATGTTTCTAAATCATCTGGACCCTACCAAGTGTGGGTACCAAAAACAACTTAGTCACTTTGTGAATGCAGGGCAACAGGAATAAAAGAGTCATATGGATCTTGGACAGTGGATGCTCAAGTCACATGACTGGTGATATAGCCCTGCTATCACATTTTGAGGAAAAGGCTGGCCCATCAGTAACCTTTGGAAATGACAACATTGGTTATACAATGGGATATGGCAGTGTTGAATCTGGAAATGTCATTATTGAAGATGTAGCATTTGTTGAAGGACTGAAGCATAATCTCTTGAGTATTGGACAGTTTACCAACAGAGGCTTCAAAGTGGAATTTGATGAAGACCTTTGTTCAATCTCAAAAAGGGAAAGTGGTGAAGTTGTTCTAACTGGTGTGAAGAAAGGAAGCTTGTTTGTAGCTAATCTCAAGGCTGCAGATAAGGGAGAAATTTGTTGTTTCTACACAAAAGCCACAAATGAGGAATTCTGGCTGTGGCACAAGAAACTGTCTCACTTGAATGTTCAGGCAATGAACTCTCTAACCAAGAGAGAACTCATCAGGGATTTGCCTGCCTTGGAGTTTGTGCAAGATGGAGCATGTGAAGCTTGTCAGAAAGGGAAGATTAAAAGATCAAGTCACAAGAACAAGTTGCTCAATACAAACTCAAAACCTCTGCAACTAATTCACATGGACTTATTTGGCCCTGTGAATGTAATGTCCCTTTCCAAAAAGAAATATGCTCTAGTGATGGTTGATGACTATTCAAGATATACTTGGGTGGAATTCCTATTCTCCAAGGATGAAGCACCCCAAGTCATAATAGAGCATATCAAGAGAGTTGATAAAGAAGCACAAAGCACTGGTGCCTCTATAGTTGCTTTGAGAAGTGATAATGGGACTGAGTTCAGAAATTCAACATTGTATGAGTTTTGCAAAGATAAAGGAATTTCTCAACAATTCTCAGCTCCTAGAACACCTCAACAAAATGGAGTAGTTGAGAGAAAGAATAGAACTCTCATTGAAGCTGCAAGGACAATGCTGCTGGATGCAAAGCTACCCACTAGCTTTTGGGCTGATGCTGTTAACACAGCATGCTATGTGCAAAATAGAACATTAATCAATAAGAAGTCTGGCAAAACTCCTTACTCATTAATGACTGGAAAAAGAGCATCCTTCAAGCACCTGCATGTGTTTGGAAGCAAGTGCTTTGTGATGAAAGATACCTCTGAGCATGTTGGAAAATTTGATGCTAAGGCATTTGAAGGTATCTTCATTGGATACTCTCTGGAAAGGACAGCATACAGAGTGTTTGTACCTGAGCAACACAAAGTCATGGAAAGCATGGATGTTACCTTTGATGACAAGAAAACTCCAGGACTGAAAACAAGTGATCAAGACAGTGTGCTATTGAGATTTGAGAATCAAGGTTATCTTGAGGATTCTGAAAGTGAAGATGAACCCCCTGTTCAAACTGTTCTAGAAAATGAAATTCTTGAAGTTGACAATCTTCTTCAAACACCTGTGCAGGGATTCACAAACACAGGGGGAGAAGAAGAGAATGCAACTGTCAACCAAAATGAGATTGGAACAGATCAAGGAAATGAACAGGGACACACAAGGAAATGGGACAGAGCCCACACTAGGGATCAAATCATTGGAGATCCTAGTGAGGGAGTTAGAACAAGAAGGGCAACATTAAATACTTGTCTGTATAGCTGCTTTCTGTCACAAGAGGAACCTAAATTAATTGAAGAAGCTTTGAAGATTTCTGATTGGATTGTTGCCATGCAAGAAGAGTTGAATCAATTTGAGAAAAACAAGGTATGGGAACTAGTGCCACCTCCAAAAGGAAAGAATGTTATTGACACCAAATGGGTGTTCAGGAACAAGATGGATGAAGAAGGAGTGGTAGTAAGAAACAAAGCAAGGCTGGTTGCCAAAGGTTATTGTCAGCAAGAAGGCATTGACTATGATGAGACATTTGCACCTGTAGCTAGACTGGAAGCCATAAGAATCTTCCTGGCTTTTGCAGCTCACTCAGATTTTAAGGTGTATCAAATGGATGTGAAAAGTGCTTTTCTCAATGGTGATCTTGCTGAGGAAGTTTATGTGTCTCAACCACCTGGCTTTGAAAGTGAAGACTTCCCAAACTTTGTGTATAGACTGCTCAAGGCACTCTATGGACTCAAACAGGCACCAAGAGCCTGGTATGAAACTCTATCTCAATTCCTTCTTGAGCATCAATTCACTAGGGGTACAATAGACAAAACCATATTCTTCAAGAAGCATGGAAATGATATCATTCTTGTTCAAATCTATGTGGATGATATCATCTTTGGCTCTTCAAATGAAAAACTCTGTGAGAGGTTCTCTAAGTTGATGCAAAGTAAATATGAGATGAGTATGATGGGAGAGTTAACCTACTTCCTAGGCCTGCAAGTACATCAAAGGGAGGATGGCATCTTTATAAACCAATCTAAGTATGTCAAGGATCTTTTAAAGAAATATGGTTTAGAAGAGTCATCCCCAGCTAAAACTCCTATGTCTACTGCAATCAAGCTGGATGAAGACAAGAAAGGCAAGAGAGTTGATATCAAGGTCTATAGAGGAATGGTTGGATCCCTACTCTATCTCACAGCTAGCAGGCCAGACATCATGTTTGCCACATGCCTTTGTGCAAGGTTCCAGTCTGATCCCAAGGAATCTCACATGATGGCCATCAAAAGAATTTTCAAATATCTGAAGGGGACTCCTAATCTTGGGCTATGGTATCCAAAGGGCACTGGGTTCAACCTGGTTGGTTATACAGATTCTGATTATGCTGGATGCAGAATTGACAGGAAGAGCACCTCTGGAAGCTGTCAATTCCTAGGTCAAAGGTTAGTGTCCTGGTTTAGTAAGAAACAACAATCCACAGCAACATCCACAGCTGAGGCTGAATACATTGCTGCTGGAAGTTGCTGTGCTCAATTGCTTTGGATTAGAAATCAACTCATGGATTATGGACTAGTGTTAGAACACATTCCTCTGATGTGTGATAATACTAGTGCAATATCCATTGTTGCCAATCCTGTTAATCATTCTACTACAAAGCACATTGAGATCAGGTACCATTTCATTAGGGAACATGCTGCAAATGGTACCATAGAAGTCTCTTATGTTCCAACTGAGAAACAATTAGCTGACATATTTACTAAACCTCTGAATGAAGCAGTCTTCAACAGACTTGTGAGTGAAATTGGAATGCTCAACCCTTCATTCAGTTGTTCTAAGTAAATATGCTGGTTAATTATTGCAGCAGTAAATTTTCACTGTATTTAAATGATCTATTTGTTTGGAGTGAAAATTAGCTGAGATATGATTTATAAATATTTCAGTATTTTACTGCATATTTTTCAAAATCATATTTGTTAGTGGAGTTGTGAGCTTTTGAGACATCTCGATATAGATGATTTTCAGAGTTCACGACATAGTTCAAATTAAACAGACTTATATCGCAAACTGTTGAGATTGTGAGACTTCGCGACATAGTTCATTTCATGAGTTTGCGCCATAGTTAATTTTATGACTTCGCGACTTAGAATAACTATATCGACAAGTCTCCACATTTGACAGAATTTTGATTTAAATTAATTTTATTTCAAAATTTGAAAAAGTCTGACAAAATGCTTCAAATTCCTAAAAGAGAGCTTTAGACAGGGTATTTCTACTATATCGCAAAGTCTCCCCAATCCTTTCATCTTGAGGACTTTGCGACTTAGTTCATTCTTGAGACTATGCGATATACTTTGCAAGACTTTGCGGTACAGGCCATTTCTGACTTCGCGACATACAGATAGACTGTACACATTCATAACTCCATATCGCAGTGTCTCTATCATATAAATACCTTTTTCTAACCGTTTGCATCTTTTCATCTTGTCTATTGCTCTCAAACTTTCTAACCTAAGCACAAATTCTCTACTCTCTTTCTTACTCTCTCTCTTGAAATGGCACCCAAATCTCAAACAGTATCATCCTCTATTCCTTTAACCATCCCCAAAGAAACAAATCTTCTCACCATTCCCTCTGAGGCTGAGGCTAAACCCAGGTACAAGTGTTTTGTACGGTTCCTGAACGATTCCTACCTCAGCCAAGCCCTAACCTTGAACCCCACGTTGTATGTTGATGTATTGGAAGGATTTTGGCGAACGGCGTTGGTTTCTACAATGGCCAGGGAAGATGGAACTTCGTTCCAGGAGATAGCTTGTTCAATTGGAGGCAAACACTTCCAGTTTGGGGAGAAGGAGATAAATGAAGCATTAGGGTTCAAGGTGGAGGGTCATGACCAAGAAGCTACAGATGCTCAAATTGTAGACTTCATGACCTTCATTCGGTATGCAGATGAGATAGATACCGGAAAGCTGAACAAGAAATTTGTAAGAAGGGAGTGGTCATTCCTATTTGATGCACTCCAGAAGGTGTTCCTTTGCAGAAAGACAGGATGGGACCATATCAGTCACATTGCTGTGAAGCTGGCCTATTCCCTAGCCCACAATCAGGAAATCAATGTTGGAGCAATAATCCTCAAGGAATTGGCTCAAAGGCTAGGGAGGACAGTCCGTGGAAGAGGTAATGACATCTTTTATCCTCGCTTTCTTCAAGTTATTTTAAATTATCTTGATGCTAATGTCCATGACTTGGAGGGTATTGATAAATCAAAGTTGGCTTATTCCAAGTCCATGTCCAAGATTCTGTTTGGTTCATTGGACACAAGGAATCAAGTGGATGTGATCTTGAGTGTGACCAAGCATATGCAGGACACATTCGCGTCTTATCCACTTGATAAGCCCATATACCATGCTCTTTCCTGGACAGGGGAGGCTGAGACTGAAGGAGCTTCACAGTCTAACCCAAGCCTCCCTATCCCATCCAGCAACCCCACTGTAAACACCACTGTAGAGTCTAGTCAGCCAAGTGCATCAATCTCTCAAAAGGTTGATGTTCCTAAAAAGAAGAAGAAGAGAACCCTAGCTATTATCCATGAATCTGTAGAACTAGCAAGTGAGATTCCTGAGTCACCTCTCACCAGACCAAAGAAGAAGTCAAAATCTAAAACTACCACTGAATCCTCCCAACAGGATTCAGATGTGGAAAAAGGGGTACACCTGCTACTGTCTATGGCCTCTCAACAGGTCATGGGCATTGAAAAGAGCAGCCTCCCCACTGCAAGTTGTAAAGAGTCTGCACAGGGTCAAGACCTCACTCTTGATCCTAGGAGTGATAAGGGTGATCAAACACTAAGTGGAGAGCACATCAATGTTGAAACTCCTCCTATTTCTCAGGGGGAGTTGCCAAAATCTAATCTGAACCCCACTTCTCTCTCAGATTCTTCCACTAAAATTTCTTCTGAACAAGAGAGTCATTCTCATGACAATCTTGCCCTTGATCAATCACAATCCAGCCCTGTGATTGAGCCCACTTCAAGTGACATGGTGCTTGACACTGTGCTCACCACTCAGGACCCACATTTGGTTGGTCAGGGAATGCATGCTGAGGCATATCCTAATGACACCAACACAAACATGGAGGATTCACCAGTTTTCACTGGAGACTCTGTGCCTAATTCTCCCATCCTTAGGGATGTGGAAATGTCTTCACAGACAAATAGGGCTGATGTTGTAACACATCCCATTTCAATGGAGACAACATCAGACCCTACAGCCATTCCAAGGCTGGAGGAAACTCAAACTCACACATCTCATGAAGTGCTTAGCACTAGCTCTCACTTGGCTCAGGCCACAATGTCAGAATGGCTGAAGCCTGTGCAACATGACAGGCCTTCAGGATCATCATCTGTGCCCTCCAAAATGACAGAAGAAGCCATACAGGATCTCCATGTGGCACAGATTGATGAGTTCTCTAAGATAGCTCAACATCTCCTCACCTCCAACCTTCCAAATGCTGACTATGAAGCTATCCTGCTCTGCCATAAGGAGGATGTTGAAGCTCAACAGGAGAAGATTGTGGATACAGCTGAACCAGAGGGGAATGTGGATGCCTGGTTGGATGCTAAGAGGACTCTCAAGCTCAAGGATGCCCTGGCTTTTGTGAGAGAAGAATACCTCACCTCTCTAGGCTCAAATGCTAAGGATCTTTCTCCTGTTGCCATATATGAAGCTGTGAATGATGTGTACAAGAACCAGTTGAAGGCTCTGCATTATCTTGGGAAAGGGCTTCAATCAGAGATTTCTTCTATTCAGGAGGAGACAGACAGATCCCTCACCAAGCTACGAAACTCTTATCTCTCTGATTTTCCCAAGGTGGATGGTATCCTCAAAGAAGTCCAGAAAACCTCCTCCAATGTGTCCATGATGGATGTGACTCTTGCCATGGTCACAGACAACATCAAGAAACTGGCTTCTACACTGGAAAATCAAGCAAAATCTACCATCACCACCAATGCTATGTTAAATGTCATGTGGAAAAACCAGTATGGTGATAAGCTGGTGGATGAAGTCCCTCTGTCAGACATCTCCAAATATGACTTTGCCAGGGTCAAAGATCAATCTCTAAACTCCTTCAAGTCTCAACAATTATTCTCCAAGGTGGATGGCTTAGAAAAGGAAGTGGCCTCTCTCAAAGATGAAAACAGAATGCTATCTGCATCTCTAAGCCAACTCAATGACAAGCTAGATGCTCAAGGCAACAACACAACAAACATCTTGCTGGTGCAGCAACAAATGATGACCTCAATGATGAAATCTTTCAACCTGCCTATTCCTGGGGAAGCTCAAGACATCTTGTCTGATCCCAAGCCTAAGGGGGAGAAAGGAAAGGAGGTCAATGTGAAAAAGAAAGGGGGAGCACCTGCCAAGCAATCAAAACTTAAGGGCAAGCTTATTGAAGAGACAATAAAGCCAATCAATCTTCCCCCTGTAGAGGTCATCAATGCACAAGGTCAGAAAAGCACAGTAACCACAACATTCTATCCATCCACAATGCCTAAAGACATCTTAACCTCTCAACCTGCTATACCTACTCCAATTGCTAAACCTACTCAAGCTACACTTATCACTGAGGCCAAGCTACAGGAAGTTGCCAACTCTAACATCTATCATGATGAGGCATTCCTGGAGTTTCTGAAAGCCACCTACAAGAATGCTCAAGGAGATGCACAAGTGTACAGAAAGAAGCTCAGGGAAGGTATCAAGTACTTCACAGTTGCAGTAAGGAAAATCAGGGATGTTTATCTGAGAGAAATAATCATGGTGTGCAAGAACAACTGCTTGTGGCACTTAGCATTTCAAACTCTAGAGAAACTGAGGTTTACTGAAGTGTCAATAATTCTGGAGTTGATTGAAAGGAGTGGGGCTAACAATGAAAGTCTTTATAATGACTTGGAGTTGAACCAAAATCAAAGACTGCCTGAGGTCATACCCAAGCCAAGGACAGTAATTTTTCAAAGTCTATCCAAAGTCAGAAGTATTGACCAACTAGTCATTCCCAAAGATTTGCAAATGAAGAATAACTCAAAGATCAATCAAGTGCTGCAAATGCTGAGAGCAAAGAAAGGAGTCAAGACAGCAGAGGAATTAGAGATGATTAACATTCTACAATCTTTTCTGATTCATGGTGTTTTGCCTGAATCTATCAAAGAAAAGAACATGAAGAAGGATGGGGAGGATGATGATGAGGAGAAAACCTACAGGAGGAGATCTCATTCAAGGAGTAATAAGGATGGACCAAGTGACAGCAGCAGGAGCAAATCTTCCAAGAAATCTAAAGATGATGGTGATGACACAAAGGGGGCAAAGGAGACAGTGAAGAGAACTAGGAGTGGAATTCAGCAAGTCAAGGACATTGCTAGTAGTACTTTAACCACAACACAAGACTCTAAGTCTAGGGTGGGTACTGTTAGCAATGATCCTCCAAAATCATTATCCATGACTTCTGAACCTGAATTGCCACAGATGAAAGATGAAGCCACTAAAATAATCTCAAGAAAACACTTCCACAAAGTCACAGCCAGTGGAGTGTTACAGTGGATGAAAGGGAAAGGAATGAAGCTACTTCCAAGTGATGTGGCACTGAAGACTAATTCTCCTTGTTCAAGAAAGGTATCTCTTGTGAAGCATTTGAAGATCAAGAGTGTACCCAAAAGGATAAGGATAACAAAGAAGACTGGAAAACTCACAAATGTTATTGGCATCAATGTGCTTCCACTAGATGAGGACTATGATGAAGATGCCCTAGCATTTTTGAGGGCTCAAAGGATCTTTGAAGTCAAAGTGAGGTTGGATCATCTAGATATCAAATACACTGATGGAAGAGAAAGAATAATGAAGCAAGGAAGCTGGCAATATTTCTATAAGTATGAGCTTGAAAGGATAAATGCCTTACTGAATTTTGAAGAAAAGGATGAAAGGACATGGAAGATAGATATTGCCAGGTACTTGAAAATGCATGCTGATTATGAAGAAAACATGAGGAAAGAGAATGAAAAGAAAAACATACAGAAAGAGAAAGAAATGGCTGAGATGGAAGAGAGGGCTAAGGAGCTAAGGCAGAAAGGGATGTGCAGGGTCAAACAAAATCCTTACATTGTGGAGTACAAAAACTCACATGGAGGCCAAAGCAAAATAAGGATGGAGTTTCTGGACTCATATGTAGAAAGTGCACTCAAAGCTGCAATTGATGACCTGGAAGGCTCACCTCTCATTGAAGAACTGATTGCAAGAGAAGAAATTCAAGAAGCCATCATTGACATGAAGAGAAAAGAAGAAATAAGGAAAAAGAAGATATATGATGATTTGCTAGAGAAGCAATTGGAAGCTGAAGCTGCTGAGCAACAAAAGTAATCTGTAAGCTTTCAATTTTTCTATGTAATCAAATTTCTGATCTCAAGGTTCATGAATTGTTCTTTCTGTTACTAAAATTTCCTTTTATGTAAGTTAGGCTTGTTATCAGACATGAAATTGTGCCTAAGGATCTTACTCACAATTTGGGGGAGATTGTTAGGCTCAAGACATGTCTGAATACCACTATTAACAAGCCTACACTATGTGACTATGTCACGTTACATGACCTAGTGATTTCTATCACTGGGATATAGTATAGGTCTCTAAATGTACTTGTCTTGTTCTCATGAACATTAGTTTGATCATGTATGCTCAGACTTATGATGAGCTTAGTAAAGTTTCTTGCATCTAGATTGTATATAGGCCATTGAATAATTATCCTGGTAGAAGTTCAGAAGTGTTCATGCAGCAGGATAGAGTTGAATAAGGCTATGAAGAAATAAGTTGCAGGAATTTGTCTAAGGCATTATATAGCAAAGTCAAAAGAAAGCTATGTCGTGAAGTCACCAATGTCCATGTCGTGAAGTACTATATCGCATAGTCCATTTTGTACTATGTCGAGAAGTCCTCAAGACACATGTCGTGAAGTGTTGAAGTCAGCAAAGTCAAAGGAGCCTAGATCGTGAAGTCCTCAGAAGCATTATGTCGCATAGTCATCAAATGACCTATGTCGCATAGTCATCAAATGACCTATGTCGTATAGTCATCAAATGACCTATGTCGCATAGTCGTCAAATGACCTATGTCGCAAAGTCTTCAAAGGCTATATCGCGTAGTCCTCACAAGGGAGATCGCATAGTCAGGGATAAAGTGGAGTTCACGATATCAACACTTAGCCGTTTATAACAAGACAAATCAAGGTACAGAACCAAGAATCAAAGGAGACAAATACTGAAGCATTTGTTCTGGCAAGGTGGTCCAAAGAACAGATGGCAAATCTACAGCTAAACTTGGAGAGAAAGATAAGAGACAAGCAGCTACAGAAACGGGAAAGACTCCGAAAAGCAGGTGGTCCTTCCTGACACAGTGAACTTCTTATGGCAGAACAAGTTGGACTTTCAGAAGGGGTAGCTGTGTAATATTGTGTGTGCCTAGTTTGTATAGGAAAATATATATATCGTGCACACACAACTGTAAGCTGTAAGAGAGATACACATAGTTATTTGCTAAGCTCTTTTCTCTGTAAGCAAGCAAGTTCAAACCGTTCTTGTTTAGAAGCCAGAAATTCGATTGTGAATTTCCTGGAAAGCTGTAGTATTTAATTTGCTTATACAAAGTAGATTAAAGTGATTGTGTGTGTTATTTACTTTCTGCATATTACATATCATAATCACATACAGTTGTTTACTTAGTTTTCAAGATCGAAAAATATATCAAACTATCCATTCACCCCCCCTCTGTCTAGTTTCTAGTGGTATTCATTTCTAACAGCCACAACCAGTTCCTGACCCTCAGGAATATGAAGCGTTTATAAACGCTATGGTTGATGTGGTGTGGCACGACTTTGTGCAAGCCAATCCTGGTTGGAATCCTCTTGAGAATCTCATCTATGAAGAGGATGAAGACGATGGGGATGATGAAGAGGATGAGAATGAAGATGACGAAGAGCTCGTCCGAGAGCTTGAGAAACGTAAGAAGAGAATCCGTGATGCTTGTATGTCATGCAAGTTGGAGGCATGGAGGCGTCCCGGTGGTCACGGTGACGATCCGCCTTCAAGTAAATCAGCTCCTCTTCTTGTCTCTTAAGGATGGAACAAGAGACCTTCCAGTTCTGAAGGACTATGAAGCTGCTCAGGAGCATTCATGCTAATTTGCAGGGCACGTGTTCATGCTTATCTGTAAAGCACGAGTTCCTGAGTAGAAAATAGACTAGGAAAACAAATATGTAATTTCCATATTTCATGTGTAATGTATCTTCAAGTATTAATGAAATTTGTCTATTTTCTCAATTGTTTGCTTCCTGTACTTGCCTGCAAAATTTGTTAGTAACACTCAAAGTGATATAGAGATGATAAATAATAAACTCTGTTAATAATGAAATTGAAATTGATAATTAAGACTGAAAACTTAATCAAAGACTAAGTAATAATCTAATTGTCCAGAGTTTACCAGGAGTGTTGATGACAAATTAGCATAGAACCTCTGGTTTTCATACCAGCTTCAATCATCTGAGCATCAGGATTTGACCAGTTGACTTCCTGTCAGGATTGAGTCCTATCAGGATTTGATCAAAGATACATACCTTTCTGAATAACCATCAGGATTTGACAGTTATCAGGATTTCCTCTCTGTAGCTTTCCCTCAGAAATTCTCAAAATTCATCATTCCAAGTTCATTCACCAACTTATTGAAAGTAGCTTCAGGTAGTGGCTTGGTGAATATATCAGCTAGTTGTTGATCAGTAGGAACAAAGTGAAGTTCAATTGTTCCTTCCAGAACCTGTTCTCTTATAAAGTGATATCTGATACTTATGTGTTTAGTAAGAGAATGCTGAACTGGATTTCCTGTCATTGCAATAGCACTTTGGTTATCACAATAAATAGGGA
Organism: Heracleum sosnowskyi; assembly: GCA_030848705.1. Classification (NCBI taxonomy): domain Eukaryota; kingdom Viridiplantae; phylum Streptophyta; class Magnoliopsida; order Apiales; family Apiaceae; genus Heracleum; species Heracleum sosnowskyi. The sequence continues at coordinate 1,024,524 of JAUIZM010000030.1, forward strand.
TTTTTGAGTATGACAGGCCATAATCTAACAACTGATTTCTCATCCACATTATCTGAGCACAACAACTTCCTGCAGCAATGTACTCAGCTTCTGCAGTTGAAGTGGAAATAGATTTCTGCTTTTTACTGAACCATGAAACTAGTCTTCCACCCAAAAACTGACAACTTCCTGAAGTACTTTTCCTGTCTATTTTGCATCCTGCAAAATCAGCATCTGAATAACCACACAACCCAAAATCTGATTCCCTTGCATACCAAAGGCCAAGTGAAGGAGTGCCTTTGAGATATCTGAAAATTCTTTTGACTGCAATCAGATGTGGTTCTCTAGGTTTTGCTTGAAATCTTGCACATAGACAGGTTGCAAACATGATATCTGGTCTACTGGCAGTGAGATACAATAAAGAGCCAATCATTCCTCTGTAGTGAGTTACATCTACCTCTTCACCTTGATCAGGATCAAGTTTGGTAGCTGTAGCTATGGGAGTTGAAGCAGGAGTACTGTCTTGCATGTTAAACCTTGTCAGTAAATTCCTTGTGTATTTAGACTGATTAATAAAAATCCCTTCATCAGTCTGTTTAACTTGAAGACCCAGAAAGTAACTCATTTCTCCCATCATGCTCATTTGATATCTTGACTGCATAAGCTTGGAAAACTTTTCACACAGCTTATTGTTTGTTGACCCAAAAATGATATCATCAACATAAATCTGAACTAACAGTAACTCCTTACCATGATTCAAATAAAATAGAGTTTTATCAATTGCACCTCTTTTGAATCCACTTTCCAGTAAGAATTGAGCTAAGGTTTCATACCATGCTCTTGGAGCTTGCTTTAGTCCATAAAGTGCCTTATCCAGTCTGTAGACATGATCTGGATATTTAGGATCAATGAAACCAGGAGGTTGTTCAACATAAACTTCTTCCTCCAGTTCACCATTTAAGAAAGCACTTTTAACATCCATCTGGAAAACCTTGAATTTCTTATGTGCTGCATAAGCAAGAAATATCCTGATGGCTTCTAGTCTTGCAACATGAGCAAAAGTTTCATCATAGTCAATTCCTTCTTGTTGGGAATACCCCTTTGCAACTAGTCTAGCTTTGTTTCTGATAATGACTCCATCAGAATCAGTCTTGTTCTTGAAAATCCACTTTGTACCAACAATTGATCTATTCTTTGGTCTTGGTACCAGTTTCCAGACTTCATTCCTTTCAAATTCATTCAGTTCTTCTTGCATTGCAGTAACCCAATCAGCATCTTTAAGTGCATCTTCAACTTTCTTAGGCTCCTCCTTGGATAGAAAGTTATTATATAAACATTCATCTGAGTTGCACTTCTTGTTTGAACACCTGCATCAGGATCTCCAATTATCAAATCAGGAGTATGATCTTTTGTCCATTTCCTTGCTGGTGTCAAATTGTTTCTTGAAGTAGATGCTCCCCCTGTATTGGTGTTATCTTGATTGAAAGAATTTGATTGATTTGAAGCTCTCCCTGAATTATTGCTATGCCCTCCTGATGTGTTATCAGGATCTTCACTTGAATCAGTATCTGAAGAATTCTGTCCTGATGATTGAGTTGACTCTGAACTTGTAGTTGAATGTCGTTGCTCCCCCTCAACATTAGCACTACTAGTTGTATTACTGTTGTTTGCATCATCAGTATTAGCACCATCAGTACCTGGTGAGTCATCAGGATTTGGTGACCCGTCAGTACTGGATGAATGGACAGGATCTGATTCATTTTCTTCAGGTTCCTTGGAAGCTTCATTTTCAAATAACAATCTATCATGCGAGTCTTCAATGATTCCAGTTATCTTCTTATCATCAAAAGATACATGTATTGACTCCATGACAGTTCTTGTCCTCAAATTAAAAACTCTGAAGGCTCTTGATGCAGGATAGCCTATGAATATTCCTTCATCAGCCTTTGTTTCAAATTTCCCTAGCTGTTCAGGATGAGTTCTGAGAACAAAACATTTACAGCCAAACACATGCAAATGCTTCAGACTTGGCTTCTTCTCTTTGAGAGACTGATAAGGAGTGACACCATGCCTGTTTATCAATGTAAGATTTTGTGTATAGCATGCTGTGTTGACTGCTTCTGCCCAGAAATATGTAGGTAATTTAGCTTCTTCCAACATAGTTCTGCCAGCTTCAATAAGAGTTCTATTCTTCCTTTCTACTACTCCATTTTGCTGAGGTGTGCCAGGAGCAGAGAATTGTTGAATGATTCCTTTGTATTTGCAGAACTCTTCCATCTTTGAATTCTTAAATTCAGTACCATTATCACTTCTCAGAATCTTGACTTTGTACTTTGTGGTTGTCTCAATCGTCCTCACATGATCCAACAGAACTTCAGGAGTTTCATCTTTTCTGTGCAGAAAATACACCCAGGTGAATCTAGAATATTCATCAACAATTACAAGAGTGTACCTTTTCTTACTGATGGACATGATGTTGACTGGACCAAACAGATCAAGATGTAGCATGTGATATGGTTCTTCAATAGAGGATTCTGATTTACTCTGGAATGATGTCCTTCTTTGTTTTGCTTTTTGGCATGCATCACAGAGTCCATCAGGTGTATATAAGACATTAGGTAATCCTCTTACTAACTCTTTCTTAACCAACTCATTGATGTTGCTGAAGTTGAGATGAGAAAGCTTCTTGTGCCAATTCCAACTTTCATCTACTGAAGCTTTACTGATGAAACATGTAGGGGAGCCATCAGTATCTGAGAGAATGTTGGCTTCATATATGTTACCATGCCTGTAGCCAGTTAGTGCTATCTTCCCTGTTGCTTTACTGACTACTTCACAATGTGTGGAATAGAAATTGACATGATAACCTCTGTCAGTGATTTGACTAATACTCAACAAGTTGTGTTTTAGTCCCTTCACTAGAGCTACTTTTTCAATGATGACATTTCCAATGATTATATTGCCATATCCCAAGGTTTGTCCAATGTTGCCATCTCCATAAGACACAGTTGGGCCAGCTTTTTCTTCATATTCTGATAACAGGGCTTTGTTTCCAGTCATGTGCACAGAACATCCACTATCCATGACTAACACATTTTTCTTTTTACCCTGCATCAGAATAGTAAAACACTAGTCAGAATGTTTAGGAACCCACACTTGTTGGATTCCTTGTTCATGCATTTTATTAAATTTAACAGCAGAAGACTTTTTGACTTTAGCAGTCCTGACAGGATTTACTCCATCAGGATTTGCTTTGTCAGTATCAGTATTAACAAAAGCATGCTTCACTATGACATTTTCAGTTCTATCAGACTTTGTACTACTTTCAAACTTAGGCAATGGATCATAAAAATTATAGTACAAATCATGATACTTTTTACATGTATAAATAGAATGCCATAGACTACCACAATGAAAACAGGAATTCTGTGGTTTGTAAAATACTGATCTATTCCTAATATCAGACTTAGGAATTTCAGCAATTTTCTTTTTACTCTTTTTACAATCAATAGCAAGATGATTAGAGTTACCACAGTTAAAACAACATTTTCTAGGTGCTTTTGGGATATATTTATAACCATTCTCTTTATTGATCCCAACTTTACCATTCCTGTTTCTCTTAACAGTAGCTTCCTTTTTCTTATCTGTAACCTCACAGATTTTATCTTTAAGCTGTTTCTGAGACAATAGACCTACATTCTTAGTGACTTTGTTCATGACAGGTTTAGACTTTATAATTTTAATTCCTTGAGTAGAAGAAGATCCCTTTTCAAAAGTAGAATTGGAATCCTTACCAAAAACAAAATTAACAGGAGTAATCTTAGATTTGGTTGAGTCTATAACATGTCTATAGGTCTTTGGACTGACTGTCTCATCAATGACAATTTTCTCTGCTAATTTCTTATCTTCATCTGACTTATATCCTAGACACTCTTTCCAATTCTTAGAGGTATTAATCTCATGAAATTTCCTACCAGAGTCTGTCCAGGTTCTGATTTTCTCATTAGCAAATTCAAGTTCTTTTTCAAGGGAAGTACATTTAGATGTCATCTCTAAGTGCATGTGTTTAGCATTATCACATTCTTTTTGTACTTCTTGCATACGAGAAAATTCAGCTTCTAATATCTCATTCCTCTTTCTAAGGTCAGACATCTCAGATAAGATTCTAGTATTCTCAGCAGTTTGACTTCTAAAGCTAATATGTAATGACTTTAGAAAACGTCTTAACTCAGAAGCATTATCAGTATCAAAATCAAAGATAGTATTTAGTACCTTATCATCAGGAGCAGCAGTTACATCAGCATTGGCCATTAACGCATAGTTGACTACCTCAGTATCAGATTCTGAGGAAGAGTCCATCCAATCCTTGCTTGATGTGATGAGTGCCTTTGTCTTGTTGCATTCAGAAGCAAAGTGACCCATACCATTACACTTGTAGCATCTAACCTTTGACTTGTCAAATTTGCTACCCTTGCTGTCCTTTTTGATATACTTGTCTTTGTCTGCTTTGAAGGTCTTTTTCTGAAAGTTGCCTTGTCTTCTATTCTTCCTGAACTTCATCCTTCTGAAGTTTCTGACAATCATAGCAACCATCTCTTCCATGTCTGAATCAGAAGATTCATCACCAGTATTGGCATCAGGATTGCCATCAGTATCTGATGAAGAGTCGTCAGGATCTGACTCAGCTACTCTTGCTTTCCTTCTAGAGACCTCCATAGCTTTCCCTTTTGATTTTGCTTCTACATTCAAAGCAATTGACTTTGCCTTGCTGCTTTTCTTGTTCTTTCTCTGTTGAACTTCAAGATCATGAGTTCTTAGCATCCCATAGATCTCATCAAGAGACACAATGTTCAGATCATACTGGTGTCTAATGATTGAGGTCTGAGTATCCCATTCTTCAGGTAAAGCTCTAAGAAATTTGGTGTTTGAATCTTCAGTTTCATATACTTTGTCAACTAAGGATAAGCTGTTCAATAGTGTCAGAAATCTATCATATAGATCAGTCAGGCTCTCTTCAGGTCTTGCATCGAATTGTTCATATTCTTGAATCAAAAGAGCCCTTCTGTTTTTCTTAACAGATGCAGATCCCTGGCACTGAGTTTCCAAAGTATCCCAGATTTCTTTTGAAGACTTGCATGTAATCACTCTGTTTGACATGACAGCATCAAGGCTATTATGCAAGATATTCTTTATCTTTGGTTCCCTGAGTACATGAGCTTTTTCTTCTGGAGTCCATTCAGCTTTAGCTTTGACCACATAATGTTCTGGTACTGTATCTGTTCGTTCTACGAACTTTGTTGGTATATATGGTCCATCACGAATCCTGTCCAAGTAGTCAGGATCCATAGCCTCCAGGTACATCAGCATCTTTACCTTCCATGTAGGATATTCTGATATCTTCAAGATGGGAATCTTCATGCTTTCATACTTGGTTGTCGACATCTTTAGATCGTATCTGATTCAGAATTAAATCAGTTTGCTTTGATACCAATTGTTGCCCAGTAAATAACAATTGTAGAAGGGGGTTGAATACAATTGTATAAGATTCTCGACTTTATATAACACAAATATGAAAGATCAATAACAATAACAATAACAGCTTTATTAACTTTGATATAAAACTGTTACAAACTCTCTTAAGAAATTCTGATGTTCTTAAGAGCTGCTAACTTACAAAAACTCTCTCAAGAAATTATGTTCTTAAGAGCTTCTCTCCGATTATGTTCTCTCTCGAATGAATACATAAATCGAAACCAAAACTGTGTTTATATAGTGCACACAGCTTCTCTATCAATAACAAGATAAGTCCTAATCATAACAAAGATAGAAACATATCTTTAATCGATAGCTGCATTCTACAAACCAGGAACAAACTTCCATGTTTATCTAGACTCCAAATATAACTCGAAGTAGGAATCCTGATCAGCTTCAAGTCCTGATGATCAAACCTGATCATAGTCTGAGTAGGAATCCTGATGATCAATAAGATACTGACGCTTGATCAAATACTGATGACCATGCAATACTGATGACGTCAGCAATCCTGATCAGTTGAGTCTAGCTTCTGACGATCATTGAATTCTGATCTAACAGCTTTTCTGAATAGTTGACAAAGTGATAGTGACAGTTTACTGAACAGATCTAAAGGTGATGTGGAAGTGTACTTTGCATTGGAAACCATTAAAATGGACATGGGGAATAAGGAAACATCCCAGTTTCCAATTGGGCTCTTGGGAGTGATCATAATAAGCATGAAGACAAAAGCAAATATCTCCAAGGACCACCGGACAAAGGGATGAAAAGCAAACTATTAGCGGTTACTCATTGTACTTTTAGTGTAGCCAAAAATAGAGTTGTAAACTTGGGTTTATATAACCAAGTGTAGCAGTTACTTTAGAAAGAAGAGAAGAAAAACAAATAGATTGTATTAGCTATTTTTGAGAGCATTTTTCTTCTCTACATTATTGTAACTGAGCAGCTGTGTACTTTTGTATCACAGATTATTTCCGCAATAAAAATCACTTCAGTTGGATCATCAAACAATCCAACTGAAATTATTAAGTGCTTGTGGTTTTTATTTTATAAGTTCAGTTTTAATTTGTAAGTTGTTTTTAAGTTTGAGAAATATCAAGTAATTGTATTCAACCCCCCCTTCTACAATTCTGTTAGGTCATTTGGGATTAACAATTGGTATCAGAGCAAGCTTCTAACATACAAGAAGTTTAAAGATCAAGACAAAAAACAGTAACCATGGTGAAGAAGGATGCAGGTGTAAAGATACCAGTTCTTGATAAGGACAATTACTTTCACTGGAAAGTAAAGATGCATTTACATCTCATGTCTATGGATGAGAGGTATGTAGACTGCATTGAGAAAGGTCCACACGTTCCCATGAAGTTTGCATCTAGAATTGGAGTGCCAGATGATGCTCCTGATGTGGAAATTCCAAAACTTGTCTAAGAATGGACTATTGAAGATGTTGCAGAAATCCATAAAGATAAAAGAACCATGAACATTCTGTTTAATGGTTTGGAGCAAGAGATGTTTGACAATGTCATAAACTGTACATCCTCCAAAGAAGTATGGGATACTGTTAGAACTCTCTGTGAAGGAACTGAGCAAGTTAGGGAAAACAAAATGCAGCTCCTCATACAACAATATGAGCATTTTCATTTTAAAGCTGGTGAAACCCTAAATGACACGTTTAGTAGGTTTCAGAAGCTTTTGAATGGATTAAAGTTGTATGGGAGGATCTATCAAACCAAGGATTCAAACCTTAAATTTCTTAGAGCTCTTCCAAAAGAATGGAAGCCTATGACTGTTTCTCTCAGAAACACTCAAGAGTACAAAGACTACACTCTTGAAAGGCTTTATGGAACCTTGAAGACATATGAGTTGGAAATGGAGCAAGATGAAGAAATTGAAAAGGTACAGAGGAAAGGTGGATCTATTGCATTGATTGCATCTATGAACCAACTGGAAGATGACAATGAAGAAGCTGCAAAGGCCACAACTAGTCGAGCTAGTTGTAGGAGTGATGTTAGCAAGGGTAAAGGCAAGATGACAGAAGAAGAAGAACCAGAACCAGTCAACTTGGATGACTTAGATGAGATTGATGAACACATTGCTTTTCTGTCAAGAAAATTCTCTAAGTTCAAGTTCAAGAGAAACTCAGAAGCTAGGCCACCAAAGAGAGACTTTCAACCCAGCAAAAGTAACTGGATTGAAAAGTCTAAATCTAAATGTTTCAATTGTGGAATGCTTGGTCACTTTGCTGGGGACTGCAGAAAGCCCAAGGTTGAGAAGGGCAACAGGAAATTTGAGCCTGTTGATTATAAAAAGAAATACTTTGAACTTCTCAAGCAAAAAGAAAAGGCTTTCATGTCTCAGGAGTATGATTGGGCTGGTAATGGTGAAGATTCTGATGATGATGTTGAGTATGTCAACTTGGATCTTATGGCTAACAATCATGAGCAGGAAGCAAGCTCCTCAAGCAACCAGGTAACAATTACTAATCTTTCTGAGCTCTCTAAAGAGGAATGCGATAGTGCAGTAAATGAAATGTCTACTGTACTATATAATTTACGTGTTACTCTTAAATCACTTACCAAAGAGAATTCAAGAATAAAAGAGACTAATTTGCTCTTAAGTGATAGGAATGCAATGTTAGAAGCACAACTCATTGATTTTGAGAAAATGAGGTGTGTTAGTAGGGATGCTAAGAAGGATCTTGAGAACGTGTTAGAAAGGGAAGAAATTCTTAAAACACAACTTGAAATAGAACAAAGTGTGATTGCTAAATGGAAAGATGCCAGGAATGTTGCTAACAACATCATTAATGTTCAAGGTATGGAATCTTTCTGTGAACAATCATGGAAAAAGAACAAAGAGAAGCTAGGGTATGTTGGTGAAACCTTAGAATCAGAAACAGAGTCAACAAACAACAATGATCATTTGTTGAAGGTTGATATGTCAACGGAATGCAATGTTTCATTGACAGATGAACCATCAACCGATCAGGCTGTTTCGTTGACATAGAAAAGAAAAGAAGAACTCACTAGACTTAATAACAAGTATGGTCCTGTCACCAAGAACTATGTTCAAGGTGAGTCTAGTAAATCAAAGAAAGTTGAGAAGCCTGTTGAGAGAGCTAATGTAGGTCACTTGTCCAACAAGCAATTGAAAGATAAGTTAGAGAATGTTCAAGTTGAGGCTAAGGGAAATAAAAAGAATAACAGGAATGGCAAAGTAGGGATTAACAAACACAACAATTACACACCTGATAAATATGCTCCTAGAAAGACATGTGTCAATTGTGGAAGTGTTAGTCATTTATCTACTAACTGCAAATCTGTTAAGAAGACTGCTAAAGTGAAAATGTCTAAGCCTGCAATGAATGGTTCTATGCCTACAATGCCTGTTATGCCTAACATGTTTGCTCCATATGCACAATTTCAAAATCCATATGCCAGCATGCCATTTGTGCCTAGTCCATACATGAATATGTTTAATGTGCCACAAATGCCATGGAATATGAATAACATGTTTGTTCCTCCAACTATGCATGCTGTGAATGAAAATGTGAGCAACCCTCAGAAATCAACACCAAGGGTAAAGATTGATTTAAATCAATCTGAGCCCAAGGTGAAAAATGATATAAAAGGAAAAGCAAAGGCTAACAAAACAGGACCCAAGGAAACTTGGGTACCAAAATCAACTTGATTTGGTTTTGTTGTGTGCAGGGAGACAAAAGGAATCTTTGGTACTTGGATAGTGGTTGTTCAAGACACATGACTGGTGATTCTACCCTGCTCACAGAGTTTCAGGAAAGAGCTGGCCCTTGTATTGCTTTTGGAGATACAGCAAAGGCTACACTAAGGGATATGGCTTGATTTCAAAAGAGAATGTCATCATAGATGAGGTTGCATTGGTGGATGGTCTTAAGCACAATTTGCTTAGTATCAGCCAACTTTGTGACAAAGGATTTTTAGTTACTTTTTCTAAAGAAGCCTGTGTTGTTTCTAAAGGAGGAGACAACAATGTGGTAATGACTGGATTCAGAAGAGGGAATGTGTACATTGCTGACTTTAGTAGCACAAGTCCAGACACCATCACTTGTCTCTTCAGCAAGGCAAACAAGGATGAAAGTTGGCTATGGCACAAGAAATTATCTCATCTGAATTTTAAAGTTATGAATGATTTGGTGAGGAAAGATCTTGCTAGAGGAATTCCACAAGTGGAGTTCTCCAAGGATGGTTTGTGTGATGCCTGTCAAAAAGGGAAACAAAAGAAGGCATCATTCAAAAGCAAGACAGAGTCATCAATTGTCCATCAGCTTGAATTACTTCATATGGATCTGTTTGGCCCTGTAAATGTCATGTCTATCTCAAAGAAGAAATACTGTCTTGTGATTGTTGATGATTTTTCTAGATTTACATGGACCTTCTTTTTACACTCAAAAGATGAGGCAAGTGAAATCATTATCAATCACATCAAGATGGTAAACAATCATCCTGATTTCAAAGTAAGAAGGATTAGGAGTGACAATGGGACAGAATTCAAGAATTCAAGTATGAAGGTGTTCTGTGAAGAAAATGGTATTTTGCATGAGTTTTCAGCAGCAAGGACACCACAGCAAAATGGTGTAGTTGAAAGGAAAAACAGAACACTTATTGAAGCTGCAAGGACAATGCTAGATGAATCAAAGTTACCAACTTATTTTTGGGCTGAGGCAGTTAACACAGCTTGCTTCACTCAAAATATTTCTTTGATTAATCAGGCCAAGGGAATGACCCCTTATCAACTACTCAAAGGAAAGAAGCCACTATTGGATTTTCTTCATATCTTTGGATGCAAATGCTTTGTTTTGAGGAATCAAGCTGAGCATTTGGGGAAATTTGAAGCAAAGGCAGATGAAGCAATATTTGTGGGATATGCAGCAGGGAAAGCTTACAGAGTCTATAACCTCAGAAACAACATTGTTATGGAATCTGTACATGTTGTTTTTGATGATCTCAAAATTCAAGGTCTCTGTGATGAAGGTTTCCATGAAAGTCTTTCTTTTGAAAATGAGGAAGGAGATCAAGTGAATCATGTTAAGGCTACTGAGAAACAGCCTAAAGTTGTTGTATCTAGCACAGATGAAAGCAGCAGTGAAGATGAAATTGCTGCATTGAGATTGAAAAGAATAGCTGCTAGCAGACCAAATGGTCATTTCGTTGACAGTCATAATGGAGGATTCGTTGACAGTCAAAATGAGCGTTTCGTTGACAGCCAAAATGGTCATACCGTTGACAGTCACAGAAATGCTTCTAGAAGTGATCAATTAGGGACAACAAACTCAGGGGGAGTTTCTCAAGGACAATTATCCAATCAAGGCAATCATGATCATGAAGCTACCTCGTCAAGAGAAAATCTTCCTCCCTCAAGGAAATGGACTAAAGATCATCCCTTTGAACTTATTATAGGTGATGTTTCTTCAAAAGTCCAAACTAGTAGAGCAACTCAAGAGGAATGTCTATATAGCAGCTTTCTGTCTCAAGATGAGCCAAAGAAAGTTGAGGATGCACTTCTAGATCCAGATTGGGTTTTAGCTATGCAAGAGGAGCTAAACCAATTTGAGAGGAACAATGTTTGGAAGCTGGTGCCCAAGCCTAAGGACAGGAGTGTCATAGGCACAAAATGGGTGTTCAGAAGCAAGATGGATGAAAATGGCATAGTCACAAGGAACAAAGCTAGATTGGTTGCAAAAGGCTATTCACAGGAAGAGGGAATTGATTTTGATGAAACCTTTTCTCCTATTGCAAGACTAGAAGCAATAAAGATTTTCCTAGCCTATGCAGCCCATGCCAATTTCAAGGTCTATCAAATGGATGTGAAGAGTGCTTTTCTGAATGGGGAATTGGAAGAGGAGGTGTAGGTAAGTCAACCTCCTGGTTTTGAAGATGATGGTTTTCCAGAATATGTATACTTCCTCCTCAAAGCACTCTATGGTTTGAAACAAGCACCTAGAGCCTGGTATGACACACTTTCACAGTTCCTCCTTGAGAATCACTTCACTAGAGGTACTGTAGATAAAACTCTGTTTCACAGGGTTGTGAATGGCTCTACTATGCTTGTTCAAATTTATGTAGATGACATAATCTTTAGGTCTACAGATGTGAAATTTTGTCAAAATTTTGCCAAGCTTATGCAAAGTAAATATGAAATGAGCATGATGGGAGAATTAACTTACTTGGTCTCCAAGTGAAGCAAGTTAATGAAGGCATTTTCATTAGTCAAACAAAATATATTCATGATTTATTAAAGAAATTTAACTTAATGGAATGCTCTCCTGCCAAAACTCCCATGCCTACTGCCACCAAACTTGAATTGAATACTAAGGAAAAATCTGTGGACATTTCAAGTTACAGAGGCATGGTAGGCTCACTTCTATATTTAACAGCTAGTAGACCTGATATTATGTTTGCTACATGTCTATGTGCTAGATTTCAGGCTGATCCTAGGGAATCCCATTTAGTTGCTATTAAAAGAATTTTCAGATATCTCAAAGGAACACCAAACCTTGGCATTTGGTATCCTAGAGAATCTGGCTTTGAACTAATTGGTTATTCAGATGCAGATTTTGCAGGATGTAAAATTGACAGGAAAAGCACAACTGGCACCTGTCAATTCTTAGGAAACAAGCTTGTCTCATGGTTCAGCAAGAAACAAAACTCAGTTTCTACCTCCACAGCTGAGGCTGAGTATATTGCAGCTGGAAGTTGTTGTGCACAGATTTTATGGATGAAAAATCAACTACTTGATTATGGAATAAGAGTTGAGAAAATTCCTATTTTCTGTGACAACACTAGTGCCATTGCCATTACTGAGAATCCAGTGCAGCATTCAAGGACCAAGCACATTGACATCAAGTACCATTTCATTAGAGAACATGTTATGAATGGTACTGTGGAGTTACATTTTGTTCCAAGTGAACAACAACTTGTAGACATCTTTACCAAGCCACTTGATGAATCAACATTCTCAAGATTAGTAAGTGAGCTAGGTATGCTAAATTTCTCTTAATTATTTCTGAGATGTTTACAAGTTAAAATGCAACCAGAAAATTGCCATGTTTTTCTCTGAATTAATTTTCTCAGGAAAAAGTAAAATTTTGTCTAAGTCAAAATTACTATGTCAACGAAACGAACCATTTCGTTGACAGTCTTAGCATTTTTCTGGGTGTTTCGTTGATAGCTCTATTATATAAACGAAACGCAGCTTTATCAACGAAATAAGACGGGACATTAACCGCCCAATCCTGATTCGTTGATTTAGCGCAATTAATCTGAACCGTTGAAATTTGACACGTCCGTTACCACGATCTATACATACACCCCTGTAAGTATAAATCATGGTAATACTTTAAAGGTAACAGTTATATTTTTTAAGCCAATCCAGTAATTTACATTGATTGTTGGATTTAATTTCTGAGAATTTTTGGGGGAGTATTTAAGAAATTCTATTTTCTTTAATTCTTTTTTACCTGTTCTCAAAAATTCCAAAGGCTTTTCTTTCTTCTTCTCTCTAACAAGCAATTCAGTTCGAAGCTTTTCTACACTCAACAATGGCACCCATAGTCAAGCTTATGTCTGCTGGAGGGTTTATCTATGAGAAAAACAACTCCATCCCCTTTGTTGTCAAGGAAAGCCCGAACAACATCTTTTTCAAGATGATGGACTTCATGAAGAATTGCAAGTTGAGCTATGCAATGTTTCACTCTACACCACTCTACAATGAGATAATCGAGGAGATTTGGACCTCATGTGAGTATAGTGGGACAAATTGCACTTTGCAATTCACCATCCAAGGTAATGAGTATATAGTTAATTCTGATGTATTGCAAGCATGTCTACATATTCCTGAAAATAACTGTAATGCTTTGCCTACAAACACTGAATTTGTCAACATGCTAAATTCTATAAACTACTCATTGCCTACTGATAATTTGGGTAAGATTATTAGGAGAGGTTTGGTTAGAGAATACAGTTACTTAGCTGATGCATTCATAAAGGTATTTTCTGGCAAAATTAGTAATTTTGATGCATTAACTAATTCCTTGTTAATTCTCTTAACCATGCTTCTAACTGATAGATATTATAACTTTAGCACCCAACTTATGTATGAAATTGGTGCTAAGTTGGGTGATAAGGCAAATAGGAAAAAGAATATCTATTATGCTAGGTTTCTGATGATGTTGGCTAACCATGTTAGTCCAGCACCATTAGTTATCTCTAACCCTGTTTCCAGGTTTGAGTGTTTTGTGCAAGAGAAGAGGGTTTTGACAGATATCCTGAGACTTAACCACAATGGTGATGTCCCAGTGGTGTATCTGCCCATCATTGAGGTAACTTCTTCTAACCCTGTTCGTGTAGTTGCTACTTCTATTGTTTCCCCTACCAATGTTGCTATGGAGTCTATAGCTGTGTCCCAACAGGCTCATGCCCAAGCAGCAAAACCTAAATCTAAGAAATCCTCAAAGCCAACCTCAGGTGCTTCTCAAAAGGCACCTGTTGCAAAAACTACTTCACAACCTAAGGGGAGTGATTCTGGAGCTGTAAGAGGTGAGGGAAGGGGTGAACATCAAAGAAACCCCAAGAATAAGGAAGGAAAGGATAGTGTGTCCCAACCAAGCCCCATTGTGTCTTCCCAACAAGGCACAATGAGTAAAATGGATTTAAACACAAGTCTAGTTGCATCCTCCCAAAAGGATGTGATTATTGAAACAAGCTCTCCTCCAAGAGCACACTCCAAGAGGGTAAGGGACACTTCAAGCCCACAGTCTACATTTTCCCAATACCAAAGGAGAGTGAAGCAAAAATCCAAGGGTACACAGGGTGCACACACTCTGGAAGCAACACTTCCAGTTTCACAACACCTTGAACTATCTCCATCAAATTCACCAACTCAGTCTTTAGATGTGGACATGATCCATTCATCTATTCCTGATTCTCCAACTCTTATCTTGGAGAAGCCCCACTCTGAAGCTGGTGGCCATCACTTGTTAAGTGATTTGTTGGGCCATCAACCAACTTTTTCTGAAGTTGCAAGAGGATCTGTGGACCAATCTCTAAAATCAATCACCACATATTCTACTGTAATTTCACTTTCTCAAAGTGCTTTATTGACTTCATCAACGAAACAGTCTCTTTCGTTGACAAGTGTTTCTCCATCAACGGTATCCATACCGTTGACAGTTCAAACTACCATTCCGTTGATAGGTCATTCTACACCCCTTATTGCAAATCAAGTTGTTTCCACAACTAGTGTAGATGACCCGGTGGTAGTTGAGACACTTTTAGGTTTGAGAGGGAGTGAAATTGAGAGGCTGGCTTGCAGCCAGGCAAAAGGAGAGAATGAGAGTGAGAGGCTGGCTATTTCTTCCAGCCAGGCAAAAGGAGAGACTGAGGGTTCCACCTTAGTAGGTGAAGGTGAGGGTGTGAGAGGTGTGAGCCATGGGGAGCCCATGATGCAAGAAAATAGAGGAGAGAGAGAAGGGACTACAGGAGCAGCAAGGGAGGAGGCAGCCATTGCTAGTGAGTTAATGAGGGTCAATGAGGGAGAAAGGGAACTTACTTTCCAAGAGCATTATCAACAAACTCTGGATAGTATTTCCCTGGATCCTGAGACCTTTACTCACCCTGTGCCAGCCTATCAAATTATGGCTCAGCAGGGCAATGTGGAGGCAGAGAGGTCACTAAACCTAATTCATACAACTGCATCAATGCAAAGAGCAAAGGATGCCTTGACCAATCTATCTCCAACAGCTGCAGCAAGTGGAGACTTTGACTTTTCTGATGATGAGGACACCTTTGGTGACAATCTACAGGTGGCCACTACTTCACAGACTGGGACTTCTGTGGTGCCTCCTAGACCAAACTGGCTTTCTCAGGATATGCAAGGAAGATGCACTCTAGATGCTGCTATCTCAAGGCAGTACACTGAGGCATATCTAGCTCATGAGTCTGCAAATGCAAGGGACAAGAAATTCTACAAGGCCATCATGGATTCTCTGGAAATCCAAAGACTACAGATGCTACAGACAAGGATTGAAGCTACAAAAATCAAGGATTCCATTAGCAACCTCAGGGATGCTACTGACAGGAGGCTAGATGAAAAGCTTCCTCTTCTAACCGTGTCCAAGATGAATAGGTTTTTCTCCAAGGAACCTGAAGTGTCCTCATCTTTGAAGACTCTTTCCTCTAGAGTGGACAAAGTTGAGGCTACACTTTCTCACATGCAAAAGGAACAGGAAAAGCAGACACAGCTACTCACCTAGCTTTTGGCAGCCCAAGAACTCCCTATCATCTCACTTGATGATAACAAAAAGGGGGAGAAATCTAAGGAGCTAGATAAATCTAAAGAGCTTGATATACAAATCATAAAGGTTTTGGTTCCAGCCATTTCCTTACCAAATGAGCCACTAGCAATGGGGGAGCTTGGACAGAAGAAAAAGGATGGTATTGACCTGATTCAAGAAGCTTCTATGAGGATGAGACTTGCAGAACAGATTAAAGATCATTGGTCCAACATAGAAGCAAGGGTCAAGAAAATTGCTGAAACTGCAAAGAATTCAAATCCATCAACGGATCAACCATCAACGAAAGCCATGGTTGTAACATCAACGGAATGGGAGCCACAGTTCAAGAGTTCTTATGTTATAGAACCCCTTCAGCATGGACTCTTTCAAGATTCAAGAAATGAGAAAGGGCAAGCTTCATGCTTTAGGAATGTGGATGCAAGAGGGATATCTCCAATATCACCTGTCAAACCCAAGGGCAAGAACACTACAAGGATATTTTATCCTCCACCAAAGCCAGATGAGTTCAAAATCCTAGGGAAGCTGATTATTGAAAGCAATCATCCAAGCATAAGGAACCAAATGGCCATCATCTACAGGGATATCAAGGAAATCTGCATTTGGGTTGGTCACCCAAATTTTGCTAAGGCCAAAGCTGAAGAATCTGAAAGGGCAGCAATGCAAGCTCTTGTAGTTGCTCAATCACTTGAAGATGAAGAAACCCTAAAGGAAGAAAAGGCCAAGGATGAAGCTGAGGAAGCTGGAAAGGAAAGGAAGAGTGTAAGGCAACCAAAGGCTAGAGCAAAAAGGAATCTAAACTTTGATAAAGATGATTCTCAGGACACTGCCCAAGACTCTTCCACAACTAGTGCACATCAAATTCCTGTTGATCAACCTCATGAAGGAAAGTTGGCCTGTGATCCTGCACATCCTGTCAACTTTCATGATCAACCAATAATGCCAAAAGAGGAGCCTTTTGAATTTGATGAGGCCTACTTTCCAAAGTTTCTATTTGAGAAGGATCAACCAATGAAGACAAAGAAAAGGGCTGTCAAGGCAAAGCCAGTATTTATGAGAAAGCCACAACCTCAGAAACCCCTTGCAAATCCAGAGGACTGCATGTACATTGCTGACATCAGGGAAGAATCCAGTCTACATCTTGACTTAGACAACCTGGTGGAAGTAAGGGGCATTGCAGCTTCTCAAAAATTGCCTGAGAGACTGGTCTTTGAATTCAAGGGTGGTAGAGAACAGGTGTGGCCTCTCTACAGAATTTTAGGAGAAGACTACCAAACACTACTCTCAGTGTTTAGATGCTTGAAGAAAGACTTTGGCTTCACCAAAACAACCAAGTCTGAGGTGGTCTCCAAAATTTGTCAGATAAAGGCTAGCTGGAACAAGCCTGAGGTTCTTCCCAGGATGCTTAGAGTGCCCTCAACAGGAAAGAAGATCCATCTTCAACCATACTGGATGATGGAATTTAAGGACAAGGACAATTGCAGAAGATTCTTCAGGATGGAAGACCAGCTGGATAAGGCATCTAATCAAACTCTAAAGTTATGCAATCCATGCTTGGTGATCAAAATGAAGAAGAGAAGATCTTTTACAGAAGGCTACAGGTCCAAATTGAGGAAAACAACTCTAAGAGAGGGAAGAAGACTATGCCACAAAGAAGACACAGATGAATCATTTGTTCAGTCTAGAGGAGCACTTTTGGGCATTAGTCTTGTAAGTCTTGTATTTTGTCTAAAATATTATGAAGCTTAATGCATTTTCTACTTTTGTAATTTATGATGTATCTGAGTGTTTTTGTTATCATCAAGTCTCTTGATTTATGGCTGTTATTCTATCAATCATAAATTGGGGGAGATTGTTAGGAATATGTTGTTCTTGATGATAAACATAAAACACTTAGTAGAATTTGTGTAAAGTCATTTTGTAGCTGTCAACGAAATGGCATGCTTTGCAGCATTCCGTTGACAGGAAGCTCATCAACGAAATGAGTGATGTAGCAATTGCACTGTACAATACTTCTAGTTTGATATGCATTTCATTGTAGATATTGGATAGATTTTCTAAGTCATGTTGACTAAGTACTAGATAGGCAAAATAGGTTGGTTAATTGTAAATATCTCATGCCTTGTAATTTTTCCTAAGTGAAGACATGTCAACGGAATGAAGATTACTTTGTCAACGGTATGGAGTTTACTCATCAAAGATGTGACGCCCTCCAAACCCGGGGTACAGATTTGAGGAGTCATCCGACCAACGGAATACTATTTAACACATGCATAACATATATAAAGACACAAATACCCCTTGACCAAGACCGCATCCAGATTATGGCAATGAACACAAGCTACTACAATCTTTTATTAATACAATACCAGTTTTATCAGAGTTATTACATCACAACCAAAGTTCAAATCTAGACATCTAATCTAGAAAAGCAAAACAACAACTACCCTGCCAATGACAATGACTCGAGGGGCTCTCCTGGCTGCTGGTGAACTATCGGTCACGCTATGCCGACTCATACTCTCGCTTCACTGGAATAGGGTTAGAAAACAACAAGCAAGAGTGAGCCAAAATTGCTCAGCAAACATCAATGAATCATTTCTATCACAGTTGTAAGGATATGAATTTATGATATCAGAATCAACAATATTTAGCTAACACATGCTTTGTATCAATAACAATTGAAGAAAAGAATTAGAATTTGGCTTATACATTTTATTCAAATCAAAGGTTGTGCTGTTGGCCAGCCACGCATCAACCCCGGACTAGCTCATGACATAGTCCTCTACTGGATCCCAGGCCAATTTGGGCCTTAAGTTATTCTGACCATAAATATGGCCCGACCAATTACTGGTCCATTTTTAAAAACACATGCCAAATCTATAATAGGGTATAAACAATAACATGCTCAATAAGATAAACTGAATGTATAGTAATTGCAAAAGAGCTTCAACTGTTCAGTATCAAATGAAGATCGAGAAATAATCATGGAGTAATTTCAATGGTACAGTGTACTCATTCAATAAGGGAATCAATATTGGTAGTCGATAATCAATGACCGTAATCAAAAGTCAAGATGGAAGTCAAATAATCAATGGTTGTCAATGATAATCAAAGGATGATAAACAATAACAATAGGTGGTAAACAATAATCAAGTGAATTGGAAATAAGGGTTTCCGATGCAGATCAAATCAAAGAATCAAGAATCTCTAAGGAAATGGAATCAGTTGTCCAAATGCGGTTAAAGGATTGATAATTTGAATTGTTCTGGGGATAACGGTATTCAAGTAATCAAGAAAATAATACATTTTATCACAAGTAAAGGCACAGATACTTGCCTGGTCTAAGCTGCTGTCGGATCGACTCTGCTCACTTTACTTTTCCCTTTCCCTTGCTCCGTGAACTCGATTCTATAATTAAACAACTCATCACAATAAGTCTAACTATTCTCGTTCTACTCTCGACACTTATTCAATCAATAATCACATTTAAACAAGTAACCGGTTACGTATCGGACGTCCGGTATAATTTACGATATTTAAAACTCAGATATTTGCCCTAGTACGGGCATATACAGACTATAAAACACAACACACAATTAATATGAACCATATAGCACTTATAAACATTTTTAAAACATCATACGAAACTTATTTGAATTTTAGATAAGTCACGATTAATTTTTAAATCAAAAATCGGATTATTAAATCCAATATAAACATTTAAATGCAATAAATCAATTAATAAAATTAATTGACACTCTTTAAATACTCAAACTATTTTTAAATAAATAAATAGGCTTGAAAATAATTAAACTGAATTTTTAATTAATTAAATCTAATTAATAATTAATTTTTTAAGAATTAATTGACTAAAAGAATTAACCAATTAATTAATAAATTAATTATTAATTAAAAATAATTAAAATAATTAAGTTTAATCAATTTTCGGATTTAAAAATAATAAATATAATTTATCAGAATTTTTCTGATATTAAAATATATTTTTAAAATAAAAATATGAATTTTTAAAGTTTTTAAACTATTTTCGAATTAATTTTAAAAATAAAATACAAAAACAGTTTTTTTAGAAAATGAATTAGGGTTTTGAAGATTGAAACCGGGTCGAAAAATCGGGTAAACGGGTCGGGAAGAACAAATCCGGGTCACCAAGAACAACCCGCCGGAATCTGGGTTTTCCAGAATCCGGCCGGCGTCCGGTGGCCGGACTTCGCCATTTCCGATCAAAACAAAACCAAACCATAGGGCTTTTGTTCGCTTTTTTAAGACAAACATAACCCACATACAAACACATCTGTCCCATGCCGGAATCGTGCCCAGAATTCGTTCAAAGAATTCGCCGGCGACGACTTCGGCCGGAAACCCGATCTACTTTAATTCTACATGAAACTCAAAGATTAATATACCAAAATGAAGCTTATAACTCATACAATCAAAACCCCATATCATAATCAATGTCAGATCAACAACAAGAACGAACGAAGCAAAAGAAGAATTCGGGTCAAACCCCGAAAATCAAACCCGACTAAATTGAACTTAAACATGAAATTAAAGCATGGATTCTTGCTAATTAGAACCCTAGGAACATGTTAGAAGCAACCAATTGAACGGAGAATCAACAGAATGAAAATCCCCAAATTAATCAAGAACCCTAATTAAATTCGATTATTGAAAAATTCATAATAAATCGAAAAATTACCAGATGATGATGAGGTTGGAAGATTCTGAAACTAGAGATCAAGAGCTTTAATTTGAGTACAGGAACCTCAGATTTGGATTTCAATAACACCTCGAACGAATGGATCTAAGCTCAAGAACACGAAGAACACATTTCGGGAATTTTTACTTTTTTGATAATACGCAATGCAGATTATGAAGGTTATAAGGTACGATTCGTCTTTATATATTTTTGGAAAAATAATACCCTAAGGAACACTTTTGGATCGTTATAGATCCACTGGATCGTTTAAAAACCCTAATTAGGTTAAAATACGTTTTACGAGAAGATAATTATCTACAAGGATTGATAATTATCCAAATCAATACATATCATTATATAACTAATGCTCAAGAATACTGGGGCTATAACAAATGAAATACTGATATAAAACGATATATCCGTCCCCTTAAGCAATTAGGGTTCGGAACAATTTTTCCCTTTTTGAACAAAACGAATTATTCTTGCAGAATCAAATAGGTAGGAATGAAATGATACGAATATCTCTCCCGATAATGATTCGAATACGAAAGACGAAGAGATAATAATTAATGTACGAAATTCCAATGGGGCCCTTAAATTATCAAAACGGGGCTCAGATTTGAAGAAAATTCCAAATGACGAAATATTTGAAAGGGGCTTTCGACTCACCATTTAGCACATAATCACACAATAATTATCATTTAATAATATTCCAATATTCCACAATAAATATTTTAGATTAAATATATCATTTAATCAAATAATAAAATTCACGGATATTACATCCTTCCCCCCTTAATAGGATTCTGTCCTCAGAATCAGATCAAGGAAACAACTGGGGATACTTCTCTAACATCTCACTCTCTAACTCCCAGGTAGACTCTTCTACTTTAGGATTCCTCCACAAAACTCTCACTAACACTACTGTCTTATTCCTTAGTACTTTCTCCTTACGATCCAATATCTGAATCGGTCGTTCTACATATGATAAATCTGCCTGGACCTCTATGGGTTCATACTCTATTACATGATTCGAATCTGGTCGATACCTCTTAAGCATAGATACATGAAATACATTATGAACGTGCTGCATATGCGGTGGCAATGCCAACTCGTAAGCTACCTCGCCCACCTTCTTCAAAATCTCAAACGGCCCAACATATCTCGGACTCAACTTCCCTTTCTTTCCAAACCTAACTAATCCTTTCCATGGTGAAACCTTTAGTAACACCTGCTCTCCTTCTTCGAATCCCACATCCTTTCTGGCTAGATCCGCATACTTTTTCTGTCGGTCTTGAGCTGTTATCAATCTTTTCTGAATCAATTCAACCACTTCCTTTGTTCGTTGCACTAGTTCTGGTCCTATCATTTTCCGTTCACCAACTTCTTCCCAATATACTGGAGATCGACACTTTCGTCCATACAAAGCTTCGTAAGGTGGCATTTCGATGCTCGCCTGAAAACTATTATTATATGAAAATTCCACCAAGGTAGATGATCGTCCCAACTGCCTTCAAAGTCAAGTGCACATGTCCTAAGCATATCTTCAATAGTCTGAATTGTCCTTTCGCTTTGACCGTCCGTCTGCGGATGATAAGCCGTACTTGTGACGCCCTCCAAACCCGGGGTACAGATTTGAGGAGTCATCCGACCAACGGAACACTATTTAACACATGCATAATATATATAAAGACACAATTACCCCTTGACCAAGACCGCATCCAGATTATGGCAATGAACAAAAGCTACTACAATCTTTTATTATTACAGTACCAGTTTTATCAGAGTTATTACATCACAACTAAAGTTCAAATCTAGACATTAATCTAGAAAAGCAAAACAACAACTACCCTGCCAATAACAATGACTCGAGGGGCTCTCCTGGCTGCTGGTGAACTATCGGTCACGCTATGCCAACTCATACTCTCGCTTCACTGGAATAGGGTTAGAAAACAACAAGCAAGAGTGAGCCAAAATTGCTCAGCAAACATCAACGAAGCATTTCTATCACAGTTGTAAGGATATGAATTTATGATATCAGAATCAACAATATTTAGCTAACACATGCTTTGTATCAATAATGAATGGAGTAAAGAATTAGAATTTGGCTTATACATTTTATTCAAATCAAAGGTTGTGCTGCTGGCCAGCCACGCATCAACCCCGGACTAGCTCATGTCATAGTCCTCTACTGGATCCCAGGCCAATCTGGGCCTTAAGTTATTCCGACCATAAATATGGCCCGACCAATTACTGGTCCATTTTTAAAAACACATGCCAAATCTATAATAGGGTATAAACAATAACATGCTCAATAAGATAAACTGAATGTATAGTAATTGCAAAAGAGCTTCAACTGTTCAGTATCAACGAAGATCGAGAAAGAATCATGGAGTAATTTCAATGGTACAGTGTACTCATTCAATAAGGAAATCAATATTGGTAATCGTTAATCAATGACCGTAATCGGTAGTCAAGATGGAAGTCAAATAATCAATGGTTGTCAATGATAATCAAAGGATGATAAATAACAACAATAGGTGGTAAACAATAATCAAGTGAATTGGAAATAAGGGTTTCCGATGCAGATCAAATCAAAGAATCAAGAATCTCTAAGGAAATGGAATCAGTTGTCCAAATGCGGTTAAAAGATTGATAATTTGAATTGTTCTGGGGATAACGGTATTCAAGTAATCAAGACAATAATAAATTTTATCACAAGTAATGGCACAGATACTTGCCTGGTCTAAGCTGCTGTCGGATCGACTCTGCTCACTCTACTTTCCCCTTTCCCTTGCTCCGGGAACTCGATTCTATAATTAAACAACTCATCACAATAAGTCTAACTATTCTCGTTCGACTCTCGACACTTATTCAACCAATAATCACATTTAAACAAGTAACCGGTTACGTATCGGACGTCCGGTATAGTTTACGATATTTAAAACTCAGATATTTGCCCTAGTACGGGCATATACAGACTATAAAACACAACACACCATTAATATGAACCATATAGCACTTATAAACATTTTTAAAACATCATACGGAACTTATTCGAATTTTAATAAGTCATTACTAATTTTTTAAATCAAAAATCGGATTTTTAAATCCAATATAAACATTTAAATGAAAATAAATCAATTAATAAAATTAATTGACACTCTTTAAATACTCAAGCTATTTTTAAATAATTAAATAGGCTTGAAAATAATTAAACTGAATTTTTAATTAATTAAATCTAATTAATAATTAATTTTTAAGAATTAATTGATTAAAAGAATTAACCAATTAATTAATAAATTAATTATTAATTAAAAATAATTAAAATAATTAAGTTTAATCAATTTTCGGATTTAAAATAATAAATATAATTTATCAGAATTTTTCTGATATTAAAATATATTTTTAAAATAAAAATATGAATTTTTAAAGTTTTTAAACTATTTTCGAATTAAATTTAAAAATAAAATCCAAAAACAGTTTTCTGAAAATGAATTAGGGTTTTGAAGATTGAAACCGGGTCGAAAAATCGGGTAAACGGGTCGGGAAGAACAATTCCGGGTCGCCAAGAACAACCCACCGGATTCTGGGTTTTCCAGAATCCGGCCGGTCTCCGGCCGCCGGAATTCTTCGATTCCGTCCAAACACAAATCAAACCAGAGGGCTTTTGTTCGCCTTTTCAAGCCAAACAAAACCCACACATCAAAACATCTGTCCCTAGCCGGAATCGTGCCCAGAATCCGTTCAAAGAATTCTCCGGCAACGACCTCGGCCGGAAACCCGATCTACCTATTCCGTACATGAAACTCAAAGATTAATATACCAAAATGAAGCTTATAACTCATACAATAAAAGCCCTTTATCAAAAACAATGTCAGATCAATATCAAGAACGTACGAATCGAAAGAAGAAATCGGGTCAAAACCCGAAATCAAAACCCGACTAAATTGAACATAAACATGAAATTAAAGCATGGATTCTTGCTAATTAGAACCCTAGGAACATGTTAGAAGCAACCAATTGAACGGAGAATCAACAGAATGAAAATCCCCAAATCGAATCAAGAACCCTAGTTATAATTCGAAACTTGTAAAATCAATATAAAATCGAATACTTACCAGATGATGATGAGGTTGGAAGATTATGAAACTAGATTTTTGGAGCTTTGATTTGAGTATAAGAACTTCAAATTTGGACTTCAATAACACTTAGAACGAATTGATTGAAGATCAAGAACACAAAAATAATTTTTGGGAATTTCGGATTTTTTGAGTAATTGCTGAAGATTTGCTATGAGTTATGAAGTCTGATTTGTCTTTTTATATTTCTGGAAAAATAATACCCCAAATAACATTTTTGGATCGATATTGATTCGTTAGATCGTTTAAAAACCCTAATTAGGTCAAAAACACGTTTTACGAAAAATAAGGGGTTAAAAAGGTTGATGATTATCCAATTTGATATATATCATTATATAACTAATGCTCAAGAATACTAGGGCTATAACAACTTCAATATTGATATAGAACGATAAATCCGTCCCCTTAAGCAATTAGGGTTCGGAACGATTTTTCCTTTTTCGGATCAAAAATTGAAATTGATTTGCAGAATCAAATAGGTAGGGTTAAATAGAATCCCATAACCCTTTCGATAACGATTCGAATACGAAAGACGAAGAATTAAAAATGAATGTACGAAATTTCAACGGGGCCTTGAATTATCAAAACGGCTCAAATTTGAAGAAAATTCCAAATGACGAAATTTTTGAAAGGGGCTTCTGACTCACCATTTAGCACATAATCACACACTAAATATCATATAATAATATTCCAATATTCCAAAATAAATATTTTAGATTAAATATATCATTTAATCAAATAATAAAATTCACGGATATTACATCCTTCCCCCCTTAATAGGATTCTGTCCTCAGAATCAGATCAAGGAAACAACTGGGGATACTTCTCTAACATCTCACTCTCTAACTCCCAGGTAGACTCTTCTACTTTAGGATTCCTCCACAAAACTCTCACTAACGCTACTGTCTTATTCCTTAGTACTTTCTCCTTACGATCCAATATCTGAATCGGTCGTTCTACATATGATAAATCTGCCTGGACCTCTATGGGTTCATACTCTATTACATGATTCGAATCTGGTCGATACTTCTTAAGCATAGATACATGAAATACATTATGAACGTGCTGCATATGCGGTGGCAATGCCAACTCATAAGCTACTTCGCCCACTTTCTTCAAAATCTCAAACGGCCCAACATATCTCGGACTCAACTTCCCTTTCTTTCCAAACCTAACTAATCCTTTCCATGGTGAAACTTTTAGTAACACTTGCTCTCCTTCTTCGAATCCCACATCCTTTCTGGCTAGATCCGCATACTTTTTCTGTCGGTCTTGAGCTGTTATCAATCTTCTCTGAATCAATTGAACCACTTCTTTTGTTCGTTGTACTAGTTCTGGTCCTATCATTTTCCGTTCACCAACTTCTTCCCAATATACCGGAGATCGACACTTTCGTCCATACAGAGCTTCGTAAGGTGGCATTCCGATGCTCGCGTGAAAACTATTATTATATGAAAATTCCACCAAGGGTAGATGATCGTCCCAACTGCCTTCAAAGTCAAGTGCACATGTCCTAAGCATATCTTCAATAGTCTGAATTGTCCTTTCGCTTTTACCGTCCGTCTGCGGATGATAAGCCGTACTCATTCTCAACTCGGTGCCTAAACACTCTTGAAAACTCCTCCAAAATCTTGAATTGAATCGAGGGTCTCTATCAGGCACTATCGATACTGGAACTCCATGTCGTACTACGATTTCTTTTATATAAATATGAACTAACTTATCTAGCGAGAATCTCTCGTTAATCGGAAGAAAATGCGCAGATTTCGTCAATCGATCCACGATAACCCAGATGGCATCATGGTTAGCTTTTGTTCTAGGCAATCCTACTACAAAGTCCATCGCAATGTGTTCCCACTTCCATTCGGGAATTTCCAATGGTTGAAGTAATCCACTTGGTCTCTGATGTTCCGCCTTAACTCTTTGACACGTAAAGCATTTACTTACCCATTCCGCAATCTCTCTCTTCATATCTGGCCACCAAAAGTTCGTCTTAAGATCTCGATACATCTTCGTACTCCCTGGATGAATTGAATACTTCGAGTTATGTGCTTCGTGCAAAATCTCACTTTTCAGTTCCGTTACGTTAGGTATCCATATCCGAGAAGCAAATCTCAAGATCCCTTTGTCGTCCGGTTGGCTACATATTTCCTCACCTGTCATTTTACTCACATCATCATTCATAACTTGCTCTTGGCACTTCCGTATCTTCTCCAACAATTCAGGTTGAAACGTCATGGTATAAATCATTTCCGTCGCGTCCTTCGGATTAATTACTTCGATTTCTAACTTCTCAAATTCCTTGTACAACTCTTTGGTCATCGTCAGTGTATTCAATCTCTCTTTTCTGCTCAATGCATCTGCTACCACATTCCGATCTACCTATTCCGTACATGAAACTCAAAGATTAATATACCAAAATGAAGCTTATAACTCATACAATAAAAGCCCTTTATCAAAAACAATGTCAGATCAATATCAAGAACGTACGAATCGAAAGAAGAAATCGGGTCAAAACCCGAAATCAAAACCCGACTAAATTGAACATAAACATGAAATTAAAGCATGGATTCTTGCTAATTAGAACCCTAGGAACATGTTAGAAGCAACCAATTGAACACAAGCTACTACAATCTTTTATTATTACAGTACCAGTTTTATCAGAGTTATTACATCACAACTAAAGTTCAAATCTAGACATTAATCTAGAAAAGCAAAACAACAACTACCCTGCCAATAACAATGACTCGAGGGGCTCTCCTGGCTGCTGGTGAACTATCGGTCACGCTATGCCAACTCATACTCTCGCTTCACTGGAATAGGGTTAGAAAACAACAAGCAAGAGTGAGCCAAAATTGCTCAGCAAACATCAACGAAGCATTTCTATCACAGTTGTAAGGATATGAATTTATGATATCAGAATCAACAATATTTAGCTAACACATGCTTTGTATCAATAATGAATGGAGTAAAGAATTAGAATTTGGCTTATACATTTTATTCAAATCAAAGGTTGTGCTGCTGGCCAGCCACGCATCAACCCCGGACTAGCTCATGTCATAGTCCTCTACTGGATCCCAGGCCAATCTGGGCCTTAAGTTATTCCGACCATAAATATGGCCCGACCAATTACTGGTCCATTTTTAAAAACACATGCCAAATCTATAATAGGGTATAAACAATAACATGCTCAATAAGATAAACTGAATGTATAGTAATTGCAAAAGAGCTTCAACTGTTCAGTATCAACGAAGATCGAGAAAGAATCATGGAGTAATTTCAATGGTACAGTGTACTCATTCAATAAGGAAATCAATATTGGTAATCGTTAATCAATGACCGTAATCGGTAGTCAAGATGGAAGTCAAATAATCAATGGTTGTCAATGATAATCAAAGGATGATAAATAACAACAATAGGTGGTAAACAATAATCAAGTGAATTGGAAATAAGGGTTTCCGATGCAGATCAAATCAAAGAATCAAGAATCTCTAAGGAAATGGAATCAGTTGTCCAAATGCGGTTAAAAGATTGATAATTTGAATTGTTCTGGGGATAACGGTATTCAAGTAATCAAGACAATAATAAATTTTATCACAAGTAAGGGCACAGATACTTGCCTGGTCTAAG
This sequence comes from Heracleum sosnowskyi, assembly GCA_030848705.1. NCBI lineage: Eukaryota > Viridiplantae > Streptophyta > Magnoliopsida > Apiales > Apiaceae > Heracleum > Heracleum sosnowskyi. The sequence goes on from JAUIZM010000030.1 coordinate 1,052,854, forward strand.
CTGCTGTCGGATCGACTCTGCTCACTTTACTTTCCCCTTTCCCTTGCTCCGGGAACTCGATTCTATAATTAAACAACTCATCACAATAAGTCTAACTATTCTCGTTCTACTCTCGACACTTATTCAACCAATAATCACATTTAAACAAGTAACTGGTTACGTATCGGACGTCCGGTATAGTTTACGATATTTAAAACTCAGATATTTGCCCTAGTACGGGCATATACAGACTATAAAACACAACACACCATTAATATGAACCATATAGCACTTATAAACATTTTTAAAACATCATACGGAACTTATTCGAATTTTAATAAGTCATTACTAATTTTTTAAATCAAAAATCGGATTTTTAAATCCAATATAAACATTTAAATGAAAATAAATCAATTAATAAAATTAATTGACACTCTTTAAATACTCAAGCTATTTTTAAATAATTAAATAGGCTTGAAAATAATTAAACTGAATTTTTAATTAATTAAATCTAATTAATAATTAATTTTTAAGAATTAATTGATTAAAAGAATTAACCAATTAATTAATAAATTAATTATTAATTAAAAATAATTAAAATAATTAAGTTTAATCAATTTTCGGATTTAAAATAATAAATATAATTTATCAGAATTTTTCTGATATTAAAATATATTTTTAAAATAAAAATATGAATTTTTAAAGTTTTTAAACTATTTTCGAATTAAATTTAAAAATAAAATCCAAAAACAGTTTTCTGAAAATGAATTAGGGTTTTGAAGATTGAAACCGGGTCGAAAAATCGGGTAAACGGGTCGGGAAGAACAATTCCGGGTCGCCAAGAACAACCCACCGGATTCTGGGTTTTCCAGAATCCGGCCGGTCTCCGGCCGCCGGAATTCTTCGATTCCGTCCAAACACAAATCAAACCAGAGGGCTTTTGTTCGCCTTTTCAAGCCAAACAAAACCCACACATCAAAACATCTGTCCCTAGCCGGAATCGTGCCCAGAATCCGTTCAAAGAATTCTCCGGCAACGACCTCGGCCGGAAACCCGATCTACCTATTCCGTACATGAAACTCAAAGATTAATATACCAAAATGAAGCTTATAACTCATACAATAAAAGCCCTTTATCAAAAACAATGTCAGATCAATATCAAGAACGTACGAATCGAAAGAAGAAATCGGGTCAAAACCCAAAATCAAAACCCGACTAAATTGAACATAAACATGAAATTAAAGCATGGATTCTTGCTAATTAGAACCCTAGGAACATGTTAGAAGCAACCAATTGAACGGAGAACCCTAGTTATAATTCGAAACTTGTAAAATCAATATAAAATCGAATACTTACCAGATGATGATGAGGTTGGAAGATTCTGAAACTAGATTTTTGGAGCTTTGATTTGAGTATAAGAACTTCAAATTTGGACTTCAATAACACTTAGAACGAATTGATTGAAGATCAAGAACACAAAAATAATTTTTGGGAATTTCGGATTTTTTGAGTAATTGCTGAAGATTTGCTATGAGTTATGAAGTCTGATTTGTCTTTTTATATTTCTGGAAAAATAATACCCCAAATAACATTTTTGGATCGATATTGATTCGTTAGATCGTTTAAAAACCCTAATTAGGTCAAAAACACGTTTTACGAAAAATAAGGGGTTAAAAAGGTTGATGATTATCCAATTTGATATATATCATTATATAACTAATGCTCAAGAATACTAGGGCTATAACAACTTCAATATTGATATAGAACGATAAATCCGTCCCCTTAAGCAATTAGGGTTCAGAACGATTTTTCCTTTTTCGGATCAAAAATTGAAATTGATTTGCAGAATCAAATAGGTAGGGTTAAATAGAATCCCATAACCCTTTCGATAACGATTCGAATACGAAAGACGAAGAATTAAAAATGAATGTACGAAATTTCAACGGGGCCTTGAATTATCAAAACGGCTCAAATTTGAAGAAAATTCCAAATGACGAAATTTTTGAAAGGGGCTTCTGACTCACCATTTAGCACATAATCACACACTAAATATCATATAATAATATTCCAATATTCCAAAATAAATATTTTAGATTAAATATATCATTTAATCAAATAATAAAATTCACGGATATTACAGTACTCATTCTCAACTCGGTGCCCAAACACTCTTGAAAACTCCTCCAAAATCTTGAATTGAATCGAGGGTCTCTATCAGACACTATCGATACTGGAACTCCATGTCGTACTACGATTTCTTTTATATAAATATGAACTAACTTATCTAGCGAGAATCTCTCGTTAATCGGAAGAAAATACGCAGATTTCGTCAATCGATCCACGATAACCCAGATGGCATCATGGTTAGCTTTTGTTCTAGGCAATCCTACTACAAAGTCCATCGCAATGTGTTCCCACTTCCATTCGGGAATTTCCAATGGTTGAAGTAATCCACTTGGTCTCTGATGTTCCGCCTTAACTCTTTGACACGTAAAGAATTTACTTACCCATTCCGCAATCTCTCTCTTCATATCTGGCCACCAAAAGTTCGTCTTAAGATCTCGATACATCTTCGTACTCCCTGGATGAATTGAATACTTCGAGTTATGTGCTTCGTGCAAAATCTCACTTTTCAGTTCCGTTACGTTAGGTATCCATATCCGAGAAGCAAATCTCAAGATCCCTTTGTCGTCCGGTTGGCTACATATTTCCTCACCTGTCATTTTACTCACATCATCATTCATAACTCGCTCTTGGCACTTCCGTATCTTCTCCAACAATTCAGGTTGAAACGCCATGGTATAAATCATTTCCGTTGCGTCCTTCGGATTAATTACTTCGATTTCTAACTTCTCAAATTCCTTGTATAACTCTTTGGTCATCATTAGTGTATTTAATCTCTCTTTTCTGCTCAATGCATCTGCTACCACATTTGCCTTGCCGGGATGATAGTTGATAGAAACGTCGTAGTCCTTGATTAGTTCTAACCATCTTCGTTGCCTCATGTTCAGCTCTTTCTGAGTAAAGATATACTTCAAACTTTTGTGATCGGTGTAAATTTCACATCTCTCTCCATACAAGTAGTGTCTCCATATCTTCAAAGCAAACACAATAGCTGCTAACTCCAAATCGTGTGTAGGGTACTTCTGTTCGTGGGGTCTCAACTGTCTTGACGCATAAGCAATCACCTTGTCATGTTGCATAAGTACGCATCCTAATCCTTTGTACGACGCATCACTATAGATTACGAAATGACCTTGATCGTCTGGTAACATCAATACCGGTGCCGTAGTTAGTCTTTTCTTTAACTCTTGGAAGCCTTCTTCGCATTTATTGTTCCATATGAATCGCTCGCTTTTCCTTGTCAGCTTGGTCATTGGAGTAGCTATCTTCGCAAAATCTTGCACAAATCTCCGGTAGTATCCGGCTAATCCCAAGAAACTTCTGACTTCAGTCGGTGTCCTTGGTCTCTCCCAATCTTTCACTGCCTCTATCTTTGCTGGGTCCACTTTGATGCCTTCGCTGCTCACCACGTGTCCTAAGAAATGAACTTCTTTCAACCAGAATTCACACTTGGAAAACTTCGCGTATAGTCTTTCTTGTCTTAACGTTTCTAACACAATTCGCAACTGGTCTGCATGCTCTTCTTCTGTCCTTGAGTATATCAAGATGTCGTCGATGAATACCACTACAAACTTGTCCAAATATCTCTTGAAAATCCTGTTCATTAGGTCCATAAAAGCTGCGGGTGCATTCGTTAGTCCAAACGCCATTACTAAGAATTCATAGTGCCCATACCTTGTTCGAAAGGCTGTCTTCGGTATGTCGTCTGGTCTAATCTTCAATTGGTGATATCCTGACCGTAGGTCGATCTTTGAAAAATGTACCGCTCCCTTCAGCTGGTCAAACAGATCATCTATTCGAGGTAACGGATACTTGTTCTTAATGGTCAGCTTGTTCAACTCCCGATAGTCTATACACAATCTCATGCTTCCATCCTTTTTCTTGACAAACAGTACTGGTGCTCCCCACGGTGAAACGCTGGGTCTAATAATTCCTTTTTCTAGCAAATCTTGCAGTTGATCAGCCAATTCCTTCATCTCCACTGGTGCCATTCTGTAAGGGGCCTTAGATACTGGCTCCGCGCCTGGTACTAAGTCTATCGCAAATTCAATCTCTCTATCTGGAGGTAAACCTGGTAGTTCTTCCGGAAAAACATCTGGAAACTCATTTACGACTGGAATATCTTCTAACTTAGAAACTTCCTTATCTATATCTATCACATAAGCTAGATACGCCTCACAACCTTGCCTTAATAACCTCTTAGCCTGAATCATCGTCAGGAACCTCTTTCTTTGTTTCTCTCCTCTAAATATTATCTCTTTCTTTTCTAGGGTAATCAAAGTAACCCTCTTATTCTTACAATCAATACTTGCATCATGCTCAGTCAACCAATCCATCCCTAATATCACATCAAATTCACCTAACTTAAAAGGTAACAAGTCAACATAAAAACGATTTCCCAAAATCTCTATCTCACAACGGGGATAATATGAACTGACCGCGATACGATCCTGATTAGCTATCTCTATAGTCAACACTCCACTTAAAGGTTTCATTACGCAATTCAATCTACGAGCAAACGTTTCAGAAATAAAAGACTTCGTCGCTCCCGAATCTATTTACACTTGTGCAGGAATAGAATTTACTAGAAGTGTACCTGCCACCACGTCGGAATCTCTCACTGCTTCTCCCATTGACATATTGTAGGTCCTGGCTAACGGCTGGACGTTAACAACTGGGGGTGCTTCAATTGCCCGAATCATATTGTTCACGGTTGCTGGTGCTCTGCAGTCCTTAATCATGTGACATGGTTTCTTACATCGATGACACACGATGCCTATCTTGCAATCCCGGGAATAATGTCCCTTCTGATTGCATTTAAAGCATGTGACATTCAATCGATGGCATATCCCTAGATGTCGCTTCCCGCATGTCTTGCATTCTGGTAGTGGGGGTCTAGAAAGTCCCTGCTGACTGCCGGTTAGTAGACGGTTATCTTGTCCTACGTTTCCGGTGTCTGGTTTCCTAAAACTGGTATTCCTTCCGTGCTGAAATCCCAGTTTCTTATTTGCTTGCCCTTGAAAACTTCCCTGCTGCTGTCCCTTATCGGGTATCCCTGCTTTCCTTTTCTTGTTCTCCCTCTCTTTCATGTAAGAATCACTCTCTGTCTCCGCAATCATTGCCTTTTGGACCACCGCTGCATAGGTGTCCAACTCCAATACAGCTAACTTACTACGAATCCAAGACCTCAGTCCCTGCTGGAACCTCTTGGCCTTCTTCTTTTCCGTATCCACATAGGTTGGAACAAACCTTGACAACTCCGTAAACCTTGTTTCATATTGGGGCACTGTCATGCTTCTCTGCTTTAATTCCAAAAACTTCAATTCCATCTGATCTCTCATATAGTCCGGAAAATATCTTTCCAAAAACAACTCTGTAAATCTTGCCCAAGTAATCAATCCCTCGGGCTCCATAGCCCTACTCGTTTCCCACCAATAACTAGCCTCATTCTTCAGAAAATAGCTTGCATATTCTGTCTTCTTATCCTCTGTCACCTCTATCAAGGTAAAAGCCTTTTCCATCTCTTTCAACCATGCCTTAGCCTCTACAGGGTCTGCTGATCCTTTAAATTCCGGAGGTTTTGCTGCCTGGAAAGATTTGAACGTAACTGCCGGTGCTGCTTGCTGGTGCTGTTGTTGATGCTGCTGATGCTGATGTTGCTGATGCTGTTGCTGCTGTTCTAAGAGCTGTTGCTGAAATGCACGTTGCTGCTGTGCTAATGCGGCAGTCTGTTGAGTAAGGGTATTTAACAACTGGATTACCATCGGGTCCACGCGGCCCGTGGGAGGTGTATTTTGTTGACCTTCTTGGTCAGAGGTATCAGTTGAACGGCTTAATCAAATAGTTCATATAAGAGAAGGAAGGATCACAATTGATATCTCGAAGGTTTACAGATCTTCTCAACGGTGTATGGATACACTCGTTGCAATAAGTAGAATAACAGTTATGATGCTGGAAATGAATGACAGGGGAATAAATATAGTTCTATAAAAGAGGTTTATCATATATATATAGATAGAGTTGGTACAAGCGTAGAACGCTTCAAAAGAAAATATATCATGGCTGAATCATAACTGCCGACCAGCAATACAACAACAAAAATGCAACAACAACCCGAGGCGTTCCTATAAGCCCGGTGCACTGCTGATTCTACAATATGCATCTATATACTAACTATATAGAAACCATACATCCATGTCACATCTGTCTGCTACTAATACCTGCTCACAGATCACCTGCTCCTGCCGGCCATAACGGGGGTCCTGAAATCTCTGCAATCTCACTCATCGCATAATCCAAAATCTGTCTCATCCCTGCTACTGTCTCTCCCTCTCGACTAGAAGCTAATCCGTGCAATCGAGTCTCAACCAAAGTCCTCGTAACCCTAAACCTCATCTGAATGTCTCTCATCTGATCTCTAAGTCTGTCTCTCTCTCTGACAGCGGCTGCCTCGATCGAACGAATCCTACCCATCTCCATAACCTGTCCATAAAGGTACTCCTTCTCTCTACTCACCCTCTGATACACATGGTGTGGAACTGGTGGCTCACATAACTGATACAAAGGCCCACAAACTGATGCCTGAGACACTGGTGCTGGGGCTACTTGTCGGAGTGGAATAGGACAAGGTATCTGATCTCTCCTGACTACTGGGTCCTGATGCATAGGCTGATATCGCACTGGCCGAGACGGTCCTGCTCTCTCAACGGGTGTAGGTATCTCTGCTATCGTATCCTCGGAAGGGTCTGAGTCTGAACTAGAACTAGGGGGCTGCAATTATAACCACATTTAATTACTACGCGTAATATCCCTAGTTGACCTCCTAATATCCTTACGTGAATTCCTAACTCTCTATGTTATCCTGGACCCTAAGTCCTAACTTGTTTCAAATGCCATAACCTGTTGCTCTGATACCAACTGTGACGCCCTCCAAACCCGGGGTACAGATTTGAGGAGTCATCCGACCAACGGAACACTATTTAACACATGCATAATATATATAAAGACACAATTACCCCTTGACCAAGACCGCATCCAGATTATGGCAATGAACACAAGCTACTACAATCTTTTATTATTACAGTACCAGTTTTATCAGAGTTATTACATCACAACTAAAGTTCAAATCTAGACATTAATCTAGAAAAGCAAAACAACAACTACCCTGCCAATAACAATGACTCGAGGGGCTCTCCTGGCTGCTGGTGAACTATCGGTCACGCTATGCCAACTCATACTCTCGCTTCACTGGAATAGGGTTAGAAAACAACAAGCAAGAGTGAGCCAAAATTGCTCAGCAAACATCAACGAAGCATTTCTATCACAGTTGTAAGGATATGAATTTATGATATCAGAATCAACAATATTTAGCTAACACATGCTTTGTATCAATAACAATTGAAGAAAAGAATTAGAATTTGGCTTATACATTTTATTCAAATCAAAGGTTGTGCTGCTGGCCAGCCACGCATCAACCCCGGACTAGCTCATGACATAGTCCTCTACTGGACCCCAGGCCAATTTGGGCCTTAATTTATTCTGACCATAAATATGGCCCGACCAATTACTGGTCCATTTTTAAAAACACATGCCAAATCTATAATAGGGTATAAACAATAACATGCTCAATAAGATAAACTGAATGTATAGTAATTGCAAAAGAGCTTCAACTGTTCAGTATCAAATGAAGATCGAGAAATAATCATGGAGTAATTTCAATGGTACAGTGTACTCATTCAATAAGGGAATCAATATTGGTAGTCGATAATCAATGACCGTAATCAAAAGTCAAGATGGAAGTCAAATAATCAATGGTTGTCAATGATAATCAAAGGATGATAAACAATAACAATAGGTGGTAAACAATAATCAAGTGAATTGGAAATAAGGGTTTCCGATGCAGATCAAATCAAAGAATCAAGAATCTCTAAGGAAATGGAATCAGTTGTCCAAATGCGGTTAAAGGATTGATAATTTGAATTGTTCTGGGGATAACGGTATTCAAGTAATCAAGAAAATAATACATTTTATCACAAGTAAAGGCACAGATACTTGCCTGGTCTAAGCTGCTGTCGGATCGACTCTGCTCACTTTACTTTTCCCTTTCCCTTGCTCCGTGAACTCGATTCTATAATTAAACAACTCATCACAATAAGTCTAACTATTCTCGTTCTACTCTCGACACTTATTCAATCAATAATCACATTTAAACAAGTAACCGGTTACGTATCGGACGTCCGGTATAATTTATGATATTTAAAACTCAGATATTTGCCCTAGTACGGGCATATACAGACTATAAAACACAACACACAATTAATATGAACCATATAGCACTTATAAACATTTTTAAAACATCATACGAAACTTATTTGAATTTTAGATAAGTCACGATTAATTTTTAAATCAAAAATCGGATTATTAAATCCAATATAAACATTTAAATGCAAATAAATCAATTAATAAAATTAATTGACACTCTTTAAATACTCAAACTATTTTTAAATAAATAAATAGGCTTGAAAATAATTAAACTGAATTTTTAATTAATTAAATCTAATTAATAATTAATTTTTTAAGAATTAATTGACTAAAAGAATTAACCAATTAATTAATAAATTAATTATTAATTAAAAATAATTAAAATAATTAAGTTTAATCAATTTTTGGATTTAAAAATAATAAATATAATTTATCAGAATTTTTCTGATATTAAAATATATTTTTAAAATAAAAATATGAATTTTTAAAGTTTTTAAACTATTTTCGAATTAATTTTAAAAATAAAATCCAAAAACAGTTTTTTTAGAAAATGAATTAGGGTTTTGAAGATTGAAACCGGGTCGAAAAATCGGGTAAACGGGTCGGGAAGAACAAATCCGGGTCACCAAGAACAACCCGCCGAAATCTGGGTTTTCCAGAATCCGGCCGGCGTCCGGTGGCCGGACTTCGCCATTTCCGATCAAAACAAAACCAAACCATAGGGCTTTTGTTCGCTTTTTCAAGACAAACATAACCCACATACAAACACATCTGTCCCATGCCGGAATCGTGCCCAGAATTCGTTCAAAGAATTCGCCGGCGACGACTTCGGCCGGAAACCCGATCTACTTTAATTCTACATGAAACTCAAAGATTAATATACCAAAATGAAGCTTATAACTCATACAATCAAAACCCCATATCATAATCAATGTCAGATCAACAACAAGAACGAACGAAGCAAAAGAAGAATTCGGGTCAAACCCCGAAAATCAAACCCGACTAAATTGAACTTAAACATGAAATTAAAGCATGGATTCTTGCTAATTAGAACCCTAGGAACATGTTAGAAGCAACCAATTGAACGGAGAATCAACAGAATGAAAATCCCCAAATTAATCAAGAACCCTAATTAAATTCGAATATTGAAAAATTTATAATAAATCGAAAAATTACCAGATGATGATGAGGTTGGAAGATTCTGAAACTAGAGATCAAGAGCTTTAATTTGAGTACAAGAACTTCAGATTTGGATTTCAATAACACCTCGAACGAATGGATCTAAGCTCAAGAACACGAAGAACACATTTCGGGAATTTTTACTTTTTTGATAATACGCAATGCAGATTATGAAGGTTACAAGGTACGATTCGTCTTTATATATTTTTGGAAAAATAATACCCTAAGGAACACTTTTGGATCGTTATAGATCCACTGGATCGTTTAAAAACCCTAATTAGGTTAAAATACGTTTTACGAGAAGATAATTATCTACAAGGATTGATAATTATCCAAATCAATACATATCATTATATAACTAATGCTCAAGAATACTGGGGCTATAACAAATGAAATACTGATATAAAACGATATATCCGTCCCCTTAAGAAATTAGGGTTCGGAACAATTTTTCCCTTTTTGAACAAAACGAATTATTCTTGCAGAATCAAATAGGTAGGAATGAAATGATACGAATATCTCTCCCGATAATGATTCGAATACGAAAGATGAAGAGATAATAATTAATGTACGAAATTCCAATGGGGCCCTTAAATTATCAAAACGGGGCTCAGATTTGAAAAAAATTCCAAATGACGAAATATTTGAAAGGGGCTTTCGACTCACCATTTAGCACATAATCACACAATAATTATCATTTAATAATATCCCAATATTCCACAATAAATATTTTAGATTAAATATATCATTTAATCAAATAATAAAATTCACGGATATTACAAAAGAAATGAAGAATAAAGCTATCAACGAAACACATCTCCCTGCTATCAACGAATCATTATTGCTTTTCTGAATAGTTGACAAAGTGATAGTGACAGTTTACTGAACAGATCTAAAGGTGATGTGGACGTGTACTTTGCATTGGAAACCATTAAAATGGACATGGGGAATAAGGAAACATCCCAGTTTCCAATTGGGCTCTTGGGAGTGATCATAATAAGCATGAAGACAAAAGCAAATATCTCCAAGGACCACTGGACAAAGGGATGAAAAGCAAACTATTGGCGGTTACTCATTGTACTTTTAGTGTAGCCAAAAATAGAGTTGTAAACTTGGGTTTATATAACCAAGTGTAGCAGTTACTTTAGAAAGAAGAGAAGAAAAACAAATAGATTGTATTAGCTATTTTTGAGAGCATTTTTCTTCTCTACATTATTGTAACTGAGCAGCTGTGTACTTTTGTATCACAGATTATTTCCGCAATAAAAATCACTTCAGTTGGATCATCAAACAATCCAACTGAAATTATTAAGTGCTTGTGGTTTTTATTTTATAAGTTCAGTTTTAATTTGTAAGTTGTTTTTAAGTTTGAGAAATATCAAGTAATTGTATTCAACCCCCCCTTCTACAATTCTGTTAGGTCATTTGGGATTAACAGAAACTCAAAGAAAAGAAAAGAAACTCAGGAGTACGACGTCAAGGAAAATTTTCCCAGAACGTCAAAGGACTTTGATTCTCCACCCAAGAGAAACAATTTTGGGCCAAAGTTTACGGAGTATGCAAGATTGAACACTTCCAGGAGTCAAATTCTGATGGAGATAGCTAAGGAAGGAGATCTCAAATGGCCGAAGCCAATGAGGGCTGACATGTCCAAACGGAACCAAAATCAGTTCTGTCGGTTCCACAAAGAAGTCGGTCACGACACCGACGATTGTAGGCAATTAAAAGATGAGATCGAATTTCTGATACGAAGAGGAAAACTCAGCAAATTCACCAAGGATGGAAATCAAGGGAGTCAAAGAGGAAACTATGAAATGAAGGATTACGACAGAAGGTACAACGACCAAGATCGTAACCCTAAGCCCCGAGGGCCAGTCATAAACATGATATTCGGAGGGCCAACTGCTGCTGGATCCTCCCGAAACTCAAGAAAGGCTTATGCTCGAGAGGTAATGACTGTGGTTGGAGAAGCACCGAAGCGTGCCAGAACAGAAGTGTCAATAGGTTTTGACGATTCAGACCTAGAAGGGGTGAAGTTCCCCCACGATGATCCTCTTGTCATAGTACCTGTGATAGGCAACTCCGAAACAAAGAGAGTCCTAGTCGACAATGGAGCTTCAGTGGACATCTTGTTCCACGATGCTTTTATCAAAATGGGTTACACTGATTCTCAGTTAACACCCTCGAATATGCCCATATACGGATTCAATGGAGTGGAGTCAAAGGTGGAAGGCACTATTCAACTCCCAATGACCATGGGGCAAGGGATGAATACATCTACTCAAATGTTAAACTTTGTAGTCATAAAGGCAAATTCAACCTACAACGCGATCCTTGGAAGGACTGGTCTTCATGCGTTTAAGGCCGTTGCCTCATCTTATCATCTGAAAATCAAGTTCCCAACGAGGAATGGAATTGGAGAAGAACGAGGAGACCAAAAAATGGCTAGAAGTTGTTATGTAGCCGAGTTAAGGCCTGATGGAATCGGGGGGCAAGTTCTCCCAATTGAAGACATGAATATCAGTGACAATGAGGACCGAAGAGGGAAACCAACTGAGGATTTAATCCCAATTCCCTTAGTCCCAGGTGAACCAGAGAAGGTGACTTATGTTGGGGCACTAGTGCCCGAACCATTGAAAAGAAAACTCACGACTTTTCTTCAAGAGAACAATGACGTTTTTGCTTGGACAGCGGCCGACATGCCAGGGATTGATCCCCAATTGATAACTCACAAACTAAATGTGGATCCTGAAAGGAAGACGGTGAAACAAAAGAAGAGAAGTTTTGCTCCGAAAAGGCTTGAAGCCATAAAACAAGAAGTTGAAAAGCTTTTGGAAGCCGGTTTCATTGAGGAAATTCAATTCCCAGAATGGTTGACTAACCCAGTGATGGTCAAAAAGGCCAATTGGAAATGGAGGATGTTTGTGGACTTCACTGACTTAAATGATGCATGTCCTAAGGATTGATGAACTAATAGATGCAACAGATGGGCACGAGATGCTAAGTTTCATGGATGGCTTTAGCGGATACAACCAAATCAAGATGCACAAAGATGATATCTCCAAGCTATCATTCATCACTGACTTTGATGTTTTCTGTTACTTAGTCATGGCCTTTGGGCTCAAGAATGCAGGGGCAACCTACCAAAGGTTGGTGAACAATATTTTTGAACACCTAATTGGAAAAACCATGGAGGTCTACGTAGATGACATGTTAGTCAAGAGCCTCGATAAGGTCGATCACATTGAGCACCTCCGAGAGGCATTTGAAGTGCTAAGGCACCACAAGATGATGTTAAATCCAGCTAAATGTGCCTTTGGTGTAGGTTCGGGAAAGTTTTTAGGCCTGATGGTTTCCAAGAGAGGAATCGAGGCTAATCCCGACAAAATCAAAGCAATTCTAAACATGGAACCACCACGGACTATTAAGGAAGTCCAGAAACTAACTGGAAGAGTGGCAGCATTGGGAAGATTCATCTCCAAGTCAGGAGAGAAGTGCTTACCTTTCTTCAAAGCACTTAAGAATGTGAAATTTTTTGAATGGACAGCTGAAAGTCAAGAGGCCTTTGAGGCCTTGAAGATATAGATGTCTGAGCCACCACAATTGGCCAAACCAAAACCAGGAGAGGTTCTTTATCTATACTTGGCAGTATCCAACACTGCCCTTGGAGCTGTTTTGGTAAAAGAAGAGTTAAAGGTTCAGAAACCCATCTACTACGTGAGCAAGATCCTACATGGGGCAGAAATAAACTACTCTACCATAGAGAAGTTTGCCTTAGCCTTGATAATGGCCTCAAGAAAGCTACGCCCGTACTTCCAGGCTCACAAGTTAGAGGTCTTGACCAATCAACCTCTAAGAAACATCTTGCATAGCCCTCAAGTTAGTGGAAGGTTGATCAAATGGGCTATTGAATTAGGAGAATTCGACATCAAGTATAAGCCTCGAACGGCCATAAAAGCTCAAGCACTTGATGACTTCATGCTTGCATATACCATTGACAACCAAGAAGTCGGGGTGCAGGAAGTAATAGTAGAAGATGAGAAAGATCAAGAGATGGATTACAAAGAATATTGGGTGCTCTATTTTGATGGAGCATCAAAAACAAAATCAAGTGGGGTCGGTTTAGTGCTACAAAGTCCTGATGGATTCCTCATAGAGTATGCACTAAAACTTGACTTCCCAACGACAAACAATGAGGCTGAGTATGAAGCTCTGATAGCTGGTTTAGGGCTGGCTGGAGCCTTGAGGGTCAAACTATGAAAGTATGTGGAGATTTGAGGCTAGTGGTTTCCCAAGTAAATGGGGAATTTGAGGTCAGAGATGAAGTCATGGCCAAGTACTTGAAACTTGTCAAGGCCATCATGACTCAGTTTGATGAATGCTATGTAGAGCACATTCCAAGGGAAGAAAACATGAAGGTTGATGCCTTGTCTAAATTTGCTTCTTCCGGAATTGAAAACTATGCAGGAAGTGTATACTTCCAAGTCTTGAGAACCCCAAGCATCAACGGAAAGTTGGTAGCACCCATTGATGTTGCTAGTTGTTGGATAGATCCCATCAAAGCTCATCTGGAAACTGGGTGGTTACCCAACGACACTTCAGAGGCATGAAAGCTATATGTCAGAGCACTAAGGTATACCCTGATTGAGAGAATCCTATACAAGAAGTCTTTCATCGTTCCATATCTGAAATGTTTAAGACCTCAAGAGGCAGAATTGGCCCTGAAGGAAGTACATGAAGGAATTTGTGGGCAACACTTGGGGGGCAGAGCCCTTGCCCATAAAATCACTCGTCTAGGTTTCTACTGGCCAAGCATACTAGCAGATGCTAAAAGCTACGTGAAGAAATGTGAAAGGTGCCAGAAGCACGCACTAGTGGTTAGGCAACCACCAGAGATTTTGACATCCATAAACTCACCAATTCCATTTGCCATGTGGGGAATGGATATACTTGGACCTTTTCCAATGGCAAGTGCACAACGAAAGTTCTTGATAGTAGCAATCGACTACTTCACCAAGTGGATTGAGGCTAAGCCATTAGCCAAGATAACCACCAAACAAGTGATGCATTTCTTCTGGGAAAATGTGATATGCAGATATGGAATTCCACGAGTCCTGGTCAAGGACAATGGAACTCAGTTTAACAACGATCAGTTCAAGAAATATTGCGATGAGAATGATATCAAGTTGCGCTTCACTTCCGTCGCCCATCCTCAAGCAAATGGGCAAGCTGAGGTTGCAAATCGAATTATCCTAGATGGACTGAAGAAAAGAGTTGAACGCTCAAGAAACACTTGGGTGGACGAATTGCTCCCCATACTATGGGCATATCGTACTACCTGCAAAGTCACCACTGGAGCTACCCCCTTTCTGTTGGCATATGGGGCAGAGGCAGTGGTTCCAGTGGAGATTACTCACACGTCTCCAAGAATTGAGGCTTATGAGCCAGAAACAAATGAGGAAGCCTTGCGGCTGGCCTTAGATTTGATTGATGAAGTTAGAGATGAGGCAAATGCCAAGATAGTTCAGCATAAAAAACGAGCATCTTTCTATTACAACCTAAGGGTTAAAGAGAGATTCTTTCGACAAGGAGATTTAGTCCTCCGAAAGATTGAGGCATCCAGAGTTGGACAAAAAGGCAAGTTGGCCCAAAAATTGGGAAGGACCATATCGCGTCAAGAACGTATTTGGTCGAGGCTCGTACAAGCTAGAAACCCTCGAAGGGCATGAGGTGCCAAGGACTTGGCATGCCTCAAATTTGAAAGTCTATTATGTTTAAAGTGTGTCATGATTGGACTCACTACTAGGACAAATAGAAATAAGGTTCGATGAAATCATGAGCTTCCTAGAAAGCAAATGAAGGGTTGAAACCCCAGAAACCTAAGACACTCAGTCCAAACCCCATCATTCGATATGCTCAATGAAAGGCTTGAAGCCAAAACAAGACGGTATAAGACATAAAAGGCTTATGCAAATGTCAAGTTAGCCTCGAATAAGGCAAAATCGTCGTAAATGTGTAGGTCGCTCCACACTTTACACCAAGACGATACTCGTGAAACACTAGTGTATATTAAAATCCCCAAAAAAGGGTAGTAAGTCCCAGGTAAGGGATAAAAAGACCCCAAGTCTCGAAAAAGACCGGTATAACTTCTATGAACTCCTAGTGCATTATCATAGACGTTGGGAAGCACGATCAACCATTTTAAACCCAGAATCTTCAAAGAAAGCCCAGAATCTTCAAAGAATTCTTCAAAACTTCAAGTAAGAAACCCAGAAAACGATGAGATTCAACAGAAAATCTCGCCAGGAATCGCCTAGTGACTGGAAACCCAACCGGTTAAGGAAGGGCAACCGTCTATAGCCAGTTAAGGCCCACAAATCCATTTATGGATTATAGAGATTAAAACCCAAATAATTTGGGTCTCAGGCAAATTCGAAGCCCAAACAATAAAGGCCCAATAAGGCCCAAGGCTGGAATAATTTAAGTCTAATTAAATTTTGGGCTAGTTAAGGCCCAAGAAAAGAATGAAATTTGAAATATAGCCAAGGCAAAATCAAAGATTTAAGGTCGAAAAGACATTAAATCGAAATCGTACGACCGAGGTCGAAAACATATGGGAAAACGAGGTCGATTCCAACGACATTGCTCCCAAATAAAGTCGAAAAATAATGAAATTGAGGTCGAAAAAACCTTAGAACGACATCGAAGGCTCGAAGTCGAAAATATACGAGGAATTGAGATCGTTTCCATCGACTTCGCACCAAAAATACAGTCAAAATTTGAAAATTCGAGGTCGAAAAGACCCTAGATAGAAGTCGATTGATTGAGATCGAAAATACACTATAAATCGAGCTCGAACCCCTCGACCTCACACCCAAGTGAGGTCGAAAACAGAAGGATTCAAGGTCGAAAGAATGAGGTCGAATATGACCTAGAAAACGAGGTCTAAGCGTTCGACCTCATGCCAAAATGAGGTCGAATATGACCTAGAAAACGAGGTCTAAGCGTTCGACCTCACGCCAAAATGAGGTCGAAATTATGAGGAATCGAGGTTGAATGACCCAGGTCAAAAATGACCTTTAAATCGAGGTCGAAAGTATAAGGGATCGAGGTCGAATGACCGAGGTCGAAAATGACTGGGAAGTCGAGGTCAAAACCATCGACCTGGGACCAATCAAGGTCGAAAAAAGGCTGGATCGAGGTCGAAAAAGACTTAAAAATCGAGGTCGAAACCTTCGACCTCACTCCAATCGAGGTCAAAATCCAGATCGAATTTCAGGTCGAAAATGACCTGTTTCCTGGTCGAATTTGAGGTCGAAAATGACTTGTTTCCTGGTCGAAAAGGAGGTCGAAAATGACCTAATTTGAGGTCGAAAATGCCCTTAAAAATGGAAAATTTTGAGGAAAAACACGTTATAACTTCTACGAAAACCCCAAGGAGATTTTCCTAGAAGTTGGGGGGAAAATGATATGGTTAGAAAAGTAATTATAGAAATATAATTGACAAGTCAATGGAAAGGCCGATATTTAAGGCCCGACACCCTAATTATTCATTAATTTCGTAATTAATGAATAGGGAAAATATACAGCTCATAAAAAGAGTCCCAAATATGGTAAATTCATCAAAGAAGGATCCGGAATCCCAATTAAAGGCAATTAATGAGTCATAGCCTTTATCAACAAGGAAACGAATTCTCCAGCAAGAAATACAATGTTTATCCAATATCAAAAAGGAGACTTATTCGCTAAGACTCCTAAACATACCATAAATACTAGGCTCTAGACGCCTATATAAGGACACTGATCCTACAATCAGAACTACGTTTTGGGCACAGCTCCATACGTCACAACGCCTCGAAGGCGCAACAAGCCACAAAGGCACCCCTAGAACTACGTTTTAGACTTCATTCTCGAATAAGGACATACAAGTCACTACGTTCTTGGTGTGCCCCTGCCGCCATAGCCCCGAGGGCAACACCAAGAATTACGTCTTTGGCTTGATTCTCAATAATGAATTGAGATACGTAGGCATCTTGTGAGGACCGATTTAGTCTCGAAACACAAGTGCAGCCATAAAAGCTCGAAGCTCATTAAACCCTTGCATTAAATTCGTAAGCTCGGATTTTATTCCACAACATTATATTAGTAATCACAAGGTTAAACATATATAACTCATATTTTAGATTTAAGTTTTATCTTTAATTTCTTGTTCATTTATAGTGAGAATAGGACATTTTAGTTATCTTTCTATTTAATAATTTGAATTTCATACAAATTGAGATTTTGTTTTATTTTTCATTCAAAATAAGAAATATATTTGTAAATGAAACTAATTTACATTAAAGTAATACATATGCTAATATATATATATATATATATATATATATATATATATATATATATATATATATATATATATCATTTAAAAATTTATCTTTAATTGTTTTTAGCTAAATATTGACCATAATTTGTTGATTATTAATTTCAAGATTTATCTTTTCTGATTATAGATAATATTTATATAACTTTTTAGTTTTTAAAGATCATTGTTTGATCTTCATTATAATTAATTATAATTGTATTCTTTGTTTTAGTGATTTTTTGTTTCAAAATGTTAAATATTTGTTGGAGCATGGTGATTATAATGTTAAGTATATCTAACCTTTATTTTATATTTAAATCTTATTTTAAATTATTTTCCATTTTCTATATGTGGGAGTATGAGCTTGTTTGGGTAAATTTAAAATTATTGCTTATAACTTAAATTGCTTTGTATATATTTTAATTTTGTTTAAATTGTTATTTTTATTTTTTCTAAAAGTATTATTCTGATTTAATTTCAAATTTATAAATTTTTAATGATAACCAAACTTGAAAACATATAAATTTCACATATATTTTATTTAAGTTTATGTCGTATTTTTGAAATGATACTTGTTTTTTATTTTTATATTTTTAAAATCACTATTTGTTTGTAATCATTTATTATTTTTCTAAATTTAACTTTGATAATTTTAGTTTGCTATTTGTTTGTCTTATATCAAGTTATCCCATTTTTTATTTAATTTAGCTTGTTATTTGTTTACTTTAATAATTTAATTTTAATTATTTTATTTATATACTTATTTTTTTGTTAAAATATTATATAGCTAAAGATATACCGATCATACCATGTCATAAATTAATTATTTTTGTATTATAGTTATCATTTTCTTAATTTTTTTGAAAAAATAAACACCAATATTATTTTTTTATATTATAGTTATTATTTTAATTTTATTTTTGTTGTAATTATATTAGTAATCACAAGGTTAAACATATATAACTCATATTTTAATTTTAAGTTTTATCTTTAATTTCTTGTTCATTTATAGTGAGAATAGGACATTTTAGTTATCTATCTATTTTATAATTTGAATTTCATACAAATTGAGATTTGTTTTATTTTTAATTCAAAATAAGATATATATTTGTAAATGAAACTAATTTACATTAAAGTAATACATATGCTAATATATATATATATATATATATATATATATATATATATATATATATCATTTAAAAATTTATCTTTAATTATTTTTAGCTAATATTGACCATAATTTGTTGATTATTAATTTCAAGATTTATCTTTTCTAATTATAGATAATATTTATATAACTTTTTAGTTTTTAAAGATCATTGTTTGATCTTCATTATAATTAATTATAATTGTATTCTTTGTTTTAGTGATTTTTTGTTTCAAAATGTTAAATATTTGTTGGAGCATGGTGATTATAATGTTAAGTATATCTAACCTTTATTTTATATTTAAATCTTATTTTAAATTATTTTCCCTTTTCTATATGTAGGAGTATGAGCTTGTTTGGTTAAATTTAAAATTATTGCTTATAACTTAAATTGCTTATAGTCAAAAGTCATAAAATATACATATAAAAGATGTTTCATTGATTTTAACTTTTTGATATACATATTTAATTATTTTGTTTTTAGTTATGTTGTTTACTAAAATGTACCACCTAAACCTAAAATGTAGGACCTGACGACCAGGCCATACCATACCACCTAAACCCCTTTACACCAATTATATATAAAAGATATAATTCCTTCATACCTACAATAAAACATTATAATTTATTAAATACAAATCCAAATCAATACAAAATAACTTAAATATAGGGACAATATATAGATAATGCACACACTTATCAGTGGTTCCACCTTAGTAGTTGAAGGTGAGGGGGTGAGGAGTGTGTGCCATGGGGAGTCTCTGATGCAAGAAGAGAGAGAAAATGAGAGAAAAACAGGTACATGAGAAATAAGTGTGGAAGACTCAGCCATTGCAAATGAGTTAATGAATGTCAGTGATGCAGACAGGGAGAGACTGTTTCAACTTTAATATCAAAATGAGTTGGATCTAGTCAACTTGAATGCTGAGACATTTACTCATCCTGATCCAGCCTATCAAGTCTTGGCTGGCCAGGGCAATGTGGAGGCAGAAAAGATGTTGAATTTGGTATGCACCACTGAATCAATGTCTAGAGCAAAAGAAGCAATCACTAATCTGCCTCCTCCAGGAGCTGGTGAATATTTTGAGTATGATGAAGATTCTGAAGAAATGGAAGAAGACTCAGATGGTGGTGAAGGAGGTGGTGAAGGCCCTTCCACCTCAAGAAGCACATTAGGCTGGCTGTTTAACACAGAAGCCAAATCTGATGTAATCAACCTGGTGATTTTAAAGGAATATCAAAAAGCTTCCACTGAGTTCCAATCAGCTAATCCATCCCAGAAGCTCATCCTGTCCAAGTTCATGACAAACCTCCAATTACAGAAGATCATAGGACACAGACAGATGAGGTTAAGGAAATCGTTGACAATGTCAAGGGCAGCATAAACAAGAGGCTTGATACTGCATTCCCTCTCTCCACTATTAGGACCATTCAAAGAAGAGTTGCTGAAGAAAACACTCTCTAAGAGTGTGGAATCTCTATCAAGGAGGGTGGATAAAATGGAGGAGAAGGTGGATCTCTTCATGGAGCAACAAAAACTGCAGACACAACTCCTCCAACAAAAACTGCAGACACAAATCCTTGATGATAACAAAAAGGGGGAGAGTACACTAGTGGTCTCTGAACCAGCTAGGATGGAAGTGGTGAAAACATCAACTAAGGGGGAGATTCCAGAAGTAATAGCTAATCCAAGTGAATTCCAATTCACTAGGGTCCCTCCAGTTATCAAACCAGGAGAATTGGACATCTCTGGTTTAACTGAAGAAGAAGTGATTGCAAGACAGAAGGAGATATCTAGAGCCAATGAAGTCATAGAGCAAAGAATTCTCAACACAGAAAGGATGATCAAAGAATCAATCTTTAAAGATGTGACTTCAACTCCCTTCACAAGTACAGAGCCTGCCACTACTAAAATTCTCAAAGTTCTAACTCCTGAGGTTGAGCTCCCAAAAAGCTTCTATGATGCTAAGCCATCTCTTTACAAGGAGTGTGAAAGCATAGGGAGTGGTAGGTTTGGCTCTCCAACCAAGAAGCATGGCAAGAATAAACTCCAAGTGGATTTTCCACTTCCCAAGCCAGATGCTAATAAACTCTTGGGCAAAGACATCAAAGCATTCAAAGAGACCAGGGATGGAAGCCAGAGAGGGGATGGATGTGATCATCAGAAATGGAAAGCCAATTCACATAACAATCAGCCATCCCATGTTTGTTGAAGCTAAAAGGGAGGAGGTAGCTAGACTTACAAGAGAAGCCAATCCCGAGGGATATGAGTCTACTCCTGATAAGCAGGCTAGACTGGCCAGTGAGCTGATGAATGAGCTAGAGAAAGAAGATGTGGCTGACGAAGAAGTGGTCACTGCTCCTAAGAAAAACGAAGGAAAGACAGTGCCTAAGAAGAATCCTATTACTAGGAGACTATAATTCAAATCCAAAAGGCCTTTCTCTCCAGAAAAACAAGGGGAGATTGAGAAACCAAAGAGAAAGATCTTCACAATTGATGACATCATCAAATCTTCAAGCACCCTAGTAGAGCCCAAGGAAGAACCCATGGAGTCTGATAATTTGGTATTCCAAAAAATTATCTTAGAAGTTGAAAGGAAGAAAAGAGCAAGGGAACCAAAGAAGAAAACTCTAAAGGGGCCAATCAAACTTCAAATTGTACCTCAAGTTGTCAATCCAATTGAAGACAAAGCTGATTATCTATACATTGATGACATACAAGAGTTTACAACATTGGATCTCTTTTTGGATGAAATTATTGAAGCAAGGGGCATTGATAAGCACAAGAAACTTCCAGAAAGATTAGTGTTTGTCTACAAGGGTGGAGTAGAAAGGACATGACCCTTGCAGAGAATTCTGAATGAAGGATATCCCACATTAATCAAAGTTTTTTCAAGCTTCAAGAGCTCAAAGGGATTTTCTCCAACTGCAAAGAGCCTAGTGATGAGGAAGATTGAAGGAATAAGAGCTAGTTGGAATCAACCTGAAAGCTTGCCAAGGAAATTGAAGATCCCATACAATGGTCAAAGAATCCACCTCCAACCTTACTGGATGATGGAGTTCAGAGATAATGAGGGATATAGAAGGTTCTTTAGGCTAGAGGACCAACTTCCTAAGGCTAGTTCCCAATACCTTAGGTGGTTGCAATCCAAGCTAGATCCAAAGATAGTTGAAGAAGACACCTTCTACAGGAAGCTTCAGGAGCAAATTGAAACCAACTATGCCAGGAAATGAAAGAAGAAGTGTTAGGCTCAAGGCATGTCTGAATACCACTATTAACAAGCCTAATCATTGTGACTATGTCACTCTACATGACCTAGTGAATTCTTTCACTGGGATATAGTATAGGTATCTACTGTACTTGTCTTGTTTTCATGTACTTAGCTTTATCTTGTATGCTCAGAGTTATAATGAGCTTAGTAAGTTTCTTGCAATCTAGAATGTACATAGGCCATGGAATAATTATCCTAGTAGAAGTTCAGAAATGTTCATGCAGCAGGATGGAGATGAATAAGGCCCTGAAGAAATAAGTTGCAGAAATTTATCTAAGTCCCTATACCGTGAAGTCAAAATAAAGCTATGTCGTGAAGTCCTCAAAATCCATGTCATGAAGTACTGAGATCGCATAGTCCCAAATGAACCGTGTCGTGAAGTCTTCAAGACTCATATCGAGAAGTGTTGATACAACAAACTCAAAATGTACTAGATCGCGAAGTACTCAAAAAGGCTATGTCGCGAAGTCCTCAAAAAGGATATGTCGCGAAGTCTTCAAAGGCTATGTCGCGAAGTCTTCAAAGGCTATGTCACGAAGTCTTCAAGAAGGCTATATCGTGAAGTCCTCACTAAGCCTATATCGCATACTCTTGAAACAGTCATATAGCAAAGTCCTCATATAGCAAAGTCAAGAATGCACTATGTCGACAAGTCAAAGAATCAGGAATATGCTGGAGTTCACGATGTCAACACTTAGCCGTTTATAACAAGACCAATCAAGGTACATAACCAAAATTCAAAGGAGACAAATACTGAAGCATCTGTTACGGTAAGGTGGTCCAAAGAACAGATGGCAAATCTCCTGCAAAACTTGGAGAGATAGATTAGAGACAAACATCTACAGAAACGGGAAAGACTCCGAAAAGCAAGTGGTCCTTCCTAACACAGTTAATTTCTTATGGCAGGACAAGTTGGACTTACAGTTAGGGGTAACTGTGTAAATAGGAGTGTGCACCAGTTTGTATAGGATATATATATCTTGCACACCCTATTGTTAGCTGTAAGAGAGGAATACACAGAAATATTTAAGCACTCTTTTCTCTCTAAGAAAAACAAGAAAACACTGTTCTTGTTTAGAAGCTAGAATTTCACTTGTGAAGTTTTGGAAGCTGTAGTATTTAATTTACTTAATACAAAGTAGATTAAAGTGATTGTGTGTGTTCTGCTTATTTTCATTCTGCATTTTATACAACATAATCTCTCACAGCTTATTAGTTTTCAAGAATCGAAAAATATCAAAACTATCCATTCACCCCCCTCTGTCTAGTTTCTTAGTGACATTTGTAAGATCCGGGAAAATTACGTGTTATTATGTGATGCGAAATGAAATTTTAATTTCATATTAAGAGTTATTAAATGATTTATCTGTTTAAACGTGCTAAGTTATTCGTTAAATGATTGAATATGTGATATTGTGGTGCTATGTGAAATGTGTGGGGAATTTGAAATTATTTTGAAAAGGGTGTCATACTATTTTATTTTATTTTAATTATCGAAAAGAAAATTTGGATCGTTCCCAAATTATTCGGGAGATTGGTATATCGTTCGTACCAATATTTCATTCGTTAAAGTGGGAAGTACTCAAAAATATTCGTAATAGAGGTATTTTGGTTCGTATATTTTGTATTAAACGATACTTGTAGTTATCCGTACTTTATGGATGCTTATCGTCTCGTGAAACGTGTATTCTGCTTTATTAAAGATTTAAAGCGTTTATTTTGTTAAATTGTATTTAAAGCGATCCATCGGATCAGTATCGATCCAAAAATGTCGTTTGGGGTATTATTTTCCGTTTATTATAAAAAGGCAAATCGTACTTTGTTTTTCGTATAATCAAGCTTAATTACAGTTAAAAATCCGAAAAACCCCTGAACGTGTTCTTCGTGTTCTTGAGAATCAAACTCAAATTTGAAGGCGTTATCGGATTCCGATTTCGATGTTCTTGTAATCAAAATGAATCTCTCATCATCTTCTATCCGAATCCATCATCATCATCTGTGTGGGTATGAATTTCGAATTTCTTGATTTTTAATTATTTAATTCGAATTTATTGATTTGGGGAAATCTTTGTTCTTGATTGTTCTTGTTAATTGAGTACATGGTTGGATTGTACATGTCATGAGAAGCATACTGATGATTTTTGTGTGAATTTTTGAGTTCGAAAATGGCCAAATCGGAAATTATAGAAGTCACCGGAAAATGTTTTAGTTTCGGCCGGATTTTTGATTGATTGATCGGTTCTCGATCGTGTTTATACCATTAGATAGATCGGGTAATGGGGAGTTTGATTATGTGATTAGTTTTAAGTTTGGATTGGGTTATGGAGGTGACCGGAAAATCGAAGCTCGCCGGCTTTCGCATTTTCCGGCCAACTCCGGGTTCGATTGGGCGATTTGTGGGCACGGTTTGGTTTGTATAAGTGTTGTGGTGAGTTTGTGGGTTGAAGGGGGGATGAAACTGAGGGTTGTGGGGTGAGTCGGGAGGCCGGAGACCGACCGGTCGGCCGGAACGTTGCCAGAAACCGGCGGCTGTTCTTGGCGACCCGGTCGTGTTCTTCGCGACCCGGTTAGCCATCCAACCCGACCCAGTTTCAATCCTCCTAACCCTAATCCCTTTTCTGAATAGTGTTTCTGGATTTTTATTTTTAAAAATAATTCAAAAATAGTTTTATAATTCTAAAAATCATATCTTTGATTTAAAAATACATTTTATTATTCCGAAAATTTTATAAATTCATAAATATTTATTTAAATTCGAAAATTGATTAAATTTAATTATTTTAATTATTTTTTATTAATAATTAATTTATTTAATTAATTGATTAATTCTTTTAATCAGTTAATTCTTAATAATTAATTATTAATTAGATTTAATTAATTAAAATTAAGTTTAATTATTTTCTAGCTTGGTTCATTTATTTAAAAATAGTTTGAGCATTTAAAGAGTGTCAATTAATTTTATTAATTGATTTAATTGCATTTAAAATACTTATATTGGATTTAAAAATCCGATTTTTGATTTAAAAATTGTTTGTGGCTTATTTAAATTCAAATAAGCTTCGTGTGATGTTTTAAAAATGGTTATAAGTGCTATATGGTTTGTATGAGTTGTGTAATGTGTTTTATAGTCCGTATATGCCCGTACTAGGGCTAGTGTCTGAGTTTTAAATATCGTAAATTAGACCGGGCGCCCGATACGTAACCGGTTACTTGTTTAAATATGTTATGTGAATGATGTGAATTATCTGTTGTTGAGTCATGCATGCGAATAAATTGTGTTGAGACTTGTTTGAGTATTTGGTCGTGTCTAATATCATCACGAGGGGTAGTTGGAATAGTAATTTGTCGGTTATGTTAGAAAGTGAGATTTACGAGGCCGTTGACTTAGATGTTGACTTTTATAGTATGGGGAGTTTCGTCAAGCGAGTTACGAGGATTACTTGTATAGTTAGTTGTGATCATTCTATCAATTGAAATGTGGTTGTCTATGCAACAGAGGCTATTGGACGAGACGAGTCAGATTATCGAGGTTAAGTTACAATCGTTTATGGAATGTGAAATCATACGTTGAAGACTAAGTACCGTCTCATGTTTGACTATCGAGGCTGGCACATGGATTCGAAATGGTAGAAGCAGACTAGTGGTATTCGCAAGAGCGTTAAAGCAAAGAAGGACGGGAGTAGAGAATCGTGCGATAAGACAGGATAAGGAGGGAATCGTATTGTTTCAGCGTTACGAAATAGCTAAGGACCAGAGGCAAGTGTTTATACCCTTGCTTATTAATTAAGGGATATTATCTTGAATTATTAGTATGCATGTTGAATGCTTATTACTGAATTTTCAAATGTTGATTTCTTTGCATTGAATTGCAAGTATGTTATTTAATCTCGTAAATTGACGAGTACTCTTTTATACCTTTTGAGTTTAGATTCATATTTTCATATTGATTGGAAAGATATACTTATTATATTGAAAAGTTTGAAGAGATAATTATGGGCCGTATACTAAGGCTTTCTTTTAAAAAGACATGATTTTAAAACATTAGGTTGGAATATTGCCAACCCTAGATGAGTGGGAACTTGTGAACCCTATGTTGAAAATGTTATTTTAAATTCCGAAGTTGTGGTACTTGTTCTACAAGTATTCCATTTTTCCATCCTGCACCCTTGCAAGTATTATTATCATTTCTTGTTAATGCGATCATCTGATCCATTCCCTGATTCGAATTCATTTATGCTGTGCATGATTTAGTTTACTTCCTTCAAATACGAGGCTTATCTATTATAAGTATATGTTCGAAGGACTTGAACTATTTCTGTCAGAAGTTAATAAACCCTTGTTTTCTTCATTTATAAACTTCACCCTGAATTTTTCTTAAACTTGAACTTGACTTTCTTGTCACTTACCAGATTGTTGAATCTTAACTAATTCTTCCATGATGTGATAATTTGAACTGTTGAGGCCATCTAGAGCCTGTTCTTTGAACCCTATTCTATATTGAGTTGTTACAAATTCTGTTGATATCATAATGCCTGTTTCATATCAGACTAAATCTTGTTGAGCATGTCATTGTTTATTCTTCATTATATCCCAGTTGTTACATCGAACTCGTCGATGCTTATTATATTGTCACTTTTCATATGCACCTCCCCATATTGTGTCGATCTCGTCGATCTCGTCGATACTAGATTATATTGTTATTCCTTAATGGATTCTTCATAATTGAACTGTTTCCTGGAACGTGAGTTTTCCAGCAATTGTTGTATTAGGTTGTCGATTCTTCCGACACCTGATTGTCGAAGTAAGGTTGTCAATTGTTCTGACACCTGACGTATATAATATAGGATTGGAATGTTTTTAAATGGGACCAGTAATTGGTCGGGCCATAATTATGGTCGGAATAAATTAAGGCCCAGATTGGCCTAGGATCCAGTAGAGGACTTTGCTATAAGCAAGTCCGGGGTTGATGTGTGGCTGGCCAGCAGCACAACCTTTGATTTGATAAATGTTAAAAATCCAATTCTAAAATTAATTCTTATTTCTGGGATGAGTTACATCCATATGTTTTGTACTTGTGAGTTATGACATGATATTCAGGTTTATTCGTTGCGTAAAATTGTTGGTT
Source organism: Heracleum sosnowskyi (assembly GCA_030848705.1). NCBI lineage: Eukaryota > Viridiplantae > Streptophyta > Magnoliopsida > Apiales > Apiaceae > Heracleum > Heracleum sosnowskyi. Next base: position 1,080,306 of record JAUIZM010000030.1, read on the forward strand.
GTTGATTAATAAATGGTGGTTTCAATCTTGCTGAAATCACTTACTCTTAATTCATTTGGATTCCAAATAGTCGAAATCCACTTCCGTGATTCCATTGGCAGTCGTGAGATATCTATCTTGATGAGTTTTATTCATACCGCATACCCAGTCGGTACTATATTAAAGTCTTGAAGTGCGTTCTTTATTTCTTGACCGAGCGTGATGGCTCATTCTTACTCCTTGATTATTCTAACCTTCCAGAGTTGTTGGTTTCAGAAAATGTTATGAATAGACCTGTTATCTTCAAAACTAGTATTTTTGTACAAACTATGGTCTTGAAGACGTATGAGTTATATTTATTTCATATTTTCTACTTACTATTGTAGTTATTGTTGATTCGGTCGCCGTAACGACCAATATAAATCTTTTTGTGTTTTAAACTATTCAATTGCGAGAAGAAGAATGAGAAATTGTGGTAAATTACCAAACTTGATTTGAAAATATTAGAGATTACAAATGTTTAAGCCAAAGGCTTGTTTATTTGAAAATCCAAAGTTTATTTTGGAAACCTTTCGTATTATATTTAATAATGCGCTTGCTGAGCAATTCATTCGCTCATACTTGTTTTATTTGTATATATTTTAGCCTGCCAAAAAGAAGGTGTATTGGCGAGAGTTGTCCGCGTAGCTGATCAGAGATGGGGAAAGATATTAGCGTAAAGACGTTTTGATCCAGAGCATTGGAGTTAGTGATAGGCTTGTATATAGATGTTTTCTATTGAATAAGATATTGTATAAGAGTAGTGGCCTGGTATACTTCTTATCGAAGTTATACTAGTGTTTTAGATTGTATGTAAAGAGAATGGTTGTAAAGAGGAAATATTTTATGTAATGGAAATTTTGGATTCTTGTTTCTAGCACTATAACCTTTAAAGATTCTTGGTAGAGTTGGGGTCACAGATATTATTATTATTGTGTTGATTTTATATTGAACAGGTTGTTTGGATTAAGAGTGCAGTGTGACGACCAAATCCTTTGACCCCGGATTTGGGGGCGTTACAGTTGGTATCAGAGCAAGGGTTATAGTAAAACTAGAAACGAGAGTGTGTGGGAGTGTATATAGTTATATAAGGAACGTCAGAGCTCATTTAGAGTTCGTATTGGACTATTGGATATAGTACCGCTGAGTGAGTTGAGATGGAGGTATTTGATTGAGATAGTTGTGCTGAAATGGATAGAACTTCTTGCGTTTGTAGACGTCTATGGCGGAATCTTCGAGGACTATTACGAATCGACGACGACGTACGATATTGATAACCTTGAGACGTGGAAAAGAAGGGCTGAAATCGAATAACGTGGAAAAGAAGGGCTGAAATCGAATAACGTGGAGAAGAAGGGCTGAAATCGAATAATGAGCTATCGAAGGAGTCGACGGAGGAGTCATATGTGAAGACCTTGGTAATACCTTCCCATCCTAATGAAATATTTGACATTCCTTTAAAGAGAAACCTGTGTTGACGGATATATTCCACCTGTTGATCTTGTATTTGATACTCTTGATCAATCATGTTTTAAATTGCGCCAAAGATTGTTGATATGCCTATTTCAAATTTTGAGGCTTGTTGAAAAATATGTTATTAAATTCCAACTCCTTCATTCTTCCGGAGTGGATAACTCTAATTGTGATGTAACACTATTTGTTGATACTTCCTTTCTGGTTGTTCTTCTTTTCTGAAATAACACCTTTGGAATCTATTCAATTTCAATCCAAGGTGTGTATTTGAGATTTCTTATCGAAAGGCCCTGGTTGTCATTCCGACTCTAAATTTCTTTTTTATTTCTCTACTCCAACTGAGGTAAACAACCCTATTTATAGGGGACACAAGGACTATCTGTCTATGTGATAGAAGTCTGACGGGACACCGTCACTTGTGTGTTGTGAAATACAAGAAGGCTAATTACCTTTAGTACTGTCTTAATAGAGACACACAACATTGAGTTCATGTGATCAAATTGGTCTCTCAGTAATTCTTTCACTTCCAATAATGTTTGCTTTGGAATATACAGATTTGGTAACCCCAATTGTGGGACATCTGCTACGATATAGAATCTTTTCACTTCAAAATATCATGAATTTTTGTTATACCAAATAATCTGGAAGGTATGCCACCAGGTTGGGAGGAAATTTACCCTACCATAATGAACGAAGAATTTGCGATTGAATTACCACGAGCGAAAGCGGATTACGATGCGATTAGAATACTAGTAACATATAACGGAGCCAGTTGTTCTCTTTCTATCGATTAACGTTACGATATGGAAAAGTGAAGTTAGATAATTCAAGAGTTGATTGGAAATTTGGGGAAAAATGTGTAATTGTGCTAATGATATCCCGTGTTGTGGAAGATGGACATAATAGGTTTTTGTCTCAATGAGAAGAACTTTTAAGATTTGATGATAGGCCAATAATGGAGAATGAGTTGATCTTTGAGTATTTCAGGATTGTATGATATGATTGCAAGTCTTTTGCTCACAATAGTTAAGGTAGATCTTACTAGCCAATGTGGATGTATAGAATGAGAATCAAGATAATGTCGAGTTGATCAAGCTGTTTGGGAAATGAGATGGAACCATGGAAAAGGTGTCATGAGTGTTACTGTGAATGTATCTTCTGAATTATTTGGGAATCAGATGGAGATTAATTAAGTTCTTAGGACTAAGTAGAACAATTTTTAAAGATATGGGACTAAGTCACCAAGTTGATAAGGAATATTCTCACAATTGTAGATAGGAAAAGAAGATTAAGAGGTGTTAATAAGGATTTAAAGACAATGGATAAGGTAATGATGGGTTGTTTTAAGCTGAAGAGTTAATTGGCACGGAAGGTATATGATCGTTGAGAGCAGTTGTTAGATATATTGGGAGTAAATAGAATTAACCAAGAGATTATATTAGAGGTTGACATTATGAGTAGTAAAAGAGAGATTTGAGATGTGAATATCTTCGGTACAAGGAGTAGAAAGGATGGAGCTTTGAGGTTATGATAACAAGAGATTAACTAAAAGAAATGACGGAAATAAGGATTCAACCAGGATTGATTAAAGAGAAAGGGCTACATAAAGGAAAGAGTTATGGAAAGAGAAATGGAATTCAATTACAGGAAGGAGCGAGAGAGTATAATGGATAAGAAGGAAATGTAAGGATATATAAGAGGTTTAAAAGGATATTAATGTTGGTGAGTATTTAAATGCTTGGGATGCTAGAAAATGAAGACAGAGTAACAGAGGTATAGTAGACGATTACAACTAAAGAGATTCCTGAATGGAAGTGGAAACATGTTAAGATAAACTGTGTGGTAGAGTTGTTAAGGCCGAGAGCTTATCGTGATGTTATTTGAGTTATTATTGACCGATTAACGAGAGATATTTATTAGATGAATTGGTTCATCTCTAGCTATTTGAATGAGGTAATAGTACGGCATGGAATGACGGGTTCAAATGTATTTGACAGAGATCCGCGACTTAATTAAAGAATTCAGACAGACTATGGTTGTGTACTAAATTTTTAAGGTAATTGGAAGGACCATTTACCGTTGATTAGATTTTCTTACGACAACAGTTATTATGACAATTTTGAATTGCTACCTTATGTCGGTTTACTGCGTGTTAGGAAAGTTGCGTATAAGTTTGCGTACCACTCCATGAGTGGTGTATTCATAGTGTATTTCATAAAATACGAACCTATAGAGATTTAGTTAAATTGTTCTATGTTGAGTAACCAATTGAGATATTGAGTCAGTATGAGAGAGTGATGAGTAATAGAGGAGTCAAATTAGTATGAGTATGAGGAGAAATCCTAAGGTTGAAGAGTCAACCTAGGAATTTGAGAATGAGCTGTTGGAAAATATCCACCTATGTTTGCGCAAGTTGATTCTGAGGACAGAATCCTGTTAAGGGGGGAAGGATGTAAGATCCGGGAAAATTACGTGTTATTATGTGATGCGAAATGAAATTTTAATTTCATATTAAGAGTTATTAAATGATTTATCTGTTTAAACGTGCTAAGTTATTCGTTAAATGATTGAATATGTGATATTGTGGTGCTATGTGAAATGTGTGGGGAATTTGAAATTATTTTGAAAAGGGTGTCATACTATTTTATTTTATTTTAATTATCGAAAAGAAAATTTGGATCGTTCCCAAATTATTCGGGAGATTGGTATATCGTTCGTACCAATATTTCATTCGTTAAAGTGGGAAGTACTCAAAAATATTCGTAATAGAGGTATTTTGGTTCGTATATTTTGTATTAAACGATACTTGTAGTTATCCGTACTTTATGGATGCTTATCGTCTCGTGAAACGTGTATTCTGCTTTATTAAAGATTTAAAGTGTTTATTTTGTTAAATTGTATTTAAAGCGATCCATCGGATCAGTATCGATCCAAAAATGTCGTTTGGGGTATTATTTTCCGTTTATTATAAAAAGGCAAATCGTACTTTGTTTTTCGTATAATCAAGCTTAATTACAGTTAAAAATCCGAAAAACCCCTGAACGTGTTCTTCGTGTTCTTGAGAATCAAACTCAAATTTGAAGGCGTTATCGGATTCCGATTTCGATGTTCTTGTAATCAAAATGAATCTCTCATCATCTTCTATCCGAATCCATCATCATCATCATCTGTGTGGGTATGAATTTCGAATTTCTTGATTTTTAATTATTTAATTCGAATTTATTGATTTGGGGAAATCTTTGTTCTTGATTGTTCTTGTTAATTGAGTACATGGTTGGATTGTACATGTCATGAGAAGCATACTGATGATTTTTGTGTGAATTTTTGAGTTCGAAAATGGCCAAATCGGAAATTATAGAAGTCACCGGAAAATGTTTTAGTTTCGGCCGGATTTTTGATTGATTGATCGGTTCTCGATTGTGTTTATACCATTAGATAGATCGGGTAATGGGGAGTTTGATTATGTGATTAGTTTTAAGTTTGGATTGGGTTATGGAGGTGACCGGAAAATCGAAGCTCGCCGGCTTTCGCGTTTTCCGGCCAACTCCGGGTTCGATTGGGCGATTTGTGGGCACGGTTTGGTTTGTATAAGTGTTGTGGTGAGTTTGTGGGTTGAAGGGGGGATGAAACTGAGGGTTGTGGGGTGAGTCGGGAGGCCGGAGACCGACCGGTCGGCCGGAACGTTGCCAGAAACCGACGGCTGTTCTTGGCGACCCGGTCGTGTTCTTCGCGACCCGGTCGTGTTCTTCGCGACCCGGTTAGCCATCCAACCCGACCCGGTTTCAATCCTCCTAACCCTAATCCCTTTTCTGAAAAGTGTTTCTGGATTTTTATTTTTAAAAATAATTCAAAAATAGTTTTATAATTCCAAAAATCATATCTTTGATTTAAAAATACATTTTATTATTCCGAAAATTTTATAAATTCATAAATATTTATTTAAATTCGAAAATTTATTAAATTTAATTATTTTAATTATTTTTGATTAATAATTAATTTATTTAATTAATTGATTAATTCTTTTAATCAGTTAATTCTTAATAATTAATTATTAATTAGATTTAATTAATTAAAATTAAGTTTAATTATTTTCTAGCTTGGTTCATTTATTTAAAAATAGTTTGAGCATTTAAAGAGTGTCAATTAATTTTATTAATTGATTTAATTGCATTTAAAATACTTATATTGGATTTAAAAATCCGATTTTTGATTTAAAAATTGTTTGTGGCTTATTTAAATTCAAATAAGCTTCGTGTGATGTTTTAAAAATGGTTATAAGTGCTATATGGTTTGTATGAGTTTTGTAATGTGTTTTATAGTCCGTATATGCCCGTACTTGGGCTAGTGTCTGAGTTTTAAATATCGTAAATTAGACCGGGCGTCCGATACGTAACCGGTTACTTGTTTAAATATGTTATGTGAATGATGTGAATTATCTGTTGTTGAGTCATGCATGCGAATAAATTGTGTTGAGACTTGTTTGAGTATTTGGTCGTGTCTAATATCATCATGAGGGGTAGTTGGAATAGTAATTTGTCGGTTATGTTAGAAAGTGAGATTTACGAGACCGTTGACTTAGATGTTGACTTTTATAGTATGGGGAGTTTCGTCAAGCGAGTTACGAGGATTACTTGTATAGTTAGTTGTGATCATTCTATCAATTGAAATGTGGTTGTCTATGCAACAGAGGCTATTGGACGAGACGAGTCAGATTATCGAGGTTAAGTTACAATCGTTTATGGAATGTGAAATCATACGTTGAAGACTAAGTACCGTCTCATGTTTGACTATCGAGGCTGGCACATGGATTCGAAATGGTAGAAGCAGACTAGTGGTATTCCCAAGAGCGTTAAAGCAAAGAAGGACGGGAGTAGAGAATCGTGCGATAAGACAGGATAAGGAGGGAATCGTATTGTTTCAGCGTTACGAAATAGCTAAGGACCAGAGGCAAGTGTTTCTTGCTTATTAATTAAGGGATATTATCTTGAATTATTAGTATGCATGTTGAATGCTTATTACTGAATTTTCAAATGTTGATTTCTTTGCATTGAATTGCAAGTATGTTATTTAATCTCGTAAATTGACGAGTACTCTTTTATACCTTTTGAGTTTAGATTCATATTTTCATATTGATTGGAAAGATATACTTATTATATTGAAAAGTTTGAAGAGATAATTATGGGCCGTATACTAAGGCTTTCTTTTAAAAAGACATGATTTTAAAACATTAGGTTGGAATATTGCCAACCCTAGATGAGTGGGAACTTGTGAACCCTATGTTGAAAATGTTATTTTAAATTCCGAAGTTGTGGTACTTGTTCTACAAGTATTCCATTTTTCCATCCTGCACCCTTGCAAGTATTATTATCATTTCTTGTTAATGCGATCATCTGATCCATTCCCTGATTCGAATTCATTTATGCTGTGCATGATTTAGTTTACTTCCTTCAAATATGAGGCTTATCTATTATAAGTATATGTTCGAAGGACTTGAACTATTTCTGTCAGAAGTTAATAAACCCTTGTTTTCTTCATTTATAAACTTCACCCTGAATTTTTCTTAAACTTGAACTTGACTTTCTTGTCACTTACCAGATTGTTGAATCTTAACTAATTCTTCCATGATGTGATAATTTGAACTGTTGAGGCCATCTAGAGCCTGTTCTTTGAACCCTATTCTATATTGAGTTGTTACAAATTCTGTTGATATCATAATGCCTGTTTCATATCAGACTAAATCTTGTTGAGCATGTCATTGTTTATTCTTCATTATATCCCAGTTGTTACATCGAACTCGTCGATGCTTATTATATTGTCACTTTTCATATGCACCTCCCCATATTGTGTCGATCTCGTCGATCTCGTCGATACTAGATTATATTGTTATTCCTTAATGGATTCTTCATAATTGAACTGTTTCCTGGAACGTGAGTTTTCCAGCAATTGTTGTATTAGGTTGTCGATTCTTCCGACACCTGATTGTCAAAGTAAGGTTGTCAATTGTTCTGACACCTGACGTATATAATATAGGATTGGAATGTTTTTAAATGGGACCAGTAATTGGTCGGGCCATAATTATGGTCGGAATAAATTAAGGCCCAGATTGGCCTAGGATCCAGTAGATGACTTTGCTATAAGAAAGTCCGGGGTTGATGCGTGGCTGGCCAGCAGCACAACCTTTGAGTTGATAAATGTTAAAAATCCAATTCTAATATTAATTCTTATTTCTGGGATGAGTTACATCCATATGTTTTGTACTTGTGAGTTATGACCTGATATTCAGGTTTATTCGTTGCGTAAAATTGTTGGTTGTTGATTAATAAATGGTGGTTTCAATCATGCTGAAATCACTTACTCTTAATTCATTTGGATTCCAAATAGTCGAAATCCACTTCCGTGATTCCATTGGCAGTCGTGAGATATCTATCTTGATGAGTTTTATTCATACCGCATACCCAGTCGGTACTATATTAAAGTCTTGAAGTGCGTTCTTTATTTCTTGACCGAGCGTGATGGCTCATTCTTACTCCTTGATTATTCTAACCTTCCAGAGTTGTTGGTTTCAGAAAATGTTATGAATAGACCTGTTATCTTCAAAACTAGTATTTTTGTACAAACTATGGTCTTGAAGACGTATGAGTTATATTTATTTCATATTTTCTACTTACTATTGTAGTTATTGTTGATTCGGTCGCCGTAACGACCAATATAAATCTTTTTGTGTTTTAAACTATTCAATTGCGAGAAGAAGAATGAGAAATTGTGGTAAATTACCAAACTTGATTTGAAAATATTAGAGATTACAAATGTTTAAGCCAAAGGCTTGTTTATTTGAAAATCCAAAGTTTCTTTTGGAAACCTTTCGTATTATATTTAATAATGCGCTTGCTGAGCAATTCATTCGCTCATACTTGTTTTATTTGTATATATTTTAGCCTGCCAAAAAGAAGGTGTATTGGCAAGAGTTGTCCGCGTAGCTGATCAGAGATGGGGAAAGATATTAGCGTAAAGACGTTTTGATCCAGAGCATTGGAGTTAGTGATAGGCTTGTATATAGATGTTTTCTATTGAATAAGATATTGTATAAGAGTAGTGGCCTGGTATACTTCTTATCGAAGTTATACTAGTGTTTTAGATTGTATGTAAAGAGAATGGTTGTAAATTGGAAATATTTTATGTAATGGAAATTTTGGATTCTTGTTTCTAGCACTATAACCTTTAAAGATTCTTGGTAGAGTTGGGGTCACAGATATTATTATTATTGTGTTGATTTTATATTGAACAGGTTGTTTGGATTAAGAGTGCAGTGTGACGACCAAATCCTTTGACCCCGGATTTGGGGGCGTTACAACATTCATATCTAACAAGTGGTATAAGAGCAGGCTGTTGATATACAAACAGGAAAAGATCAAGAATGATTTCACAGAAACTAAGTAGTATCAAGATTCCTCCCTTTAACAAGGAGCACTATAGTCTATGGAAGAAGAAGAGGTTGCTTTTCATCAAAGCTTCAAATCCCATGTACTTAGACATTCTAAAACATGGTCCCTTTACTCCAATGATTGAGATTGCTGAAACAACTGTTGGTACTGAGATAATACCAACAAGATATGAGCCTAAAGACCCCTCCAAATACACTGATCCTGAAAAGGAGAAAATAACACTAGATGGACATCTCCAACTTATTATTTGTGAATCTATGGATTTTAACATGTATGGCACTGTTGCTCATTGTAGTAGTGCAAAGAAGATGTTGGATCTGATAGAGGTGCTATGTGAAGGAACTCCAGATGTGAGAAAGAACAAGAAGCAGATTCTGGTTTCCTAGTATGAAGCTTTCATGGCTCTACCAAAGGAGGGAATCACAGAAGTGTTTGAGAGGTTCAACAAGATGATAAATGAGCTCAAACTCTATGACAAACACTATGAAACAGAAGAACTCAACATGAAGTTCTTACTGACCAAGATTGGTTTTGATGTGTTGTATGGTGTTTTGAAAACATATGAGCTAGAGTTGTTTCAAAAGAGATCCATTCAAGCAAAGCAAGGATTGATGGCCAACACTTCTTGTGCCCTTATTGCTGACAACTTAGGTCAAAGAATGGAATCTTTGAAGGTTAATCAAGTCAAGATTGAAGAGCTGGAAGTTGAAGACACTGGAGATGAGTGACAAGTCATCTATGATTTGCCTGAGGAAGATGAGTTCTACAGCATAGATGAATTGGACAAGATGGAAAACAAATCTTTTGCCTATATGGCTAGGAGATATCCTAACATTAGGTTCAAAAGGAAGCAGCCATTTAAGTCCAAGTTTAATGCTGGAAATGCTGGTGGATGAAGTGGCTCAAACTCCTTCAGTAAAGGAAAAGGGATTGATGGTGCTGCTAAAGGAGGATACAAGTCTGGGAGTGTGGATAGGTCCAAGATAAGGTGCTATAACTGCAATGAACTTGGGCACTTTCCTACAGAGTGCAAGAAGCCCAAACAGGTCAAAAAGGACAAAGCATACTTAGAGCTTGAAGCTAAGTATGAGGCTCTACTCAAGAAACAGCAGGGTAAAGCTTTTATTGCAGAGGGAAAGTGCTGGGATGATTCTGATGAAGAAGAAGAACATGAGTATTCAAACTATGCCTTGATGGCATTCTCTGATGATGGTGATTCTTCAAATCAGGTACCTATTCTTACTTCTCTTGATATGACTCCCTCTCAATACAAGCAAATTGTTGAAGACATGAGTACTGAGATGTTCAATATTCATACTAGCATGTTAGTTGCAAATGAAGAAATTGATAGGCTAACTGCTAAAAATCTCGAGCTTAAAGAAAAGAATGAGGAACTTGAATTAATGGTTGTGAGCCTTGATGTTTGAAGAAGGAGATTGAGTATCTTAAGAACAAAGTAGTTTGTGCTGAACAAATAGAAACAGCTCTTAGAGAACAAATTGCTGAAAATGAATTAAAGATAAGAAGTTTTAAGAACTCCTCTGAGCTTGTTCAAACCTATCACAAGGAACACACTGAAGACTGCAAGGTTGGAGTTGGTTTTGATTATGAGAATGACAAGGGAAGGAAGAAGACCAAGGGAAAAGGAAAAGAATCTTTTATAAACAAAAATGCCCCAACCATTTTGTCTAGTGTTGAAAAGCCCATCTTCAAAAAGAGTGTTGTTGAGTTTGATGAAGAACTAATGGTCATCAAACAACAATTACTTGAAGAAGATGAGGCTGCTAAAGACACTTCTTCCTCTCCCAAATCTGTAAATCAGAAAGAAACCAAAGACAATCTTGTCAAGAGTCCTAAGGTCAATAAAGAAGTTGTTAAAAAGAAGAAACAGAACATGAATGGCAAAGTAGGTGTCAACAAGGGCAATAGTTATGCTTATGTGCCAAATGCTCCTAGGAAACAGTGTCAGAAATGCTTATATGTGAATCATTTGACTCATAAGTGTAATAAACCTGTCAATGTTGAAGTTGATAACCTGAGTAACCATTCTGTTGGCATGAACACTATCCATGATTCTTTCTGTGGTAACTCTAACTGCATGACATGCTATGTGACTGTGATTGCTAATTGCTTATCTCTAAAGCATAAACTTGACTCTGCACAATCCTGTGAATCACACACACATATGCACACTCACAAGACAGGATCCCCAATCAAGGTTGAGAGGGTAAAGACTTCATGTGAGCCTAAGAGTGTCAACTCTAAAGCCTCAAACACAGTGAATTCTCCTACTGTGAAGAATGCTGTTTATGATAGAAAAATCAATAACAAAACTGTTTCTAAATCAACTGGACCCTACCAAGTGTGGGTACCAAAAATAGCTTACTCACTTTGTGAATGCAGGGCAACAGGAATAAAAGAGTCATATGGATCTTGGACAGTGGATGCTCAAGTCACATGACTGGTGATATAGCCCTGCTATCATATTTTGAGGGGAAGGCTGGCCCATCAGTAACCTTTGGAAATGACAACATTGGTTATACCATGGGATATGGCAGTGTTAAATCTGGAAATGTCATTATTGAAGATGTAGCATTTGTTGAAGGACTGAAGCACAACCTATTGAGCATTGGACAATTCACTAACAGGGGTTTCAAAGTGTAATTTGATGAAGATCAATGTCTAATCTCAAAAAGGGGAAGTGGTGAAGTTGTTTTGACTGGTGTGATGAAAGGAAGCTTGTTTGTAGCAAACCTAAAGGCTGCAGACAAGGGAGAAATTTGTTGTTTCTATACTAAAGCCACCAATGAAGAATTCTGGCTGTGGCACAAGAAACTGTCTCACTTGAATATTCAGGTAATGAATTCTCTGGCTAAAAGAGAACTCATCAGAGACATGCCTGCTTTGGAGTTTGTGTAAGATGGAGCATGTGAAGCATGTCAAAGAGGAAAGATAAAGAGATCAAGTCACAAGAACAAATTGCTCAATTCAAACTCAAAGCCTCTACAGCTAATTCACATGGATCTATTTGGCCCTGTGAATGTAATGTCTCTTTCCAAGAAGAAATATGCTCTAGTCATGGTTGATGATTATTCAAGATATACTTGTGTGGAATTCCTGTTTTCCAAGGATGAAGCACCTCAAGTAATTATAGAGCATATCAAGAGAGTTGATAGAGAAGCACAAAACAGTGGTTCCTCTATAGTTGCTCTGAGAAGCATCCTTCAAGCATCTTCATGTTTTTGGAAGCAAGTGCTTTGTGATGAAAGATACTTCTGAGCATGTTGGAAAATTTGATGCTAAGGCATTTGAAGGTATCTTCATTGGATACTCTCTGGAAAGGACAGTATACAGAGTGTTTGTACCTGAGCAACACAAAGTAATGGAAAGCATGGATGTTACCTTTGATGACAAGAAATTTTCTGGTCTTGCAACAAGTGAAAAAGACGGCGTGCCATTAAGATTTGAAAATCAAGGATATCTTGAGGATTCTGAAAGTGAGGATGAACCACCTGTTCTAACTGTTCCTCATGTCGAAACACTTGAAGTTGATGATCACACAAGGAAATGGGACAGAGCCCACACTAGGGATCAAATCATTGGTGATCCTAGTGAGGGAGTTAGAACAAGGAGAGCAACAATGAACACATGTCTGTATAGCTGCTTTCTGTCACAAGAAGAACCAAAAGTAATTGAAGAAGCTTTGAAGAATTCTGACTGGATTGTTGCAATGCAAGAAGAGTTGAATCAATTTGAGAAAAACAAAGTTTGGGAATTAGTACCACCTCCTGAAGGTAAGAATTTCATTGACACCAAATGGGTGTTCAGGAACAAAATGGATGAAGAAGGTGTGGTGATAAGAAACAAAGCAAGGTTGGTTGCTAAAGGATACTGTCAACAAGAAGGCATTGACTATGATGAGACATTTGCACCTGTAGCTAGGCTGGAGGCCATCAGGATTTTCTTGGCCTTTGCAGCCCACTCAGATTTCAAGGTGTATCAAATGGATGTGAAAAGTGCTTTTCTCAATGGTGATTTTGCTGAAGAAGTTTATGTGTCCCAACCTCCTGGCTTTGAGAATGAAGACTTCCCAGACTTTGTGTATAGACTGCTCAAGGCACTCTATGGACTCAAACAGGCACCAAGAGCCTGGTATGAAACTCTATCTCAATTTCTTCTTGAGCATCAATTCACTAGAGGTACAATTGATAAAACTCTATTCTTCAAGAAGCATGGAAATGATATCATTCTAGTTCAAATCTATGTGGATGATATCATCTTTGGCTCTTCAAATGAAAAACTTTGTCAAAGGTTCTCTAAGTTGATGCAAAGCAAAAAATGAGATGAGTATGATGGGAGAGTTAACCTTCTTCCTAGGCCTGCAAGTACATCAAAGGGAGGATGGTATCTTCATAAATCAATCCAAGTATGTTAAAGATCTCTTAAAGAAATATGGTTTAGAAGATTCATCCCCTGCAAAAACTCCAATGTCCACTGCAATCAAGCTTGATGAAGATAAGAAGGGCAAGAGAGTTGACATCAAGGTCTATAGAGGAATGGTTGGATCATTACTCTATCTCACAGCTAGCAGGCCTGACATCATGTTTGCCACATGTCTTTGTGCAAGGTTTCAATCTGATCCAAAGGAATCTCACATGATGGCTATCAAAAGAATCTTCAGGTATCTGAAAGGGACTCCTAATCTTGGGCTATGGTATCCAAAGGGCACTGGGTTCAACCTAGTTGGTTACACAGATTCTGATTATGCTGGATGCAGAATTGACAGGAAAAGCACTTCAGAAGCTACCAATTCTTAGGCCAAAGGTTAGTTTCCTGGTTCAGTAAGAAACAACAATCCACAGCAACATCTACAGCTGAGGCTGAATATATTGTTGTTGGAAGCTGTTGTGCTCAATTGCTTTGGATTAGAAATCAACTCATGGATTATGGACTAGTGTTGGAACACATTCCCCTGATGTGTGACAATACTAGTGCAATATCCATAGTTGCCAATCCTGTCAATCATTCTACTACAAAGCACATTGAGATAAGGTACCATTTCATTAGGGAACATGCTGCAAATGGTACTATAGCTGACATATTTACTAAATCTCTAAATGAAGCTGTCTTCAACAGACTTGTGAGTGAAATTGGAATGCTCAATCCTTCATTTAGTTGTTCTAAGTAAGTATGCTAGTTAATTGTTGCAGCAGTAAATTTTCACTGTATTTAAATGCTCTATTCATATGGAGTGAAAATTAGCTGAGATATGATTTATAAATATTTCAGTATTTTACTGCATATTTTTCAAATCATACTTTTATGTGAAGTTATGAGCTCTTAAGACATCTCTACATAGGTGAGTTTGAGAGTTCTCGACTTAGTTCAAATAAAACAGACTTATATCGCAAACTGTTAAAATTGTGAGACTTCGCGATATAGTTCATTTCTTGAGTTTGCGATATAATTCATTTTCCGACTTAGCGACCTCGAATAACTATATCGACAAGTCCCCATACTTAGCAGAATTTTGATTTAAATTAATTTTACTTCAAAATTTTGATATAAGTCTAACAAACTGCTTGGAATTCCAAAAAGAGAGTTTTAGACAAGGTATTTATACTATATCACAAAGTCTCCCCATACTTTCTATCTTTACGACTTTGCGACATAGTTCATTTCTGGACTCTGCGATATACTTTGCAAGACTTCACGATATAGGCTATTTTGAGACTTCACGACATCAAAATAGCCTGTACAAATTCATAACTCCATATCGCAGTGTCTCTATCATATAAATACTTTTTGCTAACCGTTCACAACTTTTCATCTTGTCTGTTACTTTCAATTCTTAAACCTAAATTCCAATTCTCTTCTCTCTTCTTCACTCTCAATTTCAAATGGCACCCAAATCTCAAACAGCTTCTTCTTCAAACCCTTTAGTCATTCTAGAAGAGACCAACCTTCTCACTATCCCATCTGAAGCTGAAGCAAACCCCAGGTACAAGTGTTTTGTACGGTTCTTGAACACATCCTACCTTCACCAAGCCTTGACTATGAACCCCACTCTATATGTTGATGTACTGGAAGGATTCTGAAGAACTGCTATGGTAAGCACAATGGCAAGGGAGGATGGGACTTCATTTCAGGAGATTACTTGCACAATTGGAGGCAAGCAATTGCAGTTTGGAGAAAAGGAGATCAATGAAGCTTTGGATTTTTAAAACTGAGGGTCATGATGCTGAAGCAAATGACACTGAAATGGTGGCATTCATGGACCTAATCAAGTATGCTGATGAGATAGACATGGCTAAGCTCAACAAGAAGCATGTCAGAAGGGAGTGGTCATTTCTGTTTGACGCACTCCAGAAGGTGTTTCTGTGCAGGAAGACAGGATGGGACCACATCAGTCACATTGCAGTGAAGCTAGCGTACTCCTTAGCTCATAATCAGGAGATTAATGTAGGAGCCATCATTCTCAAGGAATTGGCTCAAAGGCTAGGCAGGACTGTTCGTGGACGAGGTAATGAGATCTTTTACCCTCATTTTATTCAATGCATTTTAAATTATCTTGATAATACTGTGCATGAATTAGATGGTTTAGATCCAACAAAATTGGCTTATTCCAAGTCCATGTCCAAAGTTCTATTTGGTTCATTGGAAGACACATTCTCATCCTATCCACTTGATTAGCCCATATATCATGAACTTTCCTGGAAAGGGAAGGCTAAGACTGAAGGAGCCTCAAAGTCTAACCTCAGCCTTCCTATCCCATCCAGTGACCCCCTGCAAATAGTACCTTAGCGATTAGGGAGCCAAGTGCACCAATCTCTCAAAAGATTGGTGCTACTAAAAAGAAGACAAAGAAGAGAACCTTAGCTATCATTAATGAGTCTGTAGAATTAGGAAGTGAGGAACCTGAGTCACAGCTCACCAGACCAAAGAAGAAGTCAAAAGATATAGCTACCAATGAATCCTCCCAACAGGATTCAGATGTGATAAAAGGGGTAAACCTATTACTATCAATGTCCCCTCAACAGGACATTGGTATTGAAAAGTGTAGTATCCCCACTACAACTTGTACAGAGTCTGCACAGGGTCAAGAACTCACTCTTGACTCAGGTGGGAATAAGGTGGTTGTAACACTGAGTGGAGAGCACAACACTCTTGAAAATCCTCCTATTTCTCAGGGGGAGTTGCCAAAATCTGATCTAGACTCCTCTTTTCTTACAGAATCTCAAATCTCTAAAATTTCTTCTATATAGGAAAGTCATTCACATGACAATTCTGCTTTTGATCAGTCACAGCTTCCTTCCGTAACTGAGCCCTTTTCAAGTGACATGGTGCTTGACACTGTGCTCACCACCCAGGACCCACATTCTGTTGGTCAGGAAATGCATGTTGGGGCATATTCTAATGACACCAACAAAAACTTGGAGGATTCACCAGTTCTTACTGGAGACTCTGTGCCTCTCTCTCCAATCCTTAGGGATTTGGACTTGTCTCCACATGCATATGGAGATGATGTTGTAATTCATCCCATTTCAATGGAGACATCATCATACTCCACAGCTATTCCAAGGCTGGAGGAAACTCTAAATACATTCATACCTGTTGCAAAACCCTCATCTGCGACATGAGTGCCTAGCACTAGCTCTAACTTGGCTCAGGCCACTATGTCACAATGGCTGGAGTCTGTGCAGCAAGACAGACCTTCAGGATCATCATTTGTGCCCACACAATTGACGGATGAAGCACTCCAAAATCTTCATGTGGCACAGATTGATGAGTTCTCAAAGATTTCCCAACATCTCCTCATAGCTGGACTACCAAATAAGGACTATGAAGCTATTCTGCTCTATCATAAGGAGGATGTTGAGGCCCAGAAGGAGAAGATTGTGGATGAGGCTCAATAGGATGGCAATGTGGATGCCTGGTTGGATGCCAAGAGGTCAGTAAGGCTGAAGGATGCTCTAGCTTATCTCAGGGAGGACTATCTCACTGCTTTGGGGGTCAAATGTCAACAGTCTCTCTCCTGCAGAAATCTATGAAGCTGTGAATGAGGTTTACAAAAGTCAATTGAAGGCTCTGCACTACCTTGGGAAAGGTCTTCAATCATAAATCTCCACTATTAAAGAAGAAACTAATCAATCCTTGGTTCAGCTCAAGAATTCCTATCTTTCTGGTTTTACCAAGGTGGATGGCATCCTTAAGGAAGTAAAGAAGACTACTCAGAATGTCTCTACCATGGATCTCACTCTAGTTGTGGTGTTTGATAACTTGAAGAAATTGTCTACAAAGCTAGAGAACCTGCTGCAATCCAACATCAACACAAACTCAATGCTCTCAGTCATGTGGAAAAACCAGTATGGTGACAAGCTAGTAGATGAAGTTCCCATCTCAAATATCTCTAAATTTGATTTCTCTAAGATCAAGGAACAGACTCTCAATCCCTTTAAATCTGAGAAACTCCTCTCAAAGGTTGATAAATTGGAGAAGGAGGTGGCTGAGCTAAAGTCTGAAAACCAAGGGATTTCTCATTCCTTGGAGCTCTTAAATGCCAAGTTGGATGACCAAAGCAACTCCACTTCAAATATTCTGTTGGTCCAACAACAAATGATGACCTCTATGATGAGAACCATGAACCTTCTTGTTCCTGGAGAAGCTCAAGACATCTTGTATGATCCCAAGCCTAAGGGGGAGAAAGGAAAGGAAGGGATTCTGGAAAAGAAAAAGGAAGCAAAGCTAAAGGGCAAGTTAACAGAGAAAGATCTAAAGCCCATGACCCTTCCTACTGTTTCTGTCACCAGTTTAACTAGCTAGAAAAGTAGTGTGACTACAACCTTCTATCCTGGCACAATGACCATGGATGTCTCTGCTCCTCTCATCTCCACAAGTGCTCAGCCTGTCAAAGCAAGTATTATCACTGAGGCCAAGCTACAGGAAGTTGCCAACACAAACATCTATCATGATGAGGCCTTTCTGGAGTTTCTGAAAGCCATCTTCATCAGTATACAAGGTGATACCAAGACCTACAGGGCAATAATCAAGGAAAATATCAAGTATCTCACTGTGGTAGTCATGAAATTCAAGGATGCCTATCTAAGAGAAATTGTCATGGTATCTAAAGAAAATGACCTATAGCATTTGTCTTTTGAAACTCTAGAGAAGCTGAGATTTACTGAACTAGACACCATTATGGAGCTAATAGAGAAGATTGGTGAGAACAACAGAATTTTTTATGATGACTTGAAGAAGGACCAATTCTTAAGATTACCTGAAGTCATCACCAATCCAAGAACAATCATTTTCCAAGGTCTCACCAGGGTAAACACTATTGATCAACTAATCATCCCTGCTCAGCTGAATATGAAGAACAAGGATAAGATCAACAATGTGCTCCAAATGCTAAGAGCTAAGAGGGGATTCAGGACTGTTGAAGAGCTAGAAATGATCCAAATTCTTCAATCATTTTTGATACATGGAAGAATACCTGAATCACTCAAGGCAAAGAAAACTCAAAAAGATGACAAGGATGATGATGAAGACAAGAGCTACAAGAGAAGGAGTCAGTCTAGGAGTGATAAGGATGGGACAAGAGCAAAACTTCCAAGAAATCTAAAGATGCTGAAGATGACAAGAAAGACACTCAGGGAAAGAAAGAGACAGTAAAGAAGAGAAGTGGAAATCAGCAAGTCAAGGACATTGCTAGCAGTACCTTAACCACAACACAAGACTCTAAGTCTAGGGTGGGTACTGTTAGTAATGATCCTCCAAAATCAATAGCCAAGACTTCTGAAACTGATTTGCCACTGGAGAAAGGTAAAGCCACCACAACAAAATCAAAAAGACACTTCCACAAAGTCACAGCTAGTGGAGTGTTACAGTGGATGAAGGGGAAAGGGTTGAAGATACTTCCAAATGATGTGGCACTAAAGACTAAATCCCCTTGTTCTGGAAAGCTACCTCAAGTCAAACATTGGAAACTCAAAAGTGTAGCCAAAAGGACAAGGATAACAAAGAAGAATGGGGTGATCACAAATGCAGTTGGGATCAATGTTCTTCCTCTAGATGAAGATTATGATGAAGATGCCCTAGCATTTCTGAGAGCTCAAAGAATCTTTGAAGTCAAAGTGAAGCTAAATCATCTAGAGATCAAATTCACCGATGGAAGGGAAAAAGAATGAAGCAAGGAAGCTGGAAATATTTTCCACAATATGAGCTAGAAAGAATTAATGCACTGCTAAATTTTGAAGACAAGGCAAAAAGATTGTGGAAGATAGAGATTGCCAGGTTCTTGAAGATGCACTCTGATTATCAAGAGAATCTAAGGAAGTCAAATGAAGAGAAGATGATTCAGAAAGAAAAAGAGATGGCAGAGATGGAAGAGAAGGCTAGAGAGTTGATGAAGAAAGGGATGTGCAAAGTGAAACAAAATCCTTATGTTGTGGAGTACAAAAATAAAAATGGAGGAAAAAGCAAAATAAGGATGGAGTTTGTAGAATCCTATGTGGAAAGTGCACTTAAAGCTGTAATTGAAGATTTAGAAGACTCTCCTATGATAGAAGAACTAATTGCAAGAGATGAACTTATAGCAGCCATTTCAGAAATGAACAGAAAGGAATAAATGAGAAAGAAGAAGGTTTATGATGACTATCTTGAAAAGCAATTGGAAACTGAAGTTGTTCAGCAACAAAGATATTCTGTAAGCTTTCAATTTTTCTATGTAATCAAATTCCTGATCTCAATGTTCATAAATTGTCCTCTCTGTTACTTAATTTCCTTCTATGTAAGTTAGGCTTGTTATCAGACATGAAATTGTGCCTAAGGATCTTACTCACAATTTGGGGGAGATTGTTAGGCTCAAGGCATGTCTGAATACCACTATTAACAAGCCTACTCATTGTGACTATGTCACTCTACATGACCTAGTGAATTCTTTCACTGGGATATAGTATAGGTCTCTACTGTACTTGTCTTGTTTGCATGTACTTAGCTTTATCTTGTATGCTCAGAGTTATAATGAGCTTAGTAAGTTTCTTGCAATCTAGAATGTACATAGGCCATGGAATAATTATCCTGGTAGAAGTTCAGAAATGTTCATGCAGCAGGATGGAGATGAATAAGGCCCTGAAGAAATAAGTTGTAGAAATTTATCTAGGTCCCTATACCGTGAAGTCAAAATAAAGCTATGTCGTGAAGTCCTCAAAATCCATGTCGTGAAGTACTGAGATCGCATAGTCCCAAATGAACTGTGTCGTGAAGTCTTCAAGACTCATATCGAGAAGTGTTGATACAACAAAGTCAAAATGTACTAGATCGCGAAGTCCTCAAAAAGGCTATGTCGTGAAGTCCTCAAAAAGGCTATGTCGCGAAGTCTTCAAAGGCTTTGTCGCGAAGTCTTCAAAGGCTATGTCGCGAAGTCTTCAAAGGCTATGTCGCGAAGTCTTCAAGAAGGCTATATCGTGAAGTCCTCACTAAGCCTATATCGCATACTCCTAAAAACAGTCATATAACAAAGTCCTCATATAGCAAAGTCAAGAATGCACTATGTCAACAAGTCAAAGAATCAGGAATATGCTGGAGTTCACGATGTCAACACTTAGCCGTTTATAATAAGACAAATCAAGGTACAGAACCAAAATTCAAAGAAGACAAATACTGAAGCATCTGTTACGGTAAGGTGGTCCAAAGAACAGATGGAAAATCTACAGCAAAACTTGGAGAGAAAGATTAGAGACAAGCAGCTACAGAAACGGGAAAGACTCCGAAAAGCAAGTGGTCCTTCCTGACACAGTTAACTTCTTATGGCAAGACAAGTTGGACTTATAGTTAGGGGTAACTGTGTAAATAGGAGTGTGCACCAGTTTGTATAAGATATATATATCTTGCACACCCTATTGTTAGCTGTAAGAGAGGAATACACAGAAATATTCAAGCACTCTTTTCTCTGTAAGAAAAACAAGAAAACACTGTTCTTGTTTAGAAGCTAGAATTTCACTTGTGAAGTTTTGGAAGCTGTAGTATTTAATTTTCTTAATACAAAGTAGATTAAAGTGATTGTGTGTGTTCTACTTATTTTCATTCCGCATTTTATACAACATAATCTCTCACAGCTTATTAGTTTTCAAGAATCGAAAAATATCAAAACTATCCATTCACCCCCCCCCCCCCTCTGTCTAGTTTCTTAGTGACATTCATATCTAACAAGAAGGTTCTACCTCCAAGAGAGAAGAAAAAGAATTAAATCTGCTCAGCCTAGAGGAGCCCTCTCTATGTAAATTTCTCAACTCTTCAGTATCTCAATAAAGTAGCTTAATACAATTTTTACTGTTTACTATTTATTTGTTAGAAGTGGTTTTGTTATCATCAAGACTCTTTAGTTTATGTCTGATTCTCAACCAGGCATAAATTGGGGGAGATTGTTAGGAACTATGTTGTTTCTTGATGATAACTAAACTAACTTAGTGAAAATTGTATAAGTAAAAATGTAGCCTTCAACGGATAGCATGCATTTGAAGTATCCGTAGAAGGGTAGCTTATCTACGGATAGGACTCAATGTAACATGCTTGTGCAATCCTGATGTGTAATCCTGATGCAGAAGTTGGAGTATTAGTTTTAGGCTGAATAAGTCATGTTGATTGTTAAATGGATATGTAGAATAGGGAGGCTAATTGTAAATAGACTATGCCTTGTAATTTTACATAAGTGAAATTGACTCTACAGATAGTAGTACTAGCCTTCTACGGATGTGGTGGTCAAAACTCTATATACAGATAGCAGTACCAACCTTCTACTGTGGTCAAAATACTCTCAACGGATGCAGCTCAAATAACCTCTACTGATACAATCTGTACTTTGTGAAAAAGGACAGTTCTGACAGAGAACATGGGTTGACAGATTTCACAGAGCATGAAAACCAATATTTCTAGTAAACTCACGAGAAGAAGAAACATTCTGTTTTGTCTGGTCAATTATAGAAATTCCATAAGCAAGGATTTTGGACAGAGTTACTTTTTGTATTATTAGTTGTTCAAAATATCTTGTAAACTTGGGTTATATAACCAAGTGTAGCATTATTCTAGAACTATTAGGTCCAAAGTATCGTAGAAGGCAGGGGGGGGGGGTTGAATACGATACTCACAAATTATTCGATTTCGTTTGCGGATAATTAATTGTGTTCTTGTTCGAAATCAAATTTACCAAATCAAAACACGAGTCGGGGAATATATCGTTTTATAAATATAAACCACGAAGGGTGCTACAATTCTAATCCGTAGGATTAGCTTCAATGAGTTCAAGTTACAATAATCAATACAAATGATAGAATTTAAGGCACTGATAATAACTTCTCTAAAATTCTCAAGCTCTTAAAACTCTCTCCGTATTTAATCTTCTGCAACTTCTTCAATTCATTAACTGAAATGAACTAATGAAGACAATGTCTTCATTTCTCAAAATGTAGTCTTTGAGAAAAACTATCGAAGGCTTTGAAGTAATCTTGGCCGTCCATTTTCTCACCAACCTCTGACAAACCTAAATATAATTCACCTTCTCTAGAAAACAAAACTATCAAAAACAAGATTTTCCTTTTATAAATATAATCTCTTGTTTTTCTTAAACTAGTTCGATAGTTTTATTAATAAAAACTATCAAACCATGTCATTTTATCCAATTCGATGGTTTCTAAAAAGAAACTGTCGAATTTCTTTTCTACTTGCTCGATAGCTTTTTATCAAACCTCCTTTATCTCTTTCGATGGTTTTTCATGAAAACTATCGAAATGTCTTTAATAGCATTTTGATCCTTGAAGATTCTATCTTCTTGCAGCAAGCATATGGTACTTCAATTTAACCTAAACATACCTTATTAATTACTTTTCACTTCCAGGATGTTTCAGGTCTGACTTAAATCAATTTCTTTCGAGACGATAAACATCTTGATCTTCTTAGTGTTGACAACTAGTGCAACTGGTCTAGTTCACAGATGACTAACATTTGATCAATACCTCTACGTCTTCATTAAAATAACTGAAATCCTCTGGTACTAACTCTTTATCATTCAAATACTTCTGTAGTCTTGAAAGTCTTATTTATTTATTTATCACTGAGGCTTGAACATATTAATGAACTTCTTTCCATGACCTGTTTACGGACTTCAAGAATACATACCATATTTTGATTTTTTGAGTTTACTGTTTCTTCTATTCTTCCGGATTCATGTGCTTCTGTTAATATTATAGTCTGTCTTGTTCCTTTGTTGAGTTGTAGTTATCTCTGTTTCATATTATGTTACATTATGCTTTACAATCTCCCCCTATTTGATTGTTAGAGTTCGACAAACAAATACCTAGAGGATAACTCAACTAACTAATGGAAACATGAAACTAATTAATGTAAGATAGATTGATAATATTAAATGCATTCTGGATTAAATATTTACATTTCCAGATTTCTAATTTACAAAAAACAGTAAAAAGTTTAACAATGAAGTTGCTCCTCTAGCCTGAGCAGATTGTTCTTTGCTTCATCTTCAGTCCAATATGATCTCACCTTCTTTAGCTATAGGATTAGAATTTGCTGCTTGATAATCAATCACAGATGGATAATGCAGTGGTTCTCCAGGTTTTAGGATTGCTCCTATGATGTGTCTTCTAATGTACTCAACCTGTTGACCCACTCCAGCCCACACCAATGCAATGCTGACATCTTTCTGATTTTGCTTTGGCATGTTGGGTAGTCTGGGATGCACTTCCAATCCTCTTTCCACTCTCTTCCTGTAATAGGGCATATTTTCCATAACATAGCTCCTCAGAGTGTCTGCAGCTTTGTTCTTCTCAGTAGTGATGAATCCAGTGGATCTTAGGTACTTCTCAACTGATATCAAATAGTTATTTGGATAATCTATCAGTTTGTCCTCAGTCAGATAGCAGATTCTGAACAAGTCATTTTTCACGAATCTAACCATTGCAGGATCTTTAGTTACCTCTGGACTGACTTTCATTAAAATCTCCTTAACATGCTCACGGAGCAGTTCATTTAGCTTTTTAGTTCTTTGGATCTTAATGAGTATCACCTGCAACTCAGTGTATGTTCTCTGTTCGAAAAACTTTATTGAGATCACAAATGTACCTCTATCAATGAAACTGATTATTATGTTCCAGGCACCATTTGCTTTTACTCCAGCCTTCAGGTAGATAAGAGATTGTCTCAATGCAGTGAAATAAGTCTGATCGTCTTGATTTGCACTTCTGATGTTCTGAATGATCACTTCCACATCAGCATTGTCGTTGACTTCTAATCCGTCTTCAACTTCGCAAAATGTTTTGTAAGCCATCTCTCAGTCCTTTCCTCGCTTCTGTGCCAAATCTATCAACGTCTTCTTCCTTACTTCATTATACATCTTGAACCTTTTTAGTTTTTCACTTCTCTGAATTGCTTGGTGTTTTTCCTTTTCAGCTTGCCTTGCTTCTCTTCCTGATTTCTCAGCTTTCAATCTCTCCAAGGCAGCTTCTTGTTCCATTGTCAGAGGATTTTCTTCTTCCATACTATCATCAAGGATTGGATGTTCAATTGGCTCTGGATAGTATGGTTCACGCTCTTCTTATAAAGGCTCATGCATGAATTCAAAAACCTCTCCAATGTCTTCCTCTTCTACAAGCTCCTCAATCCAGTATTGTCTCACTGGAATAGTTGTTGTTTCCACTTTTCCTTTCTCCCCCTTAGTTGAGTAATCCTCCATAGTAGGTTGAAGGTCCAGCTTGTTGATTTTTTTATCATATTCCAGATCGACTCCAGACCGTCACCTTGATTCTCCATAAACAGAGCAATGTCCCTGGTCATTTCTTCCACAGAAGCAATCTTGTTGTCAATGTCATTTAGTCATGAGTTGGTAGTCTGCTCGTTTCCGTCCAATCTCTTGTTGAGGCGAGACTCCACTCTTGACAATGTATTCATAGAATCCTTGACCTTAGCTTGACCATCCCGGATCACCAGAATGTCTTCAGATAGAGCTTCTTGACTTTGTTGTAGAACATGTAATTCATTCACGAATCCATCTCGTAGGTCCTTGACGTCTGTCCTCAATTCGACCAGTTCTTCCATAGCTTCCTTCTTCAGTGAGTCCACAGCCTCCTTTGTACCCGTTATTGTGCCAGATGCACTGCTTAACGCTCTGTAGGTTCTTCTGGAATCTGCTGCAGCCAAGTCAATCTTTGATTGTATTGAAGTTAAAGAACTATCAACTTGACCGGAGGAGATCCCTTGGGCAAAAGAAGGTCTGAGAGGGACTTTGAATAAGGGGTTTCCCTCTTTGTCATGAACCGACATCTCCTTGAGAGTGGATTGTACTTGTAGTTCTCTTTCCGTTGGTGGTAGCAGATCAGCTATGTTTACCAGGGTTTGGGTGTCACTCCTCACTTTTGGCTCTGGGTGTTCACTCAACGTTTTTGTTAGTGTTTCACTCATTTTTCCTTTCCCACTCAGGCCAGGTGTAAGTGTTTTTGTTTCACTCATTCCCTTTTTGCTTTGTGTACCTGCAACAGAAATCACCGTATCCATCCTTAAGGAAGTCACCGGTGGTGCAATGGGGCGTCGCAAGTCCCTGTCCTTGGTTAAACCAAGTTGCTGATCATCTTGCGATGATTTATCTTTAACAGGATCTAGAGTTTAAATCTCTAGGGGTAAGAATCAGGCTCTTTTAACAGCAGAGATCCGGAAGCTCCCTCTATAGTCTGTGAAGACTTTTCCTCAGGTAACTCCTCAAATGAAATTGATTCATTGTCACCGAGTTGCCGATCTGCACTTACGTCAGACCCTGTACCCGCAGGGTCCAGATATGTTCCATCTAGGGAGCTAGGCAATGACCCTTTAGATTTTGCATTTGGGTCAGAACCTTCTCTCGAAGTCTGTGAAGACTCTTGGTTCATTAAAGAACCTTCAACCAGTGGTCCTGACCGTAAAATGGTCGGAGAACTAGTTGCTTCCGTCAAATTTCCTTTGCCTGTTTGGGATAGGGGTTCAAATATAGCTTTAGTAATTGCTGCCCAATCAGCTTCGGAAAAATCTATGAAGGGCATAGTGGAAGATGGAAATGAAAGGTCAACAGTTGCCTCAATTTCAATTCTTCTCCTTTTAACAGAAGGCAGAGTTGTTGTTGAAGGGTGTATCTCCTTATGTGGTGCTGCTTTGGCACAATCTCCCTCTACACTCTTGGTTGTTTGAATGATTGGAATAGTAGGAGTAGGATACTGATAGTTTCTGATGCTGTTTCATTTGGCTCTTCCAAAGGCTCTATGACCGTGGTTAGAGGTTATGGTTTTCAACCTCTTGGTCAGGAATGGCCATTGAGGGCTCTGGATCTATGTCCATTGGTGCAGGCTGTTGAGGTGGAACTACAGGTTCAGGAATCATACCTTGATTTACCCGTTCCCCTGGGGGTAGAAGTGGTAGGGGTACCGTTCGAAGATAATCCGTCAAAACAGTAGCCACCCCTGGAAGATGATTCTTCTTTATTAAAGTTGTTATAGCACTGCTTTTGATCTTCATGCACTCCATTGTCTCCTCCTCTTGAAAGATCTCTCTCTCCTCATCTGTTAATACATCATTTAATATTAATTGTAGAAACCTTGGATAGAAACAAAACACATCAACTTGGCATGTTCTTTCTTCCAAAGGTCCCATGCACTGGATTATTTGTTCAATCACAAGTCTTCCTATGTTAATATGCCTATTATTAGCAATAACAAACCCTAGTTTCTGAAGAACAAAGGAATACCATGCAGATTTGTTCATTTTAGCAGTAAAAACATGTATGAGTGTGTGAAAGAAAAAATTCCAGGGCTTAATCAAGTGATGCTTTTGTTAGGAATATGTTGTTCTTGATGATAATTATAAAAACACTTAGTATATTTTGTATTAAGTCATTTTGTAACTGTCAACGGAATGGCATGCTTTGCAGTGTTTCGTTGACAGGAAGCTCATCAACGGAATGAGTGTTGTAGCAATTGCACTGTACAATACTTCACAGTTTGATATGCATTTGATGTATGTACTAGATAGGTTTTCTAAGTCATGTTGACTAAGTACTAGATAGGCAAAATAGGTTGGTTAATTGTAAATATGTTATACCTTGTAATTTTGCCTAAGTGAAGACATGTCAACGGTATGAGGATTACTCTATCAACGAAACAAGGATACACCATCAACGGTATGGAGTTTACTCATCAACGAAACGAGAGAAACACCATCAACGGAATGAAGAATAAAGCTATCAACGAAACACATCTCCCTGCTATCAACGAATCATTATTGCTTTTCTGAATAGTTGACAAAGTGATAGTGACAGTTTACTGAACAGATCTAAAGGTGATGTGGAAGTGTACTTTGCATTGGAAACCATTAAAATGGACATGGGGAATAAGGAAACATCCCAGTTTCCAATTGGGCTCTTGGGAGTGATCATAATAAGCATGAAGACAAAAGCAAGGATCTCCAAGGACCACTGGACAAAGGGATGAAAAGCAAACTATTGGCGGTTACCTTTAGTGTAGCCAAAAATAGTATTGTAAACTTGGGGAATATATAACCAAGTGTAGCAGTTAAGATAGAGTAAGAGAAGAAAAACAAATAGTTTGTATTAGCTATCTTTGAGAGCATTCTTCTCTACAACTCTGTAACTGAGCAGCTGTGTACTTTTGTATCACAGATTATTTCCGCAATAAAAACACTTCAGTTGGATCATCAAACAATCCAACTGAATTATTTATATCTTGTGTTTTTATTTATTCAGTTCAGTTTTATTTTATAAAGTGTTTTAAGTTTAAGAAAATATCAAGAATTGTATTCAACCCCCCCTTCTACAATTCTGTTAGGTCATTTGGGATTAACAATTGGTATCAAAGCAAGCTTCTAACATACAAGAAGTTTAAAGATCAAGACCAAAAACAGAAGCCATGGTGAAAAAGGATGCAGGTGTAAAGATACCAGTTCTTGATAAGGACAATTACTTTCACTGGAAAGTAAAGATGCATTTACATCTCATGTCTATGGATGAGAGATATGTAGACTGCATTGAGAAAGGTCCACACGTTCCCATGAAGTTTGCATCTAGAATTGGAGTGCCAGATGATGCTCCTGATGTAGAAATTCCAAAACTTGTCTCAGAATGGACTATTGAAGATCTTGCAGAAATCCATAAAGATAAGAGAACCATGAACATTCTGTTTAATGGTTTGGAGCAAGAGATGTTTGACAATGTCATAAACTGTACAACCTCCAAAGAAGTATGGGACACTGTCAGAACACTATGTGAAGGAACTGAGCAAGTAAGGGAGAACAAAATGCAACTCCTTATACAACAATATGAGCACTTTCACTTTAAAGCTGGTGAAATCCTAAATGACACGTTTAGTAGGTTTCAAAAGCTTCTGAATGGATTAAAGTTGTATGGGAGAATCTACCAAACTAAGGACTCAAACCTTAAATTTCTAAGAGCTCTTCCAAAAGAATGGAAGCCTATGACTGTTTCTCTAAGAAACACTCAAGAGTACAAAGACTACACTCTTGAAAGGCTTTATGGAACCTTGAAGACTTATGAGCTGGAAATGGAGCAAGATGAGGAAATTGAAAAGGTACAGAAGAAGGGTGGATCTATTGCATTGATTGCATCTGTGAACCAACTGGAAGATGACACTGAAGAAGCTGCAAAGGCCACAACTAGTCGAGCTAGTTGTAGAAGTGATGTTAGCAAGGGTAAAGGTAAGATGACAGAAGAAGAAGAACCAGAATCAGCCAACTTGGATGACTTAGATGAGATTGATGAACACATTGCTTTTCTGTCAAGAAAATTCTCTAAGTTCAAGTTCAAGAGAAACTCAGAAGCAAGGCCACCAAGGAGAGACTTTCAACCTAACAAAAGTAACTGGATTGAAAAGTCTAAATCTAAATGTTTCAATTGTGGAATGCTTGGTCACTTTGCTGGAGACTGCAGAAAGCCCAAGATTGAGAAGAGCAACAGGAAATTTGAGCCTGTTGATTATAAAAAGAAATACTTTGAACTTCTCAAGCAAAAAGAAAAGGCTTTCATGTCTCAGGAGTATGATTGGGCTGGTAATGGTGAAGATTCTGATGATGATGTTGAATATGTCAACTTGGCTCTTATGGCTAACAATCATGAGCAGGAAGCAAGCTCCTCAAGCAACCAGGTAACAATTACTAATCTTTCTGAGCTTTCTAAAGAGGAATGCGATAGTGCAGTAAATGAAATGTCTACTGTATTGTATAATTTGTGTGTTACTCTTAAATCACTTACCAAAGAGAATTCAAGAATAAAAGAGACTAATTTGCTCTTAAGTGATAGGAATGCAATGTTAGAAGCACAGCTCATTGAATTTGAGAAAATGAGATGTGTTAGTAGGGATGCTAAGAAGGAACTTGAGAACGTGTTACAAAGGGAAGAAATTCTTAAGACACAACTTGAAATAGAACAAAGTGTGATTGATAAATGGAAAGATGCCAGAAATGTTGCTACCAACATCATTAATGTTCAAGGTATGGAATCTTTCTGTGAACAATCATGGAAAAAGAACAAAGAGAAACTAGGGTATGTTTGTGAAACCTTAGAATCAGAAACAGAGTCAACAAACAACAATGATCATTTGTTGAAGGTTGATATGTCAACGGAATGCAATGTTCCGTTGACAGATGAACCATCAACCGATCAGGGTGTTTCGTTGACAGAGAAAAGAAAAGATGAACTCACTAGACTTAATAATAAGTATGGTCCTGTCACCAAGAACTTTGTTCAGGGTGAGTCTAGTAAATCAAAGAAAGTTGAGAAGCCTGTTGAGAGAGCTAATGTAGGTCACTTATCTAACAAGCAATTGAAAGATAAGTTAGAGAATGTTCAAGTTGAGGCTAAGGGAAATAAAAGGAATAACAGGAATGGCAAAGTAGGAATTAACAAACACAACAATTACACACCTGATAAATATGCTCCTAGAAAAACATGTGTTAATTGTGAAAGTGTTAGTCATTTATCTACTAACTGCAAATCTGTTAAGAAGACTGTTGAAGTGAAAATTCCCAAGCCTGCAATGAATAGTTCCATGCCTACAATGCCTGTTATGCCTAACATGTTTGCTCCATATGCACAATTTCAAAATCCATATGCCAGCATGCCATTTGTGTCTAATCCATACATGAATATGTTTAATGTGCCACAAATGCCATGGAATATGAATAACATGTTTGTTCCTCCAATTATGCATGCTAAGAATGAAAATGTGAGCAATCCTCAGAAATCAACACCAAGGATAAAGATTGATTTAAATCAATCTGAGCCCAAGGTGAAAAATGATATAAAAGGAAAAGCAAAGGCTAACAAAACAGGACCCTTGGGTACCAAAATCGACTTGATTTGGTTCTATTGTGTGCAGGGAGACAAAAGGAATCTTTGGTACTTGGATAGTGGTTGTTCAAGACACATGACTGGTGATTCTACCCTGCTCACAGAGTTTCAGGAAAGAGCTGGCCCTTGTATTGCTTTTGGAGATGACAGCAAAGGCTACACAAAGGGATATGGCTTGATTTCAAAAGAGAATGTCATCATAGATGAGGTTGCATTGGTGGATGGTCTTAAGCACAACTTGCTTAGTATCAGCCAACTTTGTGACAAAGGATTTTTAGTTACTTTTTCTAAAGAAGCCTGTGTTGTTTCTAAAGGAGGAAACAACAATGTGGTAATGACTGGATTCAGAAGAGGGAATGTGTACATTGCTGACTTTAGTAGCACAAGTTCAGAAACCATCACTTGTCTTTTCAGCAAGGCAAGCAAGGATGAAAGTTGGCTATGGCACAAGAAATTATCTCATCTGAACTTTAAAGTTATGAATGATTTGGTGAGGAAAGATCTTGCTAGAGGAATTCCACAAGTGGAGTTTTCCAAGGATGGTTTGTGTGATGCCTGTCAAAAGGGGAAACAAAAGAAGGCATCATTCAAAAGCAAGACAGAGTCATCAATTGTCCATCAGCTTGAGTTGCTTCATATGGATTTGTTTGGCCCTGTAAATGTCATGTCTATTTCAAAGAAGAAATATTGTCTTGTGATTGTTGATGATTTTTCTAGATTTACATGGACCTTCTTTTTGCTCTCCAAGGATGAGGCAAGTGAAATCATTATCAATCACATCAAGATGGTAAACAATCATCCTGACTTGAAAGTAAGAAGGATTAGGAGTGACAATGGGACAGAATTCAAGAATTCAAGCATGAAGGTGTTCTGTGAAGAAAATGGTATTTTGCATGAGTTTTCAGCAGCAAGGACACCACAGCAAAATGGTGTAGTTGAAAGGAAAAACAGAACACTTATTGAAGCTGCAAGGACAATGCTAGATGAATCAAAGTTACCAACTTATTTTTGGGCTGAGGCAGTTAATACAGCTTGCTTCACTCAGAATATTTCTTTGATTAATCAGGCCAAAGGAATGACCCCTTATCAGTTACTCAAAAGAAAGAAGCCACTATTGGATTTTCTTCATGTCTTTGGATGCAAGTGCTTTGTTCTGAGAAATCAAGCTGAGCATTTGGGGAAATTTGAAGCAAAGGCAGATGAAGCAATATTTGTGGGTTATGCAGCAGGGAAAGCCTACAGAGTCTACAATCTCAGAACCAACATTGTTATGGAATCTGTACATGTTGTTTTTGATGATCTCAAAATTCAGGGTCTCTGTGATGAAGGTTTCCATGAAAGTCTCTCTTTTGAGAATGAGGAAGGAGAACAAATGGATCATGATAAGACTATTGAGAAACAGTCCAAAGTTGTTGTATCTAGCACAGATGAAAGCAGCAGTGAAGATGAAATTGCTGCATTAAGATTGAAAAGAATAGCTGCTAGTAGACCAAATGGTCATTCCGTTGACAGTCAGAATGAGCGTTTCGTTGACAGTCAAAATGGTCATTCCGTTGACAGTCACAGAAATGCTTCCAGGAGTGATCAATTAGGGACAACAAACTCAGGGGGAGTTTCTCAAGGACAAATATCTATTCTAGGCAATCATGATCATGAAGCTACTTCTTCAAGAGCAAATCTACCTCCCTCAAGGAAATGGACTAAAGATCATCCCTTTGAACTTATTATAGGTGATGTGTCTTCAAAAGTCCAAACTAGAAGAGCAACTCAAGAAGAATGTCTATATAGCAGCTTTCTGTCTCAATATGAGCCAAAGAAAGTTGAGGATGCACTTCTAGATCCAGATTGGGTCTTGGCTATGCAAGAAGAGCTAAACCAATTTGAAAGGAACAATGTTTGGAAGCTGGTGCCCAAGCCTAAGGACAGGAGTGTCATAGGCACAAAATGGGTGTTCAGAAATAAGATGGATGAAAATGGCATAGTCACAAGGAACAAAGCTAGATTGGTTGCAAAAGGCTACTCACAGGAAGAAGGAATTGATTTTGATGAAACCTTTGCTCCTGTTGCAAGACTAGAAGCAATAAGGATTTTCCTAGCCTATGCAGCCCATGCCAATTTCAAGGTCTATCAAATGGATGTGAAGAGTGCTTTTCTAAATGGGGAATTGGAAGAGGAGGTGTATGTAAGTCAACCTCCTGGTTTTGAAGATGATGATTTTCCAGAATATGTATACTTCCTCCTCAAAGCACTCTATGGTTTGAAACAAGCACCTAGAGCCTGGTATGACACACTTTCACAGTTCCTCCTTGAGAATCACTTCACTAGAGGTACTGTAGATAAAACTCTTTTTCATAGGATTGTGAATGGCTCTACAATACTTGTTCAAATATATGTAGATGACATAATCTTTGGGTCTACAGATGAAAAACTTTGTCAAAAGTTTGCCAAGCTTATGCAAAGTAAGTATGAAATGAGCATGATGGGAGAGTTAACTTATTTTCTTGGTCTTCAAGTAAAGCAAGTTAATGAAGGCATTTTCATTAGTCAAACCAAGTACATTAATGATTTGTTAAAGAGGTTTAACTTAATGGAATGCTCTCCTGCCAAAACACCCATGCCTACTGCCACCAAACTTGAATTGAATACTAAGGAAAAATCTGTAGACATTTCAAGTTACAGAGGCATGGTTGGCTCACTTTTATATTTAACAGCTAGTAGACCTGATATTATGTTTGCTACATGTCTATGTGCTAGATTTCAGGCTGATCCTAGGGAATCCCATTTAGTTGCTATTAAAAGAATTTTCAGATATCTCAAAGGAACACCAAACCTTGGCATTTGGTATCCTAGAGAATCTGGTTTTGAACTAATTGGTTATTCAGATGCAGATTATGCAGGATGTAAAATTGACAGGAAAAGCACAACAGGAACCTGTCAATTTCTAGGAAACAAGCTTGTATCATGGTTCAGCAAGAAACAAAACTCAGTTTCCACCTCCACAGCTGAGGCTGAGTATATTGCAGCTGGAAGTTGTTGTGCACAGATTTTATGGATGAAAAATCAACTACTTGATTATGGAATAAGAGTTGAGAAAATTCCTATTTTCTGTGACAACACTAGTGCCATTGCCATTACTGAGAATCCAGTGCAGCATTCAAGGACCAAGCATATTGACATCAAGTACCACTTTATTAGAGAACATGTTATGAATGGTACTGTGGAGTTACATTTTGTTCCAAGTGAACAACAACTTGCAGACATCTTTACCAAGCCACTTGATGAATCCACATTCTCAAGATTAGTAAGTGAGCTAGGTATGCTAAATTTCTCTTAATTATTTTGAGATTTTTGCAAGTTAAAATGCAGCCAGAAACTTGCTATGTTTTTCTGTGAATTAATTTTCTTATGAAAAAGTGAAATTTTGTCTAAGTCAAAATTACTATGTCAACGAAACGAACCATTCCGTTGACAGTCTTAGCATTTTTCTGGGTGTTTCGTTGATAGCTCTTTTATATCAACGAAACGCGGCTTTATCAACGAAATAAGACGGGAATTTAACCGCCCAATCTGATTCGTTGATGTAGCGCTTTTTAATCTGAACCGTTGAAACTGCACGTTCTTTATCACGATCTATGCATACACTCCTGTAAGTATAAATCGTGGTAATATTTAATTCTAACGGTTACTTTTTAAGCCAATCAGGTAATTTAGATTAATTATTGGACTTAATTTCTGAGAATTTTTGGGGGAGTATTTAAGAAATTTTAATTTCTTTATTTCATTTCTACCTGTTCTCAAAAATTCCAAAAGTTTTTCTATCTTCTTCTCTCTAACAAGCAATACAGCTCGAAGCTTTTCCTCACTCAACAATGGCACCCATAGTCAAGCTTATGTCTGCTAGTGGGTTCATCTATGAGAAGAACAATTCCATTCCATTTGTCGTTAAGGAGAGTCCGAACAGCATCTTTTTCAAAATGATGGATTTCATGAGGAACTGTAAGTTGAGCTATGCGATGTTTCACTCTACACCACTCTACAATGAAGTAATCGAGGAGATTTGGACCTCATGTGAGTATAGTGGAACAAATGGCACACTGCAATTCACTCTTCAAGGTAATGAGTACATAGTTAATTCTGATGTTTTGCAAGCATGTTTACATATTCCTGATAATAGCTGTGATGCTTTGCCTACTAACACTGAAATAACTACCATGCTAAATTCTATAAACTACTCTTTGCCTACTGATAACTTAGGTAAGATTATTAGGAGAGGTTTGGTTAGGGAATACAGTTATTTAGCTGATGCATTCATTAAGGTCTTTTCTGGAAAGATTAGTAATTTTGATGCATTAACTAACTCTATGTTAATTCTCCTAACCATGCTTCTAAATGATAGATATTACAACTTTAGCACCCAACTTATGTATGAAATTGGTGCTAAGTTGGGTGATAAGGCAAATAGGAAGAAAAATATCTATTATGCAAGGTTTCTGATGATGCTGGCTAATCATGTTAGTCCAGCACCATTAGTTATCTCTAACCCTACTGCCAGGTTTGAGTGCTTTGTGCAAGAGAAGAGAGTATTGACAGACATACTGAGGCTGAACCACAATGGTGATGTTCCAGTGGTGTATCTGCCAATCATTGAGGTAACTACTGCTATCCCTGTTAGTATAGCTGTTACTTCCATTGTTTCATCCAACCCAGTTGCTATGGAGTCTGTAGCTGTGACCCAACAGGCTCCTGCCCCAGCAACAAAACCAAAATCTAAGAAATCCTCCAAGCCAACCTCAGGTGCTTCTCAAAAGGCACATGTTGTAAAAACTACCACACAACCTAAGGGGAGTGAGTCTGGAGTTGTGAGAGGTGAGGGAAGGGGTGAACATAAAAGAAACCCCAAGAATAAGGAAGGTGAGGTAAGTGTTTCCCAGCCTAGCCCCATTGTGTCTTCCCAACAAGGCACAATGAGTAAAATGGATTTAAGCACAAGTCTAATTGCATCCTCCCAAAAGGATGTAATTATTGAAACAAGCTCTCAACCTAGAGCACAGTCCAAAAGGGTAAGGGACACTTCAAGCCCACAGTCTACATTTTCCCAATACCAAAGGAGAGTGAAGCAAAAGTCCAAGGGTTCACAGGGTGCACACACACTGGAAGCAACACTTCCAGTTTCTCAAATTCAGTTTGATGTAACCCCTATCATTACTCTGGGGTTTCTCCATCAACGGTATCCATACCGTTGACAGTTCAAACTACCATTCCGTTGATAGGTCATTCTACACCCCTTATTGAAAATCTAGTTGTTTCCACAACTAGTGTAGATGACCTGGTGGTAGTTGAGACACTTTTAGGATTGAGAGGGAGTGAAACTGAGAGGCTGGCTTGCAGCCAGGCAAAAGGAGAGAATGAGAGTGAGAGGCTGGCTATTTCTTCCAGCCAGGCAAAAGGAGAGATTGAGAGTTCTACCTTAGTAGGTGAAGGTGAGGGTGTGAGAGGTGTGAGCCATGGGGAGCCCATGATGCAAGAAAATAGAGGAGAGAGAGAAGGGACTACAGGAGTCATAAGGGAGGAAGCAGCCATTGCTAGTGAGTCAATGGAGGTCAATGAGGGAGAAAGGGAACTTACCTTCCAAGAGCTTTATCAATAGACTCTGGATAGTATTTCCCTGGATCCTG
The DNA here is from genome assembly GCA_030848705.1 of Heracleum sosnowskyi. Taxonomy (NCBI): domain Eukaryota; kingdom Viridiplantae; phylum Streptophyta; class Magnoliopsida; order Apiales; family Apiaceae; genus Heracleum; species Heracleum sosnowskyi. Next base: position 1,116,323 of record JAUIZM010000030.1, read on the forward strand.
AGACCTTTACTCATCCTGTGTCAGCCTATCAAGTTTTGGCTCAACAGGGCAATGTGGAGGCAGAGAGGTCACTACAACTGATTCATACAACTGCATCAATGCAAAGACAAAGGATGCCTTGACCAATCTATCTCCAGAAGCTGCAGCTAGTGGTGAGTTTGATTTCTCTGATGACGAGGACAGCTTTGGTGACAATCAGGTGGCCACTACTTCACAGACTGGGACTTCTGTGGTGCCTCCTACACCAAACTGGCTTTCTCAAGATTTACAAGGAAGGATCTCCCTGGATGCTGCAATCACAAGGCAGTACAATGAGGCCTATCTGGCTCATGAGTCTGCAAATGCCAATGACAAGAAATTCTACAAGGCTGTTATGGATTCACTGGAAATCCAAAGGCTACAGATGATGCAGACAAGGATTGAGGCTAGAGAAATCAAGGACTCAATTAGCAATCTCAAGGATGCTAATGACAGGAGGCTAGATGAAAAGCTTCCTCTTCTCACTGTGTCCAAGATGAACAGGTTTTTCTCTAAGGAACCTGAGGTGGCTACCTCCTTGAAGACTCTCTCTTCTAGAGTGGACAAGGTGGAAGCTACTCTATCTCAGATGCAAAAGGAACAGGAGAAGCAGACACAACTGTTGGCCCAGCTAGTGGCAGCTCAAGGACTCCCAGTCATCTCTCTTGATGATAACAAAAAGGGGGAGAAATCTAAGGAGCTAGACATTCAAATCACAAAGGTTATGGTCCCAGCCATTTCCCTGCCAAAGGAGCCACTAGCTATGGGGGAGTCAGGTAAAGCTAAACTGGACAGCATTGACCTGATTCAGCAAGCTTCTATGAAGCTACAGCTTGCTGAACAAATTAAAGACCACTGGTCCAGGATAGATGAAAGAATCAAGAAGTTAGCTGGTACTACAAAGAGTTCAAATCCATCAACGGATCAAGCTTCTTCTAAAGAGCCATCAACGGATGCCATGGTTTTAGTATCAACGGAATGGGAGCCACAGACCAATTCTTCATATAAGGTAGAGCCCCTTCTGCATGGAGTCACTCAAGGATCAAGGAAGGAGAAAGGACAAACTTCATGCATTAGGGATGTGGAACAAGCTACATTGCAAAGAAGCTTATCTCCCAAGTCTCCTGCTAAACCAAAGGGCGAAAATACAGAAAGGACTTTCTATCCTGCACCTTACCCAGATGAGCACAAGCTTCTTGGTCTACTCATCACAAAAAGTAAGGAAAGCAATAATTATGAGGTAAGGAAGCAAAGGGCAATTGTCTACAGGAATGGACAACAAATCTGTGTTTGGGTTGGTCACCCAAACTTTGCTGAAGCTAAGGCTGAAGAGTCAGAAAGAGCAGCAATGCAAGCACTTGAAGTTGCTCAATCTCTTGATGAAGAAGAAAGACAGCAAGAAGAAAAAGCCAGAGAGGAAAGGAGTGCAAAGAAGAGCACAAGGCAACCAAAGGCAAGAGCTAGGAGAAATATAGCCTTTGAGAATGATGACTCTCAGAGTATTGCATCAGACTCTTCTGTATCAACTGCACCTCCAACAATTCCTGATCCAGCTCTAGGGGAAAAGTTAGCCTGTGATCCTAAACATCCTGTTAATTTCCATGATCAGCCAATTGAGCCAAAGGAAGAGCCAATTGAGTTTGATGAGGCCAACTTTCCAAAATTCCTCTTTAAGATGGATCCAAAGAAGAAATCTAAGCAAAGGGCTACCAAGGCTAAGCCAATTCTAGTAAGGAGACCACAAGCTGAAAAACCTCCTACCAACCCAGAAGACTTCATCTACATTGCTGATATCAGGGAGGAGTCTGACCTACACATCATTCTTGATGACCTAGTTAAAGTGAGAGGAATTGCAGCTTCTTACAAACTACCAGAGAGATTGGTGTTTTTCTACAAGGGTGGGAGAGAACAGGTTTGGCCTCTACATAGAATTCTGGGAGAAGACTATCAGACACTGTTTTCTGTGTTCAAATGCCTGAAGAAAGATTTTGGTTTTACCAAAACAGCTAAGTCTGAAGTTGTTTCCAAAATCTGCCAAATCAAAGCTAGCTGGAACAAGCCTGGTGCACTTCCCAGAGTATTGAAGGTCCCTCAAACAGGAAAGAAGATTCATCTCCAACCTTTTTGGATGATGGAATTCAGAGACAAGGACAACTGTAGAAGATTCTTCAGAATAGAAGACCAACTCGAGAAGGCATCCAATGAAACTCTAAGAATAATGCAATCCAAGTTGGGGAATGAAGATGAAGAAGAGAAGATTTTCTACAGAAGACTTCAAGCTCAGATTGAGGAGAACAATGCAAGGAAAGGGAAGAAAACAAGACCACAGAGGCAAAGATGAAAAATCTGCTCAGTCTAGAGGAGCAACTCTGTGCACTTGTTTAGTAAGATTTTCTACTTTGTATTTTAATTAAATTCAATGAAGCTCAATGCAATTTCTACTTTTATCATGTGTAATTTGACTGAGTGTTTTTGTTATCATCAAGGCTCTTGATTTATGGCTGTTATTCTATCAGTCATAAATTGGGGGAGATTGTTAGGAATATGTTGTTCTTGATGATAATTATAAAAACACTTAGTAGATTTTGTATTAAGTCATTTTGTAACTGTCAACGGAATGGCATGCTTTGCAGTGTTTCGTTGACAGGAAGCTCATCAACGGAATGAGTGTTGTAGCAATTGCACTGTACAATACTTCACAGTTTGATATGCATTTGATGTATGTACTAGATAGGTTTTCTAAGTCATGTTGACTAAGTACTAGATAGGCAAAATAGGTTGGTTAATTGTAAATATGTTATGCCTTGTAATTTTGCCTAAGTGAAGACATGTCAACGGTATGAGGATTACTCTATCAACGAAACAAGGATACACCATCAACGGTATGGAGTTTACTCATCAACGAAACGAGCGAAACACCATCAACGGAATGAAGAATAAAGCTATCAACGAAACACATCTCCCTGCTATCAACGAATCATTATTGCTTTTCTGAATAGTTGACAAAGTGATAGTGACAGTTTACTGAACAGATCTAAAGGTGATGTGGAAGTGTACTTTGCATTGGAAACCATTAAAATGGACATGGGGAATAAGGAAACATCCCAGTTTCCAATTGGGCTCTTGGGAGTGATCATAATAAGCATGAAGACAAAATCAAGGATCTCCAAGGACCACTGGACAAAGGGATGAAAAGCAAACTATTGGAGGTTACCTTTAGTGTACTTTAGTGTAGCCAAAAATAGTATTGTAAACTTGGGGAATATATAACCAAGTGTAGCAGTTAAGATAGAGTAAGAGAAGAAAAACAAATAGTTTGTATTAGCTATCTTTGAGAGCATTCTTCTCTACAACTCTGTAACTGAGCAGCTGTGTACTTTTGTATCACAGATTATTTCCACAATAAAAACACTTCAGTTGAATCATCAAACAATCCAACTGAATTATTTATATCTTGTGTTTTTATTTATTCAGTTCAGTTTTATTTTATAAAGTGTTTTAAGTTTAAGAAAATATCAAGAATTGTATTCAACCCCCCCTTCTACAATTCTGTTAGGTCATTTGGGATTAACAGCTTTAAAAACTCTACCACAAAGAAGTTGGGTTGTTGACTTCTTATGAGAGTGAAGAAAGCATGTATCTCCTCAGTTGTGGGATCCGGAACAAGATTTTTCGATGGAAAATGAAGAATTCTGTTCACATCTTGTTCCGTCACCCTTATTGTTCTGCCCCCTGGCACAACAAAACTAAAGGATAAGACATTATTTTCTGACGTGTTAGTGGCGGTTGTGTACTGTACGGTTAATTGCTCAACGCAAAGAACCGCAGGAGTACTTAAAGCATGTGCCACTAATTAGTGTGAGTTCAAAAACTGTGCCCATGCACGAAACTGAAGGTTTGTGATGGATTGCACGTTTTGAAACGAGACATGATTCGTTTTGGTAATAACAAATTCTCCGGCCATTGAATTTTCAGAATTTCCAGAAAATTATAATTAAAACCAAAAATTACTCTATTAATTATTTCTAATTAATTAACTTTAAAATATCCCTTTCTACAAACTTAACAACCAAAACAAACAAATTACCCAAATTTAAGAACCCTAATTCTGTAAATCGAAAACCGTAATTTTAATCGAAACTCAATTCAAGAAATGAATTAGATTCCAACTAAATATCACTATTCAAGAACAGTTAACAACACTTAAGGTTCAAAAAAATTACTTTCGATTACTTTCTTTTAAAAATCGAGATTAAAACTTTAACTTTCACGGTTGAAATGAAATTACTGTGGTTAAAACGGATTTTCTTAAGGCAATTATCGGTTAAACAAGAGAAAAGTATCGAGTTTTCTTGTTCTTGGTTGTGTATATATGTAAGTATATATAAACTGTTACTTAGATCCGAGAACAAGAAAAAAAACGTCTAAGTGCCATATATATACTGACTGTTCTGGACGGGTATTTTAGTAAATTCACTTTCGATAGTTTTTAAAAACGAACTATCGATAGTTTTTGTTGAGGGGCATAAAAGTCAAATCGTACTTCGATAGTTTTTGAAAAACTATCGAAGTTGATAAAATTAGAATTTATAACGACCTTTATCAAAAAACTATCGAAGATTTGAAATTTCAAAAATAAAACCATCGAAACATTGTTCTTTCTGAAAAACTATCGAGATTTTCGAATATTAAAGATTAGAATTAATTCGATAGATTTCATTTTCACTTTCAAAAACTATCGAGACTTTTCTTCGATAGTTTTTCTTTTCCTTTAACAAAAACCATCGAAAATCACTTTCGATAGTTTTTGTCAAGTACTCAGAAAACCATCGAACCTCCTTTTTCGATAGATTTTGCTGCCTATTGATTTTAAAGCTGTTAACCAGTTTTAAAGCCAAATTATTTGTAATCTGTTTTCTGCGAATTTGTTTCAGATCAGAATTTTTTAACAAGATTCACAGCTAACAAAAATCTCACAATTTTCTTAGAATAAAATCGACTAAATATCATTAACTGATACAAACCAATTAAAATCCAATAAATTATGCTGCATTATTTTACAATGTTCAAAACAGAATAAAATAATTCGAATTAAATAAATGCTTAAATATTTAGAACAAATATTAGCACTTAAATAATTTTAGAATTATATACTAATTAAATGCCAGAAGATATATCATTCATCAATATGACACAAAATTAGTACGATAATTCTAACTTACGAGAATTGCTTCTGAAAATAAATTCACAAGTCCTAAGGATATAGAAATTCTTAAACTCATGGATTTACTAGGATTAAATTGCAGTTACCGACTTCTAATTAAAATCAATTAGAAAGATTTAACATCCAAAGTTCACCAACCAGCTTAGAAAAAGTGGATTCATCAAGCGGTTTAGTAAAGATGTCTGCAATTTGTTCCTCCGTGGGTACAAAATGTAACTCCATAGTTCCATTCATGACATGCTCTCGGATAAAATGATACCTGATATAGATGTGCTTGGTCCTCGAGTGCTGAACTGGGTTGTTGGAGATTGCTATGGCACTTTTATTGTCGCGGAATATTGGAATCTTGGTCAACAAAAGCCCATAGTCACGGAGTTGGTTTCTCATCCACAAGATTTGAGCACAACAGCTGCCAGCAGCTATGTATTCAGCTTCAGCTGTCGAAGTGGATACTAAGTGCTGCTTCTTGCTATACTAGGAAACTAACCTTCTTCCAAGAAACTGACAGTTTCCTGAAGTACTCTTTCGATCAATCTGACAACCTACAAAATCTGAGTCTATATATCCAATAAGATCAAATCCTGTATTTTTAGGGTACCAGATTCCAAGATTTGGGGTTCCCTTAAGATATCTTTTCGAGCACATAAACGCAACGGAAAATGCAAAAATAAATCAAAATTCGAAACCCATCCGCAGGATCCATGCGAAAACAAAAGATTTAATTCGGAGATTAAGAACAAATACCTTAAGAAGCTTTAACAGTTCATTAATGGAAGATTAATGGATATCCAAAGCTTGTTCAATCACCATGTATCCCGCTCTCGCGATCTACACTCTACGTTATCCACACGAACGCTTTTCTTGAAGGATTGATGTGTACTAGCACCCGAAAACTGCTTCTTTCTCTCTCTCTTTTCTTGCTCTCATAAGCGGCTAGGGTTTTAATGTAAAAACGTTTTTCATCATTAAAATCAGCCCTCTTTTAGAGTTTATATAGAGAGGAAAATAGTTTTCTAATTATAATCCAATTATAATCCAATTATAATAAAATACTAATCCGAAATTCCAATTTATTATTTAATTAAGTCGCACTTAATTAATTAATAATTAATTTCAGAACTAGTTTAAGTAATTCCATTTTCTATTTAAATAATTAATCAAGTCATACTTAATTAATATTATAAATAGAATAAATTACTTATTTAAATTTAAATTCATAATTGAAATTATTTCTCCTTCAAGCGTTCTTTGTGTGTGACCCTGTAGGTTATTATTACTTTGGTAACAATTTTAATAACTAATTAAAATTGTAAACAATGAGCGGCATCTAGTAATACATCATTGCCACCCAAGTAATAATAATTAAATCGGTGATTCGATTAAGCCTTTCGTGTATAATGTTCCAGGTAATATAATCCCTTTAACCTTAATATTATAGATTAAACTCGAGGCATGTAATGTGTCATCCTCTTCATAATTTAATCTTAGTTTTCTTGATCGATGAGTAGACTAATAAATCAAATCAACATTTGAGCACGACCGTGCATTTCTTAGTCTCACTCAAACAAGAGGCCAATAATATTGCTCCTAAAATTAGGAGGGTTAAATCCCATCTAGATCATTCATATTTCTCATACGATTCATAATATACCCAATGCCCACTTTTATCATCACCCGATCAAAGGTAACTTTTAATGTAATCAAAGTATATTAATTCTCGTATAAAAATATAATGATTTCAGGTCTAAGGATCATTACACCATTATCACAGTGAGAATTACTTATGACACTTTTAACATGTGTAATCTCACGGCGGGTCAATCCAGTGACATATACTCTTACATGCACCTATGTTTTGACTTTAGTATCACCATACCTATGACCAATGAGATGTGGTCATCAGTCAACAAACATACTAGTCTCTGTGCATTATTATTGTCCTTAAATAACACTCGACTAGGGATATTTAGGAATAAAGATACTATTCATATAATCTCATTTTTAAGTCACATACTTAAAGATATCGAATACGTATCATAATTCCAAGGACATTTATTATGCTAACATTTATAACGCAGCAAATAAAGACATAATAAACTAATAATAATAATCAATAAAACATAATTTATAATAATAAAATGTTTTCTTTAAAACATAAAAGTATTGTCTCTAGAGCACTAATACTAACAATCTCCCACTTGCACTAGAGCCAATATCCCATGTATCCAATACATTTGGAACTAGTGTGACTTACATGCTTTTGCTGCGACAAAGCCTTAGTCAGTGGTTCTGCAATATTATCAATAGTATGCACTTTACATATAAGTATATCTCCTTGATCATTAATCTCATTAATAAGGTGATATCGCCTTAGTAAATTCCCAAAACATCATCTTTGGCTACTTCGCTAGTATCAATATACTAAGCCTCGATTGTAGAAGCATTTACGGTTCTTGCTGTGAACTATTCTAGCTTACAACACATCTATTTAGACAAAACACAAATCCAGACTAAGACACCAAAACCGTCATGTCTGTCTAGAAACTAACATCCGTGTAACATTTTACATCCAGCTTCCCATCTCCTCCATATACCAAGAATGAGCCTTTAGTCCTCTTCAGGCACTTAAGAATATTCTTGATTCCAATCAAGTGACCATCACTTGGATTAGACTGATACCTGCTCGTCATGCATAAAGCATATGAGACATCATGATGAGTACATATCATCACGGCCATTATGAAACCAATTTCCGAAGCATATAGAACTATACTAATGTGGTCCATATCATCCAATGATTTTAGACCATTTATTTTGAGATCACTATCTCATAGACATGGGAACATTTCCCTTTTAGCCTCTTTGCATCCCTAATTGGTGCAATACATTGTCAATGTATGTACTCTGACTTAAGCCGAATAATCTTCGTGATCTATCTCTATAGATCCTGATCCCTAAGATATAGGACACATCTCCTAAGTCTTTCATCAAGAAACTATTTCTTTACCAAGTCTTAACAGTCTGTTGAGAAAGTATGTCATTCCTTATTTATAATATATCATCTACATATGATACTAGGAATGCCACATGGCTCCCACTGACCTTCTTGTAAACACACGGTTCATCTTCATTTTGAATAGAGCCAAACTATTTGATTGTTTCGTCAAAAACGTATATTCCATCTCCTCGAGGCTTACTTTAATCCATAAATAGATAGACTTATCTTATAAACTATTCTAGCAAAACTTGGATCTATAAAACCTTCAGGTAGTGTCATGTACACAACCTTTTCAACGCTCCCATTCCAGAAAGTAGTCTTGAAATCCATTTGCCAGATTTCGTAGTCATAGTAAGCAAGCAAAATCCCGATAGACTTGACCATTGCCACTGGTGAGAAAGTTTCATCATAGTCAATACCATGAATTTACTTGAAACCTTTTGTCACCAGTCGTGCCTTATAGGTCTGTACATTACTATCCATGTCAGTTTTCTTCTTGAAAACGCACTTGCACCTTATAGGTTTTACCCCTATAGGTGGATCAACCAAAGTCCATACTTGGTTTTTCATACATGGAATCCATCTTAGATTTCATGGCCTCCTGCCAACTTTTAGCTCTTGGAATTTTCATAGCGTCTTGGTGGGTAAGAGGCTCATTATCATTATTCACAAGCATTACATCACCATCCCGAGTCAAGAGAAATTCATAATATCTCTCGGACTCATGGTGAATCCTACCAGACCTACGAACAACCTGTGTTTCTTGAGCAGTATTGTCATTAACATTTTCTTGCACATTCTGCTCATGTTCCAACTTCGGTTCAATGTTATCTCGTGGTTCTCGATCCTCATCGAGATCTATTTTCCTCCCAGTATTTCTTTTAGAAAGAAATTCTCTCTCAAGAAATACAGCAGTCCGAGCAACAAACACTTTGTTCTCTGGAGGATTAAAGAAGTAAGACCCCTTTTGTTTTAATTTGGTATCCCACAAAATTACATTTATCTGATTTTGGTCCTAGCTTGTCATAGGTTAAACTTTTCACAAATGCTTTGCATCCCCTAACTTTCATAAATGACATGCTATAACTTTTCTCAGTCCACATCTTATATGGTGTCTCCTGAACCATTTTAGTAGGAACACGGTTTAGTGTATATGCACTTGTCTCTAGGGTATAACCCCAGAAACTTATTGGAAGATCCTCTTGACTCATCATCCATCGCACTATGTCCAACAAAGTGTGATTTTAGTTCTTAGAAACCCCTTTCTTTGAAACTTTTCTACTTCAGCTTAATATTCTTTGAACTTTTCAAAAGATTCGAATTTGTTCTTCAAAAGATATCCATATTCGTATCTACTGAAATCATCAGTAACCGCTATAAAGTAGTAAAACCTACCTTCTGCCATCGTACGTATATGACCACATACATCACCATGTATAAGTCATAATCGTTCGATGACCCTTTCACCATTTCTAGTAAAAGGGGCCTTTTGTCTTTTTACCAAATAAACCAAGATTCACATTCTTCGTATGTTTCATAATCAAACTTATCCAATCATCCATCAGTATGTAAATTGGAAATGCATTTCTTATAATATGGCCTTAATTACAGTGCCAAAGGTAATGTTTGATTTGAGTCATTTTAGAACATATAAATTGTTAACTAATTGTGCAACATCATTAACCTTTTCATTGAAATGTAATAAACAGCAATTGTTATATATCCAATTAAAATGAAAAACCTTTCTTATCCATACAAGAAATCAATATAATGTCTCTACTCTTAGAGGCACGTAGTTACAATTATCAAGTTCTAAACTTAGCCTTATAGGCAGAATTAAGTAACGAGTTACTTTAACTAGAGCAACAACTTTTGCTCCAATTCTAACCCGAAACCTGAAGCTTGACCCTCACCGGTCTTCTTCTTAGATCTTCCAAATAAGCATGACAGTTTAACTTCCAGTCTTTCGATTTTCCACAGAAGCGACAATCGTCTTCTTTAATTAGCAACACCTCCTTTAGGCGACAAAACCTCTTTGGGATTGGAGTTTAATATGGCTATAGAATTAGATCAAATCTTCTTCTTTCCATTCCATTTTCCTTCCCATTCATATTCCTACATTAACCATCATTATGGGAGTAGTCCATGCATTTATCATGTTGCTTACAGCAGTTCTCAACGTGCTTCACAACTTAGTGGGTGCTATGTCTATCTCATTTATTTTGTTGTTCACTAACTAATTGAGAATAGTTATTGTTCAAAGATTTGTATGATCAAATCATTCCGAGTCTCTAGACCAATCTTGAAACCCAAAATAAATAATAATCAAGGTACTCATTTTACCCTATCATCTTTAGAACATCTGGTCCAACCGAATCTCACGTTCCCTACTTGTAGGTGTATGGTGTCTTGCTATTGTCAAATACTTTTTGACGAGCCTTTTCCTCAAACATCTTTTAAGGTGATCAAATATCTCATAAGCATCCATATGCTCATATTGTTCCTTAAGCTCAACACTCATAGTTGCAAGCATGAGACATGAAACATAAGCAGTCGAATCATCAATTTTCTTCCAAGAAGCATTATGTTCGGCACATGTTACATTCTCAGCTAAAAGGTAAGGGAAGAATTTGACTAACATCGTGGTGCCTGAGGACGATCCTCAAGCTCCTATATCAGTCGAGGAAATTTGTTCCTGTCAGCTTGTCCTTCTCAAGGACTGATCGCATAGAGAAGTTGTTTGTGTTATTTGTCATTTGATAGCTACAATATTAAAGTGCATAAAATTAATCTAGGTTGAAAATTTATTAATTATTATGTTTAAGTGATTATGGTATATCATTATATACCTCCCACTATTTTTATCAAATAAATAGCCCTAACTATTAATTCAGAAAGTATTTCTCTTAAATCTTTCTAGTGAGCCAAGATCCATATTTCGTCATACTTTAGGTCAGCTTTGGCTTTACTCCCAAAACATGATTTAATTAGGTAGACAACTCTTGTCAATTATATCATATATAACTCTTGGAAAGTTTGGTAGAACAACATTTGTTCACATTTATCTAATAAATCATACCAAGCTCCATGCCTCTAAGTTCATGTTAGGTCCAAAGTATCATAGAAGGGGGGGGGGGGTTGAATACGATACTCACAAATAATTCAATTTCGTTCACGGATAAATCATTCAGTTCTATAACGAAATCAAACACACCAAACCAAATCAAGTTTCGGGGAATATATCTTTTTATAAATATAAACCTCGAGGGGTGCTACAATTTCTAATCCGTAGATTAGCTTCAATGAGTTCTAAGTTATCCACAATCAATACAATGATAGAGTTCCAGCAGAATTAATGATCTTAGTATTTTCTCTCTGGCTTTTCCTCTGTCTTAGTAATTGCTTCTGCGATATAACTCGACTGAGGAAGACACTGCCTCTCTCTTAGTAATTGTAAGTTTCTAAGGGGGAGAAGTTTCTAGAAGTTTCTAAGGGGGAGAAGAGTTTCTAGAAGTTTCTGGAGAAGCTAGTATAAAGGGAGCTGAAAAAGATATAAAAGGTAAAGAGGGAGTTTCAGGGGAGTAAAGGTAAGTTAGCTCTGTTTTGTAAATGTTATATGTATAGAGCTTAGATAAATCAAGACAGGTTCAATGTTATCATATGTTCAGTCTAGAGGAACATCTGTCTTGTATTTATCTTTATTGGTGAAATCTGGAAATGTCATATTTGATCCAGAACTTTCTATTATTTACTTAGGCTTAAGAGTCTTATCTTTTTCTTGGTTTTAGTTGAGTGATCCTCTAGGTATTTGGTTGTTATTTTCTAACAAACAAATAGGGGGAGATTGAAAGGCATATGTTATAGCCTATTTGTAGTTCGAGGATTCTACTCAACTTAAACCAGAATGTAATAAGTAAATATTAGAGTAAAGGTCACAGGAATCTCAGAGAGTTTTATCTGTCAAGAGAATGGAGTATTAAAGTCATCTACAGACTTGAAGTTATTCTACATTGAAAGAAGTTCAATTTATTGTTCAAGCCTCAGTGAAGTATTCAAGAAAGTGGATTTACTACAGTGACAGAGATTTCCAGTTGGTGACAGAAGAAGTACAGGATACAAAGTTTATTCAGAGCTAAAGAAAAGAAGCCACAGATGTAAATGTTTTAAAGATGAAGAATTATCATTGAAGTCAGTTATTCATGAAACCAGACAGTGCATCGAATGACGACATCAATCAGTGGAATTAAATCATCTATTTTCAGTGGTGTTCAGAAGAGAGAGAGAGATACTTTGTTTTTAAGTTATTCTCTTCTAATTAATTAAATGATTAATCAATTTAATTAATAAATTAATTCTTTCAGAATTAATTTATTTATTAAATTAATTAATTTAGTTGTTTGAATTATTTATTAAATTAATTCCAGAAAAGAATTAATTTAATTTAGAATTTAATTCAACTAAAATTAATTAAAAGAAAGTAATTTAAGTACTAGTATGACCTGTCTTAATACTAGTATGACCTAGTTTAAATAGAAGCAAAAACACGGTATGACCTAATTTAAATTAGGTCATACATGTTTCTTTTCTAGGTCATACCGAGTTACTGTTCAGGTCATACTGACACTGTGCTAGGTCATACTGACACTGTGCTAGGTCATACCTAGTTACTGTTCAGGTCATACTGACACTGTGCTAGGTCATACCGAGTTACTGTTCAGGTCATACTGACACTGTGCTAGGTCATACCGAGTTACTGTTCAGGTCATACAGACACTTTTGCAGGTCATACAAGTTCATTTCCTAAGGTTCTACCAAGAGTTGTTGAAAGAACTTGAGGTCATACAAGGCAAAGGGAATTGTATTAACAGGCGGCCAAAAAGAGGCAGTACACAACAATTGTAATATCTATCAAGAAAAACAGCAGCAGACATTTCTTTTCTCTCAAGAACAAACGAAGAAACAATTTGATCTCATTTCTTCTCAAGCAATTAATTCTAGTTTGTATTGTTAAATCCAAACCACTAGAAGTTGATTACTTGTATTGCTTTGATTAACTAGCGGATTTTTATCCCTAGAATTTATCTCGAACTTGCTTTTAGCATTCGATCTTTTTATTACAAATATTAGAAAAGTTCATGTCGAATTTATTCTAAATTTGTATTAATTAGTTTGAGATAAATACTTTGTAATCCTTATTGTATTTGCAACACCCTTCAAGTTTAATATAGTTTATATTTAACTTGAATTTTGTTTCATTTATATTCCGCATTAATTTGTTCTTAATTGTTAAATTATTCAAAGAACAAATTTCGATAAAACGGTAAAGTTTGTATTCAACCCCCCTTCTACAAACTTATCAGGACCTAACAGTAGGCTTTAGTTTTGAAAACTATCGAACTAGGAATGAAGGAATCAATCCTGGCCGTCCATCTTTAAAATCAACCTGTAAAACAAGAATACTTTTCACCTGCTCCTTATTAAAAAACCATCGAATGATTTAAAAACCCATCGAATGATTTAAGTTATTTTACCATTCGATAGTTTTAAAACAAAACTATCCAATACTAAATTAACTCAAATTGGTTTTCTATGAATCACTTTTTAATACCATTCGATAGTTTTCTGAAATGAAAAACTATTGAATCCTTTTTCTTGTCTTATATCTTTTAATGATTCCACTGAGCTCCTGGGCGTTTAAGTAATAGACTGTATCACTTCCTTCTGAGACGATAAAACAACTTGATCTTTTTAGTGCCGTCACCTAGTGCAACTGGTCTGGTTCACAGATGAATAACACTTGATCAATTCTTCTTTTATGTCTTCAATTCAATGCTTCTGATAAGTCCCTTGTCGTTCTGGTTGCTTCGATTAAATCACTGGAATCCCGTGGTACTTAACCCTAAATCATTCACATACTTCTGTCATCTTGAAAGTCTTGTTTCTTTTGCTATCACTGAGGCTTGAACATTTTCATGAACTTCTTTCCGTGACCTGTTTACGGACTTCAAGAATACATAACGTATTTTGATTTTTTGAGTTTACCTTTTCTTCTTTGATTCTGGACTCCTGTGCTTCTCTTAATACTATTGTATGTCTTGTCCTTTGTTGAGTTGTAGTTATCTCTTTTACATCTTATGTTATATTATGCTTTACAATCTCCCCCTATTTGATTGGATAGAGTTCGACAAGCAAATACTTCGAGGATAACTCAACTAACTAAGGAAACATTAAACTAGTTAAAGTAAGACAGCGTAATAAAATTAAATGCATTCTAGTTCAGATATATATACATTTCCAGATTTCATAAATCAAAAAAACACTAAAACTTTATACAATGAAGTTGCTCCTCTAGTCTGAGCTGATAGTTCTTTTGTTCTTTGCTTCAATCTTCAGTCCATTCCAATCTCACCTTCTTCAATCATTGGATCGGAGTTAGCAGCTTGATAATCAATCACTGACAGATAGTGCAGTGGTTCTCCAGGTTTAAGGATTGCTCCTTGGATGTGTCTTCCAATAAATTCAACCTCTTGACCCACTCCAGCCCATAACCATGCAATGTTAACATCTTCCTTGTTTAGCTTTGGCATGTTTGGTAATCTGGTATGCACTTCCAATCCTCTTTCCACTCTTTTCCTATAGTAAGGAACATTCTCCATTAGAAATCTTCTAAGAGTGTCTGCTGCTTTGTCCTTCTCCGTTGATGTGAATCCAGTGGATCTAAGATACTTCTCAACTGATATTAGATAGTTGCTTGGATAGTCTCTCAGTTTGTCCTCAGCCAAATAGCAGATTCTGAACAAGTCATTCGTCATGAATCTAACCATTTGGGGATCTTCAGTAATCTCTGGACCGACTTTCATCAAGATCTCCTTAACATGCTCACGGAGCAGTTCATTTAGCCTAGTCGTCCTTTGAATCTTGATGAGAATAACCTGCAACTCTGTGTATGTCCTCTGTTCTAAAAACTTAGTGGAAATCACAAATGTACCTTTCTCCAGAAAATTTATCAATAGGCTCCAGGCACCATTTGCTTTAACCCCGACTTTCAGAAAGATCATAGAGTTTCTCAATGCTTTGAAGTAAGTCTGATCTTCAAGATTGGCACTTCTGATGTCCTGAATGATAACTTCCACCTCAGCATTGTCGTTGACTTCTAATCCGTCTTCAACTCCGCAAAAGGTTTTATAAGCCATCTCCCATTCATTACCTTCTTTCTTTGCCAGATCTGCCATTTTCTTCCTCCTCACTTCATTATACACCTTGAATCTCTTCAGTTTTTCACTCCTCAGAATTGCTTGTTGTTTCTCTTTCTCATCTTGCCTGGCATCTACTGCAGCTCTCTGAGCTCTTATTGCTTCCAAGGCAGCTTCTTCTTCAGGTAATAGAGAATTTGCTTCTTCTTCCATAATATCCTCCCATATTGGATGTTCAACGGGCTCTGGATAATATGGCTCATGCTCCTCCTCAATTGGTTGCTCTTGCATGACCTCAAATTCCTCTTCACTCTTCTCTTCTTCCTGTACAAGTTCTTCTATCTAGTACTGTCTGATTGGAATAGCTTCAACTGTTTCCCAAACTCCCCATCCATCCTTAGGCTTCTCTTTCTCCCCTTCTCCAACTTTCTCCCCCTTAGTTGAGGAATCCTCGACGAAAGCATCCTCAGCATAAAAGGTAGTAGAAGGATCAGGTTGCTGATTTGAAGGACCAGGTTGGCCAGTTTGTTGGTTCTTCAGCATAGTCCAGATCGACTGTACTCCATCACTTTGATTTTCCATGAAATCCAATAGATCCTTATTCATCTCTTGCATAGAAGCCAGCTTCAGGTCAATGTCATCCAATCTGGAGTTGGTAGTCTTCTCAATCTTGTCCAATCTCTGGTTCAGCTTAGACTCCACTCTAGAAAGGGTGTTCATTGCATCTTTTACCCTAGCTTGACCATCCCGGATAACCAAAACGTCTTCTCTCAAAGCTTCTTGTCCTTGCGACAAAGCATCTACTTCATTCATGAATCCATCTTTAAGTTCCTTGACGTCCGTCCTCAACTCGATCAGTTCGTCCATAGCTTCCTTCTTTAAGGAGTCCACTGCCTGCTTCGTACCTGTTATAGTGCCAGATGCACTGCCAATGACCCTGAATGTTCTTCTGGAATCAGCTGCAGCCAAGTCAACCTTCTCTTGAATAGATTTTAAAGAAGCATTGGCTTGACTAGAGGAGATCCCTTGGCCAAAGGAAGGTCGCAGTGGAACCTTGAATAGTGGATTTCCTTCTTTGTCACGAACTGTCATCTCCTTGAGGGTAGATTGAACTTGTAACTCTCTTTCCGTAGGCAGTAACTGATCATCTATATTTGGAAGGGTTAAGGTTTCACTCCTCACGTTTGGCTCTGGGTGTACACTCAACGTTTCTGTCGGTGTTTCACTCATTTTTCCTTTCCCACTCAGGCCAGGTGTAAGTGTTTGTGTTTCACTCAATCCCTTTGTGCTAGTTGTACCTGCAGAAGAAAACACCGTAGCCATCCTTAAGGAGGTCACCGGTGGTGCAATGGGGCTTCGCAAGTCCCCGTCCTTGGTTAAACCAAGTTGCTGATCATCCGTAGATGATATATCCTTTGAAGGATCTAGAGTTTGAATCTCTAGGGGGTTAGAAACAGGCTCTTTTAACAGCAGAGATCCCGAATCTTCCCCAATAGTCTGTGAAGACCTTACCTCAGTTGACTCCTCAATAGTAATTGAGTCATTATCACCGAGTTGCCGATCTGCACCTACGTCAGACCCTTTACCCGCAGGATCCAGATATGTTCCATCTGGGGAGGTAAACAATGACCCTTCAGATTGTGCATTTAGGTCAAAGCCTTCTCTCGACATCTGTGAAGACCCTTGGTTCTTAGAACCTTCAACCAGTGAACTTGACCGTAATATGGTCAGAAAACCAGTTGCTTCCGTCAATTCTTCCTTACTTGATTTAGCTATTGGTTCAGCTATAGATTTCGTTAGTGTAGCCCAATCAGCATCAGAAAAATCAATAAAGGGCGCTTTCGAAGTTTGAAATAAAGTATCAACAGTTGCCTCGGTTTCTGTTCGTCTCCTTTTAGAGGAAGGTAGAGCTGCTGTTGAAGGGTGTATCTCCTTATGTGGTGTTGCTAAGGCACTATCTCCCTCTACACTCACGGATGTCTGAATATTGGGTATAGGAGGGGAAGGAGGTTCGTTTATTGTTTCATTTGGCTCTTCCAAAGGCTCTTCGACCGTGGTTAGAGGTTGTGGGTTTGCAACCTCCTGGTCAGGAATGGCCACTGAGGGCTCTGGAGGTTCAGGTGCCATTTCAGGTTGAGGTTGAGGAATATTACCTTCAATTACCTGTTCCCCTGGGGGTAGAAGTGGTAGGGGCACCGTTCTTAGATAGTCTGTGAGAACAGTGGGTACCCCTGGAAGATAGTTGTTCTTCCTAATGAGAGCGGTTATTGCATTGCTCTTCATCTTCATGCACTCCATGGTCTCCTCTTCGGCGAATGTCTCGCGCTCATCATCTGTTAAGATATCATTGAGAATTAGCTGTAGGAACCTAGGATAGAAACAAAGCACATCATCAGTTATGCCTGTTCTTTCATCCAGTGGTCCCATGCACAGAATGACTTGATCGATCAGTAGCCTTACAATGTTAATATGCCTATTGTTCGCAATGGCAAACCCTATCTTTTGAAGGAATAAGGGAATACCATGCAGATTTGTTAGCTTGGCAGTAAAAACATGGATTATGGTATGAAAGAAAAAGTTCCATGCCTTTGGCAAGTAATGCTTAAGGAACTCTCCCACAAAGAAGTTAGGCTATTGACTTCTAATGAGAGTGAAGAAAGCATGTATCTCCTCAGTTGTGGGATCCGGAACAAGGTTTTCTGTAGGAAAATGAAGTATTCTATTAAAGTCATGTTCCGTCACCCTTATTGTTCTGCCCCCTGGCACAACAAAACTGAAGGATCTCACATTATTCTCACTTGTATCCGTGGCGGATGTGTACAACGCAGTCAATTGATCGATGCAAAGGACCACGGGAGTAATCAAAGAATATTCCACTAATGAACGTGTGTTCAAAAACTCTGCCCATGCACGAAACTGTAAGTTCGTAATGGCTTGCAGGTTTTGAAACGAGACATGATTAGTCTTGGTAATAATAAATTCTCCAGCCATTATGTTTCAAATTTCAAGAAAATTCAAATAAACCAAAACTATTTTTCCTTTAAATTTAAGTAATTATTTCTAATTAATCAAACTTTAACAAAATTACCTCTTGTTATGCCACGTTTTGGCATAGTCCAAATTTCTCCGTTTAATAATTATTAATTCAGATTAATAATTAATTGCTTAACCAATAAGCAATATCCTCTCTCTGAAATGAGGAAATAATCAATCTCAATCGACGAATAACGGAAAATATCTCCAAACGATATTCTTCAAATCATGGAAAGAAATGCGGAGATGCCGCAAGATTGTAGGAAAAGCGAAAACATGTGAAGACCGGACTATTTATGGGAACTTGAAGAGGATTGATAATCCTTGAACTATTTATGGGAACTTGAAGAGGATTGATAATCCTTGAACTATTTATGGGAACTTGAAGAGGATTGATAATCCTTGGACTATTTATGGGAACTTGAGGTGGATTGATAATCCTTGAGCTGTTTATGGGAACATAAATCTTGACTATCTTATGGGATTGGACTGAATAAACTTATCCGATGACTTGTTTTCTAAGAACTACGTGAGGCTTGATCCCTATATAAATGTGTACGTAGGCACCTTGTATGATACAGTGGTACAGTGGTACACGAAAATTGACACTCGGGAAAGAGGAAGAGAAAGAACGCATTCTCTATTCAATTTCTGAGGAGTCATCATACGAGCTCAGCCCCCAAACATCCAAAAATCTCAAATCCCCCTATTTTCATAATTCGTTATTCCAGCAACCTCAGATTTTGGTTGTTACGAAATTCCTCCAACAACAATTGGCGCTAGAAGGAGGGGATTATTTTTTGATTGTGGAGGACAATCAAATCATCTATGGAGCGGATTTAATGGAGGAGAAGAACGATGGAGGCGGTGATTCATGATTCTTTTCAAAATTAAGTATTGAGAAGTTAATCAGCAGACGTCTTATTTGATTCCTGATTCGTTATAAGTACGTTTCTGACGAGCCATATATCATCGGAAATATCTTTTCGTTTTCTACATCTTTCATGTTTTGTGTTTTGCAATAAAACATCGTTTACAGAGGCAAAAAGGTGAAAAACAGATCTGGACAGAATCTGAATCATGGAGATGTTAAAGAATTGTGATGCAATATTCGTAGCGCGTGATTTGATTACTTCAATAGCTCGTGCATGGACAAAAATAAGTGTGGAAGGTCCTTATCTGATAAGGGTAATGTATTCGAAAGCTCTCTTTTCCAAGGAGGATTAATATTGAAGGCCCTACTCTCAGAGGAGAGTCCATGAATAAAATTACATTATTGAAGGTCCATTGGTAGATGGATATTTCTTGGTTGTCACAAGACATTCCTCCAATCACGGGAAGAAATGCGGAGATGCCGCGAGATTATAGGAAAACGTGTGGGACCGAACGTGATATGGGCTGAAAGCCTGACTTATTAAACCCTCAGCTCGGGGGCTCGTGGACAAACGAAAACACATCATTATGTGGGCAATGACACTTGAAAAGTGTGTACGCCGATTCAGACTATATACAAAACGCCTAGCGACCGAAGAAATTTGGAAGCTCAAAGAATTCTTAGTTCTCCACTGCAGCAAGCTACACTGAAGAACTGGGGCTTGTTGTTATGCCACGTTTTGGCATAGTCCAAATTTCTCCATTTAATAATTATTAATTCATATTAATAATTAATTGCTTAACCAATAAGCAATATCCTCTCTCTGAAACGAGGAAAGAATCAATCTCAATCGACGAATAACGGAAAATATCTCCAAACGATATTCTTCAAATCATGGAAAGAAATGCGGAGATGCCGCAAGATTGTAGGAAAAGCGAAAACATGTGAAGACCGGACTATTTATGGGAACTTGAAGAGGATTGATAATCCTTGAACTATTTATGGGAACTTGAAGAGGATTGATAATCCTTGGACTATTTATGGGAACTTGAGGTGGATTGATAATCCTTGAGCTGTTTATGGGAACATAAATCTTGACTATCTTATGGGATTGGACTGAATAAACTTATCCGATGACTTGTTTTCCAAGAACTACGTGAGGCTTGATCCCTATATAAATGGGTACGTAGGAACCTTGTATGATACAGTGGTACAGTGGTACACAACAATTGACACTCGGGAAAGAGGAAGAGAAAGAACGCATTCTCTATTCAATTTCTGAGGAGTCATCATACGAGCTCATCCCCCAAACATCCAAAAATCTCAAATCCCCCTATTTTCATAATTCGTTATTCCAGCAACCTCAGATTTTGGTTGTTACGAAATTCCTCCAACAACACCTCGTTTTTTCTTTTTTTTTTAAAATACAACCTCGAATCACTTTTATCAAGAACTTTAATTCTGTAATACAAATAATCAGAATTATCCCAACGAAATCAATTGAGAACAGTCAATTTCTTAAGAATAGTAGTGAAAAAACCTTGGTAAAGTTCGAGTATATGATTTCGATAGTTTCTTCCTTAGAGATGCTTCAAAAACTCAAAAGAGACAAAGTTTCTCGGTTAAAAACAATTAACAATGAAGAAACTGTAACTTTTGCAGGTTTTAATCGGTGAAGGTGAAGAAAATTATATCGAAAGTGATGTTCTTAGTTGTATGTATTCTTGTAAGCATAAACAAAACCCTTAGATCTGAGAATAAGAAAAAAAACGTAAGGGGCTGTTATATACTTACTGAATTGTCAGGGGCAAAAATGTCATTACAGTGTTCGATAGATTTGTAATTAACCTTCGATATATTTTCTAGAGGGGTAATAAAGTCAAAAGCCCTTCGATAGTTTTTGAAAAACTATCGAAGTTTATGTAGTTTGAATCCCAACAGACTTTATCAGAAAACTATCGAAAGTAATTAGAATTCCAAACCAAAAACTATCGAACTGCCTTTTTGAAAAACTATCGAGGAGTTTAATTACTGAAAAATTAAATCCTCCGATATATTTTTCATTTGATTTCAAAAACTATCGAGATATATCCTTCGATAGATTTCTTTTCTTTTTCAAAAAACCATCGAATATTTAATTCGATATTTTTTGTCCAGTACTTAGAAAATCCATCGAAAAACCTAAAAATCGATATTTTTGCTTCTTTCTAATTCCTAAAACCTGTTCATGTTCTAAAAATCAGAAATTTTCATTTCCTGTCAAGTTTTAATTTTAATAAATCTTTTCAAATTTACCAAAATCAATTCTTAACAGAAAATTCACAATTTTCTCAGAATAAAATCAACTAAATATCATTAAGTGATATTAATCAATTAAAATTCAATCAATTATGCTGCATTAATCTACAATGTTAAAAACAAAGTAAATTAATTCAAATTAAATAAATGCTTGAATATTTAGAACAAATATTAGCACTTAAATAATTTTTAGAATTAATAACCAATTAAATGCCAGAAGATATATCATCCATAATTATGACATATAATTAGTACAAAAATCCTAACTACGAGAATTGCTCCTGAAAATAAATTCACGAGTCCTAAAGATATAGAAATTCTTAAACTCATGTATTCACTAGGACTCTCTACAGTTACTGACTTCTAATCAAAATCAATTAGAAAGATTTAACATCCCAAGTTCACCAACCAGCTTATTGAAAGTGGATTCATCAAGCGGTTTAGTAAAGATGTCTGCAATTTGATCCTCTGTGGGTACAAAATGTAACTCTACGGTTCCATTCATGACATGCTCTCGGATAAAATGATACCTGATGTCGATGTGCTTCGTCCTCGAGTGTTGCACTGGGTTGTTTGAGATTGCTACGGCACTTGTGTTGTCGCAAAATATTGGAATCTTTGTCAACAAAATCCCATAGTCACGGAGTTGGTTTCTCATCCACAAGATCTAAGCACAGCAGCTTCCAGCAGCAATGTATTCAGCCTCAGCTGTTGATGTGGAAACTGAATGCTGCTTCTTGCTATACCAGGAAACTAACCTTCTTCCAAGAAACTGACAGCTTCCTGAAGTACTCTTCCGATCAATCTTACAACCTGCAAAATCAGAGTCTGTGTATCCAATAAGATCAAATCCTGTATCTTTAGGGTACCAAATTCCAAGATTTGGGGTCCCCTTAAGATATCTAAATATTCGCTTAACAGCTATTAGATGAGATTCTTTAGGATCAGACTAAAACCTAGCACACAAGCATGTTGCAAACATTATATATGGTCTACTTGCAGTGAGATAAAGTAATGAGCCTATCATACCTCTGTAGCCTGTGATGTCAACCTTCTTACCAGTTTCATCTTTATCAAGCTTAGTGGCAGTTGGCATTGGAGTCTTTGCTGTAGATGAGTCTTCCATTTGATACTTCTTCAGAAGATCTTTGATGTACTTGGACTGACAAATGAATATACCATCTTGTTTTTGGTATACTTGCAGTCCAAGAAAGAATGACAATTCACCCATCATGCTCATTTCATAACGACTCTGCATTAACTTAGCAAATCTCTTGCATAGTTCATCATTAGTAGAACCAAATATTATGTCATCAACATATACTTGCACCAATATCAAATCATTTTTATGTTTTTTGACAAAGAGAGTTTTGTCTACGACACCTCTTGTAAAATCATTTTCAAGTAAGAATTCAGAGAGAGTGTCATACCATGTCCTTGGAGCTTGTTTGAGTCCGTAGAGAGCTTTGAATAGAATGTACACAAAGTCTGCCAGTTTTGAATCCTCAAAACCTGGAGGTTGTTCCACATACACTTCTTCTTCTAACTCCCCGTTCAGAAAAGCACTCTTCACATCCATCTGATATACCTTGTAATTGGAATGTGCAGCAAATGCCAGAAACATTCTGATGGCCTCAAGTCTTGCTACTGGTGCATAGGGTTCATCATAATCTATACCCTCTTCTTGAGAGTAACCTTTAGCAACCAGTCTGGCTTTGTTTCTCATTACAATGCCATCTTCGTCCAACTTATTTCTGAATACCCATCTTGTTCCAATAACAGATTTTCCCTTAGGCATGGGTACCAGCTTCCAAACTTTCTTCCTTTCAAACTGATTGAGTTCCTCTTGCATAGCAATCACCCAATCTGGATCATCTAGAGCATCTTCAACTTTCTTAGGTTCTGTTTCTGAAAGAAACCAAGAATAGTGACATTCATTTTGTGATGTTCTCCTAGTTCTCACTCTTGTGTCCGGATCACCAATGATCAAGTGAAAGGGATGATCTCTATTCCATACCCTTTGTCTTGGCAGATGCGATCTTGATGATTCTCCTTGTTCTAGATGTTGTGGAGTGTGACTAGTTGATCCTTCTCCTGCCCCCCCTGAGTTGTTGACGGTTTGATCTGTTGATTCTGAAGACTGACTAGTGGATCCTGTAGAATTTTGAGGATCTCCACTTTGGTCACCACTTTGTCCAGAATCATTATCATTATGATTATTATTAATAACTGTAACAACTTCAGGTACTTCTTCATTGTCAGAGAGATCTCCTGATAGATTTTCAAATACCAAGGATTCAGAGTTCTCTCCAGTTTGCAAACCTGGTCTTTTGGTGTCGTCAAATGTTACATTAAAGCTTTCCAACACCTTCTTATCTTCAATCACATATACCCTGAAAGCCTTAGATTCCAGAGAATAGCCCAGAAAAATGCCTTCATCTGCTTTGGCATCAAACTTGCCAAGATGTTCTCCATCTTTAAGTACAAAGCACTTTGCACCAAACACATGAAAGTACTTCAGTGTTGGTTTGTTGTTGGCCATTAACTCATACGAAGTCTTTTCATGATCTTTGTTGATCAGGGTTCGATTCTGAGTGTAGCAAGCTGTGTTCACTACTTCAGCCCAAAAGTAAGTGGGAAGTTTTGATTCACTCAACATGGTCCTTGCTGCTTCAACCAAGGTCCTGTTCTTCCTTTCCACTACTCCATTATGTTGAGGATTTCTTGGTGCTGAAAACTGTCTTGATATTCCTTTCTCTGAGCAGAAATCATTAAGAACTGCATTCTTGAATTCAGTTCCATTGTCTGATCTGATTGTCCGCACAGGTAGCTTAGCTTCCACTTCTATCTTCTTGATGTGATCAATGATTAGTTGTGTTGCTTCATCCTTTGTTTGTATGTGATGGGTTTCGGGGCATCATACGCAGCGAAAACAGTCGTAAAAACAATAATAATCCGAAACCCTAACCCTAGGATCCGTGTACAAGACATGGCTGATTATGGAGAAATGAAATCATACCTTAATTGAGCTTATAATATTCAGAAACTTGGAGGTCCTTGTTGTAACCACCACGCAATCCTTGTTCAAGATCTGCGTCGCCAAAGTAGTCCACACAAACGCTTGATCGTCCAACGATCACGGAGTTGGTACTAGCCAAATAAAAAACACCCTCAAAACCTTCTCTCTCTGTTTCTAGCCTCTCTAATATGCAGAGCTGCTAGGGTTTTTTCTGAAAACGAATTTTTAACTGAACCTAAAACAATACATCATAATGTATTTATTGAAAGAGAATTTTGGGCCTTGCTTAATCTGATTGGGCTTCCAAAACCCAATCTGATTATTAGTATTATTAATTATTATATTCGAATTATTATATAATTAATCAAGTCCTACTTAATTAATCCAATAATTCAATAATAATAATAATAATTCAATTAAATTCGAAATTTAATTAATGCTCCGTTTAAAACGTTCTTTATGTGTAACCCTTTAGGTTATTATTACGTTGACAATAATTTTAATATCTCATAATAAAATTATAAACAATGAGCGGCATCTAGTAATACATCATTGCTACCCAAGTAATAATAATAATTGGTGATCCAATTAAACCTTTCGTGACTAATGTTTCCGTGTAATATAATCCCTTTAACCAAATATTATAGATTAAGCTCGAGGCATGTTATTAGTCATCCTCTTCAACATTTAATCCAGGTTTCCTTGATCAATGAGTAGACTATTAAAACAAATCAATATTTGAGCATGGCCATGCATTTTCAAAGTCTCACTCAATCAAGAGGCCAATAATATCTCTCCTAATAATAGGAGGATTAAATCCTCTATCTATCATTCATATTTCTCATACGACTCATAATATACCCGATGTCCACTTTTATCATCACCCGGTCAAAGGTAACTTTTAATGTAATCAAAGTATATTAATCCACGTATAGAAATATAATGATCTCAAGTCTAAGGATCATTACACCATTATCACTGTGAGCTATTCTAATGACTTTATTACCATGTAGAATATCACTGTGGGTCAATCCGGTGCCATGTAGAATATTACATGCACCTATGTTCTTGACTTTAGTATCACTATACCTATGACCAATGAGATGTGGTCATTTAGTCAACGATCATACTAATCTTTATGCATCATAATTGTCCCAATTCATAATGCTTAATTAGGGATATTTTAGGAATTTAAACACTATTCATATAATCTCATTTTTAAGTCACATACTTAAAGATATAGAATACGTGTTCGATATTCCAAGGACATTTATTACTCTAACATTAATATCGCAGTAAATAAAGACATAATAATTGTTGTCGAATAATCAATAGAACATAATCATTATTAAATAACAAAATAGTGTTTCCCAGAAGTACAATTGTATTGTCTCTAGGGCACTAATACTAACAATCTCCCACTTGCACTAGAGCCAATCACCCATGTATCTAATACCCATGGAACTAGTGTGACAATCGTGCTTCTGTTGCGACAAAGCCTTAGTCAGTGGGTCCGCAACGTTATCATTAGTATGCACTTTACATATATGTATATCCCCTCTATTATTTATTTCTCTAAGAAGGTGATATCTCCTAAGTATATGTTTTGCCTTGGAATGGGATCTTGGTTCCTTAGCCTGCGCAATGGCTCCATTATTATCGCAATATAGATCAACTGGGTCTGCGATCGATGGAACCACTCCAAGTCCCATAATAAAATTCTGAATCCAAACAGCCTCTTTGGCTGCTTCACTGGCTGCAATATACTCAGCTTCCATTGTAGAATCAGCTACTGTTTCTTGCTTTGAACTCTTCCAGCTTACAGCACCTCCATTTAGGCAAAACACAAATCCAGACTGAGACACATTGTCGTCCCTATCTGTCTGGAAACTAGCATCAGTGTAACCTCTTACAACTAGTTTTTCATCTCCTCCATATATCAAGAAAGAATCTTTAGTCCTCTTAAGGTACTTAAGAATGTTCTTGACAGCTGTCCAGTGACTTTCACCTGGATTAGACTGGTATCTACTCGTCATGCTCAAAGCATACGAGACATCGGGACGAGTACATATCATTGCATACATTATAGAACCAATTGCCGAAGCATATGGTACTTTATTCATACGGTCCTTCTCATCTGATGATTTAGGACATTTTTCTTTTGAGATCGTTATCCCATGAGACATTGGAACGTAGCCCCTTTTAGCCTCTTGCATCCCGAAACGATGCAATATCTTGTCAATGTATGTACTCTGACTTAAGCCGATCAATCTTCTGGGTCTATCTCTATAGATCCTGATCCCTAATATGTAGGATGCATCGCCTAAGTCTTTCATTGAGAAATTATTTCCCAACCAAGTCTTCACATCCTGTAGAGAAGTAATGTCATTCCCTATTAGCAATATGTCATCTACATATAATACTAGGAATGCCAAATGGCTCCCACTAACCTTCTTGTAAACACACGGTTCATCCTCATTTTGTATGAAACCAAACTCTTTGACTGTTTCATCAAAACGAATGTTCCATCTCCTCGAGGCCTGCTTCAACCCATAAATGGATCGTAGTAACTTACAGACCATCCTAGCAAATTTTGGATCGACAAAACCCTCAGGTTATGTCATGTACACATCCTCTTCTAAGCTCCCATTTAAGAAAGCAGTCTTGACATCCATTTGCCAGATTTCATAGTCATAATAAGCTGCTATTGAAAGCAAAATCCTGATGGATTTGACCATAGCCACCGGTGAGAAAGTTTCATCATAGTCAATACCATGAATTTGCTTGAAACCTTTCGCCACTAGTCTAGCTTTGTAGGTCTGTAAATTACCATCCATGTCAGTTTTCTTCTTGAAAACCCACTTGCACTCGATGGGTTTTACCCCTTCAGGTGGTTCAACCAAAGTCCATACTTTGTTTTCATACATGGAATCCATCTCAGATTTCATGGCCTCCAGCCATCTCTCAGAATCTGGACTATTCATAGCATCTTTGTAGGTAAGAGGCTCATCATTATCTACAAGCATTACATCGCCATTTTGAGTCAGCAGAAATCCATAATATCTCTCTGGCTCATGACGAATCCTACTAGATCTACGAACGACCTGTGTTTCTTGAGCAATGTTGTCATCAACATTTTCAGTCACATTCTGCTCATGTTCCAACTCTGGTTCAACGTTAATTTGTGGTTCTCGATCCTCATCGAGATCTATTGTCCTCCCACTATTTTTCTTAGAAAGTAATTCTCTTTCAAGAAACACAGCTGTTCGAGCAACAAACACTTTGTTCTCAGAACGATTATAGAAGTAATACCCCTTGGTTTCATTTGGATATCCCACAAAATTACATTTATCTGATTTTGGTCCTAGCTTGTCTGAGGTTAAACGTTTCACAAACGCTTCGCATCCCCAAATTTTGATAAATGACACGCTATGACGTTTCTCAGTCCATATCTCATATGGAGTCTTTTGAACCGTTTTTGAATGAACTCGGTTTAGTGTTTGTGCAGCCGTCTCTAGGGCATAGCCCCAGAAACTAATTGGAAGATCCGCTAGAGTCATCATCGATCGCACCATGTCCAACAATGTACGATTTCTCCTTTCAGATACACCATTCCACTGTGGTGTTCCAGGAGGTGGGAGTTGTGATACAATACCACACTCCTTTAAGAAATTCTTAAATTCTAAGCTTAGGTACTCACCTCCACGATCAGATCGTAGGGTTTTAATACTTCCGCCTATTTTCTTTTCCACTTCTGCCTTGTACTCTTTGAATTTTTCAAATGATTCGGACTTGTTCTTCAAAAGATACACATATCCGTATCTACTAAAATCATCAGTAAAGGTTATGAAGTAGTAAAAACCACCTCTTGCCATCGTACGCATTGGACCACATACATCACTATGTATAAGCTCTAATCGTTCGGTGGCCCTTTCACCAATTCCGGTAAAAGGAGCTTTAGTCATTTTTCCAATGAGACAAGGTTCACATTCTTCGTATGATTCAAAATCAAACTTATCCAAGTATCCATCCTTATGTAACTTGGAAATGCGTTTCTCATTTATATGGCCTAAACGACAATGCCAAAGGTATATATGTTTGATTTGAGTCATTAGCCTTAATACGTTTATTATTTATATTATAGACATGAGTATCAAGATCTAGAACATATAAACCATTAAATAAACGTGCAACCCCATAGGTAACATTATTCAAACCAAAGGAACAACTATTGTTCTGAATTGTAAAGGAAAAACCTTTCTTGTCCAAACAAGAAACAGAAATAATGTTTCTGCAAATCGCAGGCACGTAAAAACAGTTCTCAAGTTCTAAAATAAGCCCTGTGGGCAATGATAAATTATAAGTCCCTACAGCCAAAGCAGCAACCTTTGCTCCATTGCCAACGCGTAGGTCGACTTCACCTTTCGCCAAAGTCCTACTCCTTCGAAGTTCCTGCACATTTATACAAATGTGAGAACCACATCCAGTATCTAATACCCATGATGTAGAAGTAGACAAATTGACTTCTATAACATAAATACCTGAATCTAAAATCATTACAGACTTCATTTTCTTCAAATCCTCCAAGTAAGCTTGACAGTTTCTCCTCCAATGACCCGGTTTCTTGAAATAGTGACAATCACCCTTTGCAGCACCTTTTGTAACACCTCATGTAGGCTTCAAAGCCTTCTTAAAAGCAGGTTTTTGATTAGCAGATTTAGATCCAATCTTCTTCTTGCCTTTCCTTTTACCCTGTTCTTTGGCATTCCCTTTATTGACCATCATAATGGCGTTAGGGGATGCCTTCTGAATATTGGTCTCAGCAGTTTTCAACATTGCCAACAATTCGGAAGGTGTCTTGTCTATCTCATTCATGATGTAATTCATTACAAACTGAGCATAGCTGCTGTTCAAAGATTGCAAGATTAGATCTATCTGGGTTTCCTCACCGATGGTTGAACCCAGAGTAGCAAGGTACTCCATATATCCAATCATCTTTAGAACATGCGGTGCAACTGGATCACGATCACCCTGTTTGCAGGCATACAAGGCTTTGCTTGTATCAAACCTCTCCTGACGAGCCTGTCCTTCAAACATACGTTTAAGG
Organism: Heracleum sosnowskyi; assembly: GCA_030848705.1. Lineage (NCBI taxonomy): Eukaryota > Viridiplantae > Streptophyta > Magnoliopsida > Apiales > Apiaceae > Heracleum > Heracleum sosnowskyi. The sequence goes on from JAUIZM010000030.1 coordinate 1,146,087, forward strand.
TGCTCAATCATCACATAAGCATCCATATGCTCATGTTGTTTCTGAAGCTCGAGACTCATAGTCACAAGCATAAGACAGGTAACATCTGTGTCATCATCGATATGTTTCTGATAAACATTCTGTTGAGCAACCGATGCACCTTCAGGCAGAGGTTCAGGGCGAGGAATATCAATGACATGGAGCTTTCGCTCTTGTCTGAGGACAATCCTCAAATTCCTTTGCTAGTCGAGGAAGTTTGTTCCTGTCAGCTTGTCCTTCTCAAGGACTGATCGTACAGAGAAGTTATTTGAGTTATTTGCCATTAAATATCTACAATGTTAAAAAAATGCATAAAATAAGTTAGTCTGCGGATTTAATAGATAATGTTCAAGTGATTATTCATATATATATTCATAATATATATCACCCACTATTTTTATCAAATTAATAGCCCTATCTATCAATTCGGAAAAGTTTCTTTAAACCTTTCTAGCGAGCCAAGATCCATATTTCATCATGCTTAAGGTCAGCTTTGGCTTTACTCCAAAAACACAATTATTTAGGTAGACAACTTTTGTCAATTATATCTTATATAACTCTTGGATAGTTTGGTAGAACAACAATTGTACGTATTTATCCAATAAATCTTACCAAACTCCATGCCTCTAAGTTCACAATCCTATTGTGGTAACTTAGTTAAGTCTAACCCAATGGTCTAACAAATAAGTATCACATTTACTTCATCACGCCTTACCACGATAGATTGGAGTGCTTCGCTTTGGCGAACCCACTATTTCTCGATCTAGGTCTTGACGAGTGTTGCCCATTGGAAGGCATCTAAGTGACTTAATATTTTAAATTTAGGGATTTTATTATTAAAACGACCATGATCCCATCATCAAGAGATTCCCAATTTTTCCTTGAACTAAGTAATTCAATTCAAAATTCATCAATGGTTTGATTTCCAGTCCAGTGGAGGAGTCACAGTGGTCTCACTTAAAATCCACCTTTCTTACAAGCGCTGCTTGTATTTTTGTCAAAATCGCCCCATATCAAAAAATTGAAAATTCACACTTATTTCCGTGTTTCATAAACACAGGAATCTCATGTTCGTTTTGTTCAATTTTAAAATCTTGAATCGTTACAGATTTTATCTTGTTTAGCAGGCATGACATGGGTGATGTATCTAATACATACATTAATACATGATTAATCTAATTAAAGCATGCATCACATTGTATCCTACACATGCAATCATACATCAATATGTAAAGTGCAATAATAAACGTGCTTGGTTATGGCCTTTATCCTATATGATCCTTTCAAGCTAATGAAAGGATCAAGGTCAATCTATGGTGGAAAAACATAAATACAATTACATTTCTTCATTCTCCTTGTTCCCTTGAATTCACCTCCTCTTGGATCGTCCTTCAATCTTCAAGTACATTACATTGAACAATTGAATCCAACCTATACTAATGAACTTACATAATAAAACTCGATTTACATTCGAGGTTAAACAATTACAAGAATGAAGAAAACGACATGCAAGTCGTATTTATAAAACCAAAACCATAAACCATTAAACTACGGGTTTTAAGGCCATAACCAGCACCATGCTCAAATACACAATTACGAACACAAAAAATAATAAAGCGGGGGTCCGGGGGCGGCAGCCCCCGGGCGGGGGTCAGGGGGCGGCAGCCCCTGGCTGGGGTCGAGCTGCATCATATACAGTTCCGGAAGCATGTATCATATACATACAGACATATCCCAGTTTGCAGATCGTGTCCAAACATGATCTGTCTCACAGTTTATATCCCTATATAAACCAGACAACATGCATAACATACAATCATCACATATTAATCAATCATATCACTATATTAAGCATAATAGTATCATATATAAGCGATATAACATATTATAATCGATATATCTCATAACTGTATCAAGGCAGATTCATAAAACATGCATACATGCATCGAATACAGTAAACACATAACCAAATCAGCCCCTTATACACGTAGCTCTAATACCATTGATGGGTTTCGGGGCATCATACGCAGCGAAAACAGTCGTAAAAACAATAATAATCTGAAACCCTAACCCTAGGATCCGTGTACAAGACATGGTTGATTATGGAGAAACGAAATCATACCTTAATTGAGCTTATAATATTCAGAAACTTGGAGGTCCTTGTTGTAACCACCACGCAGCCCTTGTTCAAGATCTGCGTTGCCAAAGTAGTCCACACAAACGCTTGATCGTCCAACGATCACCGAGTTGGTACTAGCCAAATAAAAAACGCCCTCAAAACCTTCTCTCTCTGTTTCTAGCCTCTCTAATATGCAGAGCTGCTAGGGTTTTTTCTGAAAACGAATTTTTAACTGAACCTAAAACAATACATCATAATGTATTTATTGAAAGAGAATTTTGGGCCTTGCTTAATCTGATTGGGCTTCCAAAACCCAATCTGATTATTAGTATTATTAATTATTATATTCGAATTATTATATAATTAATCAAGTCCTACTTAATTAATTCAATAATAATAATAATTCAATTAAAATTCGAAATTTAATTAATGCTCCGTTTAAAATGTTCTTTATGTGTAACCCTTTAGGTTATTATTACGTTGGCAATAATTTTAATATCTCATAATAAAATTATAAACAATGAGCGGCATCTAGTAATACATCATTGCTACCCAAGTAATAATAATAATTGGTGATCCAATTAAACCTTTCGTGACTAATGTTTCCGTGTAATATAATCCCTTTAACCAAATATTATAGATTAAACTCGAGGCATGTTATTAGTCATCCTCTTCAACATTTAATCCAGGTTTCCTTGATCAATGAGTAGACTATTAAAACAAATCAATATTTGAGCATGGCCATGCATTTTCATAGTCTCACTCAATCAAGAGGCCAATAATATCTCTCCTAATAATAGGAGGGTTAAATCCTATATCTATCATTCATATTTCTCATACGACTCATAATATACCCGATGTCCACTTTTATCATCACCCGGTCAAAGGTAACTTTTAATGTAATCAAAGTATATTAATCCTCGTATAGAAATATAATCATCTCAAGTCTAAGGATCATTACACCATTATCACTGTGAGCTATTCTAATGACTTTATTACCATGTAGAATATCGCTGTGGGTCAATCCGGTGCCATGTAGAATATTACATGCACCTATGGTCTTGACTTTAGTATCACTATACCTATGACCAATGAGATGTGGTCATTTAGTCAACGATCATACTAATCTTTATGCATCATAATTGTCCCAATTCATAATGCTTAATTAGGGATATTTTAGGAATATAAACACTATTCATATAATCTCATTTTTAAGTCACATACTTAAAGATATAGAATACGTGTTCGATATTCCAAGGACATTTATTACTCTAACATTAATATCGCAGTAAATAAAGACATAATAATTGTTGTCGAATAATCAATAGAACATAATCATTATTAAATAACAAAATAGTGTTTCCCAGAAGTACAATTGTATTGTCTCTAGGGCACTAATACTAACAGTATGAACAACACCCACGTGTACTTGGAGAAGTCATCCACCATCACCAATGCATATCTATTTCTTGAAAGTGACATAACATTGACTAGACCAAATAAATCCATATGAATCAGCTGTAATGGTTCAGTAATGCTTGTCATTCCTTTGGTTCCATGTGATGCTTTCTTCGACTTCCCTTTTTCACATGTTTCACATAGTCCCTCCTGATTGAATTCCATCAGGGGCAACCCTCTCACTAACTCTCTCTTTACCAAAGAGTTCATAGTTTTGAAGTTCAGATGTGAGAGCTTCTTGTGCCATAGCCAACTTTGTTCTGAAGATGCCTTTGCATAGAAATATGTAACTTCTCCTTCACTGGTAGAACTTAAGTCAGCTATAAACAAATTTCCTTTTCTCACTCCCAGTAGAGTAAGCTTCTCATCCTTCCTGTTGGTGATCAAGCACTTGTCCTTTCTGAAATCTACATTGTAGCCTTTATCACAGAACTGACTGATACTTCGAAGATTGTGCTTTAATCCTTCAACAAGAAAGATGTTCTCAATGATGACATTTCCAGCTTTCAATTTACCATATCCCGTAGTGAATCCTTTGCTGTCATCTCCAAAGGTTACAATCGGGCCGGTCTTCTTAACCACCTCTGTAAGCAGGGACTCTTCACCTATCATGTGTCTAGAACAACCACTATCCAGAATCCAAACAACCTTTGAGCTTTTAACCTTACCCTGCAATCACAGATTGATTAAGCGGACTTTGGTACCCAAAATTGTTTGGGTCCTGAAGGTTTAGATGATTTAACAGGAGTAACATTCAATTTAGTCTTACCCTGTTTGATATTCATAGTATCTGTGGATTTAACATTATCAGTGCTATTGCTACTATCATTCATCAACTTAAAATAAGCATACATGATGTTGTACTTACATAGCAAACACTCTTTCTTTCCACAGGGTTCATGAAGATCAGGCATGTCAGACATGTTATGCATTTCAGAAGTAATAGCAGTTTCTACTTTAACATTTTTACATGCATGTGTAAGGTGTCCAGCAGAATTATAGATAGTGCACAACTTCCTAGATGCAATGGGAGAATATGGAACCATTTCCTGATTAACAATCTTCTTCTTCCCATTCCTGTTCTTTTTAACATTACTAACTACGTCACCTACTTCAGTTTTAGGTAAATCAGGTTTAGGTAATTCATTTTTTACTGATTTCCTAGGCAACTTAGTCTTTACCTCTTTTTCCTTCAACAAATCCTCCTCAAGCAATTCTTGTCTTATGAAAAGGTCATCCTCATGAAAGAGTGGTGGAAAAGGCTTAACAAAAACTGGACAATCAACATTCTTAAGAACATGTGGAGTATTCCTTTTGACAACTGAAGGTGTCGTAGGGAATTCCACTATCTTCTTACCAGCTTTCTTGTCATAGTCAAATCCTATAGCAGTTTTATTCCCTATGGCCTGAGTATCAATGATCTCCTTAGCAATTAGGGCGGAATTCTTAAAAGCATTCAGCTTCAAATCTAAATCTGAAATCTGCTTCTTGAGGATAGTCTCTATCTCAGCATTACACTTGACCTTGTTCTCTAAGTACGCATTCTTTTGCTTAAGATCTTCTAATGTTATAGCTACAAGCTCTAGTTCTTCATTTTTAGATTCCAACTTTTTAATCTTAAGAACTAGTTTAGCATTTTCCATTTCTGATGCTAGCATGCTTGTGTGTACATTAAACAATTCTACACTAAGATCTTGCACAGTTTTCTTGTACTCAGAATTAGACATATCAATTATAGTTAAGATAGGTACCTGAGATGATTGTGATGATTCCTCTGAAGAGTCAGCCATTAGAGCAACATTTACATATTCCTCCTCTTCATCCGAATCAGTATCATCCCAGTGCTTTCCCTCTGCTATATAAGCTTTCCCTTTCTGCTTTCCAGAGAATGCCTCCAATTGCTGTTTAAGCTTGGCATTCTCCTTCGTCAACTCATCATAAGAATCCTTCTTTCCATAGACATCTTTCATGTCTCTTGCTTGACGAGGCTTCCGGTATTCAGTGGCGAAATGCCCTAACTCATTGCAGTTGTAGCATCTTGATTTGCTTCTATCAATCATGCCAGTCTTGTAGCCTCCCTTAAAGCCTGTACTAGGTGTATAATTGCTCTTCTGGAATCTGTTGGTTGAGCCCTTGAACTTGTACTTAGGGTTTCTTTTGAAACGGATGTGACTAAACTTTGCAGCTAAGTACGCCATGGTTTTGTCTTCCATTTGCTCAAGCTCTTCTAGGGTGTAGTAATCACTTTCATCAACACCCAGATTCACAGAATCCATTTCTGCTTCTATTATCACCTCATTTCCAGCTCTAGGGGTTTGAACCTGAATCTCAGAAGTTATTGGTTCATCCACTACAAGTGTTGCTGATCTCACAAGTGCATTGTGCTTGCTGTCCATTGTCCCTGATCCGTAGATTATCACTCTTTGTTCCTGTTCCATCTCATAGGTCTTCAACTTGCCATAGATCATCTCTAATGATATCTTTGTGAAGTCAATTCTTTCCCCTTATGGATGATGACTTGTGTTCTACATGATGGGGCAGCGTCATCATGAACTTCCTGTTTGATTCTCTCAGTGGATAGGTCTTTCCTTTCATTGCCAATTCATTGAGGAGTTTAGTATATTTCTCAAAGACCTGAGTTATACTTTCTCCTGGCAGAGACCTAAACGCTTCGTATTGAGAAGTCAGGATGTCCAATATGTTTTTCTGCACGTCTTCAGTTCCTTCCATTATCATGTTAATGGTATCCCACATATGTTTCCCGCTTGTAAAGTTCATCAACTGATAGCTCATTTCCTTGTCTGCGGAGTCCGCCAATATCAACATTAAACCTGTGTCCAATCGAATCAGTTCTTTGTCAGAATCTGTATACTCAGTAATATCCTTAGGTTGGGTTCCTGGAGGAATCCTGCTACCATCAGGGGCTGTAGATTCATCAACTGATTTCATTGGTACATATGGTCCGTTTTCTAATATGCCCATATACAACGGATTAGATGCCTTGATAAATAACAGCATCTTCATCTTCCACAAACCGAAATCATCTCTAGTAAACGGGGGAACTTTAATACCAGCGGTTGTCTTTGGAGCACTCATGGTTTCTGAAAATTTCAAATTGTTTAAAATTCAAGAAATTCCAATTAAATGAAAAATTTTGAAAGTTAAAAAATTTGCTTCAAATTTTCACGCTACGTTTGATTTTGGTCTCATTCACCGGATCTGATTTGTATATCAATCAAGTAGCTCTGATACCAATTGTTAGGTCCAAAGTATCGTAGAAGGGGGGTTGAATACGATACTCACAAATAATTCAATTTCGTTCGCAGATAAATCATTCAGTTCTATAACGAAATCAAACACACCAAACCAAATCAAGTTTCGGGGAATATATCTTTTTATAAATATAAACCTCGAGGGGTGCTACAATTTCTAATCCGTAGATTAGCTTCACTGAGTTCTAAGTTATCCACAATCAATACAATGATAGAGTTCCAGCAGAATTAATGATCTTAGTATTTTCTCTCTGGCTTTTCCTCTGTCTTTGTAATTGCTTCTGTGATATAACTCGACTGAGGAAGACACTGCCTCTCTCTTAGTAATTGTAGGCTTTAGTTTTGAAACCTATCGAACTAGGAATGAAGGAATCAATCCTGGTCGTCCATCTTCAAAATCAACTTGTAAAACAAGAATACTTTTCACCTGCTCCTTATTAAAAAACCATCGAATGATTTAAAAAACCATCGAATGATTTAAGTTATTTTACCATTCGATAGTTTTAAAACAAAACTATCGAATACTAAATTAACTCAAATTGGTTTTCTATGAATCACTTTTTAATACCATTCGATAGTTTTCTGAAATGAAAAACTATCGAATCCTTTTTCTTGTCTTATATCTTTTAATGATTCCACTGAGCTCCTGGGCGTTTATGTAATAGACTGTATCACTTCCTTCCGAGATGATAAAACAACTTGATCTTTTTAGTGCCGTCACCTAGTGCAACTGGTCTGGTTCACAGATGAATAACACTTGATCAATTCTTCTTTTATGTCTTCAATTCAATGCTTCTGATAAGTCCCTTATCGTTCTGGTTGCTTCGATTAAATCACTGGAATCCCGTGGTACTTAACCCTAAATCATTCACATACTTTTGTCATCTTGAAAGTCTTGTTTCTTTTGCTGTCACTGAGGCTTGAACATTTTCATGAACTTCTTTTCGTGACCTGTTTACGGACTTCAAGAATACATAACGTATTTTGATTTTTTGAGTTTACCTTTTCTTCTTTGATTCTGGATTCCTGTGCTTCTCTTAATACTATTGTCTATCTTGTCCTTTGTTGAGTTGTAGTTATCTCTTTTACATCTTATGTTACATTATGCTTTACAGTTCACAATCCTTTTGTGGTAACTTAGTTAAGTCTAACCCAATGGTCTAACAGTTAAGTATCACATTTACTTCATCGCGTCTTACCACGATAGATAGGAGTGCTTCGCTTTGGCGAACCCACTCTTTCTCGATCTAGGTCTTGACGAGTGTTGCCCATTGGAAGGCATCTAATCGACTTAATATTTTAACTTTAGGGATTTTATTATTAAAACGACCATGATCCCATCATCAAGAGATTCCCAATTTTTCCTTGAACTAAGTACTTCAATTCAAAATTCATCAATGGTTTGATTTCCAGTCCAACGGAGGAGTCACACTAGTCTCACTTAAAACCCGCCTTCCTTACAAGCACTGCTTGTATTTTTGTCAAAATCGCCCCATATCAAAAAATTGAAAATTCATACTTATTTCCGTGTTTCATAAACACAGGAATCTCATGTTCATTTTGTTCAATTTTAAAATCTTGAATCGTTACAGATTTTATCTTGTTTAGCAAACATGGCATGGGTGACGTATCTAATACGTACATGTTTAATCTAATTAAAGCATGCATCATTATCTACGCATACATATCATCATCACATGCATCATATATGTAAAGTGCGTAAAGTAAACGTGTTTGGTTATGGCCCAACCTAAGTGATATTTCCAAGCTAATGGAAAAATCAAGGTCAATCTATGGTGGTATCAAAATACAATACAATGTTACAAGTCTTCAAGCTTTAACTTGCCTCCTTACTTGCCTCCTTTTAATGCTTCCTTGGTTCTCCATCTTGGATGTCTTCATATATATTACATAAATAAAATAACCTATCCTACTGAACTTACAAGTAGAACTCGAGTTACATTCGAGATTTAAACATTACAAGGAATAACGACATGCAAGTCGTATTTAGAAACCAAACCAATAAAACAAAACCACTATCTATGGGTCTTTAGGCCATAACCAATCACCATGCTCATATAACAATTAAGAACATCTCATATTGCATTAACATATCATACCATATCATATTTCTCATGATCCAATCATAGAAATCAAATAAAGTGTAAATCAGAAAATCAAAATCAGAATTCTGAAAACATTAAATCGCTGTTTACAGACAGTAAACGACGTCAAACGCCTTACAGACGAATGAGTGACATTTTCAGTTTTGTTCAGACGCCCGTTTCCCTTTCCGAAAAGGTATTTTCGGCGAAATTCTGACACAGTATGCAAATTTCACTAAATCTGCGCATCGTATTCAGAAATCGTATCGAATACGATTCTCATAATTCGATTTAATATGTATCATATACATACAACAATATACACAATCATCTCATGGTTATCAAATCCTCATGAATATCATATATTCAAAAACATATACATACATATATATAAATCAACACAAAAACATGGTAGATCGCAAATATGCATATATATCGAAAACCGTTAAACACACAACCGAATTAAAACGTTTCGCAAGTAGCTCTGATACCATTGAAGGGTTTCAAGCACATAAACGCAACAGAAAACGTAAAAATAAATCAAAATTCGAAACCCATCCGCAGGTTCCATGCGAAAACAAAAGATTTAATTCGGAGATTAAGAACAAATACCTTAAGAAGCTTTAACAGTTCATTAATGGAAGATTAATGGATATCCAAAGCTTGTTCAATCACCATGTATCCCGCTCTCGCGATCTATACTCTACGTTATCCACACCAACGCTTTTCTTGAAGGATTGATGTGTACTAGCACCCGAAAACTGCTTCTTTCTCTCTCTCTTTTCTTGCTCTCATAAGCGGCTAGGGTTTTAATGTAAAGACGTTTTTCATCATTAAAATCAGCCCTCTTTTAGAGTTTATATAGAGAGGAAAATAGTTTTCTAATTATAATCCAATTATAATAAAATACTAATCCAAAATTCCAATTTATTATTTAATTAAGTCGCACTTAATTAATTAATAATTAATTTCAGAACTAGTTTAAGTAATTCCATTTTCTATTTAAATAATTAATCAAGTCATACTTAATTAATATTATAAATAGAATAAATTACTTATTTAAATTTAAATTCATAATTTAAATTATTTCTCCTTCAAGCGTTCTTTGTGTGTGACCCTGTAGGTTATTATTACGTTGGTAACAATTTTAGTAACTAATTAAAATTGTAAACAATGAGCGACATCTAGTAATACATCATTGCCACCCAAGTAATAATAATTAAATCGGTGATTCGATTAAGCCTTTCGTGAATAATGTTCCAGGTAATATAATCCCTTTTGTTATTCCCAAATGACCTAACAGAATTGTAGAAGGGGGGGTTGAATACAATTCTTGATATTTTCTTGAAACTAAAACACTTTATAAAATAAAACTGAACTGAATAAATAAAAACACAAGATATAAATAATTCAGTTGGATTGTTTGATGATCCAACTGAAGTGTTTTTATTGCGGAAATAATCTGTGATACAAAAGTACACAGCTGCTCAGTTACAAGGTTGTAGAGAAGAATTGCTCTCAAAATAGCTAATACAATCTATTTGTGTTTCTTCTCTCACACTTTTTAAAGTAACTGCTACACTTGGTTATATATCCCAAGTTTACAATTCTACGTTTGGTTAAACTAAAGAATAATAGTAGTAACCATCAGTAGCTTGCTTTTCATTCCTTTTGTCCAATGGTCCTTGGAGATCTTAGCTTTTGTCTTCATGCTCATTATAATCATTCCCAAGAGCCTTATTGGAAATTGGAATGTTTCCTTATTTCCAGTATCCACTTTGATGGCTTCCAATGCACAGTACACTTCCATATCTCCTTTTAGATCTGTTCAGTAAACTGTCACTATCACTTTGTCAACTGTTCAAAAAGCAACATTGATTCGTTGATAGCAAGGAGATGTGTTTCGTTGATAGCTTCATTCTTCATTTCGTTGATGGTGTTTCCCTCGTTTCGTTGATGGGTAAACTCCATACCGTTGACAGAGTAATCTTCATACCGTTGACATGTCTTCACTTAGGCAGAATTACAAGGCATTACATATTTACAATTAACCAACCTATTTTGCCTATCTAGTACATAGTCAACATGACTTAGAAAACCTATCTAAAACATATAATAGAATGCCTATCATACTGTGAAGTATTGTACAATGCAATTGCTACAACACTCATTTCGTTGATGAGCTTCCTGTCAACGAAACACTGCTAAGCATGCTATTTCGTTGACAGCTACAAAATTGACTTTACACAAATTCTACCAAGTGTTTTATGCTTATCATCAAGAACAACATATTCCTAACACCTTTAACCATAATATTATAGATTAAACTCGAGGCATGTAATGTGTCATCCTCTTCATAATTTAATCTTAGTTTTCTTGATCGATGAGTAGACTAATAAATCAAATCAACATTTGAGCACGGCCGTGCATTTCTTAGTCTCACTCAAACAAGAGGCCAATAATATCGCTCCTAAAATTAGGAGGGTTAAATCCCATCTAGATCATTCATATTTCTCATACGATTCATAATATACCCAATGTCCACTTTTATCATCACCCGGTCAAAGGTAACTTTTAATGTAATCAAAGTATATTAATTCTCGTATAAAAATATAACGATTTCAGGTCTAAGGATCATTACACCATTATCACAGTGAGAATTACTTATGACACTTTTAACATGTGTAATCTCACGGCGGGTCAATCCAGTGCCATATACTCTTACATGCACCTATGTTTTGACTTTAGTATCACCATACCTATGACAATTTGTTCCTCTGTGGGTACAAAATGTAACTCCACAGTTCCATTCATGACATGCTCTTGGATAAAATGATACCTGATGTCGATGTGCTTCGTCCTCGAGTGTTGCAATGGATTGTTAGAGATTGCTATGGCACCTGTGTTGTCGCAAAATATTGGAATCTTTGTCAACAAAAGCCCATAGTCACGGAGTTGGTTTCTCATCCACAAGATTTGAGCACAGCAGCTTCCAGCAGCAATGTATTCAGCCTCAGCTGTTGATGTGGAAACTGAATGTTGCTTCTTGCTATACCAAGAAACTAATCTTCTTCCAAGAAACTGACAGCTTCCTGAAGTACTCTTCCGATCAATCTTACAACCTGCAAAATCAGAGTCTGTGTATCCAATAAGATCAAATCATGTATCTTTAGGGTACCAAATTCCAAGATTTGGAGTCCCCTTAAGATATCTAAATATTCGCTTAACAGCTATTAGATGAGATTCTTTAGGATCAGACTGAAACCTAGCACACAAGCATGCTGCAAACATTATATCTGGTCTACTTGCAGTGAGATAAAGTAATGAGCCTATCATACCTCTGTAGCCTGTGATGTCAACCTTCTTACCAATTTCATCCTTATCAAGCTTAGTGGCAGTTGGCATAGGAGTCTTTGTTGTAGATGAGTCTTCCATTTGATACTTCTTCAGAAGATCTTTAATGTACTTGGACTGACAAATGAATATACCATCTTGTTTTTGGTATACTTGTAGTCCAAGAAAGAATGACAATTCACCCATCATGCTCATTTCATAACGACTCTGCATTAACTTAGAAAATCTCTTGCATAGATCATCATTAGTAGAACCAAATATTATGTCATCAACATATACTTGCACTAATATCAAATTATTTTTGTGCATCTTGTAAAAGAGAGTTTTATCAATGACACCTCTAGTAAAGTTATTTTCAAGTAAAAATTCAGATAGAGTGTCATACCATGTCCTTGGAGCTTGCTTGAGTTCTTAGAGAGCTTTGAACATAAAATATACAAAGTCCACCAGATTTGAATCCTCAAAGCCTGGAGGTTGTTCCACATAAACTTCTTCTTCTCACAAATGCACTCTTCACATCCATTTGATATACCTTGTAATTGGAATGTGCTGTGAATGCCAGAAACATCTTGATAGCCTCAAGTCTTACTACTGGTGCATAGGTTTCATCATAATCTATACCCTCTTCTTGAGAGTAACCTTTAGCAACCAGTCTGGCCTTTTTTCTCATTACAATGCCATCTTCATCCAATTTATTTCTGAATACCCACCTTGTTCCTATAACAGATTTTCCTTTAGGTCTGGGTACCAGCTTCCAAACTTTCTACCTTTCAAACTGATTGAGTTCATCTTGCATTGCAATCACCCAATCTGGATCTTCCAGGGCATCTTCAACTTTCTTAGGTTCTGTTTCTGATAGAAACCTAGAATAGTGGCATTCATTTTGTGATGTCCTTCTTGTTGTCACTCCTGACTCTGGATCACCAATGATCAAGTGAAAGGGATGTGCTTGACTCCATACCCTTTGTCTTGGCAGATACGATCTTGATGATTCTCCTTGTTCATAGTTTTGTTGAGTGTGACTAGTTGATCCTTCTCCTGCTCCCCCTGAGTTGTTGTCGGTGTGATCTGTTGACCTTGTTGTTTGACTAGTGGATCCGGTAGTAGTTCGAGGATTTCCACCATTGTCATCACTTGGTCCAGAATCATTATCATTGTCATTATTATTATCACCAGGAACAACTACAGGTTCTTCTTCATTATCAGAGAGATCTCCTGATAAATTTTCAATTACCAAGGATTCAGAGTTCTTTCCTGTTTGCAGGCTTGGTCTTCTGGTGTCATTAAATGTTACATTTAAGCTTTCCAACACGTTTTTATCTTCAATCACATAAACCATGTAAGCTTTAGATTCCAGAGAATAGCCCAGAAAAATGCCTTCATCTGCTTTGGCAACAAACTTGCCTAGATGTTCTCCATCTTTTAATACAAAGCACTTTGCACCAAACACATGAAAGTACTTCAGTGATGGTTTCTTGTTGGCCATTAACTCATACGGAGTCTTTTCATGATCTTTATTAATCAGGGTACAATTCTGAGTGTAGAAAGCTGTATTTACTGCTTCAGCCCAAAAATAAGTGGGAAGTCTTGATTCACTTAGCATAGTCCTTGATGCTTCAACCGAGGTTCTGTTCTTTATTTCCACTACTCCATTTTGTTGAGGAGTTCTTGGTGCTGAATATTGTCTTGATATTTCTTTCTCTGTGCAGAAGTCATTTAAAACTGCATTTTTGAATTCAGTTCCATTGTCTGATCTGATTGCCCGCACATGGAGGTTATCTTTCACCTCTATCTTCTTTATGTGATCAATGATTAATTGTGTTGCTTCATCCTTTGATTGTAAGAATAACACCCACGTGTACTTGGAGTAGTCGTCAACCATCACTAATGCATACCTTTTCCTAGAAACTAACATGACATTTACTGGACCAAATAAATCCATATGGATCAGCTGAAGAGGTTCAGAAATGCTTGTCAATTCTTTTCTTCTGTGTGATGTTTTCTTAGACTTCCCTTTTTCACATGCTTCACATAGTCCCTCCTGATGAAATTCCATCAGGGGCAACCCTCTCACTAACTCTCTCTTTACCAAAGAGTTCATAGTTTTGAAGTTCAAGTGTGAGAGCTTCTTATGCCATAACCAACTTTGATCTATTGAAGCCTTGCTGTAGAAACATTTGACTTCTCCATCACTGGCAGAACTTAAGTCAGCTATAAACAAATTTCCTTTTCTTACTCCTTGTAGAGCAAGCTTCTCATCTTTCCTGTTTGTGATCAAGCATTTGTCTTTTCTAAAGTCTACATTGTATCCTTTGTCACAGAACTGACTGATACTTAGTAGATTGTGCTTTAATCCTTCAACAAGAGAGATATTTTCAATGATGACATTCCCAATTTCCAGATTCCCATATCTCGTAGTGAATCCCTTGTTGTCATCTCCAAAGGTTACTATTGGGTCGGTCTTCTTAACCACATCTGTAAGCAGAGACTCTTCTCCTGTCATGTGTCTAGAACAACCACTATTCAGAATCCACACGACCTTTTCTTTATCAACCTTACCCTGCAAATCACAGATTGATTAAGCGGACTTTGGTACCCAAACTTGTTTGGGTCCTGAAGGTTTAGAAACTTTAACATGAGTAACATTTGAATTAGTCTTAACCTGTTTTTCTTTCATGTTAACTGTGGCTTTCTCACTTTCAGTATTAGTGCTACCAGATGCATTCATTAACTTAAAATAAGCATGCATGATATTGTATTCACAAAGTAAGCAGTCTTTCTTGCCACAGGGTTCATGAAGATTAGGCATGTCAGACATGTTATGCATTTCAGAAGTAACAACATTTTCTACTTTAACATTTTTACATGCATGTGTAAGGTGACCAGCAGAATTACAATTATTGCACAACTTCCTAGATGCAATGGGTGAGGATGTACTAACATTCTGATTAATAACACCTCCTTTCCCATTCATGTTCTTTTTAGCCTTTCCTACTTTATTGCCTATATCAGTTTTAGGTAATAAAGTTTTTACTGATTTCCTAGGCAACTCAGTTTGTATCTCTACTTCCTTCTTTAAATCCTCCTCAAGCAATTCTTGTCTAATGATTAAGTTTTCTTCATTGAAAGGTTCTGAAACAGGCTTAACAAAAACTGGACATTCAACATTCTTAAGAATGTGTGGAATATTCTCCTTGACAGCTGGAGGTGTCACACGAAACTCCACTAGCTTCTTTCTAGTTTTCCTACTGTAGTCAAATCCTATAACAGTTTTATTCCCTAAGGTTTGAGTATCAATTATTTCCTTAGCAATTAGGGCGGAGTTCTTATATGCATTCAGTTTCAACTCTAAGTCTGAAATCTACTTCCTGAGGATTGTCCCTATCTCTTCATTACATCTGACCTTGTTCTCTAAGTACTCATTCCTTTGTTTAAGATCTTCTCAGGTGACAGCTACAAGCTCTAGTTCTTCATTTTTAGATTCTAGATTTTTAATCTTAAGAACTAGTTTAGCATTTTCAATTTCAGATGCTAGCATGCTTGTGTGTACATTAAACAGTTCAACACTCAGATCTTGCACAGTTTTCTTGTACTCAGAATTAAACATGTCAATTGTAGTTAAGATAGGTACCTGATATGATTGTGGTGATTCCTCTGAAGAGTCGGCCATTAGGGCAAGATTTACATACTCTTCCTCTTCATACGAATCAGTATCATCCCAGCTTTTACCCTCTGCAATATAAGCTCTTCCTTTCTGCTTCCCAGATATTGCCTCCAGTGGTTGTTTCAGCTTGGCATTTTCTCTTTTGAAATCATCATAAGAATCCTTCTTCTCATACACACCTCTCTTGTCTCTTGCTTGACGAGACTTCTGGCATTTAGTGGCAAAATGCCCTAACTCATTGCAATTGTAGCATCTTGATTTGCTCCTATCTATCATGCCTGTCTTGTAGCCTCCCTTAGAGCCAGAGCCTGAAGAATACTTGTTCTTCTGAAACCTGTTTGCTGAGCCCTTGAACTTGTACTTAGGGTTTCTCTTGAAACGAATGTGACTAAACTTTGCAGCCAAGTACGCCATGGTTTTGTCTTCCATTTGCTCAAGTTCTTCTAGGGTGTAGTAATCACTTTCATCAGCACCTAGATTTGCAGAATCCATTTCGGCCTCTATTATCTCTTCATTTCCAGCTCTAGGGGTTTGAACCTGAATATCAGAAGTTGTTGGTTCATTCACTACAAGTGCAGCTGATCTTGCGAGTGCAGTATTTTTGTTGTCCACTATCCCTGGTCCATAGATTATTACTCTTTGTTCTTGTTCCATCTCATAAGTCTTAAGCTTGCCATAGATCATCTCTAATGACATCTTAGTAAAATCTATTCTCTCCCTTATGGATGAAGACTTGTGTTCTGCATGGTGGGACAGTGTCATCATGAACTTCCTGTATGTCTCTCTTAGAGGATAGGTCTTCCCTTTCATAGATAATTCATTTAACAGCTTAGTATATTTCTCAAAGACCTGAGTTATACTTTCTCTGGGAAGTGACCTAAATGATTCATATTGAGATGTTAGGATATCCAATCTATTTTCCTGCAAGTCTTCAGTACCTTCCATTATAAGATTTATGGTATCCCACATTTGTTTCCCACTTGTACAGTTCATAATCTGATAACTCATTTCTTTATCTGTGGAGTCTGTTAGTATCAGCATTAGACCTGTATCCAATCGAATCAGTTCCTTATCTGTATCTATGTACTCAGACAGTTCCTTTGAGGTTGAACCTTGGGGAACTCTAGTACTATCAGGATTTGTCGATTCGCTTACTGGTTTCATTGGTACAAACGGTCTGTTCTCTAATATGTCAATATACAAAGGATTTGACGCTTTGATAAATAATAGCATCTTCATCTTCCACAGACCGAAATCATCTCTAGTAAAGAGGGGAACTTTGATACCAGCAGTTGTCTTTGGAGCACTCATGGTTTCTGAAAATTTCAAATTATTTCAGATTAAAAAAATTCCAATAAAATGAAAAATTTTGAAAATTAAAAAATTTGCTACTAATTTTCAAGCCTTGTTTGATTTTGGTCTCAATCACCGGATCTGATTTGTACGTCAATCAAGAAGCTATGATACCAATTGTTAGGTCCAAAGTATCGTAGAAGGGTGGTTGAATACGTTACTCACAAATTATTCGATTTCGTTTGAGGATAATTAATTGTGTTCTTGTCCGAAATCAAATTTACCAAATCAAAACACGAGTCGGGGAATATATCGTTTTATAAATATAAACCACGAAGGGTGCTACAATTTTAATCTGTATGATTAGCTTCAATGAATTCAAGTTACAGTAATCAATACAAATGATAGAATTTAAGGCACTGATATTAACTTCTCTAAAATTCTCAAGCTCTTAAAACTCTCTCCGTATTTAATCTTCTGCAACTTCTTCAATTCATTAACTGAAATGAACTAATGAAGACAGTGTCTTCATTTCTCAAAATGTAGTCTTTGAGAAAAACTATCGAAGGCTTTGAAGTAATCTTGGCCGTCCATTTTCTCACCAACCTCTGATAGACATAAATACAATTCACCTGCTCTAGAAAACAAAACTATCGAAAACAAGATTTTCCTTTTCTTTCGATAGATTTAAATAAAATCTATCGAAAAGAATCTCTTGTTTCTCTGAAACTAGTTCGATAGTTTTATTAATGAAAACTATCAAACCATGTCATTTTATCCAATTTGATGGTTTCTAAAAAGAAACTGTCGAATTTCTTTTCCACTTGTTCGATAGCTTTTTATCAAACCTCATTTATCTCTTTCGATGGTTTTTCATGAAAACTATCGAAATGTCTTTAATAACATTTTGATCCTTGAAGATTCTATCTTCTTGCAGCAAGCATATTGTACTTCAATTTAACCTAAACATACCTTATTAATTTCTTTTCACTTCCAGGATGTTTCAGGTCTGACTTAAATCAATTTCTTCCGAGACGATAAACATATTGATCTTCTTAGTGTTGACAACTAGTGCAACTGGTCTGGTTCACAGATGACTAACACTTGATCAATACCTCTACGTCTTCAATACAATACAGCTGATAAGTCCTTTGTCGTTCTGGGTGCTTCATTAAAATCACTGAAATCCTCTGGTACTAACTCTTTATCATTCAAATACTTTTGTAGTCTTGAAAGTCTTGTTTCTTTATTTGTCACTGAGGCTTGAACATATTAATGAACTTCTTTCCGTGACCTGTTTACGGACTTCAAGAATACATACCATATTTTGATTTTTTGAGTTTACTGTTTCTTCTATTCTTCTGGATTCATGTGCTTCTGTTAATATTATAGTCTGTCTTGTTCCTTTGTTGAGTTGTAGTTATCTCTGTTACATATTATGTTACATTATGCTTTACAAGAACTTAAGAAATCAGTTAGGCAATTTAGAGAGCAAAAGGCAATATCACTTGTAAATTGCTGAAGCTAGAATAGTGTGTATGCAGTTGTGTGTTTATTCATAAACATTACAGAGATTTCTTCTAATAAAAATCTCTCAGGTGGATCAATCAATCCACCTGAATTTTTAATTCTTGTGTTAATTTTATCTTGTTTGTTTTTCTGTTCTTGAATTTATTTACATATATTTTCTGTCAAGAACCAAAGAATTTTTAAAGATTGTATTCAACCCCCCTTCTACAATCTTGATTCATTGTCTGGGAATAACAAATGCATTTGACGTCGTTTACTATCGGTAAACAAAGATTTATTCTTTTCAGAATTCTGATTTTGATTTTCTGATTTACACTTTACTAGGTTACTAAGCCGCGCTTCGCAGCGGCATTAGAATATATTTGATAAAGAAAAAGAAAATTAGAATAAAATTTGTAAAATAAATATCTACAAAATTATATAAATTATCAAATAAAATATATTCTGTAAAATTTGCATTTGGGTAAGTAATATTATAAATTATTTACATATTCCTTTTGTTTATATAGTTTGATTTTTTATTTTCTTGGACCAATATCATTGCCATATATATATATATATATATATATATAGATATATATATATATAAATTATATTGATAAAAATCAATATAAACATATAATATTACTTATATTTATATAGTATTATTAGAAAAGATAATATTAGAACATGATAGTTTGAATTTTAACTTATATAATAGTATTACTTATATATTACTCTAATATATTACTGCATCAAAATATCTGAGAGTATGTTAGTGTTATTAATACGTGCATCAATCATATCCGGACATATGAACTAAAATTCGTGCAGTGATATGTTGACAATGCCTTCTTCCAATCTCTTAGACGACGTTATGCGTATGAAGAGCAATTTAGACCCATGTGATAATGGTCTATATTTCCATGTACTTGAAACAACTTTTAGATTTTTGATGGTGTACACGGAGCCTTCCTCTAAAAGATCTTTGAACCGAGAGACCAGAATCTTTGGGATCGTAGCATGGATCAAATTTTCCTGTCATACAACATATCTTAGAAAAGTTAATAACATCATACAATTTGACAAACTAATAAGTTATAAGTATATTGATTTATTAATCTTTTCATCGATCAAAATCATGTCAAGACTGATCATTTCTTCAGTATTTGGATTGACAGATTCTCACATTCTACACACTCGTACTCTTATCATCCAGGTATAGCTGCTGTCGTTCAAAGAATCCAACATGGTGTAGGTCATAGTTATATTGATTGTAAATACGGTTGTAAAGATTTGGAGCTATGTTAAAAAGTTTCGGTGTAGATTTGTTGTTATGAATGGCCTTTAATTTATAGGTGTTTGTAAGGTGAATAACATAGAAATCCATTATGTTTAAAAGTCAAAAAGTATTAAATAGTAACTTACCTTTCAGATATTAAGTTAATTTGTAAAAGTTATACAACTTTTCTGATAAGCATACTCTTTAGTCGTTAAAGAAGATGCTGAGGAAGGAAAGAAACTGTTTGAGTTAGGGTCCATATCTAAATAATTGTTGCAAATTCTAAAAATACAAAAGAAAGTTGTAAATAATAATGCATTAGATCCTAAAAATTCGAAAGTAATAAAAAATTAGCATTAAATCTTAAAAATTTACAATTTTCCAATTCCATTTTTACAAATTTGAAAATGATAAAAGGAAATTGTAATTATTAACATAAGATCCTACAAATTTGAAAATAATAAGAAAGTTTTAACATAAGATCCTACAAATTTGAAAATAATAAGGAAGTTGTAATTTTCTAATTCATCCAATCTTACAAATTTGAAAATAATAAAAGAAAATTCTATCAAGTTTGAAAATAATAAAAGAAAGTTCTATCAAGTTTGAAAATAATAAAAGAGAAAAGTGCAATTATTAACATAAGATCCTAAAAATTCGAAAATAATAAGGAAGTTGTAATTTTCTAATTCAAAGAAAGTTCTATCAAGTTTGAAAATAATAAAAGAAAGTTCTATCAAGTTTGAAAATAATAAGTAAGTTTTAATATAAGAGCCTAAAAGTTTGAAAATAATAAGGAAGTTGTGATTTTCTAATTCCTCCAATCTTACAAATTTGAAAATAATAAAAGAAAGTTCTATCAAGTTTGAAAATAATAAAAGAGAAAATTGTAATGATTAACATAAGCTCCTACAAATTCGAAAATAATAAGGAAGTTGTAAATTTCTAATTGAAAGAAAGTTCTATCAATTTTGAAAATAATAAAAGAAAGTTCTATCAATTTTTAAAATAAAAGAAAGTTCTATCGAGTTTGAAAATAATAAAAGAAAGTTCTATCTAGTTTGAAAATAATAAAAGAAAATTCTAAATAATAATGCATTAGATCCTAAAAGTTCGAAAGAAATAAAGAAATCGACATTAGATCTTACAAATTTGAGAAGTTGCAATTTTCCAATTCCCTTCCTATAAAATCGAAAATAATAAAGGAAGTTGTAATTTTTCAATTTCCTTCCTACAAAATCGAAAATAATATAGGAAGTTGTAATTATTAATATTAAAAATTGAGAAAATTAGAAAAATAGAAAAATAGAACGAAACGATTTGAGAGCCGCCACCTCATCGCCCATGTCTTCTCCTAAATAATAAAAGAAAGTTCTGTCAAGTTTGAAAATAATAAGAAAGTTTTAACATAAGATCCTAAAAATTTGAAAACAATAAAGAAGTTGTAATTTTTTAATTCCTCCAATCTTACAAATTTGAAAATAATAAAAGAAAGTTCTATCAAGTTTGAAAATAATAAAAGAAAGTTCTATCAAGTTTGAAAATAATAAAAGAAAAAATTGCAATTATTAACATAAGATCTTACAAATTCGAAAATAATAAGGAAGTTGTAATTTTATAATTGAAAGAAAGTTATATGAAGTTTGAAAATAATAAAAGAAAGTTCTATCAAGTTTGAAAATAATTACAAAATCAAAAATAATAAAAGATGTTGTAATTATTAATATTGAAAATTAAGAAAAATTGAGAAAATTAGAAAAATAGAACGAAGCGATTTGAGAGTCGCCACATCACCGCCCCCGTCTTCTCCTTAATAATAAAAGAAAGTTCTATTAAGTTTGAAAATAATAATGAAGTTTTAACATAAGATCCTAAAAAATTTAAAAATAATAAGAAACTTGTAATTTTCTAATTCCTCCAATCTTACAAATTTGAGAATAATAAAATGAAGTTCTATCAAGTTTGAAAATAATAAAGGAAAGTTCTATCAAGTTTGAAAATAATAAAAGAGAAAATTGCAATTATTAACATAAAATACTACTAATTCGAAAATAATAAGGAAGTTGTAATTTTATAATTGAAATAAAATTCTATCAAGTTTGAAAATAATAAAAGAAAGTTTTATCAAGTTTGAATATAAAAGAAAGTTCAATCAAGTTTGAAAATAATAAAAGAAAGTTCTATATAGTTTGAAAATAATAAAAGAAAATTCTAAATAATAATGCATTAGATCCTAAAAGTTCGAAATGAATAAAGAAATCGACATTAGATCTTACAAATCTGAGAAGTTGCAATTTTCCAATTTCCTTCCTAAAAAATCGAAAATAATAAAAAAAGTTGGAATTTTTCAATTTCCTTCCTACAAAATCGAAAATAATAAAGGAAGATGTAATTATTAATATTAAAAATTGTGAAAAATTGAGAAAAATAGAAAAATAGAACGAAACGATTTGAGAGCCGCCACCTCACCGCCCTCGTCTTCTCCTTTATATAATAGTATTGATTTGATTTCTGTGATTGGATCATGAGAAATATGATATTTTATGATATGTTACTGCAATATGAGATGTTCTTAATTGTTATATGAGCATGGTGATTGGTTATGGCTTAAAGACCCATAAGATAGTGATTTTGTTTTTATGGTTTGGTTTCTAAATATGACTTGCATGTCATTATTCCTTGTAATGTTTAAATATCAAATGTAACTCAAGTTCTACTAGGTTGTTTTATTTATGTAATGTATATGAAGATAATAGGAGACGAAAGGAGGAGAAGCTGAAGGAGCTTCTGGAAAGGATAAGGGGAAGGGAAAGCTTCTTCAAGATGACTTCTACTACCAGGATGAACATGATGATTTTCTATTTGGTGTCCATGAGGATAATGTCCCTGAAGAGACCATTCCTGGAGATATCTTTGGTGAGGAGGAAGTTGAAGAGGAAGCTGGTTGTGCTGAATGGGATGAACAAGATGATCTTTTCAACCCTGACCCTGTCTTTGAAGAGGAGCTGAGGATTCAGTAAGAAGAAATAAGGAGGAAGCAAGATGAGAATGCCAAGGTCTCTCAGATAATTTCTGAAAAGCTACAAATTCAAAATGCTGAGCATGAAGAGAAACAATGTCTTTTAGCTTAGAAGTCAAAGACCGGAAGCTAGACATCAGGTTGAAGAAGGGTGATAAATGGACCAAAGCAAAATAAATGTTTGCACTCCCTCAAAAATGATCAAACAATGATCAGGAGTTTATCACTGAACCACGAGATCAAACAATGATTGGGAGGACAATAGATCTCGATGATGATCAAACAATGATTGGGAGGACAATAGATCTCGATAAGGATCGAGAACCACGAGATAACACTGAACCGAAGTTGGAACAAGAGCAAAATGTACAAGAAAATGTTAATGAAAACACTGCTCAAGAAACACAGGCTGTTCGTAGGTCTAGTAGGATTCACCATGAGTCCGAGAGATATTATGAATTTCTCTTGACTCAAGATGGTGATGTAATGCTTGTGAATAATGATAATAAGCCTCTTACATACCAAGACACTATGAAAATTCCAAGATCTAAAAGTTGGCTGGAGGCCATGTAATCTAAGATGGATTCCATGTATGAAAAACCAAGTATGGACTTTGGTTGATCCACCTAAAAGGGTAAAACCTATAAGGTGCAAGTGCGTTTTCTGAACAAAACTGACATGGATAGTAATGTATAGACCTATAAGGCACGACTGGTGGCAAAAGGTTTCAAGTAAATTTATGGTATTGATTGTGATGAAACTTTTTCACTAGTGGAAATGGTCAAGTCCATCAGGATTTTGCTTGCTTACTATGACTACGAAATCTGGAAAATGGATGTCAAGACTGCTTTCTTATATGGGAGCTTTGAAGAGGATGTGTACATGACATAACATGAAGGTTTTATAGATCCAAGTTTTGATAGAATGGTTTATAAGTTACGTCGATCCATTTATGGATTAAAGTAAGCCTCGAGGAGATGGAATATACGTTTTGATGAAACAGTCAAATAGTTTGGCTCTATTCAAAATGAAGATGAACCGTGTGTTTACAAGAAGGTTAGTGGGAGCCATGTGGCATTCCTAGTATCATATGTAGATGATATATTACAAACAAGGAATGCCATTCTTTCTCAACAGACTGTTAAGACTTGGTAGATAAATAGTTTCTTGATGAAAGACTTAGGAGATGTGTCCAATATCTTAGGGATCAGGATATATAGAGATATATCAAGAAGATTTTTCGGATTAAGTCAGAGTACATACATTGACAATGTATTGCACCAATTATGGATGCAAAGAGGCTAAAAGGGAAATGTTCCCATGTCTCATGAGATAGTGATCTCAAAATAAATGGTCCGAAATCATTGGATGATATGGACCACATTAGTATGGTTTTTATATGCTTCAGAAATTGGTTCCATAATTTATGTGATGATATGTACTCGTCCTGATGTCTCGTTTGCTTTAAGCATGACGAGCAGATACCAGTCTAATCCAAGTGATGGTCACTCGATTGGAATCAAGAATATTCTTAAGTGCCTGAAGAGGACTAAAGACTAATTCTTGGTATATGGAGGAGATGGGAAGCTTGATGTAAAATGTTACATGGATGCTAGTTTCTAGATAGACAGGACAATTCTGTGTCT
Source organism: Heracleum sosnowskyi (assembly GCA_030848705.1). Taxonomy (NCBI): domain Eukaryota; kingdom Viridiplantae; phylum Streptophyta; class Magnoliopsida; order Apiales; family Apiaceae; genus Heracleum; species Heracleum sosnowskyi. The sequence goes on from JAUIZM010000030.1 coordinate 1,170,826, forward strand.
TAGTCTGGATTTGTGTTTGTCTAAATATATGTGTTGTAAGCTAGAATAGTTCACAGCAAGAACCGTAAATGATTCTACAATTGTGGCTTGGTATATTGATACTAGCGAAGTAGCCAAAGAGGATGTTTTGGGAATTTACTAAGGCGATATCACCTTATTAATGAGATTAATGATCAAGGAGATATACTAATTTGTAAAGTTCATACTATTGAAAATATTGCAGACCCACTGACTAAGGCTTTGTCGCAACAAAAGCACGTAAGTCACACTAGTTCCAAATGTATTGGATACATGGAATATTGGCTCTAGTGCAAGTGGGAGATTGTTAGTATTTGTGCCCTAGAGACGATACTTTTATGTATTAGGAAAAACATTTTATTATTATAAATTATGTTTTATTGATTATAATTATTAATTTATTATGTCTTTATTTACTACGTTATAAATATTAGCATAATAAATGTCCTTGGAATTATGATACATATTTTATATCTTTAAGTATGTGACTTAAAAATGAGATTATATGAATAGTATCTTTATTCCTAAATATCCCTAGTCGAGTGTTATTATTTAAGGACAATAATAATGCATAGAGACTAGTATGTTTGTTGAATGATGACCACATCTCATTGGTCATACTATGGTGATACTAAAGTCATAACATAGGTGCATGTAAGAGTACATGATACTGGATTGACCCGTCATGAGATTACACATGTTAATAGTGTCATAAGTAATTCTCACAGTGATAATGGTGTAATGATCCTTAGACCTGAAATCATTATATTTCTATACGAGAATTAATATAATTTGATTACATTAAAAGTTACCTTTGACTGGGTGATGATAAAAGTGGAAATTGGGTATATTATGAATCATATGAGAAATATGAATGATCTAGATGGGATTTAACCCTCCTAATTTTAGGAGCGATATTATTGGCCTCTTGTTTGAGTGAGACTAAGAAATGTACGGCCGTGCTCAAATATTGATTTGATTTATTAGTCTACTCATCGATCAAGAAAATTAAAATTAAAAGTATGAAGACGATGACACATTACATGTCTCGAGTTTAATCTATAATATCAAGGTTAAAGGGATTATATTACATGGAACATTATTCACGAAAGCTTAATCGATTCACCGATTTAATTATTATTACTTGGGTAGCAATGATGTATTACTAGATTCCGCACATTGTTTACAATTTTAATTAGATATTAAAATTATTGCCAAAGTAATAATAACCTACAGGGTCACACACAAAGAACGCTTGAAGAAGAAATAATTTAAATTATGAATTTAAATTAAATAAGTAATTTATAATATTTATAATATTAATTAAGTATGACTTAATTAATTATTTAAATAAAAATGGAATTACTTAAACTAATTCTGAAATTAGTTATTAATTAATTAAGTGCGACTTAATTAAATAATAAACCGGAATTTCAGATTAGAATTAATTATAATTGGATTATAATTAGAAAACTAATTTTCTTCTCTCTATATATATCTCATTATGGCTGGTTTTATTAAATGATATACATTTTTTATAAAACCCTAGCCGTTCTTGAGAGAAAGAAAGAAGAGAGAGAGAATCAGTTTTCAGGTGCTAGTACACATCAATCTTTCGAGTACAAGCGTTCGTGTGGATACCGTAGCGCGTAGATCGCGAGAGCGGGATACGTGGTGATTGAACAAGCTTTGGATATCTATTAATCTTCCATTAATTAACTGTTAAAGCTTATTAAGGTATTTGTTCTTATCTCTGAATTAAATCTTTTGTTTTTTGCATGGATCCTGCGGAGGGGTTTCGAATTTTGGTTTGTTTTCACGTTTTTTCGTTGTGTTTATGTACTCGAACCCCTTCAAGGAGAATATAAATATAGTATATTTAGTTTCCTGTGTTAGAAAATAGTAAAAAAATAGTAAGAAGAAAATTGAGAATTTATCGAATATTATAAATGCAAGAATATTAAAATTTTATATTTAGTTTTCTCTATTAGTAAAAATTTAAAAGATAACTGAGATATTTTTTAATAAAAAATTTAGGAGAATATTACAAGAATCTTAAAATTATATATTTAGCTTCCTCCATTAGTAAAGATTTTAAAGGCAAAAATCTTAAAATTGAGATATTTTCGAATCTTTAATATTAAAAAGTCAAAAAATTGAGAAAATTAGAAAAATAGATCGGAGCGATTTGAGAGCCGCCACCTCAACACCCTCGTCTTCTCCTTTATATAGGTATATTTTTTACATTTAGTTTTATCTATTAGTAAAAATTTAAAAGATAACTTAGATATTTTCTAATAAAAAATTTAGGAGAATATTACAAGAATCTTAAAATTATATATTTAGTTTCCTCTATTAGTAAAGATTTTGAAGGCAAGAATCTTAAAATTGAGATATTTTCGAATCTTTAATATTAATAAGTAAAAAAATTGAGAAAATTAGAAAAATAAACCAGAGCGATTTGAGAGCCGACACCTCAAGTTTGGGAGAATATAAGGTAATGAATATTTTCATTACTAAAAATTTAAAAGGCAATTTCTCAAATCATCCCTTTTATTATTTTCCTCGATTACAGGATAGTAAAAAAGAAATTAGTATATTAAATTGAACTCGTAGAATAAGTTAAGGAGAATATTAATATAGTATACTTAGTTTCCTCCATTAGAAGATAGTGGTAAGGAATTGGTATATAAATTGGACTTGAAGAGAAAGTTTAGGGAAATATTAATGTAACATATTTAGCTTTCTTACTTGAAAGACAGTATTAAAGAAATTAGTAAATAAATTAGATTAGTAGAGAACATTTAGGAGAATATTAATATAGCATATTTAGTTTCTTGCGTTAGAAAATAGTAAGAAGGAAATTGAGAATTTATCGAATATGCAATAATATTAAAATTTTATATTTAGATTTCTCTATTAGTAAAAATTTAAAAGATAACTGAGATATTTTCTAATAAAAAATTTAGGAGAATATTACAAGAATCTTAAAATTATATATTTAGCTTCCTCTATTAGTAAAGATTTTAAAGGCAAGAATCTTAAAATTGAGATATTTTCGAATCTTTAATATTAATAAGTCAAAAAATTGAGAAAATTAGAAAAATATATCGGAGCGATTTGAGAGCCGCCACCTCACCGCCCTCGTCTTCTCCTTTATATAAGTATATTGATGATACTAGTTTACTAAGTCGCGCTTCGCAGCGGCTTGGTAATAATTTCTTAATTTTTTTCTAAAAAGTATTCTATAATTTATGTTTTAGATTAAATAATATTTATAACATAAATTTAAGGTTTATTTTGAATTCTCCGTTTTGTTTTAGTCATTTACCAAAATTTGAATAAATATAGAAAAAGACAATTATTTAATATATTTAATTATTTTAACATTATCAAATATTAGTACATTTATCACCATTTTTAATTTTCTCAAAATTCATATTCCAACTTATATTTCAAAATAAATAATATAACATCAATATTAAATTCTAGCATATAATATGTTTCTCCTAATGAATCTGTATCTCGTTAAACATGTTTCCTCCCAATGACCCGCTTTCTCGTTGTTACCAAATTGAAACAGATAAAAAACTAATTTACTAAATAAATTACAGCATCTATTAATCAATTTTATTATATCATAAAATTTATTTTAAATATTTTTATTCCACTACCACCTGCTGTGGGGCGAGGGGGCATGCCATAGCCGGGCATCCCCAAAGTCTGATTTGCGTGGTGAGGGAGATCAGTAGTGTGGAGTTGAAGACTGCGAGGTGCGTTCATAAGCAGCGCAAAGGTTGTATTTGGTTGTTGGTGAACGGTTTCTTGTGGATTAGATCCATGAATAACCATTTGTAGGGGATTCGTCCCTTCAGCAGTAATTGGGACTTCTTGTCCTTGAGTGTTGGTGGGGATATTCGCCCCTTGTGTGCCGGTAGTCGGCTGTGGCTGATCAGCCTCAGAGGTGAGGGGGCGATCATCGGGAGTTTGAGTATCCCGAGCTGTTCTTCGTGTGTTTGCCATGGTTGATGTTGTCTTCCCACAGACGGCGCCAAATGTTGTGGATTAAAAAATGTACTTGTGTGAATTTAATGAGCTTCGAGCTTTAATGGCTGCACTCGTGTATCCGGACTAAATCGGTCCTCACAAGATGCCTACGTATCTCAAATCGTTATTGAGAATCAAGACAAAGACGTAGTTCTGATTGTAGGATCAGGGACCTTATATAGGCGTCTGGAGCCCGGTATTTATGGTATGTTTAGGAGTCTTAGCGAATAAGGCTCCTTTTTGATATTGGATAATCATTGTATAGCTTGCAGGATAAGTCTTTTCCTTGTCGATAAAGGCTATGACTCATTAATTGCCTTTAATTGGGATTCTGGATCCTTCTTTGACCAATTTGCCATAATTTGGACTCTTTTTATGAGCTATATATTTTCCCTATTCATTAATTACGAAATTAATGAATAATTAGGGTGTCGGGCCTTAAATACCAGCCTTTCCATTGAATAGTCAATTATATTTCTATAATTACTTTTCTATCCATATCATTTGCCCCCCAACTTCTGGGAAAATATCCTCGGGGTTTTCGTAGAAGTTATAGCGCGTATTTCCCAAAATTTTCCATTTTTAGGGCATTTTTTGACCTCAAACTAGGTTATTTTCGACCAGGAATTCGACCGAGAAATAGTATAAATTCGACCAGAATTTCGACCTGGAATCAGTACAAACTCGATGTACTCGACCAGGATTTTGACCTGGAATTCGAGCTCAAACAGGTGTGAGGTCGAAGCTATCGACCAGGATTTCTAGGTCTTTTTCGACCTCACCTGTTCGACCTCGACTTAGTACGTTTTTCGAACAGGAACAACTGTGAGGTCGAAGCTATCGACCTGGATTTCCAAGTCATTTTCGACCTCAAGTGTTCGAGCTCATTCTCATATACCCTCGACCTGGAATTTTTGACTCCAATCCATAGGCTTTTGTCGACCTCATGTGACGACCTCGACTTTCCTTCCTTCGACCTCGATTTTGTCCCCAGGTCGATGGGCTCGACCTCGAATCATAGGTCAATTTCGACCTCGTGGTTTCGACCTCGATTTCATGTTTGTTCGACCAGAAATCCTTAAGTCATTTTCGACTAGAATTCCATGTTTTTTCTGGCTTTATTTTGGAGCGAAGTCGAACAATACGACCTCAATTCCCCATGTATTTTCGATCTCGTTTGTTCGATCTCGATTTCATGTCTCTTCGACCTCGTTTTTTCTTGGTCAAAATGGACTTTATTCTTTGGGTCATTTTCGACCTCGATTTTTCGATCTCATTCCCTCATTTTTCGACCTCGTTTTAGTGTGATGTCGAGGGATGCGAACTCGTTTTATAGTGTACTTTCGAACTCAATCGTTCGATCTCGACTCAGGGTCTTTTCGACCTCATTTTGCCAAATTTTTGACTTGTTTTTGGTGCGAAGTCGATGGACACGACCTCAGTTTCGTGTGTATTTTCGACTAGGGTCATACGACCTCGATTTAGGGTCTTTTCGACCTCAAACCTTTAATTGTTTCGCTTTATTTTGGAAGTGAGGTCGTTTGATGCGACCTCGTTTTCTCGTATACTTTCGACTTGGATCGTGCGACCTTGTTTTCTAATTTTCTGCCTTGGTTACATTCCAAGATTTTATTTTTGGGTTTTCATTCTTTTCTTGGGCCTCAACTAACCCAATTTTTGATTGGATTTAAGTTATTTCTGCCTTGGGCCTAATTGGGCCTTATTTGTTTGGGCTTCGAATTTGCCTGAGTTTTAATTTATTTGGGCCTTTGCCTTTGTAATCCATAAATGGATTTATGGGCCTTACTGGCTATAGACGGTTGCTCTTCCTTAGCCGGTTGAGTTCCCGGTTATCTCGATTATAAAAGAGTGAGATTTCTCATTTCACTCTCACTTCTCACTTTCAACTTTCCAAAATTTCTCTCTAGTTATCATAGTTTTTTCTCTCTTTTATTCCGTGGTAAGGCGATTCCCGACGAGTTTTTCACGGTGGTGCCCTTGTTTTTCTGGGATAAATCTTCATCCCTTGAAGATTTCTGGGTTTTCAATCTTCATCACTTGAAGATTTCTGGGTTTTTTGAAGATTTTCTGGGAATTTTCCTTGAAGTTTTGAAGATTTGATGTTTCTTTGAAGATTTTTCTGGGGATTTTCTTGAACGCTTGAAGATGTCTGACAAAGCTGCTCAACGCCTTCAAAGAATGAACAAAGCTTCTAAGAGAGGTATCATCATCCGTTCTTCTCATATGTCACTTCAAGATATGATTTTAGAACGTAGTGATGAATATCCCTCTGTGTCCCACTTAGATTCTTTCGACTGCAGTAATAAATTTCATGAAATCGACTTAATTAGGGACTATAATAAAATGTATAGGATTAGGCCCCCCTATAGATTAGTCCCAGCTGGCCCAGGGGACCGTTCTTGCCATTGGCGTCCTGATGCACTCTGCATTTACAAGGATGCCATTGTCGCAGGACTCAGGTTTCCCTTTCATGAGTTCATTCCCAGGCTTTTGGCTGATGTTGGGATTAACCCTTGCCAACTTCCTCCAAACGCCTGGAGAATCATTATGTGTTTCATTGTTCTTTGTTTGAAGAACAATTTCCCTTTATCTGTAGCTTTGTTTAGGAGAATTTTTCAATTTAAGAATAGTTCATCCACTTCTTTGGGTTGGGTTTATATCAACCACCGTCCTTCCACTCCCCCCATATTTCACCCTAAATCCATTCCAGACAATAACCTCAAATGGAAGGAAGAGTTCATGTACTTGATTTGGGAAGGAGGGGATTGGGGCACCCTTTTTCGTAGTTCCTTTAGTAGGGTTTCAGATGGTAGCCCTAGTAATATCATCCTAACTGATGAAGAGGCCCATGCATATGCTGAGCTCACAAAGGATAATTATGCCACAATGGCTTGGGTGCTCCTGGATGAGTTTCAGCTTAGGTCCTTGGGACTTTCCAACGTTTCTGATAAGGGTAATTCTCACCTCATATCTTTCTTTATTTATTTAAGATTAACTTATACCAACTGTTTCTTTCCTTATATCTTTTGCAGCTGCGGTCTTTATCAATAAGACCAACGAGCCTGAAGAGGGGGAAACAGCCAGGATGAAGAGGGCACGTTTGGCAGGGAAAGACCCTCGTGCTTCTAGTATTCCAGCTTTCATAAGGCCACATGTGGACCTTACTGAGGATGTTGAAGGCCCTCCCTCGGGCAAGAGTGCAGTTTGGCGCCCCAACTGGGGTCTTAGGAAGAAGGACACTGTGGTGGGAGTGTCCAAACATGCTGTGGAGTGGTCTTATCACTCTCTGACTCCTTGTGATTACAAGGATTTTGTTTCTAACTCCACCATCGAGGGGGTGGAACATGCTGGATCTCAGGCTATGGCTGCTGTAAGTATTTCTCTCCTTCTTTTCTTTGTAGTCTTTGATTTATTTCAAGTTTAAGTATTTAACCTATAACTTGCTTGCAGATGAATGCCAACTACCAAGGGGCTCTCTTTCAAGCTAAGTCTTGGCGCTCATCTTCTGAGGCCAACCAAGGCAAGGAGCTGATGATGCTGTCTTCCCCACCTGGTCAGACTTCCGGAGCTGATGATACTGTCTTTCCCTCTAGAGAGGAAGAGGAGGAGGAGGAGGACGTAGACAAGGAAGATTAGGTGTAGTTTCACTTTTGGCCATCATGGCTTGTACTTTTGTTTATGTACTTTTGGCCTACGGGCTTAACTTAACTCTTGTTTAAGTTTTTATTTATGTCTGGTGGCCATTCATGGCTTGTGTTGCTTTTCTTGCTTTTTGAATGTTTATGAACACTCATAATAGATAAGCTTTAAAACATGAAAATGATGAATTCATTCATAATTTGAAGATGGGATCAACCCTTACATAGTATCCCAGTTTAAAACTTGGGTTGGTTTCATCGAACCTTATTTATAGTAGTGAGTCCACTTGGGAGACACCTTAAACATAATAAACTTTCAAATTGGAGGCATGCCAAGTCCTTGGCACCTCATGCCCTTCAAGGGTTTCTAGCTTGTATGAGCCTCGACCAAATACGTTCTTGACGCGATATGGTCCTTCCCAATTTGGGGCTAACTTCCCTTTTTGTCCAAATCCGGATGCTTCAATCTTTCTGAGAACCAAGTCTCCTTCACGAAAGAACCTTTCTTTAACCCTTAGGTTGTAGTAGAAGGATGCTTTCTTTTGATGTTCAACTATCTTGGCGTTTGCCTCATCTCTAACTTCGTCAATTAGATCTAAAGCCAGCCTCAAGCCTTCTTCATTTTCTTCTGGTTCATAAGCCTCAACTCTTGGGGAGGTGTGAGTAATCTCCACCGGGACCACTGCTTCTGCTCCATAAGCCAATAGAAATGGAGTTGCCCCGGTGGTGACTTTGCAAGTAGTACGATATGCCCAAAGTATAGGGAGTAATTCGTCTACCCAAGTGTTTCTGGAGCGTTCAACTCTTTTCTTTAGTCCATCAAGGATGATTCGATTTGCAACCTCAGCTTGCCCATTTGCTTGGGGATGGGCGACAGAAGTGAAGCGCAACTTGATATCGTTTTCATCACAATACTTCTTGAACTCATCGTTGTTAAACTGAGTTCCATTGTCCGTGACCAGGACTCGTGGAATTCCATATCTGCATATCACATTTTCCCAGAAGAATTGCATCACTTGCTTGGTGGTTATCTTGGCTAAGGGCTTAGCCTCAATCCACTTGGTAAAATAGTCAATTGCTACTATCAAGAACTTTCTTTGAGCACTTGCCATAGGAAATGGCCCGAGTATATCCATTCCCCACATAGCAAAGGGGATAGGTGAGTTAATGGATGTCATCATCTCTGGTGGTTGCCTAACCACTGGTGCATGTTTCTGGCACCGTTCACATTTCTTGACGTAGCTTTTAGCATCAGCAAGTATGCTTGGCCAATAGAAACCTAGACGAGTGACTTTATGATCCAGGGCTCTGCCCCCCCAAGTGTTGCCCACAAATCCCTTCATGTACTTCTTTTAGGGCCAATTCTGCCTCTTGAGGTCTCAAGCACTTTAAGTAGGGAATAACAAAAGATTTCTTGTATAGGATTCCCTCAATTAAGGCATACCTTAGTGCTCTGACGTATAGCTTTCGTGTTTCTGAAGTGTCGTTGGGCAGCCACCCAGTTTCCAGATGAGCTTTGATGAGATCAATCCAACAACTGGTGATACCAATGGGGGCTACCAACTTTCCATTGATGCTTGGGGTCTTCAAGACTTGGAAGTATACACTCCCGGCATAGTTTTCAATTTCAGAAGAGGCAAATTTAGACAAGGCATCAGCCTTCATATTTTCCTCCCTTGGAATGTGCTCCACATAGCATTCATCGAACTGAGTCATAATGGCCTTGACAAGTTTTAAGTACTTGGCCATGACTTCATCTCTGGCCTCAAACTCCCCATTTCCTTGGGAAACCACTAGCCTCGAGTCTCCACATACTTTCAGAGTTTTGACTCTCAAGGCTCCAGCCAGCCCTAAGCCAGCTATCAGAGCTTCATACTCAGCCTCATTGTTTGTCGTCGGGAAGTCAAGCTTTAGTGCATACTCTATTAGGAATCCATCGGGACTTTGTAGCACTAAACCAGCTCCACTTGATTTTGTTTTTGATGCTCCATCAAAATAGAGCACCCAACATTCTTTGAAGGTCATTTCCTCATCTTTCTTATCTTCCATAGTCACTTCCTGCCCCCCGACTTCTTGGTTGTCAATGGTGCATTCAACCATGAAGTCAGCAAGTGTTTGAGCTTTTATGGCCGTCCGAGGCTTATACTTGATATCAAATTCTCCCAATTCAATGGCCCATTTGATCAATCTTCCACTAACTTGAGGGCTATGCAAGATGTTTCTTAGAGGTTGATCAGTCAAGACCTCTATCTTGTGAGCCTGGAAGTAGGGGCGTAGCTTTCTTGAGGCCATTATCAAGGCTAAGGCAAACTTCTCAACCATTGAGTAGTTTATTTCTGCCCCATGTAGAATCTTGCTCACATAGTAGATGGGTTTCTGAACCTTCACTTCTTCCTTTACCAAAACAGCTCCAAGGGCTGTGTTAGAAACCGCCAAGTATAAATAGAGAATTTCTCCTGGCTTGGGTTTTGCCAACAGTGGTGCTTCAGCCATATATTTCTTCAGGGCCTCATCTCTTTCGTTGATAAGTGTTTCTCCTTCAACGGTATCCATACCGTTGACAGTTCAAACTACCATTCCGTTGATAGGTCATTCTACACCCCTTATTGCAAATCAAGTTGTTTCCACAACTAGTGTAGATGACCTGGTGGTAGTTGAGACACTTTTAGGTTTGAGAGGGAGTGAAATTGAGAGGCTGGCTTGCAGCCAGGCAAAAGGAGAGAATGAGAGTGAGAGGCTGGCTATTTTTTCCATCCAGGCAAAAGGAGAGACTGAGGGTTCCACCTTAGTAGGTGAAGGTGAGGGTGTGAGAGGTGTGAGCCATGGGGAGCCCATGATGCAAGAAAATAGAGTAGAGAGAGAAGGGACTACAGGAGCAGCAAGGGAGGAGGCAACCATTGCTAGTGAGTTAATGAGGGTCAATGAGGGAGAAAGGGAACTTACTTTCCAAGAGCATTATCAACAAACTCTGGATAGTATTTCCCTGGATCCTGAGACCTTTACTCACCCTGTGCCAGCCTATCAAATTATGGCTCAGCAGGGCAATGTGGAGGCAGAGAGGTCACTAAACCTAATTCATACAACTGCATCAATGCAAAGAGTAAAGGATGTCTTGACCAATCTATCTCCAACAGCTGCAGCTAGTGGAGACTTTGACTTTTCTGATGATGAGGACATCTTTGGTGACAATCTACAGGTGGCCACTACTTCACAGACTGGGACTTCTGTGGTGCCTCCTAGACCAAACTGGCTTTCTCAGGATATGCAAGGAAGATGCACTCTAGATGCTGCTATCTCAAGGCAGTACACTGAGGCATATCTAGCTCATGAGTCTGCAAATGCAAGGGACAAGAAATTCTACAAGGCCATCATGGATTCTCTGGAAATCCAAAGACTACAGATGCTACAGACAAGGATTGAAGCTACAGAAATCAAGGATTCCATTAGCAACCTCAGGGATGCTACTGACAGGAGGCTAGATGAAAAGCTTCCTCTTCTAACTGTGTCCAAGATGAACAGGTTTTTCTCCAAGGAACCTGAAGTGTCCTCATCTTTGAAGTCTCTTTCCTCTAGAGTGGACAAAGTTGAGGCTACACTTTCTCACATGCAAAAGGAACAGGAAAAGCAGACACAGCTACTCACCCAGCTTTTGGCAGCTCAAGGACTCCCTATCATCTCACTTGATGTTAACAAAAAGGGGAAGAAATCTAAGGAGCTAGAGAAATCTAAAGAGCTTGATATACAAATCACAAAGGTTTTGGTTCCAGCCATTTCCTTACCAAATGAGCCACTAGCAATGGGGGAGCTTGGACAGAAGAAAAAGGATGGTATTGACCTGATTCAGGAAGCTTCTATGAGGATGAGACTTGCAGAACAGATTAAAGATCATTGGTCCAACATAGAAGCAAGGGTCAAGAAAATTGTTGAAACTGTAAAGAATTCAAATCCATCAACGGATCAACCATCAACGAATGCCATGGTTGTAACATCAACGGAATGGGAGCCACAGTTCAAGAGTTCTTATGTTATAGAACCCCTTCAGCATGGACTCTTTCAAGATTCAAGAAATGAGAAAGGGCAAGCTTCATGCTTTAGGAATGTGGATGCAAGAGGGATATCTCCAATATCACCTGTCAAACCCAAGGGCAAGAACACTGCAAGGATATTTTATCCTCCACCAAAGCCAGATGAGTTCAAAATCCTACGGAAGCTGATTATTGAAAGCAAAGAAAGCAATCATCCAAGCATAAGGAACCAAAGGGCCATCATCTACAAGGATAGCAAGGAAATCTGCATTTGGGTTGGTCACCCAAATTTTGCTAAGGCCAAAGCTGAAGAATCTGAAAGGGCAGCAATGCAAGCTCTTGCAGTTGCTCAATCACTTGAAGATGAAGAAACCCTAAAGGAAGAAAAGGCCAAGGATGAAGCTGAGGAAGCTGGAAAGGAAAGGAAGAGTGTAAGGCAGCCAAAGGCTAGAGCAAAAAGGAATCTAAACTTTGATAAAGATGATTCTCAAGACACTGCCCAAGACTCTTCCACAACTAGTGCACATCAAATTCCTGTTGATCAACCTCATGAAGGAAAGTTGGCCTGTGATCCTGCACATCCTGTCAACTTTCATGATCAACCAATAATGACAAAAGAGGAGCCTTTTGAATTTGATGAGGCCTACTTTCCAAAGTTTCTATTTGAGAAGGATCAACCAATGAAGACAAAGAAAAGGGCTGTCAAGGCAAAGCCAGTATTTATGAGAAAGCCACAACCTCAGAAACCCCCTGCAAATCCAGAGGACTGCATGTACATTGCTGACATCAGGGAAGAATCCAGTCTACATCTTGACTTAGACAACCTGGTGGAAGTAAGGGGCATTGCAGCTTCTCAAAAATTGCCTGAGAGACTGGTCTTTGTATTCAAGGGTGGTAGAGAACAGGTGTGGTCTCTCTACAGAATTTTAGGAGAAGACTACCAAACACTACTCTCAGTGTTTAGATGCTTGAAGAAAGACTTTGGCTTCACCAAAACAACCAAGTCTGAGGTGGTCTCCAAAATTTGTCAGATAAAGGCTAGCTGGAACAAGCCTGAGGCTCTTCCCAGGATGTTTAGAGTGCCCTCAACAGGAAAGAAGATCCATCTTCAACCATACTGGATGATGGAATTTAAGGACAAGGACAATTGCAGAAGATTCTTCAGGATGGAAGACCATCTGGATAAGGCATCTAATCAAACTCTAAAGTTTATGCAATCCATGCTTGGTGATCAAGATGAAGAAGAGAAGATCTTTTACAGAAGGCTACATGTCCAAATTGAGGAAAACAACTCTAAGAGAGAGAAAAAGACTATGCCACAAAGAAGACACAGATGAATCATTTGTTCAGTCTAGAGGAGCACTTTTGGGCATTACTCTTGTAAGTCTTGTATTTTGTCTAAAATATTATGAAGCTTAATGCATTTTCTACTTTTGTAATTTATGATGTATCTGAGTGTTTTTGTTATCATCAAGTCTCTTGATTTATGGCTGTTATTCTATCAGTCATAAATTGGGGGAGATTGTTAGTGTTAGATCAGAATTCAATGATCGTCAGAAGCTAGACTCAACTGATCAGGATTGCTGACGTCATCAGTATTGCATGGTCATCAGTATTTGATCAAGCGTCAGTATCTTATTGATCATCAGGATTCCTACTCAGACTATGATCAGGTTTGATCATCAGGACTTGAAGCTGATCAGGATTCCTACTTCGAGTTATATTTGGAGTCTAGATAAACATGGAAGTTTATTCTATTTGTTCCTGGTTTGTAGAATGCAGCTATCGATTAAAGATATGTTTCTATCTTTGTTATGATTAGGACTTATCTTGTTATTGATAGAGAAGCTGTGTGCACTATATAAACACAGTCTTGGTTTCGATTTATGTATTCATTCGAGAGAGAACATAATCGGAGAGAAGCTCTTAAGAACAGAATTTCTTGAGAGAGTTTTTGTAAGCTAGCAGCTCTTAAGAACATCAGAATTTCTTAAGAGAGTTTGTAACAGTTTTATATCAAAGTTAATAAAGCTGTTATTGTTATTGTTATTGATCTTTCATATTTGTGTTATATAAAGTCGAGAATCTTATACAATTGTATTCAACCCCCTTCTACAATTGTTATTTACTGGGCAACAATTGGTACCAGAGCAAACTGATTTAATTCTGAATCAGATACGATCTAAAGATGTCGACAACCAAGTATGAAAGCATGAAGATTCCCATCTTAAAGATATCATAATATCCTACATGGAGGGTAAAGATGCTGATGTACCTGGAGGCTATGGATCCTGACTACTTGGACAGGATTCGTGATGGACCATATATACCAACAAAGTTCGTAGAACGAACAGATACAGTACCTGAACATTATGTGGTCAAAGCTAAAGCTGAATGGACTCCAGAAGAAAAAGCTCATGTACTCAGGGAACCAAAGATAAAGAATATCTTGCATAATAGCCTTGATGCTGTCATGTCAAACAGAGTGATTGCATGCAAGTCTTCAAAAGAAATCTGGGATACTTTGGAAACTCAGTGCCAGGGATCTGCATCTGTTAAGAAAAACAGAAGGGCTCTTTTGATACAAGAATATGAGCAATTCGATGCAAGACCTGAAGAGAGCCTGACTGATCTATATGATAGATTTCTGACACTATTGAACAGCTTATCCTTAGTTGACAAAGTATATGAAACTGAAGATTCAAACACCAAATTTCTTAGAGCTTTACCTGAAGAATGGGATACTCAGACCTCAATCATTAGACACCAGTATGATCTGAACATTGTGTCTCTTGATGAGATCTATGGGATGCTAAGAACTCATGATCTTGAAGTTCAACAGAGAAAGAACAAGAAAAGCAGCAAGGCAAAGTCAATTGCTTTGAATGTAGAAGCAAAATCAAAAGGGAAAGCTATGGAGGTCTCTAGAAGGAAAGCAAGAGTAGCTGAGTCAGATCCTGACGACTCTTCATCAGATACTGATGGCAATCCTGATGCCAATACTGGTGATGAATCTTCTGATTCAGACATGGAAGAGATGGTTGCTATGATTGTCAGAAACTTCAGAAGGATGAAGTTCAGGAAGAATAGAAGACAAGGCAACTTTCAGAAAAAGACCTTCAAAGCAGACAAAGACAAGTATATCAAGAAGGACAGCAAGGGTAGCAAATTTGACAAGTCAAAGGTTAGATGCTACAAGTGTAATGGTATGGGTCACTTTGCTTCTGAATGCAACAAGACAAAGGCACTCATCACATCAAGCAAGGATTGGATGGACTCTTCCTCAGAATCTGATACTGAGGTAGTCAACTATGCGTTAATGGCCAATGCTGATGTAACTGCTGCTCCTGATGATAAGGTACTAAATACTATCTTTGATTTTGATACTGATAATGCTTCTGAGTTAAGACGTTTTCTAAAGTCATTACATATTAGCTTTAGAAGTCAAACTGCTGAGAATACTAGAATCTTATCTGAGATGTCTGACCTTAGAAAGAGGAATGAGATATTAGAAGCTGAATTTTCTCGTATGCAAGAAGTACAAAAAGAATGTGATAATGCTAAACACATGCACTTAGAGATGACATCTAAATGTACTTCCCTTGAAAAAGAACTTGAATATGCTAATGAGAAAATCAGAACCTGGACAGACTCTTGTAGGAAATTTCATGAGATTAATACCTCTAAGAATTGGAAAGAGTGTCTAGGATATAAGTCAGATAAAGATAAGAAATTAGCAGAGAAAATTGTCATTGATGAGAAAGTCAGTCCAAAGACCTATAGACATGTTATAGACTCAACCAAATCTAAGATTACTCCTGTTAATTTTGTTTTTGGTAAGGATTCCAATTCTACTTTTGAAAAGGGATCTTCTTCTACTCAAGGAATTAAAATTATAAAGTCTAACCCTGTCATGAACAAAGTCACTAAGAATGTAGGTCTATTGTCTCAGAAACAGCTTAAAGATAAAATCTGTGAGGTTACAGATAAGAAAAAGGAAGCTACTGTTAAGAGAAACAGGAATGGTAAAGTTGGGATCAATAAAGAGAATGGTTATAAATATATCCCAAATGCACCTAGAAAGTGTTGTTTTAACTGTGGTAACTCTAATCATCTTGCTATTGATTGTAAAAAGAGTGAGAAGAAAATTGCTGAAATTCCTAAGTCTGATGTTAGGAATAGATCAGTATTTTACAAACCACAGAATTCCTGTTTTCATTGTGGTAGTATATGGCATTCTATTTATACATGTAAAGAGTATCATGATTTGTATTATAATTTTTATGATCCATTGCCTAAGTTTGAAAGTAGTACAAAGTCTGATAGAACTGAAAATGTCATAATGAAGCATGCTTTTGTTAATACTGATACTGGCAAAGCAAATCCTGATGGAGTAAATCCTGTCAGGACTGCTAAAGTCAAAAAGTCTTCTGCTGTTAAAATTAATAAATTGCATGAGAAAGGAACCCAACATGTATGGGTTCCTAAGTGTTCTAACTAGTGTGTTACTATTCTGATGCAGGGTAAAAAGAAAAATGTGTTAGTCATGGATAGTGGATGTTCTGTGCACATGACTGGAAACAAAGCCCTGTTATCAGAATATGAGGAAAAAGCTGGCCCAACTGTGTCTTATGGAGATGGCAACATTGGACAAACCTTGGGATATGGCAATATAATCATTGGAAATGTCATCATTGAAAAAGTAGCTCTAGTGAAGGGACTAAAACACAACTTGTTGAGTATTAGTCAAATCACTGACAGAGGTTATCATGTCAATTTCTATTCCACACATTGTGAAGTAGTCAGTAAAGCAACAGGGAAGATAGCACTAACTGGCTACAGGCATGGTAACATATATGAAGCCAACATTCTCTCAGATACTGATGGCTCCCCTACATGTTTCATCAGTAAAGCTTCAGTAGATGAAAGTTGGAATTGGCACAAGAAGCTTTCTCATCTCACCTTCAGCAACATCAATGAGTTGGTTAAGAAAGAGTTAGTAAGAGGATTACCTAATGTCTTATATACACCTGATGGACTCTGTGATGCATGCCAAAAAGCAAAACAAAGAAGGACATCATTCCAGAGTAAATCAGAATCCTCTATTGAAGAACCATATCACATGCTACATCTTGATCTGTTTGGTCCAGTCAACATCATGTCCATCAGTAAGAAAAGGTACACTCTTGTAATTGTTGATGAATATTCTAGATTCACCTGGGTGTATTTTCTGCATAGAAAAGATGAAACTCCTGAAGTTCTGTTGGATCATGTGAGGATGATTGAGACAACCACAAAGTACAAAGTCAAGATTCTGAGAAGTGATAATGGTACTGAATTTAAGAATTCAAAGATGGAAGAGTTCTGCAAATACAAAGGAATCATTCAACAATTCTCTGCTCCTGGCACACCTCAGCAAAATGGAGTAGTAGAAAGGAAGAATAGAACTCTTATTGAAGCTGGCAGAACTATGTTGGAAGAAGCTAAATTACCTACATATTTCTGGGCAGAAGCAGTCAACACAGCATGCTATACACAAAATCTTACATTGATAAACAGGCATGGTGTCACTCCTTATCAGTCTCTCAAAGAGAAGAAGCCAAGTCTGAAGCATTTGCATGTGTTTGGCTGTAAATGTTTTGTTCTCAGAACTCATCCTGAACAGCTAGGGAAATTTGAAACAAAGGCTGATGAAGGAATATTCATAGGCTATCCTGCATCAAGAGCCTTCAGAGTTTTTAATTTGAGGACAAGAACTGTCATGGAGTCAATACATGTATCTTTTGATGACAAGAAGATAACTGGAATCATTGAAGACTCACATGATAGATTACTATTTGAAAATGAAGCTTCCAAGGAACCTGAAGAAATTGAATCAGATCCTGTCAATTCATCAGATACTGATGGGTCACCAAATCCTGATGACTCACCAGGTACTGATGGTACTAATACTGATGATGCAAACAACATTGATACAACTAGTAGTGCTAATGTTGAGGGGGAGCAACGGCATTCAACTACAAGTTCAGAATCAACTCAATCATCAGAACAGAATTCTTCATATACTGATTCAAGTGAAGATCCTGACAACACATCAGGAGGACATAGCAATAATTCAGGAAGAGCTTCATCTCAAGCAAATTCTTTCAATCAAGATAACACCAATCCAGGGGGAGCATCTACTTCAAGAAACAATTTGACACCAGCAAGGAAATGGACAAAAGATCATACTCCTGATTTGATAATTGGAGATCCTGATGCAGGTGTTCAAACAAGAAGTGCAACTCAGAATGAATGTTTATATAATAACTTTCTATCCAAGGAGGAGCCTAAGAAAGTTGAAGATGCACTTAAAGATGCTGATTGGGTTACTGCAATGCAAGAAGAACTGAATGAATTTGAAAGGAATGAAGTCTGGAAACTGGTACCAAGACCAAAGAATAGATCAATTGTTGGTACAAAGTGGATTTTCAAGAACAAGACTGATTCTGATGGAGTCATTATCAGAAACAAAGCAAGACAAGTTGCAAAGGGGTATTCCCAACAAGAGGGAATTGATTATGATGAAACTTTTGCTCCTGTTGCAAGACTAGAAGCCATCAGGATATTTCTTGCTTATGCAGCACATAAGAAATTCAAGGTTTTCCAGATGGATGTTAAAAGTGCTTTCTTAAATGGTGAACTGGAGGAAGAAGTTTATGTTGAACAACCTCCTGGTTTCATTGATTCTAAATATCCAGATTATGTCTACAGACTGGATAAGGCACTTTATGGACTAAAGCAAGCTCCAAGAGCATGGTATGAAACCTTAGCTCAATTCTTACTGGAAAGTGGATTCAAAAGAGGTGCAATTGATAAAACTCTATTTTATTTGAATCATGGTAAGGAGTTGCTGTTAGTTCAGATTTATGTTGATGATATCATTTTTGGGTCAACAAACAATAAGCTGTGTGAAAAGTTTTCCAAGCTTATGCAGTCAAGATATCAAATGAGCATGATGGGAGAAATGAGTTACTTTCTGGGTCTTCAAGTTAAACAGACTGATGAAGGGATTTTTATTAATCAGTCTAAATACACAAGGAATTTACTGACAAGGTTTAACATGCAAGACAGTACTCCTGCTTCAACTCCCATAGCTACAGCTACCAAACTTGATCCTGGTCAAGGTGACGAGGTAGATGTAACTCACTACAGAGGAATGATTGGCTCTTTATTGTATCTCACTGCCAGTAGACCAGATATCATGTTTGCAACCTGTCTATGTGCAAGATTTCAAGCAAAACCTAGAGAACCACATCTGATTGCAGTCAAAAGAATTTTCAGATATCTCAAAGGCACTCCTTCACTTGGCCTTTGGTATGCAAGGGAATCAGATTTTGGGTTGTGTGGTTATTCAGATGCTGATTTTGCAGGATGCAAAATAGACAGGAAAAGTACTTCAGGAAGTTGTCAGTTTTTGGGTGGAAGACTAGTTTCATGGTTCAGTAAAAAGCAGAAATCTATTTCCACTTCAACTGCAGAAGCTGAGTACATTGCTGCAGGAAGTTGTTGTGCTCAGATAATGTGGATGAGAAATCAGTTGTTAGATTATGGCCTGTCATACTCAAAAATCCCTATTTATTGTGATAACCAAAGTGCTATTGCAATGACAGGAAATCCAGTTCAACATTCTCTTACTAAAAACATAAGTATCAGATATCACTTTATAAGAGAACAGGTTCTGGAAGGAACAATTGAACTTCACTTTGTTCCTACTGATCAACAACTAGCTGATATATTCACCAAGCCACTGCCTGAAGCTACTTTCAATAAGTTGGTGAATGAACTTGGACTGATGAATTTTGAGAATTTCTGAGGGAAAGCTACAGAGAGGAAATCCTGATAACTGTCAAATCCTGATGGTTATTCAGAAAGGTATGTATCTTTGATCAAATCCTGATAGGACTCAATCCTGACAGGAAGTCAACTGGTCAATCCTGATGTACAGGTCAGTATTTCATTACTTAATTTGTGCCTAATTTTTCGTCAGTATCTACTGATGGACGGTTGAGTTTTAGTAGGACAACTGTATGCGCGCGTGTGTTGCACTATTATAGATATAACAATACATACACATAAAAGGCGGTGCAGATTTATTTAAATGACTCACGTAATCTGTCCACTAATTCTTTGTGCACAAATCATATTTTGCCACCTGTCTTTGAGAGTAATATTTTGTTTTAACAAAATACTTTTTATTGGTCTACATCGTTAATTACTCTCTTATCATCAGTTTTTCGTTTTCTATCTCTCTCTGTGCTTTCATACCCTAATTGCTTCAAATCTTAATTCTCGAGTTTTCAAAAGCATTACAATGGCGTCTTCATCTTTCATGAACAAACAAACAGTAATTCGTGATATTACTTTTGCCACTAATAACTTTGTAGCCATTCTAGACCATCAAGAATTGCCTACTGAGTTCCATATAATTCAAGATTTTCTTACTTCAAGCCCATTGAAGTATGTTTTAACAGAGCCTGCAAGTGTTTCTTTTAAGTCTGTAATGTAGGTTTGGAACACAGTTGTTTTTGGTCAAAGTTCTACAGGAACCATTCTGATGCAGTTCGAATCAAATGGGGTAACTCATCATGTCACCCCTGCTGTTATTGAAGAGGCATTGCATTTGCCTATTCTGGGTGAAAAAGTTCCTAGGGTGATTTCAGACTCTGCTCTATTTGAGTTTGTCAAGAAACTGGGCTACAATGGAGAAGTAAAGAGATATGGAAATCTCTTTAGGACAAAGCTTAAGAAGGAATGGAATTTCTTCTTTGATACAATCAGCCGCTGTTTCCTAAACAAGACATCAAATTTTGATGCTCTTCCATCAGGATCTCTTAAAATTGGGTACTCTCTTATCCATTCTACAGTGTTTGATTATGGGTCTTTTATCTTAAAAGCTTTAAGTGATAGGAAATCAGATAAGTTGGGTTCTGTCTGTTTTCTTAGATTTTTACAGTTGATATTTAATCACTTTTGTCCTAATGTTGTTTTTGAGGATGATGTAGTTCTACCAATCTGTAGAATTACTGAGAATAATATTAAGTCCTTAGTCAACAGTGATAAGGCAAATGGTTTTATAGGAAATGCTTTTATTCCTGATGAGGTTAGGTTTTTCTTACATCAGAAAATGCCTACTCGTTATGGACTACTTTCTAATGCTATGGTACAAGGACCAACCCACCTTGTTCCTGACACAAGCATGCAACCTAAACAGTCTAAACAGTTAACAACCACCTCTACTGTCTCTCAACAGACTTTAGTTGTAAAATCAAAGAAATCAGCTAGAACTGATGTGTCTGGAAGGCAATCAGGTTCAAAGGATTTTTCCTCTACACCACTCACTAAAAAGAAGATACAAGGGGGTGTACAAGGGGTCCTGGTCGAGAAAGCTGATAAGGTTGTTAAGGATGTTCCTGTGAAAAGGAAGTTAAGGTTGATTGATGAAAGTGATTCAGAGGATGACTTACCTATATCCTCTGTGATGAATGTGAACAAGGAAGTTGCTGATACTGCTACTAAAGCTGTGGTACCTTCATCAAAACCACAAAAGACAAGGAAATTATCAAAGAGCAGGTATCATATTCCTTTGACAGTGCAAATGAAGGATACTGATATTCAGACATCAAATCCTGATGTTAGTATTCCTGATGCAGCAACAAAAGTTGTCTCTATATCAGACTCTCCAGCCTCTCCATCTCAGATTCGAGGACATTCTTGGGAGAAGGTTTCTACAACTGCTTCCTTGGTTGGTCTTACACCTACATCAAAGAAAAAGAGGAATGCAGAAGAGTTAGTCTATCAGAGACAGAAGAAGCTGAAAGGATCAAGCCCACAAGAACCTGAATTTCAGAGTAATTCAGCAGCTACTGTTGATCCTGCCACACAAGAACCACTCAATCAAAGTTTGGGTGAAGGCTTAGCTAGTGGAATGGTCACACAAGAACCATTTTCTCAAAGGGAGAATGAAGACATCAACATTCCAGCTACACAAGAACCATCTTCTCAAAGTGAAGATGCAGGCAAAGCTACAGCTTCTGTTGAAAGATTGGTCGAGAACATTGTCAATGAGGGAAGCACACAAGAACCTTTAGCTCAAAGTGTTGAAGCAGCTTCTGAACCTCAAGCTCCACAAGAACCATTGGTAGCAAATACTGATGCAAGCATATCAAATCCTGACGATGTTCATCCTGACGTTAGTGGTGCTCCTGAAAATGAACCTATTTTGATACAGCCACTTCGTTCAAGACCAATGGATCATCCTATCTCAGAATCTCAGGATAAACTGAAAGGTATTGCAATTCCTGATCCTGATAAATCTCATGGTTCTGATGATGATAATTCTGATGATGATAGTGATGATGATAATGAGAATAGAAAAGAGAAGGAACAGCTTGCTACAGCACTCAAGATTAGTCTTGGAACTAATTTTGGTTCATCAAGTACATATATGGCTAGCAATGCTTCCACTGGGAAAGATCAGAGACAAGATTTTTCTACTCCTTCCTTTGATCCTGCAGAGGCATTTAGACAGAATGAATGGAACAATTCATGGCACCAATCTGATGAATCTATCAGTTTTTCTTCTGCTATTGAACATGCCTATAATGCAGTGAAGTCTATAGAGAATCAAGACTTGAAGAATCATCTGAAGGCTACTACTCTGTTATCCAAAAGCCTGAAAAGTGAGATTGATTCTATCAAGGGTTCAACTGAAAAAGTGAGGACTGATATCTTTACTAATTTTACAAAGGTGCCTACTACTTTACAACTAAGGGTAGTGGAATCCCAAGTGAAATCTGTTGTTTCAGAACAAACCTCAATCAATCAAAGAATTGATTCTCTGGATACTAAGGTAACTGAAATTCAAGCCTCTCTTTCCTTAATTTTGCAATTATTGTCAAATCCTGATGTCAAAAAGGGGGAGAAGGTTATTCAGACAAAATGTACACCTGATCTAGTATTAAAAAATAATGATGATGATACTGGAGATGATGGTGGTGACAAAGCGATACAAGGAGAAACCTCTGATGCTGTTGTTATGAAGACAATCCAAACTTCTCAAAGTCAAACAACGCAGTCAACTCATGTTTCTGATTCTGGAGTTAAGACAGTAAGAACATTGGTGCAATCTCAGATCCTGACGGAAGATCAAATCCTGACACCTGGTCATGGACAAATTCTTGCTACAATTCCTGAAGGTGATGAAGATGTGATTATTGATAATCCTGAAGATGCATCAAATTTATTCCAGAAGTTTTCTACAAAAGATGGCAGAATTGTTACTCTATATCACACTGATAAAAGAGTTCAACAATTATATGCAAGAAAAGCACTCTCTACAGCAAGTGAAGAATATCCAGATCTCTCACATGAAGAATTCTTGAGACTACAAAGAGAGACAATGGAAAGCTATACTGCTCCTGCTAGAGGTAGAGGAAGCAGAGGTAGGAGAGGTGCTAGAAGAAGTAAAAGAGGTTCTTCAACTCAAATATTACCTAGACAGACAAGGTCTAGAGGGTTAAGAATTGAAGAAATTCCTGAACCTGTTCAAACTCTAGTAGTTCCTGACAGATCTACTTTTGGTGATGATGGAATTGTTGAAGAAGAACCTGAATTGAGAAGAAAATCAAGTAAATCAACTCTCAGCAATACAAATCAAATTGAAGATTCTAATCCTGACAATATTCAAGATCCTGACGAATCTGAAATTCTGCAAGAGGTTGATTTGATAATCTTATCTACTGTTGTTGATTGTCACAACAAAGAAGTAGATGAAGAAGAAGAAGCCATAAGAAGAGATATTACAAAGAGAACAAATGAAGATTTTAATCTCTATCTACAAAGGCTTAAAGTTTCAAATGAAAGAAAATGGAGAAATTCAAGCAGACAAGAATCTTTACTTGAAAGAAGCTACGCTCATGAAAAGGAGAAATACAAGAAGTGGAAACATATTAGCACATTAAGTTGTGATACACCTATCAATTTTCAGTCTGGTGGAATTATTACAAGCGCTTCAAGTGTTGTTGATTTGTCTGATATGGCTAGATCAAAAACACTCTGGTTAAAGATGTTTTCAAATCTGAAGCAATTGTCAAGTAATTCAAGAGGAGGTATTGGACACAGAGATGGTGAATATCTGAATATGTCATATGTTGATCCTTACTCCTTGACAGAAATTGGAGGTACTTTAACTTCTGAAAACCTGAACAATTTATTAGCTGTTGATATAGTTATAGATTGTCATGATGGTTTTGAAAAGAAAGAAAAGCTTCTGTACTTCATGAAAGATGGTAGTGTGAAGATTTTATCTATTCAAGATCTGCTGATGAAAACTACACAGGAACTGAAATATGTTCACTATCTGTTAAGATGGAAGAACCAAGTGTACAAAGTATGGGCTGACATGATTTTGTCAACTATAAGAAGAAGACTGGATGGAAACAGTAATTTCGATGGTAATTATACTCCCATGTACTTAAATCAAAGAGGTCAGGATGTGGAAATGCAAAGGGGTACTGCTGTTAAAGAAGTAAATTTTGGCATGACTCATCTTTCTCTCAATCCTGATGGGAAGGAAATTACTTATCTTTTGCTTGAAGAGCACAGTCTACAGAGAAACTCCATACAGAATCTCAGAGCAGCTATCTACCAGATTAATGAGGAAGATGAAGAACTCAGAAATCTTAAGGAAAGACTGATTCAAATTCTTGAAGAAAAAGAAGAAAGTTTATTATCCAATTTCTTGAAGATGAATCTGTTCTATCAAAAAGCTTAAAATAGATAAGTTGTTTCTGAAGATGCTTGTACATTTTGATACATGTTTTTGACATCATTGAATATTTGGAATCTATACTTTATTTCACAAAGTATGAGATTGGGGGAGATTGTTAGATCAGAATTCAATGATCGTCAGAAGCTAGACTCAACTGATCAGGATTGCTGACGTCATCAGTATTGCATGGTCATCAGTATTTGATCAAGCGTCAGTATCTTATTGATCATCAGGATTCCTACTCAGACTATGATCAGGTTTGATCATCAGGACTTGAAGCTGATCAGGATTCCTACTTCAAGTTATATTTGGAGTCTAGATAAACATGGAAGTTTATTCTATTTGTTCCTGGTTTGTAGAATGCAGCTATCGATTAAAGATATGTTTCTATCTTTGTTATGATTAGGACTTATCTTGTTATTGATAGAGAAGCTGTGTGCACTATATAAACACAGTCTTGGTTTCGATTTATGTATTCATTCGAGAGAGAACATAATCGGAGAGAAGCTCTTAAGAACAGAATTTCTTGAGAGAGTTTTTGTAAGCTAGCAGCTCTTAAGAACATCAGAATTTCTTAAGAGAGTTTGTAACAGTTTTATATCAAAGTTAATAAAGCTGTTATTGTTATTGTTATTGATCTTTCATATTTGTGTTATATAAAGTCGAGAATCTTATACAATTGTATTCAACCCCCTTCTACAATTGTTATTTACTGGGCAACAGTTAGGAATATGTTGTTCTTGATGATAAACATAAAACACTTAGTAGAATTTGTGTAAAGTCATTTTGTAGCTGTCAACGAAATGGCATGCTTTGCAGCATTCCGTTGACAGGAAGCTCATCAACGAAATGAGTGATGTAGCAATTGCACTGTACAATACTTCTAGTTTGATATGCATTTCATTGTAGATATTGGATAGGTTTTCTAAGTCATGTTGACTAAGTACTAGATAGGCAAAATAGGTTGGTTAATTGTAAATATCTCATGCCTTGTAATTTTGCCTAAGTGAAGACATGTCAACGGAATGAAGATTACTCTGTCAACGGTATGGAGTTTACTCATCAACGAAATGAAGAATAAAGCTATCAACGAAACACATCTCCCTGCTATCAACGAATCATTATTGCTTTTCTGAATAGTTGACAAAGTGATAGTGACAGTTTACTGAACAGATCTAAAGGTGATGTGGAAGTGTACTTTGCATTGGAAACCATTAAAATGGACATGGGGAATAAGGAAACATCCCAGTTTCCAATTGGGCTCTTGGGAGTGATCATAATAAGCATGAAGACAAAAGCAAATATCTCCAAGGACCACTGGACAAAGGGATGAAAAACAAACTATTGGCGGTTACTCATTGTACTTTTAGTGTAGCCAAAAATAGAGTTGTGAACTTGGGTTTATATAACCAAGTGTAGCAGTTACTTTAGAAAGAAGAGAAGAAAAACAAATAGATTGTATTAGCTATTTTTGAGAGCATTTTTCTTCTCTACATTATTGTAACTGAGCAGCTGTGTACTTTTGTATCACAGATTATTTCCGCAATAAAAATCACTTCAGTTGGATCATCAAACAATCCAACTGAAATTATTAAGTGCTTGTGGTTTTTATTTTATAAGTTCAGTTTTAATTTGTAAGTTGTTTTTAAGTTTGAGAAATATCAAGTAATTGTATTCAACCCCCCATTCTACAATTCTGTTAGGTCATTTGGGATTAACAGTCTCAAAGTTGGCTAAGTGGTATAGTTTGGTTTCGCGAAACATCCTTTACTAAAACACTTGTTTCTCCTAAACCGTAAATCGGATTCACATGATTTTTGCACCAAAACGAACCTTGAAACAAGACCTACACTATAATGGGCAGTGGTGACCTTGGAAAGAAGTCCTTATGTTCGAATATCACAAACAAAACAGGGTTAAGGAAAATCGGGCATTAAAACGGCTATGTTTTAACGATTCCAAAGTTTAATCATAAACTTTACATGATCAATCCAACCAAAACCTCAAGTCAATTCCTCAACATCAATACTAATCCATAATCATCATCAACCAAAGTCAAAACCAACATCTACTTAATCATCCTCAAAACATCAAACTTTCATCAAAATCAAACAATCATCCTTATGATCATACTAACTAAACTATACTTAAAACTAACCATATAAATCAAATTATAATCAAGGGTTTCAAGAGTTATATATTCCTTGGAGTGTATATGAGCTTAATAAGCCTTGTATAGTCCTTATATAACCTTAAGATAGCTTGAATCAACCAAAGAAATCAAGAAACCAAAGTTAGTTCTTGAAATTACTATTCATGCCTAAACTTTGCACAAGGATTTGATCATGCTAACATTAATGGATGATAATGAAACTTGGTGCTCTTCTTAATCCATCCTAGAGCTTTCCAAAGAGCTATTACTTGTGATTTATGGATAAGTGGAAGATTGATTTTTGAAAAAGTATGTTGGATGAAACTTTTTGGCCGAAAGTTTTTGTTCTTCAAGGTGGGAGAGTTTTTCTTTTTCTTTTTGCCTTGGTTGATTGATAGAAAATGAGATATTTTGTATTTTAAAGTGATGAGTCATAGTTTATGGTCTTGTCATCGGACACTTGTCAAGCATGCAAGAGTCTGAAGATAAAGTAGCTTTACTGGTTCGTTTCCTTTCACATGGATGATCCAATTGTTGCATTCCTTGGATTAATCTTGTTACATGTTACTTCCATGCCTATATTTAATCCGGTAAGTGTCGCGTTGTTCCGTCACCGCTTAATCTCGTAGAATATTCGCAGGGTTTCTTAAGTGTTCTATCGAAGTAGTTTACCGTAAACGTTCTTGATATCTCTAATTCTTTTATTAAATCCCTATCCATGGAATTGATAATTAAATCCTCCAATATTTTTAAATAATGATTAATCCATCCGTTATTGGTGAAATTTCGGAGAAAACAGAAATGTTATTTTTCCGATTCTGACAGCTTTTGCATTCCTTCATTTACATCGTAGATCACTAATACGACTTTGAAAGTTTATTATATCGTCCCGTATATAGTGTGGTCTGAAAAACTTTTTAAATGAAAAAGTTACTATTCATCAGTGGTTTTTAACAAAAGTTACTATTCATCACTAGTTCTTAAATAAGTACAAAATTTGGGGATGTTACAGTGCTGATAGGGCTAGCTGAGAACTCTGAATGTAGTTGCTCTGGCTGTTGGGCTTGAATTTTTTATCTTGATGGTTGTAGTTTTTCTTGGGTTGATCTTGAATCCAGGTTGGAGACGTCCCTTTCTTGGTCATCCTCATGGCTTGGAGGACATCAGTTTCTTTGATGAACCTGGAAACCATTGCATAAGCTGCCGCCAGGCTCTGAGGTTCTTTGCGGATGAGGTCCATGACATATCTTTCATTATTATATGGATCCAAGTTTCTTCGAAAAATGGTTAGAGCCTCCCGCTCATCCAGGTTGCTTATGTTATTAATGGCTTCTTGGAATCGTTTCATATATGCAGATAGGGCTTCTCCTCGGGCTTGTCTGACAGTTTCCAGATGGCACATATGCATTTCATGGGTTTTGTTTGCCTGGAAGCGTTTAAGAAATGCTTCGCGAAATTGTTTCCAACTGTGGATGCTGCGAGATGGAATCCGGCTGAACCACCTTTGAGCTCCGGATTTGAGGGTTGAAGCAAAGAACCTGTATTTGGTTAGATTATTGTAATAATAAATCATGGCTATTTGTTCAAAATAATTCACATGTTCTTCTGGATCATCCAAGCCATTAAAGGATTCAAAGTTATAGTTCTTGAGGTTTCTCTGCCTTGGTGTTGCCTCCAAGGAGTAACTGAATGGGGTGAGGGTGTCCCCAATGTCGAGCCCGAAATCTTGGCCAACTTTTCTTTGCAGTTCGTGGATCATGTCCATGAGGTCCTCCCCGGGTTCATCATCATCTCAGATTATTTCGGGGCTAGGGGCCCGGGTTCTTCTTCTGTCAGAAGTTTTGCCAAGAATCCTGGCTTCTTCCTCCTGGATTCTTTTCTGGACCCTTAGGTCTAGCCTGACTTGTTCTTTCGCTTGAATCTTTTCCCGTAATTCAGCCAACTTCTTGAGCTTTTCAGCCTCCTCATTATGGTTTCTGCTCTGAGTTTGGTGAGCTCTCATTTCTGTGTCTTTCTGCTTGTCCCCAATTCGGTCAAAGACAGACCGAGAGCGATGTGATCCTTCAGGGTGATGAGAGTTCTCACATTGGTCTTGCTCCTTATTTCGGGTTTGATTGTATAACCGATTAGCTTCAACAATCTGTTCCCCAATTAGGTTTTCCATCTGTCTGGGCTCAAGGGCAAGATCAGTGTACTTGTATTTGTTTACCTCTATGTTGATCCGGGCGTCGCCTGACCGGATTACTTGTGATGCCAGAGTCGGCATAGTTGGGTCCGGGGTAGGGTTGCTTGGGGTGTGTCTATTCGTGCTTTTACTTCCACGAACCATGGTTCAAACACAAACAGATGTATACAATATTCGCGACAACAAATTAAAAAAGTAAGTTGGGTTTATGACTAGATCTCGATGGGTTTATGAAGGAATAACGATGTATGCATGTATTTCTGGGTTTACAATATCTC